>OZ010615.1:28682783-28750283 GCA_963932145.1 Acanthosepion lycidas | reverse complement strand
TCTCAAGGCAAAAAATTGGCCAAACTCCATCTCATATCTCAAAAACTCCTATGTCAATACGTTTGTATCTCAAGACATTACTGTGTTTGGGAAGTGTTTTAACAGCGGATAGAAAATGTGACATTGAAATTATCACTAATGTTTTCTCTTTATCTTTCACTCTCAGTCACCTCACCCATTGATCATTGGGTCAAGAGGGATACACCACTATGCGTCTTTCTTGGCTCACCTTCAGGTGCCAATTGGCTTCCTGAAAATTGTTTGCTGACTTGGGGCATAGCTTATGTCACTTTGATTGACCAGTTGCAGTGTATTTCAATACCACTTTGCTGGAGTTACACACATGAAATCACTGTACACTGAATTTTACTCAGGTATAACTTGGACCTATGTCTACCTTTTGACAAGTGTAAACTGAACCTACGCCTACCTTTTGACATGGGTGTAAACTGGACCTCATGGAGAATTTGAAACTCTATGAACATAATGAAGGCAAAGGTCAGAGAGAAGCAGCAAGCTTAAACATGGCTGGGAAGGGATGATGAAAAGACAAACCTTACTAAGAGCTACAAAAGATAGGAAGTTGTGGAGAGCCATGATTACTAATGTCCTGAATAGAACAGTGCTTAAGAGGTTAATTTGATACCATTATTATTGTGTTGTAACTGTTTCTTATTCAGGTTACATGAATTCTTTTAATGTTCAGCTTTTCAGTTGTGAAATGAGTTCCTTAATTTTGTTTTGTTTTCCCAATAGTCTATCAAAATAAATTCTTTTTTCTTTTTTTCTCTGCAGGTTTTTGCAAATCATTATTGTATTAAAGTGTTTAGATTTTGACCTGATACAAATTGCGGCCAAAAAAAAAAGGTAAGAATCACCTTTCTCTTCTTCTCTCTCTCTCTCTCTCCTTACTTCCTTAGGTGCTATGCATAAATAACAGCAGGTCGATTTTGAAACTGTGGTATTGCACTCAATTTGAAAGTTGGCGTTTCACATAAATAATGACACAAAATATCTTTTTTTTTTTTTTTTTCAAATCTTTACTCCATGTTGAGGAAACAAATTTAAAGACTGTTTAGGTTCAAAACTTGCCTTTGGTATGATGGTAAACCACATCCAGCAGCAAGGCATCTAATCAGTTGGTTGGAGGTTTTGAGGAATATGGCACCATCTTATCTTTCTTACTGTAATTTCCAGGTCCATCCTGATCTGGGGTGTAGCACTTGTTAGGGTCCCATCTATGAGCAAATAGTCACCCCCTAAACAGTGCATTTTTATAATAAAATGAGCAACAATACATTTTTATAGCAAAATAACAGTCAATGCAACACTAAAAAAAATATAAAGATACATTATTATAGTAAAATTACCAACAATACTTTTTATCATGTACAAACCGTATATCTAAAAAAAAAACATAACTTTACCCTGAAAGTATAAAATAAAAAAATATTTATATTTCATCATTAAATAACCCATAGAGGTTGATATGTTACTAAATAAAATCAACCAACAACAATTAGGTTCAAAATCTTAGTATTGGAATTTCATTCTGCTGATCAGTGAAGACCTTATAGCACAAAATTTATAATTTACTGAAGCTTTACAAATTTTATATGGACAAGATACATAACATAAACACATTATTCCTAAATCATTGTGCCATCAAATCAAACCTTCATTTACTTCCAAAGGAAATTATACTGAACAATTAAGCTATATTATGATGTAATATGTTATACAGTGCTGTAGTTTTAATGTGATTTTCAATAAACAACACAAATTTAAAACAGTTGGTCTTATAATTTGTGATCAGCAGTATTATGGTGTTATATATATTTTACTTTTTGTTTTTATTAATTATGATCTAACAAATCTTATTCATTGAGTAACCTTTTTTGTAATCACTTACAATTTTTTTACACAGTTTTTACTGATCAAATACGCTAAAAAAGTTGCATATTTTCCTTGTGGTGATTCTTGATTAAAATTTTGGTTTGGATATATTTTCAGTTCAATGTATCTGATACAAAATATATCAATTTTATTTGGATATATTCTTGAAATGGTAAAATTTTGAAGTCATTTTGTAAGCAAAAACCTGTAGAAATTTGGTATTTCTGTACTTTTTCAGGTGATCTTTAAGGTTAAATGCTCAAAAATTGGTGAATGGTATGAATCTAATTTTTGGTGTCAGTACTTAGCACATCAAACCCCAACTTTCCCACTGAGTGCAATATCGATTTTTCTTCTTTTTTTTTTTTTTTTTTTTTTTTTTTTTTAGTGAAAAATCAACCTGTCCTAATTCCATTTGGGCAATGATGCCTTGTTTCAATTCATGATTAACCTGGCAGAATTCCCAGTCAGCAACCATTACTTTCTACAGTAGACTGGTTACTTACCAAGGCTACAGCACTCAGTCTGTTTTGTTATTTAAGCCTATGTCTGTGGAGAAAAGAGATTAATGTTTCCCAATGGTATTTGCTCATAAGTCAATGTCACAAACTCAACCAGAATTTGAACACTGATTTCTAATTCTGAGCCATTATCCACTACACCACCCACACATCTAAGCTTCTCGCACTTGGTATTCCCAAGCAATCTCATATGTACTGACCAGGATCAATGTTATTTAACTTTGATTGTACAATCACCAGTGTTCCGAGATTATATGGCCATAAGTTTAAAACCAGAAAATATTTTTAGATTGGAAGAATAATAATTATTTACTAATAGGAGCCCTACTAATTAATCTATAGCTGGCGGGAGGAAGAGTTGGATTAATAACTTTACTAAGGGTATTTGAACATAAGTGAAAATAATGATCCCAACTAGAATTGGAACTTGGCTCTCTGATTTCCAATTCCAAGCCATTATCCATTACACCACCCACACGTACAAGCTTCTAGCACCTTATATTCCCAAGCATTCACTCATTTAGGTACTGATCAGACTCAACATTTTTTTAAGTTTGGTGATTGGACAAGAACCTGTGTTTTAACATGTTATGGCCATAAGCTCCTCTCTCTCTCTCTTTCTCTCTGAACAGATGTATAAAAACAAGTGTTTTTGAAAGATTTAGCCAAAATTTCTCTCTCTCTCTCTCCATCACAGACACACTTGGTTGGAATAATTATAATTGTAAACATTATTTGCAAAACCAGTGTTATAGATAATATGAATCGTACAGGTTTTGATATTGTAGAGTTGAGTCAACTATCAGTTTGACCTGTCATCTGCAAACTGACAATGACCTCATGACAGACCACACAACTACTGGAAGTATGTCATCTGCCATGACCTCTGTCAGATTAATCTAGTGTGGGAGGATGTACTGACACCACACCTTATCCTGGGTATGATAATAAACTACATCTGGCAACAAACCCTCTGCTCAGGAGGTTTTGAAGGCATGGAACCACCTGTTAATTGCTGTTGTTCCCAGGTCCACCCTGACCCAAGATGGTAGTACCTGTTAGGATCCAAGCTATGGGCAAAATAGTTAACCTCCAAACTGGGGTAAAAACACTATGAAAGTGTAGCAATATATTTTTATAGTAAAACTACCAACAATACATTTTTGAAAAAAAAAATATTAATACATATTCTATTCATACAAACCTATCCTAAAAAAATGCTTGTCTGCATTAAATAAGCCTTTGAGGTGTTGATATGCTGTAAAACAAAATACAGTGCAACCTCAGTTCTCGAACGTATCACGTTGAACAAATTGGTTTTCGAACAGAAAATTCAAGATAAAAATGCCTCATTTATCGAACAAAATTTCGGTTCAGTATTTACATTATTCGGACTATTGTCCTCATCTTTGTCGCCATATTTGTCACAACGTTTCGGCCATTGTACGCTCCGGCCTTCTTCAGGTCCTTGAGGACACATGGCACAGTGGATAAAGGCGTTGGTTAGATCCAGTGACAGACCCAAAGAGTGTGAGTTCAATACCCGGTTAAGGCAGTGGAGAACTTTCAGAGGGAAAATTAGAAGGAGATAACTGATAACTGACATCCATCAAACATGGCATGTGGAACTAGAACAGTCTACCCCAGTGATCGAAATAAAGGGTTCAGTTCAAAATTCCAACCACCTGAAGAAGGCCTGAGCGTACAACGGCCGAAACATTGTGACAAATATGGCAACAAAGATGAGGACAATAGTCCGACTAATGCAAATACTGTACATGATACCTCATCTCAGAAATATAGACAAAGTTTCGGTTCTCGAACAACATTGCCAAATGGAATAATTTCTGAGGTTACCACCATGTTATATACATTTTTGTGTTGTGGTGTGCTTTTCTTTTCCAATTTTATTCTACCCTGACTTTTTCTCTACATTGATTCCTATTGGAAAAATAATTTTGGTTTACGAACATTTCAACTTACAAACGGCCTTCAGGAAGAAATTAATTTTGTGAACCAACATTCCAGTGTAAGAATAAATGTGAAATTCATCTTTTTTTTTCTTCTTGATAATGTTTTTTTTTCTTTTTTTTTTTTTTGATTTCCTCATCTATATTTTTCCTGTTTACCATAACTAGAGTACTTTTTTCCCTCCTCACAGTTTTGAACACCATCCATTGATTAAAGATCAAAACAGCTTCAAGGTGAGTTTAATCTTCCAGCTTTTTAAATTTTGATCTCATTGTCTTAGTTACAAATATATTGTAAAAGCTTCCATAATTTTTTGCCAAAACTCTTTTCCCTTGCAATGTGAATATCAACTTTTGTCTTTGTGAGAATTTTTTAAGGTCTTATAAAAATGAGAAAGAACAAACAGATGACATTGTGGCTGCCACTCTTGCTTATAACTGTTTCACAAACAACAAAACCATACTTAATGTTATTGAAATTATTCAAAGCTCAGATGTTTTCAAAATTCTTTCATAATTGTATTCTTATAGGTTTTCTTCTTAGCCCTTTGAGCTCCTCCATCAAAATTTGTAAATAATTGTTATATAATGTTTCATGGCAGATATAAAAATAGTGACGAGTGTTTACCCACTGTTCAATTGGTGGCTGGACATTGTCATTTTTCTCTACCACTGTGGTCAGGGCTCAAAAGGTTAATGGCAAAGGCACTCCTCAAAAGTGATTGAGACAACAAAAATAGTTTGTATTAAAAATGCTGATATTTTTTTTAGTATGACTAATGCATTTACTATTGTGAGGTATTTAACTAAAATGTGTGATGTTATTGTTAAGTTTTGCATATCTCTCTGCGTAGTCATAGTACAGTTCTCTGGGTTCTGAATAGCAAATGGGTTTGCTAGGCAGAGCCCCCTACCCAATGTTCGCCAGTTGTTCTCTATTTATACTTGTCTATCTAATTTGTATATGATACTACAGTTATAAATAGGAATGGAAATAGTATGACAAGAATGATAGAATAAAATTACAACCATTACGATGACTAAATTGTCAACTAAAAAATGAAATTGACTTTTGACCTAAGGAGCAATCAGCAAGAAACAAAACCAATGTCAATCACTATCTCCTGTCCTGATTACTTTTCCTCTGTACTTGTTCCTTTGTGGTGTTTCTATTTTCTAATTCTTCCACAAGCAGTAATCCCTTGTGTCTTAGTGGCTTTATTGTCTTGTTTGGGGTGAACTTGTTTAAAAAAAAAATAAACTAGACTAGATTACACACTATTACTCACATGGTGAGGTGCCACACTTTCTCTCTTCCATTTTTTTTTCTATATTTTGTATGGGATACTGTATATGCAAGTCTTTCATAATAGTCTCATGAAGGTCTAAATGTATTGAGGTGATTGTGAAGAGTGGTGGTGCTGTTGAAAACCACTTCTGTTGATGATAATGATGATATGGCTACAAATCCATTGGATTTATTTAGCTATATTAGGATATCATTAACATTATTAATATTAATGGGATATCATTAGCATTATTAATAATTTCTGATCAATCTTTCTTTCATCATATTTCTCTTGCTTCTTTACACCTAGTAGTAGTAAGTTGGGTGAATTTCTTAGATGAAGCATTATCATTATTATTAATTTTTGGCTAGTCTTTCTTTCATCATATTTCTCTTGCTTCTTTACATTTTGTAGTAGTCAGTCAGTTATGTGCCATACGTGATACATGCTTAGGCGATCATGTATCTTTCGATACATGACTGATGAGGCAGATTTTTTTCCCAGCGGTAGGTTGCATTACTTTCTGCAGTAGACCAGTTGCTATCCAAAGCTATAGAACCCAGTCTGTCTAGCTATTTACCCATAGCTGGGGGAGAAGAGGAGGATTCATACCTTTCCCAAGGGTATTAGCACATAAGTGAATATAATGGATTTGACTGGAATTCAAACTCAGCTTTCTAATTCTTCAATCCCAGCCGCTATCCATTACTCCACCGTGCCTCCCCGAGTAGTAGCAGCAGTAGTAGTTTTAAATTGTGTGAATTTCTGTGATGAAGTATTGTCATTATTATTAATTTGTCTTGTCATTCCTTCATCTTATTTCTCTTGCTGCTTTATGCTTAGTAGTAGTTGTGTGAATTTCTTAGATGAATCCTTGTCATTAACTTTTGACTTGTCTTTCTTTCATCTTATTTCTCTTGCTTCTTTACATCTAGTAGAAGTAATAGTGTTGTGTGAATTTCTAAGATGAAGCATTGTCATTATTATTAATTTTTGACTTTTTTTTTTTTGCTTATTAATGCTATTTGTGTTGAATTTTAACTGCAACATTCTGATCATTATTCTTTGGTCATAAAGTTCACAAAATAGATCAAGAATGAAAAGTAAAGCTTCTTTTAGAATTACAACTCCTATCCCTTCTCCTCAGGATTCATTCAATCACTAACGGTTCATTCAATCACTAACGGTTCATTCTTTGTTTCTGGTCCACTTTGCTCACTTAACTATTGTAGAATTTTGATCTGGAAGTTGCAATAAAAAGAAACAGAAATTTGATGAAAGAAATACTCATAAAAAATTAACAATAAACTAAAATATTATCCAGATATTGCAGTTTACATAGCAATGGTATTATAACTAATAGAGGTTGAACAACAAAAGCTTTTCAAAGTGTGAATGAATGGAAGCATATTGCATTTAAATATGGCTATGGAAAATTATGAATGTTAAAGGCAAGCTAATATAGTTGAGATATATATATCCATGTGTAAAGTAGGTTAATACCAATGTCCAAACATATTTTTAAAAAAGTGCTCATTACAGAGTAGAGCTTAATAATAATAGTATTTATTAACAAGCATAACAAAAACATGTTATAAACTGCTACATGAATGCAATCACGTTTCAGCACAGTACATGCTTCTTCAAGCAGTGGTGGTCAACAAATGCCTAAAGAAACACATGCAGTGCTGAAACATGATTGTATTCATGTAGCAGTTTATAACATGTTTTTGTTATAATTGTTTTTATATATATATATATATATATATATATATATATATATATATAATAAAAAGGCTTAAGCACTAATATTCCATGGTCATAATTTATTCCATTGGAATCGTAAATACGATTGAATTCATCAGACCTACAAATTCAAAAAGAAAACAGAAAAAACAACTCCGGGAATAAAAAATAAAATTTAGTGAGAGTGTATGTATGAGAGTGTGGGACGAATGTTAGAGTAAATGAAAGCTCTAGGGAGGGGTAACAGACGAGTGAAGAACAGGATTCCCGGAGTTGTTTTTTCTGTTTTCTTTTTGAATTTGTCGGTCTGATGAATTCGATCGTATTTACGATTCCAATGGAATAAATTATGACTGGATTTATTTACAAATTTCATTATGTGTTTTTTTGCTCACCACCTAAGTATAGGTATTAACATGTGTGGGGGTATATATATATATATATATATATATATATATATATTGTGGCACATTTCATTTGTTAGGACTTCATCGGACTAATTTTATTTATGTTGTTACATCTACATATGTTCACAAACAAGAGATGCAGGGAGTTTTAAATTTAGAAAGAATTTTTTTGTTGTTGTTTTACATACAATCTAGCCAATTTCATTTAGATTCTTTTTGTTTCCATCATCTTTGTTATTAAATATCCATCATTGTGATAATAAAAGTTCTGTCAAGAATAGTAAAACATTGTAAGAACCTGCATGCAAATTTAAAAAAAAAAAAATATTCTTTCGAAATTTAAAACTCCCAGTGTCTCTTTTTTGCGCACATGTGTTGTCACAACAATTTAAAAAAACCCAGACCAATGAAGTCCAAACAGCTGAAATGTGTCATAAAAACTTTTTCACAATTTATCATACATCTTTTATTTCAAAAGTGTTCTTGATATATAAACATTTATATAATACTATCCCATATATATATATATATATATATATATATATATATATATATATGTGTGTGAAAAGTGTGTGTATATAAATAAATATATATATGCGTGGTACTTATTAGAAAGCGCTCAATATCAGAGATAGAGCTAACATATATGGTTGGATAGATGTGAGCTTGTGACCCTGGGTTTCACGCTTTAGCGATCGTCAGACAGATCGCTAAAGCGTGAAACCCAGGGTCACAAGCTCACATCTATCCAACCATATATATATATATATATATATATATATATATATATATATATATATATAGAATAGTAATAATCTTATAAATATAAGAAATTATACTCATCCAGAAAACCTTGGGTACTTTGATATGTAAATAAACAGACCAATACCCAATGGAAAAAAGGTACAAAAAAAAGTAAGAACAAAGAACATGTACGTCAGCCAAAGACAATCGTCGAGCATCCAAGTTCAGATTTCAAAGAAAAAAAACCCCGATGCAAGTAAGTAAAATAACTAAGTAAAGTGCTCAATATGCTAAGTAGAGCAAACCTAATTAAACCTAAAGAGCCAGATAAACCTACCAAGGTTTCACCTACGCGGATTGTCATGGAATATTCTGCATAGGTTTATCTGGCTCTTTAGATTTAATTATATATGTTCACATTCTGACCATGAGACCCAGGTTCGAATCTTGGAAGGGTGGATCCCAGCATGCAGCACCTTTTGGAAAGTGCCTGATACCCATACCATGGGTTGACCCAAGCCTTGTGAGTGAAATTGGGTAGTCATATCAAGAATTACTTTTATTTTTCACTGAATGTATAGATTTTTATGTATGTATCTAGAGTTACAGGAATGTTTTGTTTTTTGTTGCGGGTGTTTTTTTGGTTTTTCTTTTCCAAACATGGTCAGCACATTGTGGCCATGTTCATAGTTGATGATATTGATAAATTCAAGGGACTTAGCTGGTTAACAGGCTCAAGTGTTTCATGTTTAAATGCTCACCAAGACCAGATGTTTGATAAATTATTATTTTGAATTTATCAAATATCTGACCCTGATGAGTGTTTTGATGCAAATCTCTTGAGGTGGCTAACTGGATAAATTGCTTAGACTTTTCTTAATATATTGAATATTATAACTGTAGTTATCTATTGAGCAGTTTTTGGTAGTTTTGCTAGTCTGAAAACAATGTGAAATTTTCATCATTTTCAAATATTTTCTTAGTTCTATCATTATTA
Organism: Acanthosepion lycidas; assembly: GCA_963932145.1. Classification (NCBI taxonomy): domain Eukaryota; kingdom Metazoa; phylum Mollusca; class Cephalopoda; order Sepiida; family Sepiidae; genus Acanthosepion; species Acanthosepion lycidas. Next base: position 28,740,713 of record OZ010615.1, on the reverse strand, counting down.
TTAAATGTATCTATAAAGATAATATTATTAAAAGAAAAGACAAGAAGAAAATATTTTATACCAGTGTTTCATTCCTTGAGGAACTTTATCAAAGGTAAATGTAAAAATTTTACTTTAATAAACTGTATTTATTTATACACAAGTAACATTGAGAAAAATGTCATTAGTTTTTGTTTTTTTTAATTTTGAATTAGAGAATTTTTTTAAATATTTGTGAATATTGCAGCAGAGAACTATGGAGAACGCTAAGTTATTATGTCTTTTGGCATATAAATCAGAAGTAAAGTAATGTATTTGTTGCTGTTATAGACCATTTATTCTAGCATGTTAATTTAAAATTTCTAAGAATTAATGGTTCTTCACTCAGAATGAGTATAGATATGTGATCTGATAATAAGTTCAATAGATTTATCGAAAAACCCAGCCCTGATGAGCATTTGATGAGCTAACCAGATAAGTCACTTGAACCTTTCTATTGAATACTAGCAGGCTTTGCCTAGTAAGATATATTCACTACTTGAAAACTTTGAAACAGAAATTTTAAATGCCAGCATTCAGAAATTGCCTTGTTATAGTTAAGAAAAGTTTCACAAATAGATGATAACTTGTTGAAGGCCAAGTAAAATGCAAATTTCAAACACATTTCTGCACAATATAAGATGATATTCCTAAACAGAACTATTTTTGATATGAAAATCAAAACAATTCTTGAATAAAAGAACAGTAATGAAGGACAGTTAATTAATGAAATAAACTTTTTTAAAATTAGTATGCAAATTATTTAAAGCTGAAGAGTGATATTGCCTAGAAGTATAATATAATACAGATATTGAGCTTTTAGTGTGTAAATTACTATAAAGTGTATAAATTCCTCTTTGGAGCAATTTTCAATGCAGACTTATCATCTCTCAGTTACGTCTCTGTCTTTGGGCAGAGTGCGCTCAAGGGCTTCTCTGTCAAAGGACAGAGGGGCAATTGAGAAAATTATACTGAAGAGATGCCCAACCCTGGGGAACAGCTGCCCGAGGCCATGCCCTCCCATTGCACCAGAGGGAGAGATCGGTGCTTGCACTGAGGCCAGCACAACCGACGTTTGCGGGGAATTTTTGTCCCTTGCCCAAGTGAACGTGCTCGGGTCCCCACTTTAAAACGACCTTGTGTCACATCTTGTTCTGGTGAGGGAACGAGTAAACACCGTAAATTACTATAAAGTAAAGCTGTTTTTTTTGTTTTTTTTATCTCAGAATTCGTGAAAGAATTGAGCTCCAATTTCGCATTTATTCATATAGATTCTATAATATAGGTTTTACTTAATTAGCTATTATGTTTCTCTCTTTAAATGTTGAATGTATAACTAATTCTAATTTCTGTTTTCTCATCTTTATACTATATTAATTTTATCTTATAAATTGTTCGCAGTTCTGTCACCCATGAAATAAAAATAATTAGCTGTTTCCTTATAAGGAAACATTTGTTATTCATTGACCAAGCAGATAATTGGTTTACACTTTTCTTAGCTGTTGGGATGGGATCAAAATGTACTAGCTATTTTCTTCATCTCTAATAGTAATGGTATTAAGTATATTGAATAAACCATTCGTGTTCTAATATATTATTATAATGGTCTGTTAAGAAGTGAACAGCTGCTTGTGACTGTACCTCCTTCTGATTGCACTAAAGAGTGTGGATTGGTAATAATCTCAATGCCAGTGCAACTAACAGTTGTGGTGGCTGGGCTATCTTTGGACCTGGCCCGGGTACATGCTCTTGAGCACCCTACATTAAACTGACTTTGTGCTACATCCTACCAGCATGGGATGGCAAGTTAATACTAAGTATAGTATCTGTTGTCTTTATCTCTAATAGTGATCGTATAAGGTTATTTGGAAAATAATGTCAGATTTTTTAATAAACTTTTTGTGTTTTAATATATTATTATAGTAGTTGCACAAAAATATATGACTCATTCCTAATGATTAATGCATCATCGTCGTATCTTGTATTTCTCTGTATGTATGCTGTCTGATGTATTTTCAATTGATGCACCCAAAAAGGTTAGTTTTAATGTATTGATGGTAGTGGTAATAATAGCCGTTTCCCTACAAGGAAATATGTGGCATTCATTGACTGAGCAGCCAGTGATGTTCTATTTACACATTTCTTCACTCCCTGGCCATCGGCTGGAATCAAAGAGTAGTATCTGTTCTTCTCATCTCTAAAGATAATGGTAATAATAGCTGTTTCCCAACAAGGAAACATTTGGCATTCATTGACCGAGCAGCCAGTGGTTTTCTAGTTACACATTTCTTCACTCCCTGGCCATCAGGCTGAGATCAAATTGTAGTATCTGTTCTTCTTACCTCTAAAGATAATGGTAATAATAGCTGTTTCCCTACTAGGAAACATTTGGCATTCATTGACTGAGCAGCCAGTACTTCTTTTGGTTGAAATTTTGTTGTAATGTACAGCGAAGGTATGTTGAGATTGTGGGGGGAACAAGAACTATGCAATAGCAGGCAGGGAAAAGGACAGGAGGAAATGAGAGAACACTGCTTCAGAAATCACAGCACGGCAAGCAGCACACAATTTGAGGAACAAAAATGTCCAAGGGCTTCACAAGACACCAAGTCTCACCAACTGCTGGTTTTCCTATCCCTTTTATTGACAGGCAGCATATAAAAAAATGGATTTTGATTAGTTGCAGAGAATCCTGACCTGACAGGCTGTCCCCCTGCTAACAAGGGAAAACATTGATGTACCAAGCATTGGCAGACATGTTTGTATGCAACTCAGGGCCTCTTTTGTGTCTTTACCAATGCATATTCACCACAAATTTATAAAATCTTTCTCTTAAAACAAATTTTCTGGAAAACGGGTTTCTCAAGTCCAGTAGCTGTTACCACTCTTTCAATTATTGATGGAGGTTTCATTCCTAACCTTTTGCTTAAAGTAGTGTGGAATGTCAACAACTTCATTATTGTATAAATACAGGTTAATAAATAAAAAAATCAAAACTTGCCTTGTTAGATTCTACATTCCTCAAGGAATGAAAATGCATTGACATAAAATGTTTTCCTCTTGTAATTTTATATATATATATATCAAACATTACTGCATAGTTTCAAGGACTGCTATATTTATGTGAAATGTGTTCAGTATCAGGGATAGAGTGTATTTAAATTTAAAAGTAGATATTGAGGTCACTGAGAGCCAATAGTCTGTTCAATACTTGAACACAATCTTCAGGCCACATATATTCTTTTTTTTATATATATATATATGTGTGTGTGTGTGTGTGTGTGTATATATATATATATAATATATATATATATATATATATATATATACGAAGAGATTTTTTATGTTTATACATTCTTTTTATAGATACAAATATTTAAGTAAATGCTCTGTTTATAATAAACAGTATTAACAACATTTACCGGCCTGAATATCAGTTAGAAGGTCAATTTTACCATTTTTAAACTACAATTCTCCATGATTTTTTCTTGTACATTCATATCTGCTCGATATGTATCCAAATGATGTGGCACATTATGAAATGGACAAAACCGAAATGCTCCTCTGTGGTTAAATCGATAAAAACACGTCAGGCTATATGACGGTTCTGTATAGGATACAGGTTCGATTCCTGTTGAAGAATGGATATTTTCTATGATAATTCTCGTACATTCAGGCTGGTAACTGTCATTAATACTGTTTATTATAAACATTTACTTAAATATTTGTATCTATAAAAAGAACATATAAACATAAAAAATGTCTTAAAATAATTGTTGGACTTTGTCCATTTCATAATGCGTAATATATATATATATATATATATATATATGTAAGTATCATGCATTGATTAGACATGTATATTTGTATGTAAGTGTATATGGTTGTTTTTTTTCCCTATAAATAAATGGACTGGTTCATTATCATTACAGTATAAAAATCAATAGTCAAATTTTACAACGATCAGTTTTCATTCAGCACTTGATTGAAAGCTGACAGCATTGCATCATACATGAAACTTGTGAAAGTTGAAAGTTGTACTTCCAGTGAGGAAAAAATGTATATTTATTATTTGTGTGTGTGTGTATATGCATATATATATCTGCAGCAAATGCCCTTTTAGGCATGTCTGATTGAATAAGTTACAAACATTATAACAGCTATTTTCCCTGGTGCCCCGACTATATGAATTTAAGCATGCTACTAGATTGGCATCTAAGTTCCAATCTTTTTACTGTTGAAATAGTTAAATGTAACTACTAACTTCAACAGTTTCTTTTCTTGTACTGAAAACCTACAATCTTCAAAAATTTAAATGGAACATCAATCACCATTTTCTATTTTCTTAAATCACATTCATCATTTAACCTTTCCTAATCTGCCCCCTCATGAAGTCTTTTCTCTCACTTTCAATCCGTGTAAACCCTCCCCTTGCATCCTAGTGGCATTCCTACCTTGCTAGGGGTGAAATGATTAAAAAAATAAGTTATGGATCTCAGATTCAGGCTAATGTTCTTAAGTTAAAATTTATATTGATATGTATATATATATATATACATATATATTTATATTATAAATTAACTGATTTTAAAAAAAAAATTTTAAATTAGTTATAATATTTTTTAAATCAGTTAATTTATATTAGGTTGGTGCAAAAATAATGACGTAATAATGTCGTTTTTTGGCGTTAAAAAAAAAACGTCAAAAAACGACATTATTACGTCATTATTTTTGCACCAACCTAATAATATTTATGCTCTGTAAATTTCCATTGAGCACAGTTTTGTAAAAATAAAAATATCAAGAACACCGGATTACATATACAGTGTTACCCGGATATAAGAGAAACCCGGATATAAGATTAGAGTCATACTTACCTAAACAAAATAGACCAAACCCGGATATAAGAGACTTCTTCTCCGGTCCCAACAACTCTCTTATATCCAGGTTACACTGTATTACTGTTTTTCCTTTTTTTTTTTACTATAAATATATATATATATATATATATATATATATATATATATATATATATATATATATATATACACATTAGTAGGATATAGAATTTGAACAAAAGTGGAGAAATGAGAGTGGAAAAGGGTTTTTTTTATAATGTATTTCACCTTCATTTGGTAGGCGTTCTGACCTAAAGACGCCTACCTAAGTACCTAACAAAGGTAAAATTTGTTGTCACTAAATAAATATATATCTTGATACTTCTGTAATTTGCCTATTTATTTTTTTCCTGTTCTTTAAGGAACTTGACAAATGTTTTTGTGGGCTGTCTAATCTTCCTACTCATGGGCCTCTCCTGCTAGGCTGGGCAGTAGCTCGTTGTTACTACATGGATGGAGAAGATGAGCGCACAACTCGAAAGCTCGGCTCACAGGCACTGCAACTTGATTCACTCAATTACGTTTGCACTTTACTGAAGTCTCCTCATTTTTCAGGAAACAATGTAAGTATGTTAGTATTTGTAACTTAGGTTTTGCACAAGACCAGAACTAATGGGTACTCAATGAGGATCAACCTCACCACTAATAGTCTACAAAGCAAGCAGGTTAACCATTACTCAATGAAGTGACAAATTATAGAATTCTATTAAATTTATACATTTTTTTTTTTTTGTCTACAAAATCTTTATCTAAATGTCTATCATCATTATTGTTTTATTAACATGTTACAAACTGAATGATATTGTGTTACATTAATATGTTACAAACTGATTGATACACATCCTGGGTATGACGATAAACTACATCCGCGTCCTGGGTATGACGATAAACTACATCCAACAGCAAGGCCTCAGATAATGTTTTCGGAAAAATAATGTTGCTAGCTATGCGTTTTTGAAACAATAATGTTGCCAGTTATACGTTTTTGAAACAATAATGTTGCTAGCTATACGTTTTTAAAACAATGTTGCCAGCTATACGTTTTTTGTTAAAAATAATGTTGTCAGCTATACGTTTTTGTTAAAAATAATGTTGTCAGCTATACGTTTTTGTTAAAAATAATGTTGTCAGCTATACGTTTTTGTTAAAAATAATGTTGTCAGCTATACGTTTTTGAAACAATGTTGCCAGCTATCCATTTTTGGAACCATAATGTTGCCAGCTATAAGTTTTTGAAATAATAATGTTGCGAGCTATAAGTTTTTGAAACAATAATGTGGCCAGCTATAAGTTTTTGAAACAATAATGTTGCCAGCTATAAGTTTTTTGTAAGAAATAATGTTGCCAGCTATACGTTTTTTGTAAAAAAATAATGTTGCCAGCTATACGTTTTTTGTAAAAAAATAATGTTGCCAGCTATACGTTTTTTGTAAAAAAATAATGTTGCCAGCTATACGTTTTTTGTAAAAAAATAATGTTGCCAGCTATACGTTTTTTGTAAAAAAATAATGTTGCCAGCTATACGTTTTTTGTAGGAAATAATGTAGCCAGCTATACGTTTTTTGTAGAAAATAATGTTGCCAGCTATACGTTTTTTGTAGAAAATAATGTTGCCAGCTATACGTTTTTTGTAAAAAGTAATGTTGCCAGCTATACGTTTTTTGTAAAAAAATAATGTTGCCAGCTATACGTTTTTTGTAAAAAAATAATGTAGCCAGCTATACGTTTTTTTGTAAAAGATATTGCCAGCTATACATTTTTGGAACAATAATGTTGCCAGCTATACATTTTTTTATTCCATACAAAATAGGCATTTAAAATTCATATAAACTGGATTTGGCATTAAATAACCCACAGTGGTTGATATTCCATAAAACCCAAACAAACAAACTGAATGATATTGTTACATTAATATGTTACAAACTGAATGATATTGTGTTACATTATGTTAAAAACTGAATATTGTGTTACATTAATGTTACAAGCTGAATTATATTGAGTTGTGTTGTTATAAACCAAGGTATATTGTGTGTTACAATAACATTTTACAAACTAAATTCTATTAATTTCATGTCACATTAACATGTTACAGACTAAATTATGTTTATCCTGTGTATGAGTATAAACGACATCCAGCAGCAAGGCCTCTGATTGGGAGATTGGAGGTTTTGAGGAGCATGGAACCACCTCTTAACAGCTGTCATTCCCAGGTTCACCTCAACCTGAGATGATAGCCCCTGTTAGGGTTCAAGCTTTGGGCAAATAGTGAATCAACAGTACATTTTTTATAATGAGTGACAATACATTTTTATAGCAAAAGGACAATTAATGCAATACTAAAAAAAATTTAAAAAATACATATTTGTAGTAAAATTACTAATAATACATTTTATGATCTGAAAACTATATATATATATATATATATATATATATATATATATATATATATATATATATAATAGTTTCCTCTTTAAGTATAAAATTAAGTACAAAATATCTGTAGTTGAAAGCATAAAATTGCTTACAAAATATTTAGATGCCAGTATTAAATAACCAATAGAGGTGTCATGCTGCTAAACAATATTAACCAACCAACTAAATTAATTCCATGTTACATTAATGTGTTACAAACAAAAAGATGTTAATTACATAACATCCCCTTTTTTAAATGAAGCACTATGTCTTCATTTTATCCTCTGCACACTGCTGGGATTAATAACCTGTTTTCTAGAAATACTATTTAATTCTTGGATCAGTGTCTTATTCTTGCCTTATACTTGTCAAGAAAAAGAAAAAAAGTATAAATATTTACATTGGTATTTTTCTATCTAACTAAATTTCATATTAGGCTGAGGCATAAATATACAACACTTTTTAACCATTTTTTTTCATTCATCTAAATTCATAGTACTTGGCTAGTGGATTAAAGCATTTTATAATGAATTTGGTAACATAGTAACATAGTAAGTGTATGTTTAATCCCAGGACCAGGTAGTGCAAGCTTAGTCTCAAAGGAAACAGAATGAGAATTAACCAAGCAGTACAAAATAAAAACAAGACTATATCCTTAGCCATAGGCAGTGGAATGAGAACAATCTTTATTATTATTTAGTTGTGTTAGCTCTGACATTCATGAATCTATTACACCAACCATCACAGTCCTGCGTCTAGGTCGAAATGCCATTGGGGGTGCATTCTGTGTTATAACTGGTCATTGGAGATGGTTTCTGGGTGACCACTCTGTCTTGCACCATGGCCAGGTTTCCAGAACAGTAGATCACTCACAAGTTCTTGTTTTACTTGCCAGCCGTGTCCTGAAAAGTGCATTCTGCATTTGTATATGATTATAGAAATATCAGGGATGGGTCCATAGAGCTGTTATAGCTCTCGAAAAAATTCCTGTCCTTTGTGATGCTGTTGAGAAGTGCCTTAAGACTGTAATACAGTTTGGCATCCTGGGTAAGACATTAAACTACATCTGAGTCCTGGGTAAGACATTAAACTACATCCAGCAACAAGGCCTCAGATCAGTAGGTTTTGAGGAATGTAGAACCACCTCTTAATTGCTGGTGTTCGCAGGTCCACCCTGACCCGGGGTGGTAGCACAAAATATGTTTTGGCTTTAAATAACCCACAAAGGGTTGATAAGCCATAAAAAAAAAAATCAACTAATGGTTACATAGAAGCTCTTTAGCTTTTCTTGAGATGGTATTGCAATAATAAAAAACATCTTACAACAAACTGGCCATTTATGGGGACTTAGAAAATTCAAAATGGTTGAAATTCTTCAAGAAACGTCAAATGCGTTTGCAACCTGCTGTAGACAGATATAAACAACATAACATTATACAGGGTCTCCAATAAAAAACAGAAAATTTATTATCACTGTTTTATCTTTCAGAAATAATTGTTCTTGAATAAACCTTGAATAAATTTCTTGAATATTCATGACCTCGAATAATCATTCATTTGTCGCATAATTACTTAACTCTGATTGGTTCTTTTATGATTGATTAATTGCTGCTTGATCTTGTGACTCATCATTTAAAGGTTATTTGCAGTGAACTTTTATCTTTCATTCTGCCCTTCTTGTATGGCTAAACAACTTAGTGATTTTGAGCATCAAGTGATTGTACTTTTCAAAGATGAACATCCAATGTGGGAATTGAAAAGAAGTGCAGAAATTCTTCATGAATTTTTCAGTCACATCAATCATCACCACTTTACAGTTGGTTGTCTCACGTCTTTTTGAATTTACCGCTTTTTTTTTTTTTTTTTTACTGGGCACCCTGTAGAATAGAAATCTTACAATGTCCATTTAAGTTGTCTTAAAACAGTTTGGTTTAAAAGGAACAACCCGTTCAATAGAATATATTTTTAAATATAACTAAAAGTTTTCTATAAAGATCCAGAAATTAATCAAGTCCAGCTATGCTGTTGTTGGTAAAATTATAATGTTCATTTCACATGCACTAAGTCAATTTAGATCAAGAAACAATTTCACTTTCATCAGAATTTCAAACAATCTTGACTAAAAGGAATTTTTTTTTTGTTTTTTTGTAAAGGCTTAGAAAATATTAAAGGCCATTTGGGGAACAAAGATACAGGGTGTGACAGAAATACCTCCCATACCTTTGACCTTTACCATGTAACAAGTAATGAGCACTCTGTGCTGTGTATTGCAATTATAGATTCACCAGTCTTAAAACAAAGACGTTTCAACAGCAAAAGTATGGTGTGCATCACTCCAAGCCATGATGATAACTGATAACTGGTGCTACCTAAAAAAAAAAAAAAAAAGATTGTACTATATTAGCTAGATGGAGATACCATTACAACTTAACTAAGTTCACTATCACAGATTAAAATGTGGAAGGTATTTCTACCGCACACTGTATAAACAAAATTATGGATATTATTGAATCAAGCATTTACTGATTACTCTAACTCAAATTCACTGATTTCAGGTTGTTTCTTCTGTGGCTTACTGCACTGTTTACACCCTCGTCTGTGCTCTACTTGATCAGTTCCAAGAAGACACTATTGGTGGTGTTAAGGTAAGATAAATTTCATTTTGACATCAATATTGCAAGTTGGAAAATCTGTTGTCCATTTGCAAAGTGATCACTTCAAGCTTTGGATGATTATGAGCTCTTGAGAGTTTAATATTCAAATCTCAAGAGGCATGTGTCTCGTATTAAGTAGAAGCGGCAAATATTTCAGGTCTGAGAAAAGAGAAGAAGAATAATATTGCCATAGGAATATTCATTGTTAAAATATCGGTTTAAATGTTTAATATGAATCTGTCCTCGTCTGATGCTCTGATTTGTTTTGTTTTTGCAGGTCTTGTGTTCTGCCATATCTCAGCTTCTAAGTAAGCCATCAATAGCTAATGACATGTGGACACAGGTACAGTTTTGTTTTTTATTTTTCTCTTTTTTCTTTCTATTTTATCTTTCCTTCTCTCTCTCTGTCTCTTTGCTTCTTTCTCTCTCTTTCTCCTTTTTCTTCTTTTTAATATGTACTAATGGATTCAATCAATTTTGTAGACACTCAACATATTTTAAAATATGTTTCTTATCCTCTCATCCAAAATTGACAACAAAAAAAGAACATTTTCTCTCTGATTTTCTTGGATAAGTAATCATTATTTAAACTATTTATTGGCTGACTATTGCCTTCATTTTTGTTGTTATCAAGTTTCATCTGTTCATCTAGATTTTATTGGATGTATGTCGATCTGGGTAACCTGCAGGAAATTCCAAACTAAGCCCTTTATTTAATCTATGGAGAGAGACTGTTCTCATTCTACTTCCCATGTGGTGTTGGTTGTAATGATCTGTTCCCAGTGTTGACAAGATACCATTTCTTTCCATTTAATTCACCATAAAAGTCAAGGTCAGAAGAAATATCGACTAATGTATTTCCTGCTAGTATTTGTATATATGTGTAGGGAGGCATGGTAGAGTAATGAATAGCGGCTCAGATTGAAGAATCGGAGATCTGAGTTCGAATTCTACTCAGATCCATTACATTCACTTATGTGCTAATACCCTTGGGAAAGGTATGAATCCTCTTCTTCTTCCCCCCAACTATGAGTAAATAGCAGGACAGACTGGGTTCTATAGCCTTGAGTGGCAACCGGCCTGGAGAGGGTTGGGCTCCATCAAGCTATCTTGCCCAAGAAACACCACTTCTACTGCGGCTGCAGCACAGATGGTGCCCCCTATGACTCTACTTGTCATGGGATAAAAAAAAAAATGATTTGTATATATGTATATGTTGTTATATACTTGTATAAAACTTTTGTTCCACTGCCAATGTCTTGGGATATCTAGTTCTTATTTTTAATATAGCTCAGTTATTTTCCTTGCCCTGTTTCCACTGAGTCCAAGTACACACTGTCCAGCCCAGGGATTGAACTCATAATTGCTATGCCACCAAATTCACAAACCAGTGCTTTAATCCACCTGACCTGGAGTGATAGCACCTGTTAGGATCCCAGCAATGGGCAGATAGTGAACCCCCAAACTGGGGTCAAAACCCTATGAAAGTATAAAAATAGATTTTTATAGTAAAAATACCACAATACATTTGCCTTTTGACAAAAACCCTCTTTACAAAAATATGTCAATAAAACCTGATCTACAAACTGATTCCTTACAAAGAATACATATTCTATTCATATGAATCTATCCTGAAAATTTTGTCAACATTAAATAAACCATTGCAGTATTTATATGCTGTAAAATAAACCTAAACCTCTTGTCTCATAGATGACACAATAGTGTAAATAAAAAAAAGGACATTGATTAACTGGTCCATGGCAAGGGACTGGTGAGCAACACCTTGGTAGTGGGCAGAGTTGAAGGATTCAAAGTATACTTATGTTGGGAAAATTTACAAATGGAATATTAATTACTTTTCCATTTGTAAATTTTCCCATCATTTTTTATGGATAGTCTGCTAATTTATCAACAGGAATAATCCAATGGAAATTTATTAGGTTGATGCAAAAATAATAACGTAATAATGTCGTTGTTTGACGTATTTTTTAACGTCAAAAAACGATATTATTACGTCATTATTTTTGCACCAACCTAATACTTTTTGTTAATGTGTAGAAATTAGAACTGATTAGTTCAGTGTTTCATTACCAAACTGGTTTTCATGATAGAATGATTTTGTTATTGTCTTGACCATTCCACATAATGAATCATCCGTTATCATAATGAGAAGGGGAATCTGTTTTGAATGAATTCATCTAGTCATATTTCTTGTGGTCATTTACAGTATAAATGTGTTCTTGGCTCATATTTTCTCAGGTTTCTTATTTTAAATGGATGTTCACTCTGCCTTTAGGGTCTTTATTTGAAGATTAATTTATTTTTTTGTACCTTATCAGAGGAAATGATTTTACTATAGGAATGCATTTGAAATGATTTGAATACTAGCTCTTTATGGAACCTGGAATATTATGGCTAGGATTTATGAAACAAATTCATCCAAAATTTCATTCCCTCTAATGATACCATATCTAGTGATATAGCAAATACTAAAAGCATCTATAGGAATGCATTAGAAAAGATTTGAATACTTGCTCTTTATGGAACCTGGAATATTATGGCTAGGATTTATGAAACAAATCCATCCAAACTTTCATTCCCTCTAATGATTCCATATCTAGTGATATAGCAAATACTAAAAGCATCTAAAGAAATTCATTGCAAATGATTTTACTATAGGAATGCATTAGAAATTATTTAAATCCTAGCTCTTTATGGAACCTGGAATATTATTGATAGGATTTATGAAATAAATCCATTCAAATTTTCATTCTCTCTTACATTGTAGAAGATTGGAGGGGTGAAGATTTGGCCTTGTAAATATTCAACACCTCCACACACCAAAAAGAAATTCTTTTTTGTTTTTTCCAGGGTCTTGATGAAGGAGTTGGAAGCTTCTATCAACTTGCTAAAGATCAATTCCCTTACAAATTCTCCCCATTGATTCAACTGAGTACAACTTTAGCTGCTGCAGGACCACAGAGTGCTTTGAAGGTATGTAAAATTTGGCTGCTTATAGAAGTTCAATTGTTGAGTGTTTAAGAACTAATTATACTGATGATTTTACTATAGAAATGCATTGAAAATGAGGAAGAAAGGGATTGTCAGTGGTCAGGAATGAATGCAAGCACTACTGATAGAATAGGGCTATTATATGTATAATGTAAATGCATTACTAATGATTTTAATATCGGAATGCATTGAAAATCATGAAGAAATGGATTGTCAATGGTCAGGAATGAATGCAAGCATTACTGATAGAATAGGGCTATTATATATATAATGTAAATGCATTGTTAATGATTTTACTATACATCAGCCTTTATTTCTGGCCATCTAACTCCCCAAACTACAATTCCTTTGATTATTATGTGTCGGGCGCAGTTGAACGAGAGACCAACAAAACTTGTAACACCAAAGATGAGTTGAAGGCAAGGATTATAGAAGTATTCACCAACTTAAACAGGTAGACCATCCAGAAGAGTTGCAGGAGATTCTGAAGTTGTCTGGAGGCTGTGGTTGAAGCCAATGGCGATTTTATTGAATAAATTTACTCTTTAGTATTCCAAGATATTCTTGTATAATTTAGATGACAATTTATCCATTGCACCCTGTATAATGTAAATGCCTTATGAATAATTTTACTATAGGAATGCACTTGAAATAAAAAAAGAAACGGATTACTGAGAAAATAGGTTTTATTTTTGTCTTATTAGCATAGTAGTAGTCATATTTAATCACATTAATATGCTATATGGACACATGGCTGTGTGGCTAGAATGTTTGTTTTCTGACCATAAAACCCGGGTTCGAATCTCACCATGATTGATTTTTCAGGAAGGAGACTTCTTGATATTATCAGTCTGGAGGAGGTGATCCCAGTGTGCGGAACTTTTGAAAAGTGCCTGAAAATCATGACATGGGTTGATTCAAGCCTTGTGAGTGAAATTGGATAGACAGGACCCTTGGGGGTTGTATATAGACTCAAGCATAAGGCCGACATGTATTTTCATAAATACTCAAGTGTGAGCCCAACAAATGTTTGCATATAGACTCAAGCATAAGTCTGACAAGTGTTTGCATAAATACTCAAGCATGAACCCGACAAGTGTTTGCTTATAGACTCGAGCATAAGCCCGACAAGTGTTTGCTTATAGACTCGAGCATAAGCCCGACAAGTGTTTGCTTATAGACTCGAGCATAAGCCCGACAAGTGTTTGCTTATAGACTCGAGCATAAGCCCGACAAGTGTTTGCTTATAGACTCGAGCATAAGCCCGACAAGTGTTTGCTTATAGACTCGAGCATAAGCCCGACAAGTGTTTGCTTATAGACTCGAGCATAAGCCCGACAAGTGTTTATAAATACTAAGTTACTGTAAGCTATGCAAAAGGCATAGCATGCCAGTGAGGGATAAATCCTCACTACTTATACTAACAACAGAGCTCAATATGTGGAGATACTTCTGGACTGATAGATCACAAGAAGTTAAGCAACATTGAGTTTGGTCAGTACTCAGATGGGTGACCACCGGAAATACCAGATGCTGTAAGCTATACAACAGGCATACCAAGTCTGCGATGGATAAAATCTTGCTACTTACACTGATAGAAGAGCTCAATATATGAAGGTGCTTCTCAACTGAAAAGTTGCAAGACCTACCTGGAGTCGGCTGAGCAAGTGAATCAGGTCAGGCTCAAGACTTCTTCATAAAATTAATTATTTTCATTAAAATGCTTAAGCTCAATAGTTTCATCACTTTATGATTTCTTTCAAGTGGCTTGTCTTGGGGTAATGTAATCTAGTAGACCATTAATAATGCACAGTGAGTTTGAACAACACTGAGTCCCCCATACAAAATTTGCCATTAAGATAACCCAATAAGAGTTGGTGTGTCATAAAATCAATACACCAACCTAAACTAACTCATATGGTAGATTCAGTCTCCAAAGAGGTTAATGAAAATCTCTTGTTGTTTATATACAAGAGCGAGACCAGACAAAAAAAATTAACTGTTGCTGCCACATCTGGGTGGGAGCTGCCCAATCCTCATTTTCCAGCCTTGACGGTGTTCAGAAGTGTTTGTGTAGCCTTGTAAGTAACAAACTGATTTCCACTCTTCAACCCCTTTCCCACAGATAGAACATTGCTAGCCTCTCACTGCTTTACCATTATTTTTATGGCAGATATTCAGATGAACTACATTCCTTGGATCCCACCAGTTCAGACCTTCTCAGGGTTGATACCCTTTTTTTCCTTAATATTTCATTGGTTAGGAGTAAGTTCCACTCAGACAGCTTCTTTCCCAGGTGTTGCAGTGTGGAATAGACTCCCAAGGGGATACTTCTTTGATCACTCTTCAAGTCGCAGGTCAACCACTATCTATGCTCATTTACTTTTCAGATAACTATTATGGAGATTGTTAATGGTAATCCCCCCTAGGATTGAACTCTTCATCCTTAGGTATTAAAGATTGTTAAATTACCTTGTCCCACCTGCATTTAAAAATTAGCCAACCCTTTTCTTTAAGAGCTTCTAACAATTTGTTAAGAAGCAAGAAGATTCATTTGCCTATGGAATTGCCCCTGTCTCACCTCCTAATTAAAAATGAGCTCACTCTTTTCCATCAAAGCTTCTAACAATTTGTTTAGAAGCAAGAAGATTCATTTGCCTATGGAATTACCCCTGTCTCACCTCCTAATTAAAAATGAGCTCACTCTTTTCCATCAAAGCTTCTAACAATTTGTTTAGGTGGGAGGAGAGTAATTTTCCTCTTGAATCTATGCTGGACAATTTTCACATATACTTATAATATGCAACCATTACTCTTCCTTATATGACCTTCCAACATCCTCATTCAGTAACTCTCTGCCTTGAGTGGCACTTAGGCCTTATAACATGTAAATAATAGGAATAATAATTTTTAACTATTCATCAGTTATTGTGGAAAATTTAACGACTCCCTAAACTGAGTTGTTGCTTGATGAACAAAGTGAGACAATTGAACATTGTAAAAACATACTTTATACAAGAAATATACATAAGAACAAGAAAGAGAATAGAGGATTGCCAAAAATGTATTCTTTTAGTGGTTAAAAGTCAAAGCATCGGGGATGAAATCCAAATACGTATCTGTTTGAAATAGATGATACAGTTATCTGAATGATGTTCATGTTCTGCTTGTATTAGGTTGGTGCAAAAATAATGTCGTTTTCTCACATGTTACTATGTGAGAAAACGACATTATTTTTGCACCAACCTAATATTAGTTGCATTGTCCTCACATTATTCAGGTTAGCTTGTGGCCAGCGTCGCCTGTTCTAGAGTGGGCTGGATATACGTCTCATTTATTCTAGTTCTTCTTAGCATCTGCCTAGAGAATCTTAAAACACATTCGCTCTGTGTTCTACTTGGTGTCTGGGCTTGGTGCTTGAAATCGTATTTCATGCCTAATTTTGGGTTATGCCCTTTATCATCAGTTTAATAGACTCCTTATTATCAGAAGGAGCTATCTACTAAAGAGAGATAAACATATTTTTTATGCTCTCCAAACACACAGGAAAACATGCAATTCAGAGTTCTATTACACGTTGCCAGTAATACAGTTCATATGGTCATAATACAGTTCTTTATTATAAAATAATAATTTCAATAAACATTTCTTTATTGATACAATATTTGTTTCCATGACAAGCCATTCATATATTTAACAACTTTGGTATCTTCCACCATATTGGAAAATATCCACTCCCAGAATTCCTTGAATGTTTATTTGATTACTATTCCTATTATAAGAAAAGGCTAATTTATAATTTAAACTGATCAAATTCGTTATCACTTGAAATCATCAAACTTGAATTGAATATCAAATTTATTGTCCAGCAAAATATGAATAGGAAGTGGTCCCCCTTTGTCTATATTTACTCCTAACACCACATGATGTAATTTTTTTTGTTGGAATCACTTGTATAAGTTTTTACTTAGTAATTGCCAGGACTTAGACTCCAATCAGGACATTTTAACCTTTTTAATATTCCTTTAGAGAAATATGATTACTGGCTACCTGTGTCCAATAAGCAAATTTTCTTAGTGCCCCAGTATAAATTGATTTCCACCATAGGTAGTATTAAATTGTTTTCTTGATTCGAATTGGGGCCTACATGAGTAGAAAGAGATATAACCTTCTTACATTTATTGTTTAGTGGCATTATATGTCCCTTAATTCTTAAATTCAAGCTTAGAAGGATTTACACTGCTAAAAGTAGCACACTAATTTGGCAGTTGAGATCACTAAATGGCTCTTAGATATTGAACTGGTTTTGCTTCCATGGGAAATACTCATTTCTCAAACAGATTCCTCAATATCAGGAAGCCAATTACTGACATCGCCTCAATAACCAAATTTGTTCCTTTGTTCAGTCATAAAACCAATTCCCTCTAAATCTAGATAGGCTTTAATACAAATCTCCTTGATTTTCCCATCCAAAGATTGAATCTCTCCCTGAAAATTTTTGATGATGGCTTCTTCATCTTTAAAAAATTTTTCCTTTCAGTTCTTATTTTGTTCCAGCAATTCCAAACTTAAATTAATATCATTTTTCAAATTATTCTTAGAGTCAATAAGGACTTTGAACTCTATTTAACTCCTTGAAATAGACAATGAATTTAAATTATTTTATTTTAAATTATGTTTTGGACTCGTTTGGATTTATTTCATTTAACAGGGAAGATGAGCAAAATTATTTTATATATATTTGGACACACGCCTCCATAATAACGTCACTGAATTGTGAAGGCAAAAATTTATCTTTATATATGTTTGGATGCCATTCTGGATCAATAATAACTTCACTGAATTGTGAAGTCAAAATTATTTTAATATATATTTTTGGACACCTTGTGTCCAGCATTAATCTCATTAAACCCTGAAAGCAAAAAAAATTACTTTTATATTTTTGTTTCATATAAAAACAGTATTAGAAGATATCTTCTCTTATATAAAAGGACAGCAGTCTATTGGATATTTTCTTTCTCAACCTTTTTAAGCTCAAATCTGTTTCAATTTTTTTTTTTTTTTAATTTGTTGTCATCAGGCCAACAAGATTGCTTTATGCATTGGGAAAATTGCTCATATATATATGCAAATGCTTTTTTTTGTTTAGTGAAATTACTAATTTGTTGGGCAAAATTGCTTACAGCAAGTTCGTTTTTAGCAAAATGTGGGAAATGTAATGACTCCCCAAACTGAGTTGTTGCTTGATAAACAAAGTGAGACAATTGAACATTGTAAAAACATACTTTATATAAGAAATTCATTATATAATGAGAAAGACAATAGAGGATTGCTAAAGACATTCTTTTTGCAGTTAAAAATCAATGCATTGGGGACAAAATCCAAATACATATCTATTTGAAATAGATGATACACTTATCTGAATAGTTTTCATATTCTGCTTGTATTAGCTGCATTGTCCTTATATTATTCAGGTTAGCTTGTAGCCAGCAATTCTTGTTCTAGAATAGGTTGGAGATACATCTCATCCATTCAAGTTCTTGGCATCTGCTTTGGAGAAACCTAAAACACGTCTATTCACTCTATGTTCTACTTGGCATCTGGGCTTAGCACTCAAAATCCTATTTCACACCTAATTTTGGGTCATGCCCTTTATCATCAGTTCAATAGACTCTTCTCATTATCAGTAGGAGCCATCTACCAAAGGGAGATAAACTATATTTTTTATAATATGTAATTTCAACCATTCTAGAAGAATCAGTAATATAAATTTAGTCTATTGACTGGACGCCATCTGGTGTTGAAATGGTGAGATTCAGCACTATTTTTTTAGTGATATCCATTCTCCTATATGGCAGTGAATGTTGGACCATCTCTGCACAGATGATGAAGCAGCTACAGAAGGATGCTAAGAATACCATGGACCGAACATTGTGAGTAACAACAAAGTTTTAGAGAAAACGGAAACAAAAAGAACACTTATACTTTACATCAGGAAGATAGTTGAAATTTCTAGAGCACATAATGAGGAAAGAGGATTTGGAAAATTTGATACTCACAGGACATATTGAAGGTAAGCAGGACAGAGGAAAAAATGCATAACCTACCCAGTGAACTTTAGTAAATGGATGGCAGAATAAGATTTAGAAGAGACAGTAAAAAGACAAAATTTATTAAGAGCTACAAAGGACAGGAAATTGTGGAGAGCCATGATAGCTATGATGGACAATGTGCCAGTTAGGTGTTATTTCTTATCAGTGAATGTCAATGCATCAATGCACTTAATTATAATTGCCTGATATTGTTTAAAAAATATTTTAATATACTCTAGTGCTTATGGGATATAACTGCAGCATAAATTTTGGCAATAGCTTGCCAATTTTTTGCACTCTACAACCGAGAGTTTTTAAATTTTATAGATGTAATGAAAATGAACGCTGAGTAGATTTGAGGCTGCAGGCCAAAATAGTCCATTAAATGCAACTAGATGTGTTTTTCACTGGCTTAGAGAAATTAAAGAAAAACTTTCAAGAACTTTGTGTTGAAGAGTATGTCATTGAAGCAATGCAAGACACATTCATTACTGACATTGCTTTGCATGTGATATAAGAACATCTTACAGAGAATAAAACTTTGGATTTATAAACAGTGTATACCCAGGTTTCTGCGTTTAATATAGCTAAATGTAATAATGATCTCTACACAACTGCAGAAGCGTCCTGGGTATGATGATAAACTGCATCTGTGTCCTGGGTAAGACGATAAACTATGTCCAACAGCAAGGCCTCTGATTGGGAGGTTTTGAGGAGCATGGAACCACCTCTTAATTGCTGGTGTTCCCAGGTCCAGCCTGACCCAGAGTGGTAGCACCTGTTAGGGTACCAGCTATGGGCAAATAGTTGACCCTTACAACCTGACTGAAAACACTATGAAAGTGTAAAAATAGATTTTAATACCAGAAATACTTATAAAAAAAAATTAGTTTCAGCAATAAATATTTGAAAAAAGAAAATATTACCAGAAATAAAAATCACATTACTGACATTTTATTTTGACAGATATATTTACCAAAATTACAATATTCAATAAAATCATCACTGGTTTCAACCAAAACCTCCAGACGACTTCAAAATCTCTTGCAACTCATCTGGATGTTCTTGTTTAAGTGGACGAATGCTGTAATAATCCTTGCCTTTAATTTATCTTTGGTGTTACAAGGAGTTTTCTTGGTCTCTTGCTCAACTCCACATATAATAATCAAGGGAGTTGCAGTCTGGGGAGTTAGGTGGTCAGATGTAAGGGTGTGATGTGGTTGCAGTAATTTTCTGACACACTGGGAATCTTCTGATTGTGTGACATGGTGCAGAGTTCTGTTGCCAGACATAGGGTCTTCTAGCAGCCACTCTTTTGACCCAGGGTAGCACTACCTCCTCAAGGCATTTGATGTTTTCTCTGTGTTCAGTCTGAGGCCCTGTGGGAAAATGAATGGAGGCATCACATTGCCATCACTCCAAACACCTTCATAATTACCATTATACTCTTCCATCTCTTTCCAAATACTCTGCACTGTTCAAGCAGTACAACATGCCATTTCTAAATTCTTGGTGGAGTTAATTGTGTCATGGTGCTCTTTTTCTCACAGATGGTGCCCAACTGACCCTACTATATTGTGCAGTCAACAAAATCAAAAACAGTGTGCATATGCAAAATTAAATATATAAAATGGCAGCAATTTACCCATCACATCCTGTAAGTGTTATGTAGCTTGGTGTATAAGGTGGATGAATAGGGAAGGCAATCTCTTGGAAGCAGTGTCAGCTGATGTATGTTACCATCTCTATCTCCTTACTGGCGTGTCTGGTCTAAAAGTTTTGCTTAAATACTCTTCAAAAGGATCACAAAGCATGTTTTTTTATTGTCAGTGGGAATGCAACCTGTTAAATATTTATTTTCAAAGGAGTAATTTATTAACAGGAAGGATGTGCAAATCCTCCAACTCAGAAACTCTTTTTTGTCATTTGATGATTAACTGTCTTGGCCTTTATTTCCATCTTCACTCTACACAAGGTAATAAAACCTTGTAGGATACAAGGGGTTGTTGAGAATGACAAAGTATTGTCATAGGAAAATGTCATTAGATAAAAAAATAGAAGACTGCTGATATGCTAAATAATATGCAATAATGAAAGATGCTTTCCAGAAACTAAACAAAGTATCATTTGTTGCAAAAATTTCTCAGTTTGATAATTGATTCAATTCTTTTTTTCAATGACTCCTTAGAGCTCTTTTTCATATTTTGGGAGAGAAAGGTTTCACTCTTCTGTCAAGTTCATCCCATGCTAATTCTGAAGATGGCTTCAATCTTTTGAACTTTAATCTGTATTTAGATATTCCAATTCATGTGGACGCTTGTTGGTTCCTTTTTCTCTGAGAAAATACTTTAGATGAAGCTGGTTATTCTCTATTGTTTGAGTATTGAACTGAACATATTTAGCACATCTCCCAAATACATTCACCAGAACGTTTGGATACCAAGGTCACATTGCAGTACCAATTTTCACAAGTTCTTTGTTCTGCTTGTTTTCTTTCAAAAAGTTCTAGCTAATTTACTACTTTCGTTTTTCTGCATGCAAACTATGACCCCGA
This sequence comes from Acanthosepion lycidas, assembly GCA_963932145.1. Lineage (NCBI taxonomy): Eukaryota > Metazoa > Mollusca > Cephalopoda > Sepiida > Sepiidae > Acanthosepion > Acanthosepion lycidas. Next base: position 28,719,073 of record OZ010615.1, on the reverse strand, counting down.
TTCTATAATTTTACCGGAAAATATCACTAAAGAAAAGAGAAGAGAGTAGTGAAATTGCTATGTAATATGCAACTGCCTATATATCATTGAATGCAAACTATCATCGCACCGAGGACTGGACATGTGAGCAACAAGCATGAAGGGAAGAAGGAACAGCATGAAAAATTTTCTTTTTCTTTTAATCATTCTCCTCCAAGCAAAGCAGTAAAGTCATTAGGATACAAGGGGTTACTGGGAGGACAATAAAAGAACACAATTCCAGGAGTCAAAATATGATGATTGACATTGCATTTAAATTTTTGAAGATCAAAGTTGACTGGAAGCAAAGAAGCTGTATGAGTTCCCCAAACAAGAAGAGTAATATAAGAAATTATCAGCATAGAACTTTTGGTTACAACTAGGAATTTCAACAATGAAATTATGAGACCTAACTGTCAACTTAGTATGGTGCTTAGATTTGTGAAGTATCAAGGTGGATTAATTATATCAAGTCAATTACTAGGTCTTTTGTGAGGAAAGTTGGTTTACTGTGTCATTCTAGACAATTTTTCTCACCAGAATCTGTCTTATACATTTGTAAGTCTACCATTTGACCGTGCATTGAATATTGCTGCCACATCTTGTCTGGTACTTCTGCTATGTATCTAGGGATTCTTGAGAAAATCCAATGAAGAATCTGCAATGTTATCACTCCTGGCATATTGGCTTCAGTCACTTTCACCACCTTTACAAGTCTATCATTCGTCCGCACATTGAATATTCCTGTCACAACCAGTCTGGTGCTTCTGCTATATATCTAGAGATTCTTGAAAAAATCCTAAAAAGAATCTGCAATGTTCTCAGTCCTGGCATATTGGCTTCAGTCGCTTTCAACACTTTTACAAATTTACCATTTGTACATGCATTGAATATGCTGCCTTTCTAGTCTGGTGATTCTGCTATGTATCTAGAGATTCTTGACAAAATCCTAAGTAGAATCTGCAATGTTATCAGTCCTAACATCGCATTCAGTCACTTTCCCACCAATGAAACATAGTTTCCTTGTGACTTTTCTGTGAATATTTTCATGTAAATTGTTCTGATGAGCTTTTCTCTTTGCTACCTTGACTTCATCAATTTAAGCACTGTACTCATTTGGCAGCTAGGTCTCATAATTTCACTGTTGAAATTGCTGGTTGTGACCATAAGTTCTATTCTAATAGTTTGTTCTCTTGCACTTCTCGCTTGTGGAACTTTCTTCCAGTTTCTTGCTTTCCAGTCAGTTACAATCTTCAAAAGATCTAAATTCAGCATCAATTGTTATGTCTCCATGAATTGAATCTGGCTCTTTTATTGTTCTCTCTCACATCCATAATGTTTTTCTTATATTCTTTCACTCTCAATAACTCCTTGAATCTTAATGGCTTTATCACCTTGCTTTGGGTGAAATTAATAAAACAAAAAAAGAAAAGAAAAAAAAAGGAATAAATTCAAGTAAACGAGGCTACAAGTTACTTGCAGTATCACCAGCTTTTTATTAGTATAGTCATCATATGGTTCCATTTTTAAGTATGGAAGCCAATACTTGCATAATATATTGCATAATAGAGATTTTTAGGGCACAATTTTGTTGTTTTTTACCTTCCTTACTCTTGTGTAAGTTACAGGGTTTGTACGTAAGTCATGGGTTTCTTAAGTATATCTGCTCTCTTTTTGGTTCTGAAATAAATGATGGGAAGTAAGGATAAAGAACAGGTAAAGATGGTTGAGCTCAAGTCAGCTTTGCACTGATTTGGAATGATCAAATCAATTACTTCATGAGTAGGGCTGCTGAAACACGTCCGAATGATGTCGTCGGAAAAGTGGAAAACAGAAAGATTCTGTTCTTTTCAGAAGTGAGGTGATAAAATTGCATATGCGAACAAAAACCCTTTTTATTTTCTTTATAATTTGCATCATGGGAAAATTATTTTTTTGTTTTTTTGTTTTTTATTCTTTATTATTTTATTTATTTCATTTTTCCGCATGCTACAATGAAATGGAACCTCACATATTTTTCATATTTTCTGATAATTATAAAATAAATTATAAACAAAATAATGATGGAGTTTGGAAAAAATCCGCACTACAAAATAATTCAAGATGAAGCTTTGCCTTTTTTTTTTTTTTTTTTTTTTTTTTGACTTGTCTTTCTTTCAATTTATTTATTAGTAAAGATATAGAAAGTGAAAATAAAATGGAAGATATACTCATCAAATATGAATATTTGAAAAGACTTTATTTAATTTAAAATAATATTACTACTCTGAATGCTATTAGTTTCAATAAGGTAACAAAATGAAAGAAATACTAGTCCAAACTTAATGGTTGGCATTGCTTCATCTAAAGAAAATTCAATATTATTTTCTTCTTTATGTTAAAAAAAGCATTATGAAATGAAACTGAAAATTTTATGTTACTGTTGATTTACCCAATGTGCAATCAATTATTATTTTTATTTTAACTATTTTCATTTTATTTTCTGTATCAAGTCAATGTTTTATCCATGAAATGCACACAACTTAAGACTACTACTACTACTACCTGTACTAGGTGTAAAGAAGCAAGATAAATAATATGTAAGATTAGTCAAAAATTAATAATAATGACAACGGCTTCATCTAAGCAAGTCACACAGTTTAACACTACCACTACTACTAAGTGTAAAGAAGCAAAAGAAATAAGATGAAAGACTAGTCAGAAATTAATAATCATGACAATGCTTCATCTAGGAAATTCACATAACTTCTTTTGTAAGAAGTAAAAGACTACTTTTACTACTACTAAGCAAAATAAATAAGATGAAAGACAAACATGAAAAATAATATCAGTGCTTCATCTAATGTTAAAAATAATATTGTTATTGATACTTATAACATTTAATGTATTTGTATTCCACTTAGGTGATGTCAACTCTGAAGTCCCTGCCTACCTATTTGGAGAATTTTGACAAGTCGATTTCTGCTGAATATCAGCAGGTGGATGATATGACACTGTGTCAGTTGAATAAAGATAGAAAACCTTATATAGCAGGTAAGCACACTTAATATCCATTAAGGCAATTTTCATTTTTGATTGTATGGAAACTTGCATTTTAACCTTTTGAGTAGCCATTTTAGCTATCAAGAATTACATGTTTTCTTTAATAAGGAAACAAAATGTGGCCTCTAAGTAATTCACTATTTTTTTCATTAAAATATCATTTTTATCTCATTGGCTGTTTTCTTAATCTAAATCTAAAATATTAGTATCACCAGGGGCAAACAGCAACCCCATATTTCTTATTTGCATTTTGTAATAAGTTTCTTTATCCTTGTCCCAATTTTGTCTTGATTTTGTTCTTAGAATTATATTGTGTACTGTAATTCTCCTTGCAGTCAAAAGCATATTAATTGCACAGGCATGGAACAGGCAGATTATTAATTCTTAATCTTAGCATTATTGTATTGCTTGTGATGACATAATTTAAAAAAAAAAAAAACATGATTATTTTTTATTTGAATAATTTTTAGGTAATTTTACAATCCCTGCTGGTACTTATGGACATCATCACCTTGAAACAGGTAATTTTTTTTATTGCTTTACTCTTTTTCAAAAGATTATCTCTTACTATGTTCTGTACTAAGGGATGTTAATTATATGATTTCCCCCTCTTGAAATGTGTTCTTTGTTTTCATTTTGTTCTCCTTGTACTCTTGGGATCCTGTTTTCTAATGATACTATGTAGTCAGTGATGATTGCCGATTGTTCTATTCTTGGTCTACATATGTTAGCATGAAGAATTGGTACTGAAAATGCAAAAATCATGCAGCCACCTATTTGGCTATTTTTTTATATATATTTATTTTTAATATATTTTTATTAAAAAATTGATTTAGAATTAGTAATCACTATCTGGAAGCAATGTGTACATCATTTTCATGTTTTCCTTTGCCTGCCATGATGCATTTGTCAGCCTCTCCAATGACATGACATTTTCATAAAATTTTTTGAAACGAGGAATATTTCAAAGTCCTTACTATTCAAACCAGCATATAGTAATCTTTGCTTTTATATTAACAACACTTCCACTGTTCTGATATCTGACCTTCTTTCATTATTTATGTTAAAATTTCTGAGATGGGGAATTATCATTATTATATGCTTTGCTCGTTGGACCAGCATGCTAATCTTTAGTTTTTATTAAAATAATTCTCCTTTATTTTGCACAAGATGTGAGTTTTGATGCACAAGGTGATGCTGAAAAATTATCAGCACCATCTCCACTTCATAAATACTGACATGTTATATAAAAAAAGTACTATTATAGCATATAAACAGTAGATGAATAAAAAAAATTCTCCTTTATTTTGCATAAGATGGGAGTTTTGATGTACAAGGGGATGCTGAAAAATTATCAGCACCTTTTCCACTTCATAAATACTGACCAAACATGTTATATAATAAAAATACTATACCATATAAACAGTAGATGAATAAAAAAAATTCTCCTTTATTTTGCATAAGATGGGAGTTTTGATGTACGAAGGGGGTGCTGAAAAGTTATCAGCACTATCCCTACCTCACAAAAGCTAACTGAACATGTTGTTATTTTTTGTTTTGTTTTTTTTTTTCCTGCTTAGACTAACAGCCATTTTCAGCAACCTCACATATTTCTTTTTTTCCTCCCTTTTTGTTTGTTTATTAAAATGATGTCTAATTTCCAAAGAAGTTGTGAGCTGATTGGCTGAGAGGTAAAAGATTTTTTAAAGGCTGAATCCAGAAAAGGCTTTGATGCATCAATGTTTGGGTAAACAGAATGTTTGGTTGATGTCTGTGTTATAATCTGAATTTATTTGCTTCTTGTTTCATATATCATTTATATTCTCTTTATTATATTCCTCTTTTACTTTTCAATCCTTTATTTGAGCCTTCTTCTTTTCCATTGTTATCTTTGTTGTCTTCTCCCTTTCTTTCTTTTCTCTATTTCTTTTATTTTGTTTCATTCTTCCAACAATCTTCCTGTTCATGTAACTCTTTCTTTTTTCCAGGGTGGTAGCACCTGTTAGGGACCCAGCTATGGGCAAATAGTGAATCCGCATACAAAAACAAAACACTATGAAAATATAAAAATACATCTTTATAGTAAAAATACCAGCAATACAATTTTAAAACAAAATGACTACAAATATGTTTTATCTGTAGTTGAAGCCATAAAATTGTGTTAAAACATTTCGATTTTGGTATTAAATAATCCATAGAGGTTGATATGCCACTAAACAAAATAAACCAACCAATTTTGTTTTTCTCTTTCCTACACTCTTTTTCTGTTTTGTAGATTTTCTCTCTCATTCTTTTCTTCCTTTCCTTTTTTCTCTTCTCTCTTTCATTCTTTCTTCCTTTTTTTTATTCATCTTTCTTTTGTTCATTTTCTTACTCTCTCAGTAATTTTCTTCTTTCTTTTCTCTCCTCCTTCATTCTTTTTCCTTCTTTTCTTACTTTTTTAATTATTTTCCTTTGCTTCCTTTTCTTTCTTTCCTTCTTTATTTTTTCCTTTGCTTATGGCCACATCACATTGAAACACTGGTTCCTGTATGATCACCGAAGTTAAGCAACACTGAGCCTGGTCAGTATCTAAGTGGGTGACCACTTGGGAATACCAGGTGTTGTAAGATTGGATGTGTGGGTGGTGTAATGGATAAGGACTTGGAATTGTTAATCGGATAGCCAAGTTCCAATTCAAGTTGGGTTTCTTATATTCACTTATGTGCAAATAAACTTGGGAAATGTATGAATCTACCTCTTTTCTCCCAATCTATGGGTTAATTAGTAAGACGTATCACAATGCCATTATTATCTATAAAAAAAACTGCATACAAAATATTTAGATTTCAGTGTTAAATAACTCAGAAGTTGATGTGCTTTTAAAAAAAAAAATCACCCAAATCATTTTTATTTCTTTCCTTTTTGATTTCTTCTTTTTCTTTCTCTCTTTTTGTTCTTTAATCAATTAGTTTTCACTTCCTCTCCTTCTTTTCACATCATTTTTCCTTCCTTCTTTTCTCTCTGACACCCTCTTCTTTCTGTTTGTTTTCTTATTTTTCTTCCTCTTTTGTTTTTCCTTCTTTTTTAACTTTCTTTATTCCGTTTCCTCCCCCTCACCTTTCTTTTTTCTTTCTTTCTCTTTTTGTTCTTTCTTCCTTCTCTTTTTAATTTCTTTATTCTTTCTTTACCCTCAAGTTTTTTTTTTCTTTCTTCTCTTTTTACTTTCTTTATTCCTTTACCCTTTCAACTTCTTTTTTCTTTTCTTTCTCTTGTTCTTTCCTTATTCCTTCTTTAACCACCCTCATCATCCTTCCTTTTCCTTTCTTTCATTTTTCTTTTCTTGTTCTTCTTTCCTTCTCTCTTTCCTTCCTTTATTCTTTATTTACCCCTCGACTTTCTTTCTCTTCTTGTTCTTTCTTCTTTTTTACTTTTTTTCTTTCTTACCCATTCCTTTCATTTTTTTTTCCTTTCTTTCTCTTCTATTTCTTCCTTCTCTTTTACTCTTTACTCTTTCTTTACTCATCCTCTCTCCTTTCTTCTTGTTATTCCTTTCTTCTCTTTTTACTTTCTTTATTCCTTGTCTTTTCTTTATTTATTTTCTTCCTTTCTTTGTTTTCTCTTTTTATCTCTCTTGCTCTCTCTCTTTTTTTCTTCTTTCTTCTTTTCCTTTTTACATATCCAGAAAACTCCACTCTTGTTTCTTCTTTGAATCAAAAATACCAACATGTCTTCCATAATCAGCTTTCTTTCCTAATCTGTTGTTTTTTTCCCCATCGGTTTTCTGTTTGTGCAGCTACAAAAGGGGGTCACCTAGTTCAGTGGGTGTTTACCTATAACTGTTGGAAGGTGCTAACATGTGAAATCCAGGAGCTGTTATTCCAGGTGTCGAGATCCCCAAGTGAGTTGTTTGTGTTTCTTTCTTCTTGGATTCTGATCTTACCAACTTGCTGTGCATATTTCTTTTTAAAGACCCACCAGGAAAAAAAAATAGAAAAAAAGCATCTTTTCATTTTTAAAGACCTATCTATCTTATTATATAAAACTTAATTAAATTCCTTGGCTTGATAGCAGGTCATCTGCTATTAATAGAATTTATATTATAATTATTTGGAAATTCTAATTAAATAATTACGTTTAATTATTTTTATTTTTTACATTCAAACAATACAAGGCATGAGAGTTACTCAGGGTAGTTACTGAATGAAGTGCATGATATGAACATAAAAGTAGGAAGTGAAGATATGGCAGATAACAATTGACCCTAAACTTGAAGCGGTTAAGATTGTAGTGTTTGGGGAAATACCCACGTGGGAGTTTATTTCACAAAGTATAAGTTTTGGGGAACAGTTTTTCTGAGTGTAGCATTCTTTTTACCAGCATTTTATTTATATAGGGAATGATTCAACCCTGTAGATATAGCAAGGTGAGTTTTGGCTGCAAAGATCTGAGCTGGTGACATTAAAGAATGAAGCTGATTTGAACATTTGACATGGAAGGAGCAATAGAGGAGTGATAGGATTGCTCCATTGGATCTGTAGAAAAGAGGCTGTGGGTGGAAGGCAACATAAATGATTTCAAACTCTTAAGATGTCTGGGAAGTAAGATATGACATCCACTTTTATTGATCTTATCTGACTCTGAGGATGAAACATGACAGTAGGAACTAGGTAATTCTTGGAGTGGTACAACAAGCTGCTATTGTAGAGTAATTGGCAGAAAAATTCCCAACAGAATTGACAAAGTTTGCAATTAGCAATTAGAAAGGAAACAAAAAATAATATTGAGGAAACAATATATGTAAGGCAAAAGTAGGCAAAGCAACAGTAATAAGGCAATAAGTTCACAAACTAAGAATGGTGTTAACACACAAAAGGAATACAGACAAGTGATCACAGTGTTTGGACTTCAAAACAAGAAAGAACAGAATTATAGCAGATCAGACTGAGAAGTGGCTTATCTTACTGTCTAGGAAGAAATCCAAGCATGCATCTGTATGTTTTGTCTAAAAATAGACGAGGGTAGCAGTCATTCCTAATGGATTAGAACCAGCACGATTTTTCCATGTTTAGCAATGGACCATCTGTATAAATTTCACTTGAGTTCTCAAATAAATTAGAATCTCATTCATCACTAGTATACCACAATGGCTAATGGAAAAGAATGCACATGATTCCTTTCAGAATTTCTGGCATAAGGAGTTATCATTGCTTATTTACTGATAATAATCTTTTTCTTATTACAAAAAACATTTTAGGCATTGTGCTCCCTGGCCTTCTTCAGCTACCTGCTGTTGATCTGGATAACCTTTAGGAAAATTCAAACTGAACTCTTCATTTAATCTATGGGGTAGATTGTTCTCATTCCACTGTCCGTGTCTCAGGATATCTTGTTTAATTGTTTTGTTATTGCTAGTTCTGTTTAATTTGTAGATTTCAGAAAGAGTTCATTTCTAAATTCCCTGAAGGTTATTTGGATGAAGAGAGAAGATTGGAGAGCAAAAGGGCCAAAACATTGTGAGAGTAACAACAAAAATGAGGACATTAGTTCAACTGTAAATGATATAAGTTGAGTACAGACAACCATCATCAAGTCAACTGCAGTCAAGGTCATAGTCATTAGGAATTCTAAAATCTTTTTGTGAATTAAAAAGGACACCATACACTTGTTTGGAATTGCCCTTCTAGAATAATAAAGCAGTGATGGTACCTACCCTAAATCAGTCATAAAAATTCTGGATGTTGAATTAGTAAGTACTAAACAGTCCAAATAGTTCATTATCTGGATAAGTTATAACAAATTTAGTACAGGAGAAAAGGAAATTGGACATAGAATAGGCTGCACTAGATAGTCTTGCCTCCCAACACTATAAATTGCTACAAAACTAGAATATTAATTCAAAATAGCCTTGTCAAATGGAGAATTTCATCTGGATGTCATGTATGACAGCAAACCCTTTCAGAAATATTAACAGATTGATACAGATGACAAATGTCTGTCTGTAGATTTGAGTATAAACACAATCATCTACCTATCGCATAAAGAAGACCAATGTCTACCTATAGGCTCTGGCATAAAGAAGAACGATATCTGCCTATGGGCTCTGGCATAAAGAGGAACGATCTCTGGCATAAAGAGGAACGATATCTGCCTATGGGCTCTGGCATAAAGAGGAACGATCTCTGGCATAAAGAGGAACGATATCTGCCTATGGGCTCTGGCATAAAGAGGAACGATCTCTGGCATAAAGAAGAACGATATCTGCCTATGGGCTCTGGCATAAAGAGGAACGATCTCTGGCATAAAGAGGAACGATATCTGCCTATGGGCTCTGGCATAAAGAGGAACGATCTCTGGCATAAAGAGGAACGATATCTGCCTATGAACTCTAGGGTAGAGAAGAACAACAATATCTGCCTATGAACTCTAGGATAGAGAAGAACAACGATATCTGCCTATGAACTCTAGGATAGAGAAGAACAACGATATCTGCCTATGAACTCTAGGATAGAGAAGAACAACGATATCTGCCTGTAGCATAAAGAAGAATAATGTCTACCGATGGACTCAAGCATAAAAATGACTGATGTCTACTAAAAGACTTCAGCATAAACTCAATGGATATCTATCTACAAATCCAAGTATAAATATGACTGATGTCTACCAACAGACACAAGTATAAACATAGCCAATATCTAGCTATGGACTAAAGCATAAAATGAACTGATGTCTACCTACAGACTCTAGCACTAACATGACCAATGTCTGCGAGCATACACACAACTGATGTCTACCTACAGACTTGAATATTAATGCCACCAATGTCCGCCAATAAACCTAAATATAATTGTAACCAGTCTATGTATAGACTCAATTATAATAAAAAATCAGTTTTCAACATTCAGCGTAGATAGATTCACCTATCCTCTGGTTGATACTCCAACTTAGTCTTTGGAACAGGAGTAGAAATTTATCCCTTGTTTCCTGTTTAACATCAGGTTTCCAGTTCCTTCTAAAGTTTTCTTATTCACTCCCAGGAGATCCTTTCATCTTAGTGGCATTGTCACCTTGCTTGGTTGGAATTGATTTAAAAAAATAAGCAACAAACTAACCAATAAACCATGTACCATTTTATTTCTACCTTAGAAGATTTTGGAAAATAACTATATTTCTTTACTGAATCTAATATCATTGTATATATCTCAGTAAGGGGAAACAAAGATTGTTACTTACCACTTCACACTGAGTGCATTGCCATATTCCTTACCAGATCAAAACCATTACTGAATTTGGAAGAGCTTAGACATCTAGTGAACTGGAAGTTATCTGTGATTGGACTATAATTTGCCAAGAGGAGTTGCTGTGTGTGATTTAAAAATGAGGAAAGATTTAGTACACAAGTTGATACCTGATCAGTATCAGCTGTGTCACTGTGGAGAGGGGGGGTTATAATGTTGAAAGCTCCAAAAACTCTAATGAACGTTAGCTAAAAACATTAGATCATGTGTGCCAGAACATCAAACAGATGTTTCACGAAAGACTAATAATTACTAATATTAGTATTAATATGTTATATTCCATGCTAAGGGAATAAATACTTAACACCAGTTGGATAATAGAAGAAATGTTTATTGTACACAACCAGTACAAATAGGAAATATGGTACAGTTATACACACAAGTCAATCTAGTAGTGTGCCACTAATTGGAAGGTCGGACATGCTTGCGTCGTCTCTCTCTCACTCTTTCTCGAGTCTCTTGTAGACAGTTGACTTTATAGGTACTTACTACCTATGGTGTAATCATTCATGGGGGTGACCGGTTATTCCATTACATCATAATATTTTTAATTTGCTATTTCAAAAGGGAAATTTTGTAAGTTTTTGTTTGTTCCCATTGTAAATTAATTTTCTTTTTCAACTTTATTCTTCCGACAGATATGATCACTGCTGATCAGACTTGCGAGGCCAGTCAAGTGGTCGGTCTACTAAAATCTGTTTTGTCAAACGTCCCTCATTCCATTGACCAATTCCAAGAAATTTTAGAACTTTGTTACCAAGTCATCCACAGGTGAGATTTGTTTTTAAATATCATTATGTAACATCCAAACATTAAGTTCTCATTTTTAGGTATTGACTTTTCTCTTTTTTTTGAGATTATCATGTCTTTGCTCAGGACGGGCACAGGTTCAAATCCTGCTATATTTACTGTTATATGGAAATGGATTGTTGTATGTATGTATGTATTTATCAAAACACAGTCAACATATTGTGTCCATGTTCATAGTTGTTTCAGTTAACAGTAAATATAATTCATCTTTGATTGTTGTAGCATACCTATGAACAATAATGAGTATGTCCCCTTTCACATAAATACAGTAGTAATTACTGTATTTTGGTCTACAGTTGGAGATTCATTGTGGAATTCACTTGACTCACTTCTAGCAGTTGACTAATACTTCTATGCACCATTGGTGAATCTTATATGTGTTGTTCATGTCCTAAGTATTATCGCTCATTACCAACCTTTGTGTGATTATTCTATTCAGTAACCTTCCCTTGTTTAAAACAATAAGATAAAGAAATGTTTTACTTGTATTTAAAGCTTCCTTAGATATTGAGAGAAAACAGACAAAAAGACTGAATTTTGGTATTTTCAATTTTATTTGGATCAATTCTCATTGGTCAGTCATGTATCATGTGCATTAAAACTGTAGATAATTCTGTATGTATGTAAGTTTGTGAAAATTCTAACATGTCTAAGCGGGCATTGGATGATAATGTGTATTCATAATTATGTATGTGTGTCTGTCTATCAGGAGGAGTTCTAATGTTTTAACTTTTGTTTTGGCCAGTCGGTGTAGTAGGGTGGTATTCTATTAATCTGGGGCTATTTTTTATATACATACTCTTTGTATTAGATATATGTTAGATTCCTTAAGAATGGATCCAAAGAAAGATGGCAGTGTAATGTTTTTTAGGCATGTGTTTATAGTTGGTAATAATGTTATTAAGCTTTCAAAATATTTTCTCTTTAAAGAATGACCATATTTGACAGCATATAAGACGCTTGGGTGTATAAGACATACCCCAATTTCAATAGGGCAAATCAAGAAAAAATTAGTAATTAGTAAAATTATTGGTAAATGGTACGACCTAGGCTATATTTATAAGGTATTATTTTGGTTAAACAAGCCATGATTACAATTAAACGAAAAATAATAGGGAAAAAAAGAACACAAGCCTATAAAAACTTTATTATATCCTTTATATGATCTGTACAAGCTGCATCTTGTAAACATCTTATTGGAATAATTAGGATATAAAAATTCTGATTGCATTCATACCCTGTCCTAGGTATAACGATAAACTACATCCGCATCCCAAGTAAGACAAAAAACTATGTCCAAGAGTACGGCCTCTGATCAGGAGGTTTTCAGAAGCATGGAAAGACCTTTTAATTGCTGGTGTTCCCATATCCACCCTGACCCAGAGTAGTAGCACCAGTTAGGGTCCCAGCTATTGGTAAATAGTTAACCCCCAAACTGGGAATAAAACACTATGAAAGTGTATAAACAAATTTTAATACCAGAAATACTTTGTAAAAATTATTACCAGCAATAAAAATCTTGTCTGCATTAAATAACTCACTGAGGTTGATATCCCATAAAGCAAACCAAACTAGACTGCATTTATACCAATGTAACTGAAAGTTATCGCAAGAAAAATATTAATGAAACAAATATATTTTACAAATATATAATTTGAATTTACTGCATATAATTTTAGTGAAACAAAGTACTAATATTAAATATGATGAAATTAATATAAGGAATATTATCAATGATAACACTTTTAATCTGCATAATAGCCTTTTAAATAATGACAATAGGTATATGAAAGTTTCTCTAAAGGCTAAGCTAATAGGAGTTTGTCAGGTAGCTAATTTTGGCTGACTATTGCAAATTTTAAACCTACACATGGCATATAAGACACAAAAAAATTGTAAAAGATAATTTTAGTAAAAAAAAAAAAATTGTGCCTTACATGCTGTCAAATACAATATGTTCTTTAATTAGGGAGGTATTAGTAAAAATCAAATATATATATATATATATATATATATATATATATATGTATGTGTGTGTGTGTGTATAAAGGTAAAAGACAATAGGAAATGTATTATTAGCTGACACGTTTCATCCAATGTGGATTTTTCAAGGCAAAAACGAAATGAATTTATTGAAAACAAAGTAACTATTAACAACAAACAAAATGTCCTTAGCAACTAGAAGAATTTAGAAAATGCTATTGTATTCATATTGTCAACTGAAAATTACGTCAAGTATTTTCATGTGTAGAAAAATTGTTTTTATTGTTGTATTGACGGATTCAACAATTTTTGTTTGTTTTCTTGATACAGTTGTGTACATTGGATTGGGAGAGTAGTAATTCTGTTAGGAAAGGTGATATTGGGAAAAAGCCTGGGCATAGATTAATATTTGGATAATACATAGAAATAAATTCAACCACAATTTTGATTTTAAAAATGCTACACTCATAAAAAAAAAAAAAAAATAACTCACTCAGAAGGAAAATTCTCAAGAGTGCTGCCATTAATTATTATCCAAATATTAATCTATTAATCTGAAAAAGTCCACATTGGATGAAATGCATTGGCTAATAATACAGTTTTCATATTGTCTTTTTCTACACGTTAACCCTGAGAAATTTTTTTATCTGTATATATATATGCCTACATGAAAAAACTACACATTATTAAGTTTCTAAATAATAAAAATCTATTAAACAATAGACAGGAGTTAAGTTTTTTGCCGACATCATCAAATTTTCGCATTAAATAATTAGTATAAAAACAAACAATAAAATAGTTTTTAAATTCCATAGTCTAAATAAGTAGTTTAAATGCCCTATAAAAAAAAAAAATAAAGATAACCCTTTATGAAGTTGTCAAAAAAACAAATGTTAGCGACTTATGACAGGTTTTTTTATATACACAAAACCCTTTCAGAAAAATAAAAAATAAAATAAAATAAAATAAATAAATCTCCATAGACACTTAACCAGACTAACATTGTCATCTTCCACTTTAAATTTAGACACCCCAACCTTACCCTGACTTGACATCTGTGAATGTAACTGAGATATTGATACAAATTATTAACCCTTATGCCCCTTTTCTTTAAACAATTGCTCTAGCCATTACCATAGTAATCTTAATTTCAATAATGAATATGCTTATAAAACGTGTAAATTTCAGGAATAAGTTATTCCAGTAAAAATTTCACTTGAAGATGGAACAGAGCTTAGTACTTTAATTCAATTTAATTCAAATAATTATATTGAAGTTTTCGGCTCTTGTTTTGAAACATGAGAACTCTTATGTAGCGTTGGAATCATATTTTTAAATAAATAATTATATTTATGCTCTACTTTTGTATCGAGCACTATTTTTTTAAAATAATAACAAAAATACTAAAGAACTTTGGATTATTTGCCTAACGAGTTCTTTCCTATTTTCTATATATTTTTACATATATATATGTGTGTGTGTGTGTGCATTGGAGATATTTGTGCACTCAAAAATACTGCAAATAATAATGATATGAAATTCAACTTTCACTGCAAAATAATAAAAAATAGATCATTATTTTCATTATACTTACTCTAAATAACCCAGAAAAAATATTTTTCTTTAAGCTACTTTTCATATTTATTTATCTTTATCAAACCACCTTTCAGATCTCTTGGTCACCAGTCTAATAGTCTAACCAATAATTTACTTGCCTGTTTTTTCCATTTGTAGATTTGCTGGACTCACCTCTCCACCTCTGGACCTCATTGCTGTGTGTGTTGAAACTCTTACCCAAGTGGCAAAGAAACATCCCCACAAGGTAAAATTTCTGTCTCATTAAGAAAATCTTTTAGTTTTATTTATTCATTTCATTTTCTATCTTCTACCAGGAGAGCTAGGTACTGCTTCACTGTGCACTTGGGGTCATATCTGAGGTGACTAGGTGGGGTTATTTATTTTTCTGTGGTCACGCCACTCCCTTTATTTTCATAATATTTAATAATTTTCTTTATGTCATGAGAGATTCTCTGTTTTTGAATGCATATAAGACACCCTCCTGTTTAAAAAAAAAAAAAAAAAAAAAAAAAAAAGAGAGAGAAAGAAAATAAAACAGCTGAAAAAAATATCTCACAGGCCTTAGATGTGAAGATAAGGTATCCGGTTGGCTGATGTTTACCAAGAAACTGTTTAACCTGTTAATATTGACAGTAAAATTTGCTATTATAGTTTTCAGAACAAAAACAAACTATATTATAGCTTACTAAAGAAACAAAAAACTATATGTTAATAGAACATTGGAAATAGTGAATGTTTAGGTAAAGTACTTTAGAAAATACCAGCTTCAAGAAAAAACTAACCACTCAGAGTGGAACACATTGGTAATCCAAATCTTTGTTTATAAAAATTATACCCCTGAAAAATAACATTACCTGACTTTGTAAATAAACTAAACAAAGTCAAACATATGATAGAAATTATTTATGAAACTGAAACAAACAACACATTAACTTTCCTCCTTTGCTCAATATAATGTCAAATCATACCTATAATGACCTAAAAAAAAATGTTTCTATTGCAAATTAACTAATAAAAATGATCTCGTAAATTTGTATTTTCCCCATAACAATATGAAATAGTCTCGGATTCTATTTACGAGCACTCAGAATTCATAGGTTTCAATATTTACATGATAAGGAAAAATATATTGAAAATACTATTAAGCTCTTTCAATACCCTAATTATTTCAAATTCAATGGGAAACAAAGCGTATCAAATTTTCTGTATTGGTGAGAACAGCCTCACCAACCTGGTATCTATTTTTTAAAAGATATGAAAATAGTTTTCAACTAAACAGGAAGATTGAGCATTGGATAATGCTAAAACCAAAAGATTTTGTACCATTTATAAAGTGAAAATAAATGCTATCAATATTCAGAGTTTAACTTATTTTAGTGCATCATTTTACTTACAATTATTGCCACAATACAAACAATAGTGCATTATTTAAATAAATTATCCATCAGTCATCGACAGTGCCTTTTTATAGCCATCTCTCACTTATATTATTACCAACTAAGACTGTTTTGCAGTTATATAAGTAGCAATGTAATCATTCTAAGTAATGTCTTTAATCAAAATAAGTAGCTTTCCTGTACCTTTTCAATAAATATTTTCATGGTAATTGTTCTGATTAGCTTTCCTCTTTAGTACCTTGACTTTACAAATTTAAATGCAGTATTAGATTAGTAGCTAGGTCTTACTGTACAATTGCAATAGCTTGATGTAATAATAATAAATAATTTTTTTGTGAAAATTGTTGTGGAGTAGCTGAACCCCCACACAAGATGGACTGATCTAAGACTATTTAAACAGCACTCTCTCTTACTTAGGGAGACAAGTTAACAACTAACTGTTTATTACATTAGTCTATGTTCTTAACTGTGTTCCATATTATTCTCTGGAATAAACTACTACTTATTTTCTATATGCGTGTCAACCTTTCCTATTCTCTACACAACAAAAATAAAAGGTAATTTTTTGCTTTTTGCCATGAACTTTTTGAACAACATATGGCCTGTTTATTTTCATGGTCTTCTATCTTCTAGGCAACTTCATAATTGCATGCTCTTGGAAAATGTTATCTTTCTCAGCAAAAGAACTTTTAGGCATTTTTGCAGTCTTCCAGGGAGTTTTTTTTTTTTTTTACATTGAGAATATTTTGTAAAAAGTCAGGAATAACACTGAAACAAATCAGAACGTTTTTCACAAAATTTTTTTCTGTGAAGAACTCAGCAATGCAAAAGACAATTTTATCAAAGTACATATGTGTACACAGCAAACAGTACTGTACTTAAGAAAATGGAAAAATAAAGCCACGACATTGATATTAAATTCAGAAAAAAGAAATGAACAATGGTAATTCAAAGTTACAATGTCTGTAGTATGCAGAATGGTAATCTGAAGGTGTGATGCCTGGTGAATATAACAGATGAGTTAAAACTGCCCAGTCAAGCTGAAATAATATTTGCTTGGTCTTCAAAGAAACATGAAACCTACTGTTATTTCAATTGAATACTATATCATTACAATGTCTGGATTAAGCAGAATAAATTGTAGTCCAAAGGTGTGATGTCTGGTGAATACAGTGAATGAGTCAAAACTTCCCAGTCAAGCTGTAATAATTTTTGCCTGGTCATCAAAGAAACATGAAACCTACCACTATTTTGATAGAATACTGTATCATTACAATGTCTGGATTAAGCAGAATAAATTGTAGTCCAAAGGTGTGATGTCTGGTGAATATGACAGATGAGTCAAAACTTCCCAGTCAAGCTGTAATAATTTTTGCCTGGTCATCAAAGAAAAATGACTCCTTTTGTTATCTCGAAGGCCCTTACAATGTCCAAGCTATACAGAATAAATGTAATAAATAATTTAATATACACAAATACTGTCTAGTATGTTTTTCTCATTTATGCAGAGGCTACACATCAAAGTGACTGACCTAACCAAATTATTTTCAACGCTTGAATTTTATATCTTCATTATGATTGATATTTCTATATTATATAACATTGATTGTCTTCAGATAATGTCTTGGTTTGATTGCAATCATTTTTAACTGATCTACCTCATCTTGACACTATTTACTGAAGAACTGCCAACTTTTCAAAATATTTTTGATGTGTTTGATCTGTCACAGAGCAATTTTTTTAAAGTACGAGTTAAAATTTAATCTTTCTTAAAATGCCAATTTCAGCATTTTCTTTTTTAAATGTGACTAATAGAAAACTTGACATGGTTATGGTAATATTAGCCATTTCTTTGTTTCCAGTTGAAATTTATAAAATCTTTCTCTTGAAATATTTTATTAAAAAAATGGTTTCTCAAGTCTAATAACTTTTATTGCTCTTCCAATATTGATGGGGGGGGGGGGTCTTTCCCAACTTTTTATTTGAAGTGGTATGGAATGTTAACATCTTGATTATGTCATTATTTTCTCTTTGAGTTACATGTACTATCCATTTTAGTTGTTGCTGCTGTTGAAAGTCCTCGAGTGATGTGATTTCTGTTATTTGGTACAGTTCTGTTTGATTCTGTAGCATCAGTCCACAATGTCCAAAGTAGCATGATCTTTGTTAAGACCCTCAGACTTCACTTGTTCAATGCCTTTTTTCATCATTAATATCAAGAAGCAGTTGTAAACAACTGACAGTTTAGATATTTCTGAACAGATTTGGCACCATACATGACATCTATATGAAAGTCTCGATCTGACAAGGCTATTTAAAAACATGACTCAAGTTTTCAGATTGATGTTTTGGTTTAGTAACAACTTGCAGTGTTTAGTATTTACTAATTCCACATACTGTATTTTTATGATGGATTTCAGCTTATATTAGGTTGGTGCAAAAATAATGTCGTTTTCTGACATATGTTACTATGTGAGAAAACGACATTATTTTTGCACCAACCTAATAGTTTCTGTTTTGAAAAGGTTTCCATTTCTTGGAACACTTGATAAAAGATGCTGATTTTCTGTTCAAGTTAATTTTTATGCCAATTATGAATATACCTACGTCATCAGCAGAGCCCCTATCATCATCAGTACACTGACCCCAGGAGAGTCTGGTGAAGTGTATCAGCTCGATGTGTCATCGATTCCACAAATGGTTAGAAAGGTTCAAAGAAGAATGGTCTTCAGTAACTCCTAGAGGTTTCTTTTGCTCAAAGGCATTTTAATCATTGATCTGAGAAAGCTGTTGTTTAGATATTTCTGAAGGATTTGAAGTGTTCTGTTTTTACTAATTCCACACCTTGAATTTTAATGACAAATTCAAGGTATGCGCCATCACTGCTTTCATTTCAAGATCATAGTTTTTGCTTTGGAAATGTTTATCTTCAATCCTATTTCTTTATTCACTTGGTAAATGATTATGATTTTCTGTTCAAGATCATTATGAATATTAGGTTGGTGCAAAAATAATGTCATTTTTTGACGTTCAACTTCAAAAGAAAAACGACATTATTTTTGCACCAACCTAATACCTATGTTATCAGCAGAACCCCCATCATCATCATCATCAGTATACTGACCTCAGGAGAGACTGGCAAAGTGTATCAGCTTGATGTGTCATCAATTCCACAAATAGTCAGAAAGGTTCAAAGAAGAATAAACTTCAATAAATCCTACTGACTTTTTTTGGAAAGGCTTGAGTCCTATTTCTTAGAAAATTTGGTAGTCATCAGCATAGTCCCCTTCATCATCAGTACATTGGCCTCAGGATCATTGTCTTCTGTTGGTAGACTCATTTGAGATGTGGTATGGAATGTATAAATGGTCATTGCCTATCTCATGACATCTGTGTTTGTAAATGCAGGGGGTGGGGTGGCATAGTCTAGGAAGAGATTAAAGAGACTGGTGCAATCATTTCCTCCTTCCCATGCTCCTGATGACATTTGAAATGTTTCAGTATTGCAATCCTCACCAGCCATGTAAGATTCTGTAGATCGGTTTGGTTTGTCTTACGGCATATCTAAATGCTGATGAAATCTTTATTGTTGGTAATATTTTTTCCTTCAAAAATGTATTGCTGGGTTTTTTTGGGTTTTTTTTTAATGTATAGCTGGAATTTTTTTTCTCAAAAATGTATAGCTGGTAATATTTTTTCCTTCGAAAATGTATTACTGGTAATAATTTTTTTACAAAGTATTTCTGGTATTAAAACCTATTTTTACACTTTCATAGTGTTTTAACCCCAGTTTGGGGGTTAACTATTTACCCATAGCTGGGACCCTAACAGGTGCTACCACCCCCGGGTCAGGGTGGACCTGGGAATGCCGGCTATTAAAAGATGGTTCCACACTCCTCAAAACCTTCTGATCAAAGGCCTTGCTGTTGGATGTAGTTTATCGTCATACCCAGGATGGATGTAGATCAATACAGTTCATCTATTAGAAAGATATATTCAGCGGTTTTGTAGCTTCAAAGGTGGTTTCTAATGGATGAGAAGAGGAAGTTTCTATTTATGTGGTCTGTGAGGTGAACGTAGCAGGTATACAGTTTCCTATTAGAGAAACAAGCAGTTTATTTCAGTTGTTTGATGACTTATATGCCTTCATTACATATTAGAATGAAAACCAAATTGAGTTTTGAGGAATTAATTTTCATAAAACAATGAGAACTTTGTTAATATAATATTTATTAACCTGTATCACTATGTGATTTCATTTGCTGTACAAAAAGTTGACAGTAATCCCTGAACAATAGTGTGTTTGAATTTCATAGCTGTGTTGTCATATCCTGCTATGGTAGCAGAAAACAACTTTGAATGAAATTAACAATAAGGATATTGCAATTGAGAGTCCTTAAAAAAGAATTGAATGGAAAAAGAAGTAATATTAGGTTGGTGCAAAAATAATGACATAATAATGTTGTTTTTTGACGTTAAAAAATACGTCAAAAAACGACATTATTACGTCATTATTTTTGCACCAACCTAATATTAATAATGCAGAGTGCTAAAGGTTAATACTGTCACCATAATAGATCCAATTGCAATATTTGATGTGTGAGGGTCTTGAGGCCTCCCTCTCTCTTTCCATAATGCGTTAATGCATGATAGACCCCACCTTTTGGGAAGTTATTTCTAATTCCAGATTTCTTTCATAAAATAGAGGAACTTATTATTGAATTCAGGGAGATAGTACAATCAATAGCAATGTTTTTAGTCAAAACTAAACACTCCTAATAAGAAAACCAGAAGAAAATTTTCAGCCAAACCAGTACAAAATTCACTTTCTCTGATGCTGCTCTATCAATAAATATAGATAAATATTTACTCCTTTTCAGAGAGACAAATTTATCTATGACATTAGATTTTCTAATTATGAAATAATTGCCCCCCACCAATCAAAAAAATTGAATGTCAGTTTAATTTTATTCCTCTTATACATTTAACGTATGTTGTCTCTGAACCCCTGCAATGCTTTTCAAATTAAGTGAATCGCCTTGCACACTGTTCTGCAAAAAGTTCTGGCAAATGTTTACATAGGATTTGTATATACTATTCAGATTTCTTGAACTGTGGAATAGCATCCCATTTACTAACATAGTTCACAGCCAACATGGAAAATAGAGAATTATCAGGGAATTTGAAAAATGGTCAATTTCTTAAGAAAACTCAGGGAAGAATTATTGGTTTAATATTAGATTGGTACAAAAATAATGTCGTTTTCTCACATAGTAACATATGTAAGAAAACGACATTATTTTTGCACCAACCTGATATGAAGGAAAACAAGGAATTTTCTAATGCAACTTGTTAGCCATCAAATAACTTTTCTTTTTTCTTTTTTTTTTAATAATTTCACCCCAAGCAAGGGCACTAGTACACAGGGGGGAGTTACAGAGAATTAAAGTGAAAGTGAAGACTGAAAATAGGGAGGATTGAGGAAAGGACAAATAGATGAATGGGATTCAAGAAGACAGAAGATGGTGATTGATGTTGCCTTTAAATTTTTGAAGATTGTAGCTATCAGGGAAGCAAGTAATAAGAAGGGAGTTCTGCAGGTGGGAAGTACGAGAAAAGAAACTGTTGTAGTAGAAGTGGCAGTTGCATTTAGCTATCTCAATATTAAAACAATGGGACCTAGATGCCAATCTAGTAGCGTGTTTAAATTCATATAGTTGGGTTCACCAGGAAAATGTTTGAAAATAAATGCTAAATGTTATTTATTTGATACATAGATCCTTTTTTTAGGATTAGTAAGATTTGAATAAAACTGTCTCCTCCTCTCAATCCTGAATAGATAAGCAACTGATTTATTCCTAAATTTGTTTCAGTGGCCATGCTAATGAAAGATGATGATAGTAAAACTGTGTGCTGCTTTTGCCAAAAGAGAATTTCATTGAGTAATATGGAAAAACAACCAATCTTATTCTTCATTATCAGGAATGTTTAAAATATAATCAGGAAGAAGTAGAACAAAAAGCAAAAAAAAAAAGAAAGAGGGCAGCTGAATCTTCTGGTTGGATGGGAGAACAAATAGAAATGGCAATAAACTGCTTGTGAGCCAGAAAGAAAGAAGATACAAATTTTTAAGTACATTATTTACATTATTCAGACTATTGTTCTCATCTTTGTCGCCATATTTTTTATTACAACTTTTTGGCCGTTGTACGCTCCGGCTTTCTTCAGGTGGTTGGAATGTCAAACTAAAGGGTTAAGTTTGACATTCCAACCACCTGAAGAAGTCCGGAGTGTACAACGTCCAAAACGTTGTAATAAAAAATATGGCGACAAAGATGAGAACAATAGTCTGAATAATGTACATCGTACCTCATCTCAGAAATATAGAGAGATACCAAATTTTTAAGATATTATTCTTTGTATTGCTAATATAGAGGATCAAGGTGGAATACCTTTTCATGGGTGAAGGAAGCAACCTGGAGAATGGGGAGAGTCAGTAGGGCCTGTAATTGATGCATATTTTTGATCAGTTGACCAAGGTCACTAGTGGTGGTGTTAACAGCTTATCTGCAACTCTGGATAGTGTTGTGAGCGGTGTTCTTAAAAGCATGATCACGATTCGGTGTTTTTGTAATTTTTTTTTGTTGTCATGCTTCATTTTTATGGCAATATCCATGGTTGGCTACTTTTAAATTGTACTTTAGATTGTTGGGGGGGATTTGTTTTGGGAGCCAGATGTGATGCTCACAGTCTATGCACAGAGGGTGACTTTTTTATTTTTATTTTTGCTCTCTTAGTGTTCATGCCCGACTGATATGTCAAGTGAATCTAATTTGAGCAGAATATAACATGAGCAAATTAAAACCTTAGAAGAGAAACATTTAAAGTTGGAAGAGAATATTGAAAAAGAACTAAGTTGCAGAAATTAAAAAGTCAAAGTAATAAACTTGACATCTTACATTTGAAAGAAAAATGTTATAATCTGTATAATAAGAAAGTTTATATTCTATATACTGCAATCTTGTGTATATAAGACACTATTTTTTCATCCAAGACCATTTCCAAAAGTCTGCTGAGTTTTATACTATAGTTTAGAACTTAATCCTATTTTTCTAGAACATAAAACTGACAAAATTGGGTCAAATTGAATTTATTTGTTTACTGGAAAGATACTTTCTGTCTAATGCCAAAATTGCAGCAAAGGTACATAAATCTTTCATAATTAAAACCAAAAGAGGCAAACAAGTTAATATTTATTCAATTTTATCTTGATTTATTTTCTGAATATTCATAGACTATTTAATCATCATATACCCCAAGAGTCATTATCAGGTTTACATGATACTTACGAATTGCAAAAATAAACAAAATGACCTGGGTTTTTTTCTCTCTCTTTTTTTTTTTTTTTTTTTTTTTTTTTTTTTTTTTAAATTCTTCTCTTTCTTTTTCAAAAGTTTCATAAGTCATTTTCTTTGCTTTAAAATCAGGTGCATATTACACATGAAAATAAGCTGCATTTTATACATGAATACAAATTTTTTTTTTCCCTGGAATTTCTCTGCTATTTTTTTGACTGTGCCTTAAACTCTACAGCAATCTATACACAAAGGATTATGATATTTGTTCTCGGCCTTTTCAGCTGTACTCTATCAATATACTTACTACTCTCTGTTTGTTAAATAATTCTCAAAGTCCTGGGTACAACAATAAACTACATCTGGCAGCAAGGCCTCTGATTGGGTTGCTTGAAGGTTTTGAGACACGTAGAACCATCTCTTAATTGCTGTTGGTCCCAGGTCCACCCTACCATGGGGTGGTAGCACCTACTAGGGTCCCACCTATGGGAAAATAGTGAACCCACAAAACAAAAACAAAACACTTTGAAAGCAGCATAAAAATACCCATTTATAGTAAAATGACCAACAATACATTTCATAGTAGAATTACTCACGATATATTATCTGTAGTTGAAAGCATGCAATTGTGTTCAAAATATGTTTAGTTGAAGCCATAAAAATTGTTTTCAAAATATGTTTAGTTGAAGCCATAAAAATTGTGTTCAAAATATTTAGATTTCAGCATTAAATAATTCATAGAAGTTGATTTGCCCCTAAACAAAATGAACCAAACAACTTGCATGAACTCTTCCATGACATTAATCCAAATAATGTCCTACCATTTAAAGAAATCAAACTGTATTCCAAAATATAACTTCAACAAAACAACATAAAATACATATCATCACCTCTAGTAATTATGTCCACACAAGCATGTATAAGCACAAAAGCTGAGTATCATCTACCATGTATTCAATTGTGAAAGCAAAATAACATCATATTTTTATTCCTTCAGAGCTTCCAAGAAAATTAAATTTTGGCATTAATTGACCCATAAGAAGTTGATATGTTGTTAACCAAAACAAACAAAAAAAAAAAAATGGTGTCTCAAAAGCAGATAATTTCAGTAGAGTGTTTTTGGGAATTTTACTCAACAATTAGGTTGGGAACCTTGATATAAAAGTCAAAAATATTTCAAATTATATTTTTCTTAAAAATTGATGAATATTATTGCAAATTATTTTGGCAAATCACCACAAAGTGTTTGAAGATGTGAATAAGAAATTAAATAAAAATGCAAATGGCATTCTCCAGGTATGGAAAACATACCTGGAGAATGACATTCATCATTCTGATTTTTGTCTTTAATGAGAATCTTAGAATTGAGGTAACAATGTTGCTGAAAATTTTCTTGCACTAAGACACAAGATGCAGACTTAAAAGAATTGAGATTCTTACAGGTATCAGTTGTTTGTAGAGAACTCTTGAAATATAGAAAAGAAATCTCATCAGAAATCTGGAAATTTAATTCTCATGTCTGGATGTTTGTAAATGTTTCTAGGTATGGCAAAGTATGAAACAGACAGGATTGCTTCCTTACTTCACTGAACACCTGGGAAATGCTGATGTTTTCAGGTAAGAAAGTATTCTTTTTTACTTATTTGTTGTTTTTTTTATATTTTTTTTTACAATAAATTTATCTTGTGTTGATGGAAATAAAAATTGTAGCTATTTTTTTTTTAATAAACATGTTCATTGCTGATCAGTAGTGAAGCTTTGATTAATTGATTATAGCATAAGAATAATCTATATATAAAATTCTGTAACTTCTATTAGTCCACCAGTCCATCACACCCTCTAAAATAGCCATACATTGACTGATTGAAACCAAATTTTGGTGAGACATGCAAACAGGTAATGGGTACATAGTACAGTTCGGTGTATAGCTTAGTACAGTAAATTTTAATTAATTTTTATTTTGAAAAATTAAAAGTTTTATTATTTAACATGCAAAATACTCTCACTATTTTAAAAACAATTTAATGAAAATAAAAAATGCTTATTTAATAAAATTGCAATATTGTATTTTTGCATATATTTTCTTTAAGTTTATATATATATATATATATATATATATATATATATATATATATATATTTAATTTTGGTGAAATATTAGGTTGGTGCAAAAATAATGACGTAATAATGTCGTTTTTTGACGTATTTTTTAATGTCAAAAAACGACATTATTACGTCATTATTTTTGCACCAACCTAATATAAAGTACAGTAGTAGCACTAAATATAAACACAACAGTGAGAGTAGAGTTTGTAAATCTCAACAAGACATGCTAGCAATAACTTAAACAATACTAAATTTTAACCTGCTGACATGTTGCAAAATAATTCTAGTGATGATAAAATAAAGTTTTCTACACAAATAAATTATCAGAAATTACATAAAAAAACAAGTATAGTACCTTTGAAAAATGGTGGAATTATTTACATATGGATTGGCATTTCAGCTCAAGATCAGAATTTAGTAACTGGGCAGTAAGAAAAGTGATAATTCACATACAATATATATATATATATATATATATATATATATATATATATATATGTGTGTGTGTGTGTATGTGTATTCCAAATTAATTAATTAATAGGGGAAGGAGAAGTGCTAAACCGCAGCCTTACTAATACTCAGCCTGCCAAAAAAGGAAGCAGAAATAAAGAGACACCTTACTGAGATAAAAATCTTCTGCCTTGCCAGAGATATATATATATATATATATATATATATATACCTCAGTCAGTCAGTTATGAGCTATGCATGATAGACACGTAGGCAGATTTTTTTCCTGCAGTAGGTTGCCATTTCTTTCTGTGGTAGACCAGTTGCCATCCAAGGCTACAGAACCCAGTCTGTCCTGCTATTTACCCATAGCTGGGGGGAAGAAGAAGAAGAAGAAGAGGATTCATCCCTTTCTCAAGGGTATTAGCACATAAGTGAATGTAATGGATTCGACTGGAATTCAAACTCGAAGCTCCGATTCCACAATCTGAGCCATTGTCCATTACTCCACCGTGCATATATATATATATATATATATATATATATATATATATATATATATATATACTAGCAGCATGGCCCGCCATTGCCCATGCTTGATTCAAAATCATACGACTCATACAGTAATCGCTATCACTTGACTTAAAATATTTTGCCATGCTGATGTTACTACATGCCTTACTTCTTGCCTATCTCACACTGCAAAAAAAGAATGTTAACAAATACTTTTTCACACCCAACCCAGTTCTGCGGAATCAGAATCAACATTGAGTTTAAGCAAGTGCCATGCAGATTTAAATTTTTCCCACTTGTGACGAATGCAGTTATCGATTTTTTTTGCATTCTAGCATGCTGGTTAACATTCATGTCAGTCAGCTATTGGCTCTCATGCTGGCCAATAGAATCTTCCTGCTGATTCGTGGCAGCCAGCTATAGGCTCTCACTCTGTCCAATACAAAATGTCCACAAACTACATAAAAACTGCCGTAAAAGCATGAAAAAATCGATTATTTTCACTAACGATGGGAGTTGGGAAATGCAATGTCAGTCTTGGCCTTCCCACTAAAAAAATTGCAGCTGTGCATTCGTTACACACACATACACACACGCACAGACACACATCCGGCCTTTTATAGATAGAGATATATATAAAATTATTTTTTTCTTAAAAATATTTTACATTGCAACATGGAAATTTCTAGACTTAGTTTTATCTCGTCATCAGGCAATGTTCAGTAACTTTGGTCAAAATGATTTACATTTGAAAATAGAAAACAATATATTTGCTTATTAAAGAGTTAATTTTGAGCAGAGGCAATCCAAATTTTTAGATCTTATGGGTGTGTCAATTTTAACTAATCAGAATGAAGGTCAAGATAAATTTGAAAAGTTAAAATTTATATTAGATGTTGGGGGATGTATGGTATTCAGACATGTTTTGGGGAACTGTGACATCTTGGCACCTTACTTCCGACAAATAAGTAAATATAATATTTTGAAACATTTTTTTATTAACTTTTTCAAATTTCTGAATTGTTTTATGTAATCAGTAAATTTACTAAAAGTAAATTTTTTACAGTATTTACATTATTCGGACTATTGTCCTCATCTTTGTCGCCATATTTATCACAACATTTCGGCCGTTGTATGCTCTGACCTTCTTCAGGTGGTTGGAATTTTGAACTGAACCCTTTATTTCGCTCACTGGGGTAGACTGTTCTAGTTCCACGTGCCATGCTTGATGGATGTCAGTTATCAGTTATCTCCTGTTAATTTCCCTCTGAAAGTTCTCCACTGCCTTAACTGGGTATTGAACTCACACTCTTTGGGTCTGTCACTGGATCTAACCAACGCCCTTATCCACTGTGCCATGTGTCCTTGAGGATATCAGATAACTGATAACTGACATCCATCATACATGGCACATGGAACTAGAACAGTCTACCCCAGTGATCGAAATAAAGGGTTCAGTTCGAAATTCCAACCACCTGAACAAGGTCAGAGTGTACAACGGCCGAAACGTTGTGATAAATATGGCGACAAAGATGAGGACAATAGTCCAAATAATGTAAATACTGTACATAGTACCTCATCTCAGAAATATAGACAGATTCTGAAGTAAATTTTTATTTTATTTTCCCCCTCCCCCAAGTACTTTCACATGTTACTACATTCATTTTGCTTTTTTGTGTGTTTATGTAACTGCTTTTTGCTAATTCCTAGCTTAGCTCAATTGCGGGAATCAATTTTAAGTTACTCAAGCTGATGTCATTTATAATGGTCAAACTGAATTTTCACATGTATTTTCTTTTTTTTCTTTAAACATACTTGGTGGGTGGGCGGACAGGGAGAAGGAGACAAAAATAAAATTTTGTAAATTTACCAAATATAAAACAACTAGTTCGGAAATTTGAAAAAATCAATAAAAATAAAACAGACAGAACCTGTCAATATTATTCAGCCAAACATGTTTGAAAAAATTCTTACTACCTAAATACATTTTATTTAAAGCTATCAGGCTTAGTATTTTTGGCATTGATAAGTACTATCAATGCCAAAAATACTAAGTTCATAATTTTATCAACTACTTCTTCACTAAACTTGAAAATCTATTTATCTATTTGAGACACTAAAATTATAACCACTAACTCCGAAACTATAATAACATCTCTATCAACTAAGATGAGAACAACCATTTGAAATAATACAATATTGAAAATTATTAATTCCAGAAATGAAAAACTAAATGAACTAAAAGAGAATCAAAGATTTGGTCAGTAAAAAACACAGAATCAACCATATATCAGAAACTGACATATATAAGATAGACTGCTTGCAATGCTCTAAGAAATATATAGGCAAAACATTCAGAAACTTAAAGACTTACATTTATAAACACAGACAAGCTCTCTCCTAGGACAAACCATTAAATTCTTTAGTTATACAGAGAAATAAAATAGGCCATATATGATTTTAGATATGCTGCCTCAATAAAAAATGAACACAACCTGTTTTGAGGAAAATACCTAGAAGGAATACTAATAAATATCATACATATGATAAATACTTGATAGATGTTCTTTTTCATATGATCCATATTCTTAAAACCTGTACTTGAAGAATATAACAACAAAAAATCAAGTAATGAATAATAAATAATGAGCAAAGAGTTAAAAAACAACATATAGACCTTGCTACCCATAATGCACCATGAACCAGTATATATAAATAGTTGAACCAATACATGGCTGAAAAATTGTGTTCAAGTCTGAAACAGACTGTCACCATTTGGTGTTGATCTCAGTGTGTTAAGCAGATACTCTGAGTATCATCCAGAATGAATGACATGATGCTCAACCAGTTATTGACCAGAGCCTGCACTATCATGATTGACAAAAAGAAGGCTGAGGAGCCAGTTGCTTCAGCCATTCAACTAACCAAAGTCAAAGATGATCCAACCTAAGCTATCCATCACCATGGCAATGTGACTTGTTGTTGGTACTGTGGGCCAAATCATTTTGCCAAGGACTGCCATTATCAATGCAAAGAGATGCGTGGTAGGTCAGTGCAAAAGGCACATCCTAATCTATGATGTGTTGAATGTCAGAAATTAGTCCACGTTGCCTCTAAGTGTCTGGGAAATGGAATGGGAGCACACAAAAAATGGACATACTAATGGAAAAGGCTCTCGATGGAAACAAAGAAAAGTCTCTCAGGAACCGAGGAGTTGGAAGCATAAGACTCAACAGTGGTGACCCCCATCACTGTCAGTGTCTTGGTCATGGACAGCATGTTATTGGGGTTTGACCTGCTCCTTGGAATGGATATTATTAAGGAGCTGAGTGGAGTACCCATAACAGAGTCGAGTGAAATTCAGCTTTCTGGTCTGCCCATCTGTGCTGCCTTGAGGATCAATGAGCCTGACTTTAGTGCAGAGTTCATCCAAAGCATGAAAGCATGGACAGCACTGTGGAAATGGTTAGAAAATAACCCACCAAAGAAGCTCTAGAACCGGGTGTCAGAGTACTTGGTACCCAAACACATCAGGGAAGAATACCAGTGGATGGCTGACTCTGCATCCTGAGGAAGAGCTTGGTCCTCCAAGAGGCCTCATCCCACTAATGACCATGGCACAGAGGAACAATTACTAGATTATCAGGAGCTGAATGACTATGTAGATACATACAAAGTTCATGCTGATGTGTGTGCACAGAAATTGGGAGAATGGTGAAGGATAGGATCCAATGTCTATGTGATTGATCTTCAAAAGGCCTACTTGCAGGTATGTGTGCACCAGTCACCATGGCCGTTTCAGATTGTGATCTTTAAGGGGTGAAGACACTAATGTGAATTTGATTTGGGCTCAATGTAGTGCCGGCTATCATGAAAGCCATCATGGATGCTGTGCTATCCAAGGATGAGACAATTCACCAAGCAATGTCAGCTTACATTGATAACATCTACACCAATGAAACCATAGTACTTGCTGCACAGGTGAGACAGCAACTTGCCAACTTTGGGCTTGAGTGTAAAAACCCAGAACAACTGGAGAACAGTATTTGTGTGTCAGCTTCCAGGTCTGGTAGGGGAGCATAATACGCTTTACTGGAAATGTGGAAGTGAGCTACCAGAGATTCCTGCACACATTACACACCACAGTGTTTTCTTATTACGTGGAAAACTGGTAGGAAATTTTCCTGTGGGTAGTTGGATCTGCATTGCGACTGTCTTTATCAAATGCAGGGTGACTGCTGTCACTCCCGGCCGGAATGACAAAAGAACTGATGCTTCCCTTAGAAACATGATAATGGTAATCATTAACAGGGTACATCAAGACAACCACGTTTGTGATAAATGGTGCATTGACAGATGTGAATTTGAAATCATGGGTCGGTGCAAGCTCCCTTGCCACAGGAGGTTCTCTTGGGCACAATGGAACTGTTGTTGGTTGCATCTGAAGAAGGATATGCAACATATCAAACTATCGGAATTGGACACCGTCATTAAAGGGGTAACCATGGCCCTTTAATGGAAGGCAACAGTGTTGCATTTGTTTACAGATTCCGTTATATGTGCATAAGTGGATAGCAGACACTTTTACAGGGATGGCCAGAATACATACAAAGACTTTGAGCGAAATGCTCATTCAAAGGCGGCTAGACACACTAGGAATGTTGGTAAACGAATACAACTTATCAGTGGATATACAACTGGTCAGATCAAACTGGAAGAAGGCGGATAGTTTAACAAGGGTGCACCAAAGATGGCTCAACGCTATTAAGAGCTGGAATGACTGTAACTCAGATCTACTAAAATCTTCATTGTCAAAACGGACATATCAGTATAAAACAGACACTATATTTTGTATGCAGATTGTTTCCTCCGTATCCAAAGCAGCCATCAGAGGGACTTTATGAAGGCAAATGTAAGAATTTTATTTTGTGACAAGTATTCTCACACACACACACATATATATATTCATATTCATATGGTGTGGTGATTGACATTTTTATATAATTTCTCATGTGTTCATAATAATTTTTTTTCTTTTCAGGACATAGATTATATAAAAATTGTCTAGATGTGTTCCATGCATTTTCGGCTATACTTTTTAGCCATTATCAAGGATGAATTTTATTTTACTTTTAACTGAATATATGTATTGTTTTATGTATGTATCTAGAGTTACAGGAATGTTTCATTTTCCAAACACAGTCAGCACATTGTCAGTTGTTTTCAATGAAACTTGCATAAAAGAGGGGTTGCTGCCCAAATGCACTATATATATATATATATATATATATATATATATATATATATATATATAAAACCTACTGACTTTCGTTTATTAGACATTTCATCTCATGTCCATGAACTTGCCTGACTTTGCTGTTAACCTGATGAATATTTATGAGGACTTGCATACCAAAAAATTTGAAAAACCAATAACATTTGCTCTTGTCAAAAAATAAAATTCTTACATTTGCTTTGATAAAGTTCCTCAGCGGATGATTAAATATTCATCCACTTTACCTGTAAAGTTGCCGGAACATCAATTAACATGGATGAAAATCAAATAATCCATATTTGTAGTGAAAAATTTTTAGCAAATATTTTACTATTTTTCTATAATTTTAAAAAAAATTCCTCTCGAAAATAATTATTAATTTGTTTTCGAATTACATTTAAGCACTTGAATAAGATAAAAAGAACTCATCTGTTAGGATGAGAGATAGAAAAATTCATGTTCGTAATGAAAAATTCAAGAGATAATTTAATTGATCTGTTGCATCAAGGAACGTAACTCTTCAAAAATAAATGACAATTATCTCCCTTTATATGTTACATCAATTGGCAAATATTGATTCACTTCCATTATTCATCAGTTTAATTTTCTCACTCATTCATATGCCAAGTCCTTAAAGGATGTGGGCGATAATGGCTCTCCACAATTTCCTATTTTTAAATTGCTTGAAATCATTTTTAACTATTTAACATGTTCTTAAATAATCTCGTCAGATCAAAATTTTCATATAATATCAAAAGCATAGAACCCAACCTATTAAGAAATATCTAAACTGTAATACTTAAAAATGGCTGTAAATGAAAACTGCATATCTTAGTTCTTTGATCCTTGTGGACTGGCACTACAAGATAACCAGTAAAGAAACATACCAAATAACAAAAACATCATCGCTTGAGGACTTTTAACAGCAGCAACCATTAAAATGGATATCACATGTATATAGTTATCACATGTATATAGTTCTACAGAAAGGTGATAAGAATACCATGGACTGAGCATGTGAACAATAGCAAAGTTTTAGGGAAAATGGAAACAAAAAGGACTCTTATACTTAACATCAGAAAGTGTTAAAATTTCTAGGATACATAAAGAGGAAAAAGGGTTTGGAAAATTTGACATGCACTGGATATATTGAAAGCAAGAGGGACACAGGAAAACATTAAGTAACCTACTTAATAAGCTTGTCAAATGTTTGGCAGAACAAAGCTTAGGAAAGATAGCAAAAAGACAAAAATTACTAAGAGCTGCAAAGCCCAGTGAATTGTGGAGAGCAATGGTTGCTCACATCCTGAAGGGATACAGTACATAGAAGAAGATCATATGTAACTTGAAGAGAAAATAAGTTCCTAAGATGTTGATATTCCATATTACTTCAAACAAAAGTTTAGGAAAGAATCCCTCATCTGTACTGGAAAGCGTGATAACAGCTACTGAACTTCAGAAACCTATTTTCCTGAAAAATTGTTTTAAGAAAAAGAGTTTATAAATTTTGACTGAAAGTAGCAATGACTACTCAGTTAATGAATACTGAATGTTTCCTTATAAGAAAATGACTAATAACTATTACATTTACCATTTGTCTTTTTTTCTACAATCCATTCACACAAACTCATTAGGTAGGTTATTTGTTGTTTCCCTGAGTTTCTCTTGCCTTCCGTATCTTGTGAGTGTTAAATTCTCCAAACTCTCTTTCCTCATTATGTGATTCAGAAATTTCTTTGTAAGCTTCCTTCTAGTTCTTATTTTCTTTAAAACGTCCTCATTGCGCACATGTTCTGTTTATCATATTGTCAGCCATTCTCATTATTAATTAGACAAAAAAGAAATGAAGTTTAAAAAAAGTTTTTCTTTTTTTTTTTTAAATCCTGTGTTGGTTTATGATGTCATTAGAAGTTTATTTATAAATTTGTTTGTTATATAGATTTGTTTTGCTATTCTTCAGTTCCAAAGGTCTGCGCCCAGGGATGTATGGGACCTTCCTGGCTGGTTTTGAGTGTCCCCAGGGAAGATATCCACTATCCTTAGCATTCCTTGATTTTATATCTACTGTTGTTATGGTAAGTATTCAACATACCAAATCATTGAAAATAATTTTACTGTAATAAACATTTTCTAAGCGCTTGTCTTCTAAAATATATCTTTTATGAAATATTTCTTAAAAGAACTACTTCCTATGTACACGTACCACATGTAGGAACTATTCCTATGTACACGTACCACACATGTAGGAACTACTTCCTATGTACATGTATCACGTTATTTGGAGGGCATTCCTCTAGCTCAGTGGTTCCCATCTGGTGCAGCACACCTCATACGTGCAGCGGAAGAGGATAGCAGGTGCGGTGACTGAAAGACAATGATTTAGAAACAGTTAAAAAAAATTCATATGCCAAAAATAAATTACTTCAAAATTTAGAATATTATGGATTACTTGTAATTGCACACATGACTCCCAGTATAATTAGTTATTGGTCGATTTTATCATTGTGATATTTTTGCATTATATCAAATATTAAGAATATAGTAACTTGGGTTCGCAAATTGGAGGAGAAATTTATCAATGATAATGTTCTGACTGTGAATCTGCAGTTATCTCCCTTTAATCTTCTCTCTCTGTTTTTTTTTTTTATTTTAAAATGTACTTAAAGTTTGTGAACCACTGCTCTAGCAAAACATAGAAAGTGCTAACCAAATGTTTAGATAAATTGAACTGTGCAAGCAAAGCAAATATAGTATATATTTCTGTCACTGTCCTTTGTGAGCCATACATAGTATGATCAAGTAAATAAAAAGCAACAGTGGAAAATAGAAATGGCACCATTTTGCACTCCTAGAAAAAAGTTCTCAGTCTGACCCACTTCCTAAATTCTAACCAAATCTTAGAATTTGTTTTAGAATTATTTTTTGGTTAGTCTGAGAATCATTCAGCATTGTCCTATATAGAATCACATAATTTATATTTGAGTAATAGGACAATGATTAGATATGTGTGTTAGTAGCATAGAGAATCCAAACAGAAGTAGAGAATTGAGCCAATGCAAAAAAGCTTTTTAATAACAATACATGCCTGGAAGAGATTATTGTTGTTTGAACAAGAGAAAAGTGTATATTTGAAAGAGAGAAAAAGCTACAAACGTTTTTATTATATAGGTTTTTTATACTTTATTTTGTATGTTTCGCTACATACATTTCAGGTCTTGTGACCTTCCTCCAGTGAAGAATGGTTAGTTAAACATATATATATATAGGTATTTTAGTAAGTACACAGCTTGATATATAGTTGTGAGCTGAATTTTTATCTGAAATTTTCATTGTATAATGTTCAGTTAAGTGCACTGTTCAGGAAGGAAAATTATGCTAAAAAATATTTGTCATGTAAAATAAATACTTTTTTATAATTATTTTATACACTTGAGATATATATGACATTTTTTATGCTGAAACGTTCTTTTTATAGATACAAATATTTAAGTAAATGCTCTGTTTATAATAAACAGTATTAACAACATTTACCGGCCTGAATATCTGAGAAATTTTCATAGAACATATACGTCCTCCAACAGGAATTGAACCTGTATCCTATTCGGGACTGTAATATAGCTTGACATGCTTTTACCGATTGAGTCACAGAGGAGCGTTTCAGTTAGAAGGTCGATTTTACTGTTTTTAAATTACAATTCTCCATGATTTTCTCTCACATTTATATCTGCTCAATGCATATCCAAATGTAAACACATGATGTCATTGTCGGACTTTGTCCATTTTATAATGTGTGACGTCATTTATATATATATATATATATATATATATATATATATATATATATACAGGGTGTTTTACAAACTTTGGGGGTGGGTTCCTCACACCAAAACAAGGACAAAAGTCCATATGTTTATATGTCCACAAATCTTTCATTTTTGAGTTATTAACTTTAAAGGATGTTTACGATAGACACTATTAAATGTACAATCCAAGATACAACCCAAAAATACTTTTACTTTGGAGGCAAGTTCCTAATAGCAAAACAAGGTAAAATGTCCATATAATCATAGGTCTAAAAGGCCATTGTTTTACCCCAACAAACAACTTTTCAACAAATTTTCCATTTGCTTCTACACATGCATGCACCCATCAGATCATTGACTGGCAGACCCTTTCAAATACTCCCACACAATGTCAAATGGTTTCGCAGGCCCCCATGACATGTTGATGAGGCGTCTCTGCATTATTAATGTCTGCTGCATAAACCAATTGTTTTGGGTGGCACCACAGATAAAAAATCCAAAGGATTGAGGTTGGGGGAACATGCAGGCCTTGGAACCAGTCCTCCTCTACCTATCCATCTTTGTGAACAATCTGACTAAAGTGTGCAGGAGCCCCCCATCATGCATGAACCACATGCATCTTCATATTAGCAGGGGTACATCTTCTAGTATGGAATGAACTTGACAGAAGAGTGAAAAAAAATG
>OZ010615.1:28507783-28680283 GCA_963932145.1 Acanthosepion lycidas | reverse complement strand
TATTTAAAAAAAAAAAATAAAAAAAACTTGTAGAAATGAGACAAAGAGGAAAAGTTTATAAAGAACATGTTTCACCAATGTCTGTTGGTCTCAGCTTGTTCAGGTCAGAAATGAAATGTTTGTTCATTTATTTATTATATATATATATATATATATATATATATATATATATATATATGAGAGAGATAACAATATTTTATATATCAAGAACAATATTGGGGAAATTGTATAACACATAGCAAAGTGGATAAAGGCATTGGTTAGATCCAATGACAGGACCCAAAGAGTGTGAGTTCAATACCCGGTTAAGGCAGTGGAGAACTAGCAGAGAGGAATTAACTGGCGATAAATGATAACTGAAATCCATTAAACATGGCACATGGAACTAGAACAGTCTACCCCAGTGAGCGAAATAAACAGTTCAGTTCGACATTCCAACCACCTGAAGAAGGCCAGAGTGTACAAACGTAATAAATATGGCAACAAAGATGAGGACAATAGTCCGAATAATGTAAATACTGTATGACAAAGTAGAAAAAGTTTACTTGTGATGCATTTCGTCCTTCAGGACTTTATTGGAATAAATTTGTCATGTTGGTACGACCACACATGCACATGAAAGAGGGGTGTGAGGATTTTAGAAGATTTTTTTTTTTTTTTATAAAATACATTACAAGTAAACTTTTTCCAATTTGTCATACAATTTCCCCAATATATATATATATATAATTATTTTTCAGGAGCTAATATCGTCATCCACAGACAGACTGTTTCGCTATTTCACAGCTTATCAGTGTGACTAGACATCCGATCGTTTCAAGTTTTTTAGTTTTTTCGTGCTGTTGTAAAAAAAAACAAAATATTTAACCAAAATTTTCTACGTGCTAAGAAGGAGTAAAAAATTTCAAAAAATACTTAAAAAATACTTTAGTCTTTCCTCTTCATAACAACATAAACATATTGAGACAAAACTTTGTTTTCATTGATTTATGGACCTTTTTTCATCGTGATATGCTGCTTTTTTTATGTGACCTAATGAAGGAATCTATATATATATTAATTTAATTTAAGCTCTACTTCTGTATGGAGCACTGTTTTTTAAAAACAAAAATACTAAAGAACTCCAGATTATTTACCTAACATGTTCTTTCCTATTTTTCTACATATCTACACACACACATAGACACACACATATATATATTTATTAGCAGCATGTTTTCATTAAGACATGTCTCATTGAATAATTTACACAAGTTTTGTCTACTTATTTTCAATAAAATCCTCTCATATTCATGGACAGTCTTCTTAGTATCCTTATTAAAGAAAGAGGGAAAATTACCATGTTGATACATATTCATCTATTCCAAGTACTTTCGACATTAGCACAATGTTATCATCAGGGTGTTGTTTTTTTCTAAGACAAAATTGTTGTGTTCATCTAAAAGTTAAATTTTTTTTAACTATGAAGTGAAAAACACTAAAGTTATGTACTGTACAGTTTAAATTTCATGTTTGGAACATATCTATGCATGTGTGTGTTTCATAAATACTGGGTTTTTACACTTATCAAAAACATTATCAAACAAGTGATAGGTATAATACATTATTTTTTTTATTGGTGTCACAAAGTGATAATCTGTTGAAAATGGTTGGGAATGTTCAAATTAGTGTACATATGACAGTCCAAATAATTTCCTGCTTTTGGTGATGCCATAGTTTGTCACCAATGAAAAGCATAAATGTTTATATATTTTCACCTTTTCTCTTTCTGAACAGGCCCAATCTGCAGAAGATGTGTGTCCATAATTTGTTATACACAGAAGCTGGGCAGTCTCTTTTAAATGTCATCTCTATTGGTGTTGATGCCTTCAATGATACAGTAACTGAACAGGGAGGGTATGTATAATTAATCTGTTTGATGAAAACTCTAGAAATTATTTTTTTTTTTTTTTTTTGCCTGAACTCATATTTAAATACACTTTTTGAAAAGTGTACAACTTGATATCCTGCTGTATTCTTCTAAACATCTAAGGTTTAAGGTTTAAATTTTATATTTCAGAAATACATACATATACATAGATATATACATGAAGTGATTGCTGAAAAGTTCTTAACCTGACCCTGCCATCCTGGGTATGATGATAAACTACATCCATGTCCTGAGTAAGACAATAAACTACATCTGACAGTAAGGCCTCTGATCAGGAGGTTTTGATGTGCGTGAAACTACCTCTGAATTGCTGGTATTCCCAGGTCCACCCTGACCCAGGGTGGTAGCACCTGTTAGGGTCCCAGCTATGGGTAAATAGTTAACCCCCAAACTGGGATCAAAATGCTATGAAAGTGTAAAAATAGGTTTTAATGACAGAAATACTTGGAAAAAAAATATTACCAGCAATAAAAATCTGGTTGGTATTAAATAACCAATTGAGATTGATTCAACAAAACAAAACAAACATTTTTGGTGGTGGGGGAAATATTACCAGCTATACATTTTAAAAAAAAATATTACCAGCAATACATTTTTGAAGGGAAAAAAAAATTACCAGCAATACATTTATGAAAAAAATATTACCAGAAATAAAAATTGTTGGCATTAAATAATCCATTGTGGTTGATATGCCAAACCAAAACCAAAACAAAACAAACCAGACTTAACCTGACCCCGTTCCCAAAATCTGTATTCTGCTATTTGATTGT
Organism: Acanthosepion lycidas; assembly: GCA_963932145.1. Lineage (NCBI taxonomy): Eukaryota > Metazoa > Mollusca > Cephalopoda > Sepiida > Sepiidae > Acanthosepion > Acanthosepion lycidas. The sequence continues at coordinate 28,677,583 of OZ010615.1, read as the reverse complement.
TGAAATACTGATTCTGGGAAGAGGTGTGGACTGATAATTTTTTCTGCATTCTTTTATATAACAAATAAATTTTTATTGTTGTTATCACAATGTTTCAACCATTTTACACTCCAGCCTTCATTAGATACTTGTTGATCTCAGTAACATTCTGGGAATTTCAAACTGAACTTTTTATTTAATTTACAGGAAGAGATTATTCTCATTCTACTAACCATGTCTACAGATATCTCATCAAAGTTCTTATTAAGTACTGCTTGGTTATTGCTTGCCCTGTTTCCATTGAGTCCAAGTATGCAATACTCGTCCCAGGGATTGAACTCAAAATGACTATATAACTAAATTCATCAACCAATGCCTAATGGATTAAAATATTGATTTGTGAATTTGTCCACATAGTAATTGTGAGTTCAATCCCTGGTCCAGGCAATGTGTACTTGGACTCAGTAGAAATGGTGGGTGGAGATTTACAGCAAAGTATTAATTAAGAACAAAATGAGATATCCATTGACAACGGAGCAAAAACAATCTACTTTTGTAGATTAAATAAATGGTTCAGTTGGAAATTCCCTGAAGATTATCCAGATTGACAAGCTCCTTCTGAAGGCTGGAGAACACAACAGCTGAAACGTTGTATTAACAACAATAACAATAAAGACAATAGTCAACATGTAAATAATTTAAATAATGATAAATTCTCATTCCAGAAATTCAAAGAGGAATAATGGATTAAGAAGAAAAGTGAGCATAACTGTTAGTTTCACAGATAAGGATATTAGTCCAAATGAATTCTATAATAGTAACAATGCTTCATCTCATAAATTCAAACTTAAGTACGACTGTAGTGTACAAAAGTTAAAACACTTTGAAAAAACAACTAAGATAAGGATATTAGTCCAAATGAATTCTATAATAGTAACAATGCTTCATCTCATAAATTCAAACTTAAGTATGACTAGTGTATAAAAGTTAAAACACTTTGAAAAAACAACAAAGATAATGATATTAATCCAAATGAATCAATATATAATAGTAACATTACCACATCTCCTGAATTCAAACACAAGTATGACTGTTGTGTATAAAAATTAAAACGCTTGTTAAAAACAACAAAGATAAAGATATTAGTAAAAATGTATTCTATAATAGTAACAATGCTTCATCTCAGGAATTCAAGTATGACTATAGTGTACAAAAGTTGAAACACTGATAAAAACAACAAAGATAAAGATATTTATATTATTTACATTATTTAGGCTGTTGTCCTCATCTTTGTTGTCATATTCACAACATTTTGACCGTTGTATGCTCCAGTCTTCTTCAGGTGATTAGAATAAAAGATTAAGATATTAGTCCAAATAAATTCATTCTATAATAGTATCTATACGTCATCTCATAAATTCAAACATAAGTTAGACTGTAGTGTACAAAAGCTAAAACAATCATGATAAAGATAATAGTCCTGGTGAATCAGTTTAAAAATGTTCATACAGTATTTCTACACAGATGTTTTTGCATTCAGATCTGCTTATCTTTACTCTTTTTTTTTTTTATTTCTTTTTTAAGGTTTTTTGAAAAGAAGAGCACTGATCTGATTGATTTAATTCAGATCTCCTTCTCAGTTTTAAACCGACTTCTTTTACTCAAAGCCCCTGATCTTCCCTTATCTCCGGTGGAGCGCGCCTTATCCTTACCTGCAGCCAGTCAACAGGAACAACATATTGTACTGACCGTTGCCCAGTATATATACCATCAACATGCCCCCAAATTACCCACAATGGCCCTACTTCTGTTAAAGAGGCTTGCTGTGGTAACGTATTTAATTCTCTTTTTGGTATTTTATATTGCTTTCTGAGTTGTTGCCTAAATTTGACAAGATTTTTGTTGCTTACACATTTATATGTCTACCATTCATCCATGCACTTTAATATTGCTGCGACATCTGGTCTTCTGCTTCTGCATCTAAAGATTGATAAAATACAAAGAAGAATTTGAAATATTATTGGTCATGACATCTTGGCTTCAGTGACTTTCCCACCACCATAACATATCTTCCATGTGCCCTTTAATTAAACCTTTACTACACTAATTTCTTTCTAGAATTGCTCCCCCTGCAACAGCACTTTTTTTGAGGGTGTAAAAACATGGACACCTACCATTTCAAAATTGTTATAACTTTCTTTGCATTGTGCATACAGATTTTAATTTTTGTACACTAATAAAAGAATGAATGAGTAATATTTTGATGTGATGCATTACGTTTTGCATGCATTTTTTGATGGTGAAAACAATATAAATTTAAATGTGAAATAAAAAACAAATACATTAAAATATACATAAATAATTCAATGTACTTTTAACTTTTATTACTCATTGTGGAGTTCTGGGGGTACAATAAGAAGCAAAATCACTAAGAAGGCTTTCATTTCATCAAAAAAATTGATGTGTTTTCTCATGTTTACATACGAGAAGACACTAGCATTTGTATGATCTTTCTTTCACCTGACTAGCATATTTGTCTCATTGACGGATAAAGTTATTATTTCATCATTTATAAATAGACAAAATAATTCGCCTTCAGAAAGGCTATCAGGTATATCGATGGTTGCCAGTAGCTTCTATAAAATTAGTCAGGCATGGATGATGGTAGCCACTAGTGGTCATAATCACTTTCCTCCACATCAACAGTGTGGTTATCATCTTCAACCACTTCACCATCAATATTCACTTGAGTAAATCCTCCAAAATTATCATTGGAGTCCTAATCAAAGAAAAACTCCTGAATAAAGGCTTTGTCGAATATTGATATGGCCATTTTTTGTTCACAAAAAATTAACGTGGGTTTAATTGGTGTTACACCTAGTGTAGAGTCTAGAAGAATTCAAAATAGCATTCAAAAACTGAAGTTTAGCCTTGTTCCAAAGCAGTAGGAGGCAATTTCCAGCTTAAAATACTGGAAATAACAGTTGACAAATGTTTGTTTATAGCAACCATCCCAAGGCAACAGAATGCACCTAGAGCAGCAAAAGGAGAGAATACTATGGCAACAATTTCCACCTGCAACGTGGTAACGGTTAAATAGAATGTTAGGCGTGGCTATTGAGCTTTGAATTTGCCTTGTTAGTTAGGGTCAAGAATACTCTACCTACATAACACTCATGCCAAAAAAAAAAACTCGTTTCCTACACCTATATTTTTTTATTTTGTTTTTTTTGAGTCTTGTACAAACCAAACCTACATGTACCTTTTTGACTCTCATGCAAATCATACTTATGTCGACCTATCTATTAAACAAGAGAATTTGGCATTGAATAGTCTAGAAAAGATTAATATTCTGTAAAACAAACAAAACTTAGTATTTGTCAACAGCCAGTCTAGGAAAGCAATTCCTCTGAATTCAAAAGCATCGGGAAGACAACAGCAAACTACTCCACTATCTTTCCAAAGAAATCATGACTATATATATAGTCATCCACAGACAGACTGTTTTGCTGTATCACAGCTCACCAGTGTGGCTAGACATAGACATCTGATCACTTCAGGCTGAGACCAAAACCTGACCAATTTGGTATCATTTGGAGATTCTAATCCTTAGGTCATTAACACCTGGCAGAGAGAATATAATGTATATATATATAAATGTGGATTCTAACTCCATCTGTTCTTTCTCTTTCTTAAGATAAAATATAGATAGATAGAGAAAGAACAGTTGGAGTTAGAATCCACAGTTCAAAAGGTAACAATTTGTTTTCAAATTTCCCAAATAAATCATTTATATTATGTTATCTATCATCACCCAATGAGGAACCATTAAAGTTCCAAAACATGAAAGTTTTTGTGTAGTGATGTCAAAATATTTTTATTATAATAAAAATATTTAAATATGACTTGTTTTTTTTTTTTAATCAATTCTTTTTTTTTCTTATATCTAGGCTTAGTATTAAAATTTAAACTCTATTGATGAAAAAATGGTATAAATAAATAGCAAAATATGCCTTCCAGAATCTAAGCAAAGTAAGAAACAAAGAAAAGAATAATTAAACTATTTACATTGTTCAAACTATTGTTCTCATCTTTATTGTCATATTCATGACATTTCGGCCATTGTGTACTGTAGCATATTAAAAAAGTGAATGGATGGCAGAGTAGAGACAAAGAGGAATAGTAAAGATTCAAAAGTTATGCTGAGCAACAAAGCAAGGAAGTTATGGAGAGTCATGATCACTCAATATCCTAAAAGAACTTAAGACATAAAAAAGAAGTAAGTAATTTAAATAATCTGATGTTAGTTTCACTTCGTTTTATTTACCAGGTTTCCCCCATGTCTATTCTTGCTATCCTGGGAAATGATGCAGAACCAATCAAAGACAAGATGCTGTCTCGTTTGTCTGCAGTGACAGAGGTTTGCCTTTCAAACATTTTATTATTCTTTCTGTTAATCAGATTAATCCTTGTCATTATTAAACAATATATTAATTCATATGTATATGCATTTTATATATAAATATGATTACATATACACCATTATGCTTCTATAGTTTACATCTTTGAAAATATGTCTACATCAAGATTTAAGAGATAAAATTAATGACATTTTATGTATTTAATCTCTCTGGGTTGCTGAAAAGTTCTTTAGCTGACTCACATTTGAAAACCTGACCATAAGAATTTTTATAAGAAATACCTTCTTGGTTGGGCTGTGAACTTTTAAGCATCTGCGTGTATGTGTTATTACAAACTGATTGCCACAACACAAAATATAAAAAGAAAAATGTTAAAAGAAAAAGAAATGACTTGTTGCCAAAGGTTACGGCCAAGATTTCCACTCTACAGTGATAGGTTATCTCACAGGGTCAAATACACAGATGAGGAGAAATAACCAATAGTAACGAATGACAAACACCAGCATAGAATTTAATTATATAAGAAAACAACATAGGAAATATGTCTGTATGGAAAGATGTGTGCATTGTAGGTGATATGAAAATCAAAAGAAGCATCCGTGTCCTGGGTAAGACGATAAACTACATTCAACAGCAATCAGAAGGTTTTGAGGAGCGTGGAACCACCTCTTAATTGCTGGTGTTCCCAGGTCCACTCTAACCTAGGGTTGTAGCACCTGTTAGAGTCCCAGCTATGAGCAAATAGTTGACCACCAAATTATGGTCAAAACACCATGAAAATGTAAAAATAGGTTTCAATACTACCAATACATTTTTGTAAAAGGTTATCACCAGCAATGAATGTTTGAAGAAAAAAAATTATTAACTGCAATACGTTTTTGGAAAAAGTATTACCAGCAATAAAAATCTTGTCAGTATTAAATAACCCATTGAGATGTTGATATGCCGTAAAACAAACCAAAAGAAGCACTTAGCTTCTGTCTTCATGTGAAATAAAACAAATTTTCTCTTTTCCTTTGCCTCTCTCTTTCTTTTATTTTTCCTTACTTTCCATTCAGTCCTTTTCAATATATATATATATATAAATAAAAACAGACCACTTTAAGGTTCCATGTAATAAATTATTTCACTACAGCCCTTTTAAAGGACTATGGATCATCAGACTTTACTTCCAAAGGTTGAAACAAAAAATGAAAAGAAATTTACACATTTTTGACGGACTGTATTAAACATATGTAAATTAACGAAGGCAACAATTTTCCCCAAAGAGAATTTTGAGCAGAAAAGGATATACATAGGAATATCGGCGGGAAGTTGGAAACATTGACTTTATAACCATCGCCAGTCCTTCAAAGATAAATGTAAAAAGAATCAAACGGCACTGTCAAAGCATTATTTGGATTTGTTGGAGGGTGGCTTAACCCCACAAATAAAGTGGAAGATAATCTCAAGAGCCAGAACTCCAATAAATTTTCAGAGACAGATGTGACTTATGCAGAAAAGAAAAAATCCTCATAATAAAACAAAGATCCGGATTTATTACTAAACAAACATAATGAACTAATTTTTAAATGCCGACATAAGAACAACCTAAATCTAAGTAAATATATTTAGGAATAACTATATAGGAAGACTAATATTACATGATCTTTGTTTTTTGTTTATGAAAATGTTGCTATGCACGCATAAATGCGAACACATAACTGTATATATATATATAACTATGTAATTGAACTTGAACATTGATACGTCTTTTGATATGTATATGTATATACGTTTATATAGAAAGATAGTCATGCATGTGTTATTTTTGTGTATTGTGGGCACATTTTTGGAGTGGGTGGGTATGGTTATGAATATGTATGTATATATACATGTATGTATATAGGTGATCTGTTTTTTTTAAATATATGTAGTTATATGTATATATGGGTGTGTATATATATATATATATATATATATATATATATATATATATATATATATGTGTGGGTACATGTATATGTATGGATGTGTATGTATACAATTTTTTATAATTTCTATATATGTATGTGTGGGTGTGTATATATAGATGGGTACATGTATGTCATTCCATAGATAGTGTATGTATGTATAAATATAAGAATTTGTGAGTTCATATATATAATATGGGAGAATATAGATATAATAATGTAATTAAGTATGGATTTTGATATGTTTTTACAGATTACCTATCTAGAAACAGTCACGAGTTAAATTCATGAACAAAATTCAAACGGATAGAGATGTCAACTTCATAATCAATAATACAAATTTTTAAAGAGATTAAAAGAAAGATTACTAGAAGTAAACTTATATTTCAAAATAAAATTTTATTCTTTTAATGTACTTTCTATGAATATTTTTCTAATCGACTATTTCATAGAAAATCCTCAAAATTTAAAAAAAAATTTAAATCACTAACAAACATCAAATTAAATTATTTGTAGACAGTTTAGAGACATTCAAATTTATATCAAACATTATAATCTTTATGAACCCCCAAAATAACAATTTCAAAGTAAAACAAAATAACAGCATCTGTTTCTAGCCTTTTTTTTTTTTACAAAGAAAATTAGTGACATCTTCTCTCATAACTTCCTTCTCTCTTTTTCTCTCTTTGGGTTTTTTCTTCTCTACTCCTTCGATATCAATATATAACTTCCGTTAAGTTAACCGTTTGAATGTGTCAATGTCTGCTAACTCACTCATGTCTTCTCTCTCCCCCCCCTCACTTCACATATGTTTAATACAGCCCATCAAAAATGTGTAGATTTCTTCATTTTTTGTTTCAAGCTTTGGAAGTAAAGTCTGATGATCCGCAGTCCTTTAAAAGGGCTGTGGTGAAATAATTTATTACATGGAACCTTAAAGTGGTCTGTTTTTATTTAAATTATTTGCTCTGGGTTTACATTGAGCTCTCTGGATTTTATCCTCCTTAGGTTTACCCATACGGATTACTTAGTTTTTCATAAACTAATATATATATATATATATATATATATATATATATATATATATATATATATAATAGCGATAACAGAGATGTGAAACCAGAAATGCTCTCAATCAGTGGTAGTCTGAAAGAAAGGACATTTAAGGCAAGCAATCTTTGCAATAAAAAGCTTAATATCTGAGAATGAGCATTAATAATCATCATCATCATGGCTTAGCTTTGCAAAATGAAGATCAAGATTGTCCTGGATAAGACATTAAACTTCATCTGGTACACTAACTGTACCTCTGCAAAATATAAAATGTATAAAAATTGTCTAAATGTTCTGCATATCCAGTGTTTTCGACTATTCTTTTAGCCATTATCAAGGATGATTTTTATTTTTAACTGGATATATGGATTTTTTTTATGTATGTATCTAGAGTTATAGGAATGTTCTTTTATTTTCCAAACATGGTCAGCACATTGTGGCCGTGTTCATAGTTCCTGTTATTGAATCTTTCTTTTTTTATTATTAGTGGTTTCATTATTTTTAGTCTCTCTGACAGGATTCAAACCTGAGAGCACATATTATTCTCAAATAAGCTTTCTTGAATATTCAGGCTGGGAGACGAAAATAAATACACATACTATTTAATATATAAACTGAGTATCTACTCAAATACGAGTATGCACTAAAAATAACATTTAAGTAATTATATATATATATATATATATATATATATATATATATATATATGTGTGTGTGTGTGTTTGTGTATTATTGACAATTAGAAAACTTAGAACGATACTAAAATACCCATCAGTTGAGAAGCGCCATTCGGAGAGTCTTTGCAACAATGAACAAAGCACAGCTTCATAAAATGTCACACAGAACATGGTGCCCCATCATTTTGTGCCATGAAAATGATGGTGTTCATACAGACCTTCTCAATATGTGACAGCGTCAGTGAAAGTGAATAAACTGAATCCAGTACATGTGCATGTATTACTGTCTTACTTGTTCTTCTATTGTTCTCATTACTTTTTGGTGATGGGGTGGGGTGGCACGACTTTCGATTCACCCTGTATATTGTCCCAGAAATATATCCGCTTATGCATTTCACCATTTAGGCTTCATCAGATTGAAAGTCAAAAAAAATGAGTTGCGTGTGTTTGTTTATCTAATAATGGAATCTTATTATTTTTTTCCTAAGTATATACAAGTACACACTATTATATTTACATATGCTCTATCCCATATATTGAGCACTTTAATCTATAAATATAGCATACTTTAAAACTATATTTTATCATATATTATATGAAAAGATTACTTAACTTTTAAATATCAATTTTATCCTGACATTGATGTTTCTTGGTAAAATTTCCAGTCTTCAGGGGTTGTGGTTTTAAACAGTACATTTTTTTTTTTTTTTTTTTTTTCAATTTGTTTCACATCTTTTACAATCCACTTCTTTTTTTTTTTTTTTTTTGCCCCATTTTGTACATGTATTTAACATTCATTTACATGCACATGTTCCTGAAATTTTGCTTTTGGTCATGTTTTTGTTTTTTTCTTCAAAATTAAAGCAATTTTTTTTTTTTTTTTCCTGGTTTATATAGAATCTGTTATGTTATATTATTAATTGTAATATTTGTTAATTTTTATTATTAATTATAATATTCTAATTAATATTTTAATTGATTTATTATGTTATATTGTTATTAAAGTAGCAAAGTAAATATTTGTTAATATGTCAGCATCAACCCATTATTTCATTCTTCTTTAATAATTTAATTATTAAAAGTTAATATTGATAATTTTTCTTCTAAACACAGTTTACAGTTCCTATTGATAATATTATATGAAGGCCCCTCTTATCATATATATATATATATATATATATATATATATATATATATATATATATATGTGTGTGTGTGTGTGTGTGTGATTTTTGCCATAAGTATCAGGCATAACTTAGGAAATTACTGTAAATTTTCAATATCATTATATATTCATTTCAGGACTTACAGCTGAAAGTTGCCATTCTAGAATTGCTGTCCGTGTGTGTTGTGACACAACCAGGTCTCATTGAACTTTTCCTCAACCTCAAGTTAGAGAAGCCAAACAAAGATGGAAAAAAGGTGAAGGGCTCTATTTTTAATTTCTTTGTTTGTCCATCCTTTCAAGTAGAACAATGAAGATTGGTTTCAAAACTCAAGTTAAAATCATTTCTCATAGCAGACACAAAATATCCAAAATTCCACATCTAGAACCGCCGCAGAAAATATCCAAAATTCCACATCTAGAACCGCCGCAGAAAATATCCAAAATTCCACATCTAGAACCGCCGCAGAAAATATTCAAAATTCCACATCTAGAACCGCCGCAGAAAATATCCAAAATTCCACATCTAGAACCGCCGCAGAAAATATTCAAAATTCCACATCTAGAACCGCCGCAGAAAATATCCAAAATTCCACATCTAGAACCACCGCAGAAAATATCCAAAATTCCACATCTAGAACCGCCGCAGAAAATATCCAAAATTCCACATCTAGAACCACCGGAGAAAATATCCAAAATTCCACATCTAGAACCGCCGGAGAAAATATCCAAAATTCCACATCTAGAACCACCGGAGAAAATATCCAAAATTCCACATCTAGAACCGCCGCAGAAAATATCCAAAATTCCACATCTAGAACCGCCGCAGAAAATATCCAAAATTCCACATCTAGAACCGCCGCAGAAAATATCCAAAATTCCACATCTAGAACCGCCGCAGAAAATATTCAAAATTCCACATCTAGAACCGCCGCAGAAAATATCCAAAATTCCACATCTAGAACCACCGCAGAAAATATCCAAAATTCCACATCTAGAACCACCGCTGAAAATTGTATGATTTGTTTCTCCCTCATCCTCTTGTCATTTGTATTTAATCAACTCTTTGTCCATTTTTCTGATTAATTAATTCTTTAGAATTTATAATTAAAAGAACATGGTCTTATTTTCTGTTTTATATCAGATTTCAGGGAAAACTGAGTTCATGCCTTATGAATATGCTTGAATATATAAGCAGTTAGAAATTTGAACTGAACTCACAGATTCTATTGGGTTGGCCAAAAGGTTTGTTTAGTTTATTAAATAAATCTTGTACTTATGTAGTTGATGAAAACTTCTCGGTGTGAACTATTTTCTTGTAACTGACCAAATATTGGAATGTCTTTTTGAATGGCATCTTTAAATTTGAACCTTCAGATATATGTATACATAGTTTAGATCTGAGATTAGTACTAATGTGGATAAAGTTAAGTTTTAATTTCAATGTTAAACACACTAAAGAATTGTATATGGGTTTTATTCAAACCCATTTTCTCACTTTTTTTTTCTCCCCTTTCGGCTATGTACTCTGCAGACTTCATCAGAAAAAAGTGAGGTAACATCTTTAACAAATTTCAGGGTAGTAAAGAATTGAATTTATAAAAAAAAAATGTTTTGTTTACTTGATTTTTCTCATTGCAGGAATTGCTGTTGGGAAACTCCAGTTGTCTTAACACTGTGATGAATTTAATCATGTCAGAAAAACAGGTAAGTCAGGATCATTATAAGATTATTTGCTATTTCTTGCTTAAGATGATATGAAGCCATCCCTGAAGTTTCTTTGTTCACAATCTGAATTGCTGTTGTGCAATCAGTGTCAAGAATTTTGTTCAAAGATCAAATTTAGGTCACAGTACCTCTTGAGATTCCAACTTCCTAGACAGCAGAGTGATGATGAATATGTTTGTATATTCCAGTTGATTTATTTGATCTGCTAAAGAAATATAACACCACCACCCACCCACCGTCTAACTTTTGCTGGAAGTAGTTTAATATATTGCCATCAGCAATTATCATTTATACTTAAATCATGGGGATGGGTACAAGATTTTATCAGTGCCTTAAAAACAGACATTTTAAAAGCATCTATATCTATATATATATATATATATATATATATATATATAAATTTGTAGGTCTGATGAATTGGATTATGATTATGATTCCAATGTAATAAATTATAACCATGGAATATTAGTGTTAGAGCCTTTTATATTACATTCTTACTCTGTCCTGGACATTGAGTTCTACCTGGATTCTATCCTCTTGGGAATTATATATATATATATATATATATATATATATATATATATATATATATATATATAGGAGGCACAGTGGAGTAATGGATTGTGGCTTAGATTGAGGAATCGGAGAGCCGAGTTCGAATTCCAGTCGAATCCATTACATTCACTTACGTGGTAATACCCTTGGGAAAGGTGTGAATCATTTTCTTCTCCCTCATGCTATGGATAAAATAACAGAACAGACTTGATTCTATAGCCTTGGATGGCAACTGGTCTAGAAGGACAACTCTGAATTCAAAACCTGCGGAGGGTCGTTTGGGGACCTTGTGGCACTTAGTGCACCAGGTCTCTGTATTCGGCCCTTCAAAAAGTGTGGATGGTCCTGCACGAAACCTTCACCACTATAATCAAATCTCATGTGCTGTTGTCGGGCTGTCGGTTTCATAGGAACTGATCTGTTTGACCCTCATACGTCGAATTCGAGTATATATATATATATATATATAAGTTATTGGTCAGAGTTGAAAATAGACCATGAAACAGTAGTATTAAAAAGTGATCAATACATGTATAAAAGAAAATAAAATTAAATAAAAATTTAACATGCAGAGCTTTTAAATTTAAATAACTAGAAGATAAACTGATCACGCTACATCGGTTTTAAGACTCATCAGAGATTAAGAGAAAAAAGACAGAACTTTTGTATTTTCATTTTTGTTTGGGTCAGTATCTGTCTATATTTCTGAGATTATTTACATTATTCAGACGATTGTCTTCATCTTTGTCACCATATTTATTACGTTTCAGCCATTGTACGCCCCAGCCTTCTTCAGGTGGTTGGAATGTCGAACTGAATCCTTTATTTCACTCACTGGGGTAGACTGTTCTAGTTCCACGTACCATGCTTTATTAGATATAATAAATAATTTTATATTTATAATATTCTAAAAACCAATACAATTTTTATCATTTACCAGTTTATAAAGAAATAAATATGAAAACAATTTTTTATTCATAAATTTATAAAATTTTACTAAATTATTAAAACATATGAACAAACTATAAGTAAATCCTTATTATTTACCATTTTATAAAGTTTGAATCAATTGGCAATTAGCTGATGTTTTGAAAACCATTCCAATAAATAATATAATAAATTGTGTAAATAAACAATCTCATGTTGTTTATTATTTTTGTTGTTAATTTTCAAGAACCAAGAAAATGTATAAATTCACTTTTATCATATGTTTAGGTTTTATTACAATTCTAATCATCACTTTTTAAAACAATAAACATTGCCAAGGCGACAATGTTGTTAAAATAATCCTTTGGACATTACATTTCTTTGCCAGCACAAAGGTTCATGTTTGCCAATTGATCAATCTTCCTCTTACATTCATGTCATACACCTTATAGATTACCTGCTTTGGAGGGCTCTTGGGCCTTGTATGAAGTGTATATTTAGGTGAAAATAAAATATCTGGCTTGTACACCTGAAGAAGGCTGTAGAATGAATTGGCTGAAATGTTTTATTAATATCAAGAGCAACATAAAGAATAAGTTCAGTCATTTCTTGGAATAACAATGACTCTTCTCAGAATAATAAAGGATTTGTATTCTGATCCATTCTTAGCTGCATTTTGAATCCAGTGCTGCAAAATCAAATACTCATTGTTGCATTAAATGTTGAATTTGGTCTGTTTTATTTTTCAGAAAACTTACCAGTGTCCGCCAAATCTTTTGTGCGCATGCATAGAGTTTTTGCATGCTCTCTGGGGTGGAATGCGAGAAACTGCAATGAGTGTTCTCCGAAAGATCAATTACTTCTGGCCCAGTATATGTGAGCCGTTAAAGAGAAACATTGGAGATGAAAAAGATGACAGTGAAGAGGTAAGTTACCTAACTCCTACCTCTATTGAGAACTTCCTTTGTACTAACAATGTATTTGATAGTGGATATTTACTTGACCCCCCCATTGAATCAGGTTGTGACACAAGGTCAGTTTTTAACATGGGGACTGATTTTCCAAGCGTAGCTTAGATGTGGCACAAGGCTGAAAGTAGGAGGCACCCAGTGAGGATCGAACTCACTATTCAGTTGTAACTTGTTCTAGTGAGACAAGCTTGTTAACCATTACACTGCCCCGAGGAGCCCAATGTATTTGATAGTGATTTAAGATAATAAATAGTGAAGTAGACAGTGGAAGCAGTGATTTCCTGAGATCTTCTGGCTAGATATCTCGAAAGAAATTTTATTTTCCCAGGTCTTCTTACTCTGGCAGGGAACCAATGATTTCAGATAATTCATAGATGGTGAAAAAGGCAATAAAAGAGTGATTTTTCCAAGAGCAACTGATACGATATTCCGTGGATATGATGTCATACTGAAATATCCAATTTTCTTTTACGCTTACTTCAGACATATAGAGATGAACGTTTGGCATTGACATTGAAAAAATAAATATTTCTGAGAATCATCAAAAAATTTGTTATTCTAACAAAGTACAATAACAATCATTATAATTTTCTTTATATTTCTAATGTTGCATTTTCATGTTTAAAGCATTTTGTTTACATTGGGGTTTTTATTTCCTTATTGAAGGATATTCTGTTTAAAAAAAAAAAATCACTTAAAGCTTTTTTGTTTCCTTTACGGCTTCTCTAATGTTTCATGTATCCTAAAAAAACTAATGATTCATTTTAATAAATTTGTTTTGCACAAACAGAAGTATAATAGAAAAACTTGTGGTTTGAGGAGTGCTGTACTGCTAGTTGTATGCTTATATGTGTCAAATAAAAACGAACACACAATTCAAGCCTTTATATGTTTTATTTAGTACTTGATAACAATAGATGTAAAACATGACCAGTGATTACCGGTAGATTGAAGTTCGATACATGACTTCTGCTAAAAATAAAGTTTGAAATAATAAAAATGCTTAAGGTGTCCTCGAAGATTAACGATTAACAGTTTGAAAAATTTAAACAACAAGGAAAATTCAAATTTCAGCTGAGAGCATTTACCTACTTACACACTTGGGAAGTCATGAACTTATCCATTCTTTCTTGCGTTAAATGATAAAGCAGACTTTAGCCTTGGTTGGCAACTAATCTAAGAGTAGCCCAAGCCTGAATTAAAAACCATTGATAAGGCTACTCAGGACTGCTTCAGTATTTCCCCCGAAGAGCAATATTGGCTCTCTACACCATTCTTTTCTTTAAAGAAAATAAGCTCTAGAGCTTGGAGAAGCTTGATTGCCTACATGTGACTTAGAGAATGGGCTTCTATCCATATCATGTTCAAACACCAGTTCCCATGCAATCACCAACGTTAAGCAATGTCGAACTTGGTCAGTACCTAGGTGGGTTACCACTTAAGAATACTAGATGCTGTAAGCTTGGATATGCAGGTGGTGTAATGGATAATGGCTTGGAATTGTTAATCACAGGACCCAGTTCCAATTCCAGTTGGGTTTGTTATATTCATTTATGTGCAAATACCCTTTAGAAAGGTAGGAATCCATCTCTTCTCCCCCAGCTATAGGTTAATTAGTAAGACTTTTATCATTAAATTGTTATCTCCAAAAAAAAAAAAAAATCTTACGATCTAAAAATATTTTCTGGCTTTAAATAACCTGCAAAGGGTTGATAATACAGTTTCTACTTTTTTCACTGTTTAATGTTTGTCTTTTTTTTTGTTTTTTGTTTTTAATCTGGTTCTTAAACAAGTTATTTGAAAAACCTTTTCATATTTTTTTTTATTTGTTTCAGACACAGCTCTCTTGGTTAGCTGATATCAAAACAGTGGCTTATGTTTTCATGATTTTAGCCCATGAGAGTTACTCAGTCCCAAGGTAGGCTACCATTCACACCATTATAGGAATTCTTTATTCAATTGATTATAAGACTTTGATGAGATTTGAAATTTTTTTTTATTTTAAAAAAAAAAAAAAAAAGAAAAAAAACCTTGTGGAATTGTACGATCAGCACTGTGATCAAAAATATTAATATTTTTTTCAAATTTTTGTTTCATATTATAGATTAAGCACTCCAGATCAAAAATGTGAACTTTTAGTATCCTATTATAATTGTGCTTGTCTCTCCCTTTTTTTAGTTTGCACAACCGTTGTGCCCTGCCAATACCTCATAAATAATGGACTATTCTGTTTTGATTGCATGGAAAGAGGGGAAAAGACACTGCTTCATTTCAGTGAAAAAATAAAAGAAAGAAAAATAGAAAAGGAAAGAGAGAATCAGATTAAGCTGATGAGAACAGATACTACACTTTGATCTCAAAGCCCCAGAACAATAGCAACTGCGATAAAAGGGCTTATCAAAATGATGGAAACAGAGTAAAGCAATCATGAAAAATTCAGTTACCATAAATAAAATAATATTGTTTGCTGAATTATTTTAAAATTATTATTAAGAAAAATGTTCATAAGATGGGAATTTGGCTAATTACTGTGATTATTAAATTTATGAGCTGAAGGGTCATTTTTTATTATCATAATCTGAAGTGCATAATCAATAGTAATAGTTGAAAAAAGTACAGAAAACAAATTTTTAATTTTTAAAATTTTCAGAGATCACGTGATGTTATGTTGGCTTAATTAGGTGGGGATCAATTTACAATAAATTTACATTACAAACTGGGACCATTATTAACTTTAACGATATTTAATAAAAAATATTTTTGATATTTGTTATCTGGAGTGCTGTGATATCACATTGAAATACCAGTTCTCATACAGTCACTGAAGTTAAGCAAAGTTAAGTCTAGTCAGTACCTAGATGAGTGACTACTTGGGAATACCAGGTAAATTTGGATGTGTGGATGATGTAATGAATAATGGTTTGGAATTAGAAATCAGAGAACCAATTCCAGTTGAGTTCATTATATTCTCTTATGTGCAAATATCCTTAGGAAAGGTATGAATTCACGTATTCTCCCCCCATACCTATGGGTTAATTAGTAGAACTTGTATTCATAAATTCTTGTTATCTCAAAAAAATTCTTACAATGTAAAAATATTTTGTGGCTTTAGTCAGCAAAAGGTTGATAAGCCATAAAAAAACAATCCGTCTGGAGTATTTAATATATACAAAAGATGTTGTAATACTGTGATAAAACCACGATTGAGAATTAGTGACAGTCAAGAATTTTGATTTCAACTAGAGGTCATGTGTTCTCATCATAAAAAATTGACTGTGACTTGATTTTGATGAAAACAGCTCTTATTTTGAAAGACATACTTGCAACATTAGCTAAGTACAAACCAAATTTGGCTGTCAAGATTTAATTTAAAACTGCCTCCAAAATGTACCAATGCTGGACACAAAACAACTGGTAATGTGATATAGCCACCATCAACTGCAAATAGAATGATCAGACATACAAAACTTGAGCAATAATTCTGTTGCTTTTCATGGTTATTAGATGAATATTCATCTGAAAGCTTCACTATAGAATGTGCAGTCTATGATTCATGGAGACTGGTTGATTGATTTGATTTTTTAATGACTTATCAACATTGAACGCAATCTTCAGGCCATGTGTGTTGTTTTAGCTTGATTGTTTATATATGCTTAACACTGGTGCATTATAGGTAGCAAGGTCTATTATCCTAATTATGGTTATATTTCAAATCATTCTATAGGCTATTGAGTAGAAATAATTGCATATCTATAAAAGTTTATTTATAGCTTTTGTAAATTGTTGCTTGTTATCAATTGTTATTCATTATTTATTATTGATTACTTGGTGTATTTACATTATCTGCATTATACATATTGCATATATTTGCATTTTTCATGTTGATATTTGCTGATATTTTACAAGCTATTTATTTGTAGTGAATTAGGTAAATAATACTAGAAAGAATTAACTCGGAACTAAGAACAGTGTTAGGAGTAAACCAGTAGAAAAAAACAAAAACAACCATAGACTGGTTCTGTAACCTAAAAAACAAACCTAATTGTGAATTTATACAACTAGATATAAAAGATTTTCACTCTTCAATAACTGAACCCATGCTAGAGTAGGCCATCTCCTTGGCTCAAGAACAAGTAAAAGTAAGCACAAATGAAGTAAAAATTATCAAGCACTGCCAAAAATCAATATTATTCAACAATGAAAACAAATGCTAAAGAGAGAAGTAGCGTTTGATGTTACATTGGGAAGTTTTGATGGTGAAGAATCTGCTAGCTTATAGGCATACATTTACTACCTGAGCTAGACAAAACAATTGATAAAAATGATGTAGGCCTCTACAGGGATGAAAATCTCATAATCTAAAGATGCAAAGAAAAATTATGATAAAAATTTTCAAAAATATAGTATTTGACATAGGCATAAAAACAAATCTAAAAGATGTATATTTCCAAGATGTCACACTCAACTTAAGAAAAGGTACATATCAACCATATATTAGGTTGGTGCATAATTATTGAGCATTTTTCAGCAATATTTATTATGAAAAAAGAAACATAAAAATTAAACAATAACATTTTTAAATGAGTATGATTATCGACACACATTTTTATAACCTGAAAATAAAATAATATATTTTTGTTAAAAAAGGTAACAAAAAAGCAATTTTTATTAACAAATAAATCGCCTAGAAAAACGCCTGATAATCATACACTAACCCAATAGGAAACCCAATGACAAACAACTTTACATACACACGTCTTCCAACCACCCACCAACAATAATCAAGTTGATCCCACAATTGAAGGTGGTTTCATTTGAAGAATTGTCAGATAACCTGTTTAACTGCTTTTGTTGAAGATGGTTTCATTCAAAGAATTAAGGAAAAAAAGATTACGAAACAAACCTAAAACCGTTCTGGGTATGATGATAAACTACATCTGCGTCCTGGGTAAGACGATGAACTACGTCCAACAGCAAAGCCTCTGATCAGGTTTTGAGAAGCGTAGAACCACCTCTTAATTGCTGATGTTCCCAGGTCCACCCTGACCCGGTGTGGTAGCACCTGTTAGGGTCCCAGCTATGGGCAAATAGTTAACCCCACAAACTTGGATCAAAACATTATGAAAGTGTAAAACTGGGTTTTAATACCAGAAATGCTTTATATAAAAAATTATTACCAGCAATACATTTTTGAAAAACAAATATTACCAGAAATAGATTTTTGGAAAAATAAAATATATTACCAACAATGAAAACTGTCGGCATTAAATAACCCATTGAGGTTGATATGCTGTAAAGCAAAGCAAACCAATCCTAAAAGATAGTAGATTTTTGGCAACATTCATATACACACTACACAGTACAAAAAAGGTCAAAAGAAAATGAAACCCTATATAAAAACATCATATCTATGTTTTTTTTGTTTGTATTTTTTTGGTGAGACAGAAATGGGATTAATCTCACACAAAGCATGGTGGGTTCTACCTGACAGACAATCTCAGTTTACCTCTCCACATATGCCTGTCAAAATACTGTGACTTGTAATATAATTTGAGGCAAATACTCTTCCTGACATTCAATTCAGACACTCATGGTAGTTCAAGTATACTATGTGTTTTTATTGGGACACCAGCTCGAAGAAGGTTGCCATTCAAGACTTGAGACCATATCCTAACCTTACACACACATGTTGGTCATCAACTCCTATAACAAGCTCATCCACCCTTTGACAGGTCTTGTTTTTCATTCTGTAGGGTGACATGCCACCCTCCATACAGTAATTTGTATTGGATTACATGTTGCCAGTAACAAGCCTAAATCTGACCTGACTACAAATTTTGGAAAAATATTCATTAAACTTGTACACAAACACTACCCTTCCATCAAGCACTCTCTACAAGATATTCAACAGAAGTTTTTTTTCTGAATTATGAAAAATTTCAGATGAAGTTAAAATAGAAAAACATGTCAAATTTGTAAAGGTTTTCTTGATTTAATCAAAGTATGATCTTTGTTTTCAGAGACAAATTGGAAGAGAGTTTTAAAGCGGAAATGGCTGTTCTTTCCAAACAGAACCGGATCCAATATTGGTCTAATGTAAGGATTGAATTCTTTTGTTCTTTGAGAAAAATAATAATTATTATTATTTTTGTTGTTATTTCACTCATTGAATTTTCACACTGTATCTAATGGAAATTTCTGCTGATTAAGTAACAAGTCCCACACAATATTCATGCTGATTTTAGTAATGCAGTCATCCAGATAATTTAATTTTTTTTTTTCTGGATTTCCAATTCTTTTATTATGATCGCATTTGTGTGTTCCCAGCAAATGTCTTATAGTTCTTGTTTGGGGATTGAATGACAACATGTTTCCAACAACTTGCATGGTTATCAGCTAGAGTTAATACAATGGCAGTCTGGCCTCTATAAGAATGAATCCAGTACTTTGTGATTGTCTAGAGTCAAGAAAATTGTGCCAAAAAAATCATTGGATTTTCTAACCTTCATTATTTGAGGAAAAACAGATATTGTGCTTAATAATTGTTGAGACATTTGCTTACACATTTCATATACTAAATGTATCAATTGGTATGGCACAGTGATATTTCTTACTACATCTGTCCCATAATCATTGAAACATTTGCCTACACATTTCATAACTAAATGTATCAACTATTATGAGACAAATATTTCTTACTACATCTGTCCCATAATCAATGAGACATTTGCCCACACATTTTATATACTAAATATATCAATTATTATGGGACAGATATTTCTTATTCTTTGTTTCGGATATCTGGTGATATCTTTGCATGCATGTATGTGCGTGTGCGTGTGTGTGTGTATATATATATACACACACACACACACACACACATACATACACATATATATATCTATCTATCTATATATATATATATAACGTCATCCACAGATAGACTGTTTCACAGCTCATCAGTGTGGCTAGATATCCGGTTGCCTCTAGCTCGGATCGAAACCCGACTGAATTGGTATCAGTCGGAGATTCTACCACTAAGCCGTCGGCGTACAGCAGGGAAGTGGGTGGATTTTTAGCATATTTATTTTTAGAAACACGCCCAGTGACTGACAGTGACTCAATTCGCTATGCGAAGAGTCTAGTATGTGTGTGTGTATATATATATATATATATATATATATATATATATATATAGGCATCTGGCCGAGTGGTTAGAATGTTTGCTTTCTGACCATGATACCCTGGTTCAAATCTAAGCACTGTTGATTTGTCAGGAAGGAGACTTCCTGATGCTATTGGTCTTGGGATGGGGGTGGGTGCCATCCCAGCGTGCGGCACCTTTGGAAAGTGCCTGAAAACCATACCACGGGTTTACCCAAGCCTTGTGAGTGAAATTTGGTAGATGGAACACTTGGCAGCTGCTGGTAGCTGTGCTAGCACAAAGTCACAAGTTATCGTGACCGAGAGTTTGAGTGTGCTGGCCTTGTTCAGATTGCTGATCACACTAGATAACACACTCTCTCCCAGAAACTGGAACTATGGTCTGCTCAGCATAGTTGCAGTATAAACCACAGGTGGGCTCTGTTGGTGTTGAACAAACACAAATGTGCCTGAGCAAGCATCTGCAATAGGGATTGTCTAGCTGCCCTAATAAACAAGTATCCTCAAATACAAGTAGCCAGCTATCATATATATATATATATATATATATATATATATATATATATAGATAGATATGAGTTCAGTTTTTCTGTTCCTAACCAATTGCAATAGTAGGCCTAATCTTCCCGCATGTCATTGATAAGAAAATAAAATTACAAGTAATTACTTACTTTTATTCAGTTTATTCGAAAGTCACTGCATGAAGCATCCAAGAAAGAAAATATGGATGCCTACCTGACTGCAGACACTCTCAAAGATGATCCAATCCTATTGCTACTTAGATCCTGGAAGAATTGGTTGATAACAATTACCAAACTGAAGGTAAATCTTTCTTCTTTTCTTTTTTTTACTTAAATCAGCTTCTATAATTAGAATTTACAGACAGAATAATATCAAAGATTTTTACTTGCATCAGAAACTTGATATCAGTTGTTCTTGTCTAAGATGTATCATAAAAACCATGTATTTATTTGCAATAATTATTTGGCCTATCAATTCTTGTTAGGTTTCTTATATGTTTTTGTGGAAAGATCTTTGAAAATGAAGGGAGTATTGTCAATGGTCAGGAATTAGAATAGAGATGCATTGTTAATCAGAAGGGAAAGAATTGTCAGTGTTTAGGAATTAATGCAAGCATAGCTTGTAGAATACAGCTATTTTATGATATAAATGCATGGATAAATATTTTACTACAGGAATGCATTGAAAATCAGGAAGAAAGGGATTGTCAGTGGTCAGGAATGAATGCAATCATTACTGATAGAATAGGGCTATTATATGTATAATGTAAATGCATTGCTAACGATTTTACTATAGGAATCCAGTGAAAATGAGGAAGAAAGGGATTGCCAATGGTCAGGAATGAATGCAAGTATTACTGATAGAATAGGGCTATTATATGTATAATGTAAATGCATTGCTAAGTATTTTACTATAGAAATGCATTGAAAATGATGAAGAAAGGGATTGTCAGTGGTCAGGAATGAATGCAAGCATTACTGATAGAATAGGGCTATTATATGTATAGTGTAAATGCATTGCTAAATGAGGAAGAAAGCGATTGTCAATGGTCAGGAATGAATGCATGCGTTACTGATAGAATAGGGCTATTATATTTACAGGATGCAATGGATAAATTGTCCTCTAATAATACTGTCATTTCATTTTAACAGCTATATTTACCAAAATTTCACAAAAATATCTTTAAATACTAAAGGGTCAATTTATTCAATAAAATCACCATTAACTTCAACCACAGCCTCCAGGCAACTACAGAATCTGCTGCAACTATGCTGAATGTTCTTCTTGTTTAAGTTGTTGAATGCTATCATAATCCTTGCCTTCAATTCATCTTTGGTGTTATAAGGATTTTTGGTGGTCTCTCTCTCTCTCTCTCAACTGTACCCGAGACATAATAATTAAAGGATTTGCAGTTGGGGTGTTAGGTGGTCAGATGTAAGGGGTGATGTGGTCACAGAAATTGTCTTGACAGCCATGACTGGATTCTCCTGCTTGTCCGGCATGATGCAGATTCCTGTTACTAGACATAGAGTCTTCCAACAGCCACCCTCTTGACCCAGGGCAGCACTACCTCCTCAAGGCACTTGATATAGGCTTCTGTGTCTGGGGTCCTGTGGGAAGATGAATGAAGATGAATGTAAGCATAACATCATCATCACTAGTGATCACTCCAAACACCAGGATGTTGATTGGATATTTGATTTTCATCACTCTCAGTACATCTTTTGGGGACACAGAAAACCAATGGTTTTTCTGAGTGTTCACTGTCTTATCAGCAGAAATCTTGTTTGACAAAAACCAAATCATGTTCAGTTGAAGGGGATGCTAAAGTTTGTTCAAAAGCTTCAAAAGAGTTTTCCAAACTGCCATACCTTTGTAATCACCATTAGACTCATCCAACTCTTTCCAACTCCTCTGCTGTCCTCAGATTGAAACCCAAACACTCTGAAATGTTTGTATTGTAGCTTCCAGTACAAATGTCCAGCACTATAGCATGCCAGTTCCCAATTTCTGACAGAGTAAATTGCATCATGGTGCTCATTTTCTAACAGATGGTGCCCAACTGACCCAACTATACTTGTGCAGTCAACAAAATTCAAAATCAAACAATGCACAGGTGCAAAATTAAAAATACAAAAAGATGACAATTTAACCATCCACTCTGTATAATCTAAATGCATTGCTGATGATTTTACTATAGGAATGCGTTGAAAATCAGAAAGAAAGGGATTGTCAGTGGTCAGGAATGAAGGCAAGCATTAATGATAGAATAAGTCTATTATATGTATAATGGAAATGCATTGCTAATGATTTTACTATAGGAATGCATTGAAAATCAGGAAGAAAGTGATTGTCAGTGGTCAGGAATGAATGCAAGCATTACTGATAGGATAGGGCTATTATATGTATAATGTAAATGCATTGCTAATGAGGAAGAAAGGGATTGTCAATGGTCAGGAATGAATGCAAGCATTACTATTAGAATAGGACTTTTATATTTTGAATGTAAATCTATTGCCAATGATTTCAATATAGAAATGATATCAGGAAGAATGTTATGATGTCCTATCTTACTTCAAATTTATTATAACACTTTGAGAAGAATATAAAATCCAAATATCTTGATAATGGATAATTATAAAAATCTCAGGTTTAATTGTCTGCCTAATTTCAAGAATTGTTTTATATTTCTGTTTGTAATTAAAAGTACAAGAATTTCTTCAAAACCTATGTTAACAGCAACAACAATGGCATATATTCTTCTTATTTTATGTGTCATTTCCCCTAAGAAAGTGGGCGAACATGGCTCTCCACAACTTCCTATCCTTTATAGCTCTTAGTAAGTTTTGGCTTTTTCTCTCTCCCTTTTCTGCTATTCATTTATGCTAACTCATTTCACTTTGCTCCTCTTGTCTTCAATATTCCTTATGAGTGTCAAATTTGTCAGGCCTTCCTTCCTTTTGTTTCCCTGAATGTTCATTTTTCACTTTGTACATGTCATTTTTGTTTCTATTACTCTTAAAACTTTCTCATTACTTACATGTTTAGTCCATAGTATTCTCAGCATCCAACTGTAGAACTATACCTCTTCATCTTTGAGGGATTTGTCCAGCACTCACTACTTTACATAACAGTTCAGTAATTTTTGTTTTTAATGAAATTTTCATGTTTTTTAATAGTTTGCTTAGTCTTTGGAAAGCATGTTTTGCTATTCCTATGTGCCTCTGGATGTTGGTGTTGCATTTTCTGTCATCTATTAAAACACTTGCTTGATTTTGACATCTCCAATTTATAATCATATTTTGAGATGTCCCTTTTGTTGACAACTATACTTTCTGTCTTCTTACAATTAGTGTTTAGTCCTTTCTTCTCACTTTCCTTCACTACCTTCTCAAGGAGTTTCTGCAGTTTCCTTTCTGTGTTTGCTTTCACCAAACTTTATATTTTTTAATTTTCAGGTTCCTGGTGTCATTCTTACAGAAGAACTCAAGATACAGATATTATCAGATCTTCTTAGCAGCATTCAATGTTTGGTAAGGCATCTTGTCTTGGACCCCCATTTTTATCATACTAATAAGTAATGTTATTTAATACATTGACTATTCAATAACTGTGGCCATAAATTAACTTCCATGGTATAGTGGATATTATGCTTTAACTATTACTCTGTGGAATGGACTCATAAGAGGATGTTTCCTTGATCACTATGATCTTAACCTCTTCAAGTTTGGAATCAACCCTTGTTTAACCCTTCCCCACAGTCTGGGCAACCCCTACTCTGTGTGAGCAACAAAATCATAAATTTAGAAACAAGAACAAAAAAAGTAAACTTTTATTTTAAAGCCCAAAAAAACAATCAGATCATTATAAGATTTCATTGAACTTTCTGCAAATTATTTGATAAATAAAATTATTTTTTAAAGGTAATTTTTTTTTTAAATTTTGCATTAGTTTAGAGCTGTCATTGAATTAAAATATATATGTGCATATAAAAATGTACATGTGCATGCAATTTGAATGAACTTCAAATTGACATTTTCACTTGAGTGGCTTTCTTTTCTACCAGGCAACAAACCTTGATCAAAACAATAAAAGATTATAAGCTGAAATGTGCAATCCTTTTTTGTAACTCCTGTATTTAAACTGAATATATTTTCCCTTAAATGCAGTACTATAAATGGACAAACAATTTAGAGTTGAAATTTGATCTACTCGCTGTCAGTAAAGTGTGGGTATCAAACTACAGTCCATCTGAAGTTATGCAAATCACATAAACCTCCATAATTCAAATTTACTTTGAAAAAAAATTTTGTTTTCGGCAAGGTTGGCGTCTTTTTCATCAAGCTATGCTCTTTTTTTAGCGATTTCGTGGAGGTACCTAATATATATATATATATATATATATATATAATTGCAACAAGTATGTTATCACATCCTCTAGAATAATACCTTGATATGTTGAAACCTTTTCATTGTTTTTATACAATGTATGTTCAAAAAGTATTTTTCCAGTCAAAATTAATGCTGTGTGGACAAAATCCATTGGGTGGGAGGTAATGCCACACTTCCTGCATATGCATGAAAATTTTTGTGCCAGTAGGCCTATTGTTATATCTAGAATACTGATGTGTAGTGCCTGCTCATTGGATTTTCGTTTTCACCCAAGATGACTAAACACCTCGAGCAAAGATATATTTCACCAAGATTTTCTGGTCAAGAACAACACACCACTTGTTTGACATGCTCCCTTCTCTCCAGAATTGGTAACATGTGACTTCTGGCTCCTTTCTCTCCAGAATTGGTAACATGTGACTTCTGGCTCCCTTCTCTCCAGAATTGGTAACATGTGACTTCTGGCTCCCTTCTCTCCAGAATTGGTAACATGTGACTTCTGGCTCCCTTCTCTCCAGAATTGGTAACATGTGACTTCTGGCTCCCTTCTCTCCAGAATTGGTAACATGTGACTTCTGGCCCCCTTCTCTCCAGAATTGGTAACATGTGACTTCTGGCTCCCTTCTCTCCAGAATTGGTAACATGTGACTTCTGGCTCCCTTCTCTCCAGAATTGGTAACATGTGACTTCTGGCTCCCTTCTCTCCAGAATTGGTAACATGTGACTTCTGGCTCCCTTCTCTCCAGAATTGGTAACATGTGACTTCTGGCCCTTCCCCAATCTAAAATCATGCAATTTCCATTCTACCTTTGCTGCTCCACCAGCACCTTGGGGACAAATTTCCCCGACTCTCTTCATAAATCCTTTGTCAAAGTGCACTGATCCTGTGCTTATTCCCATTTCAGCTTGTGGATGTCCTACCTGAACATGCCTTACTCTCCACCGAGATGTGGCCATGTTTGAAGTTGTTGTACCACTCCTTGACCTGAGTTTTGCCCACGGTATCATCACCAATGGCCTGCTGAAACTTCTGGATGATTTGAGCTTGAGTATCACCAAGCTTTTAGCAAAACTTGATGCCATATCTCTGCTCAATGCATTCAGACATCTTGCATGAAAACAAAAATCGGAAATATTAGGTTGGTGCAAAAATAATGACGTAATAATAATAATTAATTATTATAATAATGTCGTTTTTTGACGTATTTTTTTTACTGTCAAAAAACGACATTATTACGTCATTATTTTTGCACCAACCTAATATGTACACTGCACATCTGTATTCTAGGTGTAACAATAGGGAACTGATGTGGCCTAATGGCACAAAAATTTTCATGTATGCACAGGGAAGGTGGTGTCACCTTCCACCCAAAGGATTTTGCTCATTTGATATAAGTTTTTTGGGGGAAAGTAAAAATCAATACTTTTTGAATGCACCTCATATATACAATTTATTTCTATGCAATTTTGAATTTCATTTGTAGGTGATGGAAACTATTTACCTTAAGTCCTACCAGCCGTCTCTGTAAGCAGGAGTGTTTCTTAGGCTTAAATGTGATTAAATTATGATGGTTATATATTTATTATATAGGAATTTGTCTTCAGTGTTCATTTTAGTCACTGTGCATATTTCTTGTCTTCAATTGGGCTCTGATGAGAGAGAACTGATAAACCAGTTAAACTTCATTGTTTTTTTTAATTCTGTTATATTTTAATGTCACAACTTTACAATAATATTTCTTCTTATTTTAATGTCTCTATTTTTACCACTTCAATGTATTTGTTATCTTCAGGTGAAAGACAATGTCTCTGTTTATAATCTGAAGTTGGCTTGCATTGCTAGTGCTACATACTTTACAGTCATGACAAGCTGGGTTGGGTAAGTATACAGTTTTCTCACCTGTCTTTTTCTTATCACTTGGGAATGGGATATTTTTGTGGAGTTGTTTCATGTCATATCAAGAAAATATCTTGTCAGCTATTCCAGAACAGTTATTGCTTTCACAAATTTCACCTTTGATTTGCCATGTTCTTCCAGAATGCTAGGGGTGATGGTACTCCACAACTTCTTGTCTTTTGTTGCTCTAAGTAACTTTGTCTTTGTTTCATGATCTATTCACTTCTTTTTCTATGCCATAACCTTTCAGAACACAGGTAAACATGACTCTCCACAACTTCCTGCCTTTTGTTGCTCTAACTTTCAATCCTTTACCATTCCTCTGTCTTTGCTCTCATCCATTCACTTTTATGCCATGTCCATGTGGATGATGATGTCTCTCCACAACTTCCTTTTTTTGTTTCACTCAGTAGCATTTAACTCTTTACCATCCCTCTTTGTCACTGTTCTGCAATCCGTTCACCCCTCTTATATGCCATGTCCTCTCATGACGTGGTCAGTCGTGGCTCTCCAAACTTCCTGTATTTTGTTGCTCTCTGAAACTTTTGAGGCTTTACCATCCCTTTTTGTCTTTGTTCTACCATCCATTCACTTATTTTATATGCCATGTCATTTCATGATGTGGTCAATTATGTCTCTCCACAGCTTCCTATTTTTTGTTGTAACTTTTAATCCTTTAACTCCCTCTTTATCTTTGTTCTGCAATCCATTCACTTTTATGTGCCATGTCCTTTCATGACATGTTCGATCATGGCTCTCCACAACTTCTTGTTTGAAATAACTTTTAAATCTTTGCTATCTCACTTTGTTCCTGTTCTGCTATTCATTCACTTCTTTTATATGCCATGTCCTTTTATGGTGTGATCAATATGACTCTCCACATCTTCCTGTCTTTTGTTACTCTAAGTAACTTTTAATGCTTAACTATTCCTTATTGTCTTTGTTCTGCCATCCATTTAATGTCTTTTCATGATGTGGTTTATCATGGCACCCTGTTTAGGATCAAATGGTAATTGCTGCCAAAAAAGCAGATGTAGAAGCTGAACAACACAGATAACACCTTGCATGAAAAAAGCACCTCCAGTGTTGTTTACCTGGAAGACATGTACATGACTAAGAAAGCAGTCAATATAGGTAGACATGCTTTCATACAAAGGTGAAGTATCATCTTTGAGAATGAAGAAGATGAGCAAATTTGGAATCCTGAGTCTTTTGTGCCCATTTTGGGAGGCTTTTTGTGCTTCTACCATTAAATCTGTTGTAATTGAAGAAAAACCAGCATTACTATTTGACCAAAACTTATACCACAATAGAAAAGGAAGGAGACTATGTTGAGAACTAGATTTAGAATCCTGAGACTTGTGTATTCATTTTGGTATGTTTTGTGTGCTTCTGTTATTAAATTTGTTGTAATTAAAGAAAAACAGGTATTACTTTTTGACTGACCCTCATACTAAAATCAAGAAAGGATGAAACTATGTTGAAAACTAGATTGGGAATTCTGAGATTTTTGTATTCATTTTGTTTTCCTAGCAGCAGATCTAACAATTGATGCAATATAGTCTTTCCACTTCATGACAGCAGAGAACGTTAGTCCAAGAAGGCACTTTTGGAGGTTAGCATCAGCCATGCTGATGGAAAGTAAAAATGATTAAAAGTGAGACTTGATATTAAAATGCCAGTGTGTATCATTGCACTAGTTGACTGAAAGTTATGACTTTTCAGACAGACCCGTCTATAATATTCATCAATGTTTTGTTTGCATTCCAGTTCAATGAACAAATGGTCAGATATTCTTGAAGATCTGCAATTGGCCCTGGACACAAGTTTCTGCAACAAAGAATGCCTTATTCCTGCTGTCCAGATAGGACTTGTTGCATCATTGACCACTTTATTGCAGCTACCAAACCAACAACATGTTAATAGTAAGTAAAACTTGTATTACTTATCTCCTATTTTTTGTCTTTAGTAATTATTAGTATATTTTATATTTCATAATTATATTAAAATAATGTACATATTGTTTTAATATGATTATTATACATTTAAATGATTCTTTATTATAAAATTATTATATATATATATATATATATATATTTTAGGAAATGAATTAAATACAACAGATTTATAATTTATTTGTTTAAACATTGTTAGTTTGTTTTTGTATTTTTTTAATGGATATTCATATTTGAGTAGATGCTCAATTTTTATTTTTCAAACAAAATTTCTTGAATATTCAGGCCAGTAGATGTAAATAAATAAATAATAATGTTTAAAGAAAAAAAATATATATATTTAAACAAATTATATTAAAATATTATTTTTTTTTATTATAAAATTATTATACAGTACGCAACAGAAATTCCTTCCACATAATGGTAAGACATAAGCTAGATGAAGACACCATTGACACTCATGACTTAGAAATATGTGAGAGGTATTTCTGCTGTTTCTCTCTCTCTCTATATATATATATATATATATATAAGTTTGTGACACTGGGTTTCATGCTTTTGCGATCATCAGACAAACAGGTTTATTTTTTAAAATTAGATCTATTTATGCTTGTTTGACTATGTTTGGTGGTGGGGTGGGGGGAATCTACTTCAGTGTTTGTTTGGGGTGACACTCTCATACGCATAGACACACATATATACGTGTGTACGCATTTTAGTTCACACAAACACATCCATATAAACAATCACAGAAGTAGATTTCCCCTGCCACCACCAAGCATAGTCAAACAAGCATAAATAGACCCAATGCAACTGAATATGTTAACTCTATCGAGCGCTTTCCACTAGTTATTGTGCATATAAATTTATATATATATATATATATATATATATATATTAAAATATAATTTTTTATTATAAAATTATTATACAGTATGCAACAGAAATAGCTTCCACTTAATGGTAAGACATTAGCTAGATGAAGACACCATTGACACTCATGTATTTTTGCTGCACCTCTCTCTCTTTCTATATATATATATATATATATATATAGAGAGAGAGAGAGAGTTTATTATAACATTTTTACACATGGACAAAGACAGTTACAACAGAGATGCATTTTATATTTGAATTACCTTTTGAATTAATGCTGTGAACGTTTGAATTTATATTATTTTAATTTTTATTACATTTAGGGATATATATATATATACATATGGTGCAGCAAAAGCAACGCACTTTTTTTTAATTTATTAATGTTTATTGAACAAAAATAAATGACAATAATTTAAGAAAATTTGTAAGTATTATCACATCAAAGCAATATTATTTGTTATGATTAACAAACTATTTAACATGTTCAAAAGGCTCCCCTTGATGTTCAGTACAATGCTGAACTCTGTCAGCAACAATTCTACAAACCATTTGACATATTTCTACATTAATTTCAGAAAATTTCTCGGTAATTGCTTGTTTTAATTCAGGAATTGTTTTTGGTTTGATCCTTTAAACAAGATCTTTCAGTACAGCGCACAAGAAAAGGTCTGGTGGTGTTAGACCTGGTGATCATGATGGTCACTCAATTGCCCCACATCATCTTATTCACCTGATCTTGAAATAGAAAAAGGCATTACTTTTGCTTCACCCTTTACAAACACACATATATATACATAAGTTTGTGGCCCTGGGTTTAACACTTTTGCGATCATCAGACAAACTCATGCATATAAAATATATATATTGTTTTAATATGATTATCTGTTTACATATTCTTTATTATTCAATTATAAAATACTAGAGTTTTTGCAACATGCTGAACACATGTTGAAATCCTCACAGTATTGTTGAAATTATTGCTAACATTACACAAACTCTACATTTTGTTCAATTTCATAAGCCATTCAATGAAATATGAAAACTTAAAAGAGATGCAAAAAACAATATTGCAATTTTATTAAAGAAGTATTTGTTATTTTAATCATTAAGTGGTTTTTAAAATAGTGGGAGTGATTTGTAGGTTAAATAATAAAACTTTGAATTTTTCCCAAAATATTAATGAAAATTTATTGTACTATGCTATGCACACTATTAAAACCAACTGTACTTTGTACCCATTATTTGTTTGTGCTTCTCCCAAAAATTTGGTTTTGATTAGTCATTGTATGGGTATTTTAGAGGGTGTGACAGACGGACGAATGGAAGTTACAGAATGTTGTGTGTGTATGTATGTATGTATGTATATATATATATATATATACACACAGTTTTTGCCTTACCAGTTGTACCACTGATGATGATCTCAGAAAGAGATGGAAAGTACTTTGGAAATAAAAGTGATTCTCATAGTTACAGTGCCTTTCTTGGCTTATTTAATTGTAATATATGGAAAAATATTTGTGATTATGAAAGGATTATGATAAAAGTAAGCAGACAATCTTTGTAATTTATTCAATCAGACATGTCTTAAAGAGCATTTGCTGCCTAAATGCACACACAAACACACACACACACACATATATATATATATATATATATATATATATATATATATATATATATATATATAGCTGGCCACTTGTATTCAAGGATAACCATCTACTAAGGCAACTAGCCAGTCCCTATTGTAGATGCTTGCTCAGGCACATTTGTCTTTGTTCAACACCCACAGAGCCCACCTGTGAATTAAACTGCAACTCTGCTGAGCAGACTTTAGTTACAGTTTCTGGGAGAGAGCATATTATCTAGTGTGATCAACAATCTCAACAAGGCCAGCACACTCAAACCCTTGGTCACAATGACTTGTGACTTCATGCTAGCACAGCTATTGATGGCACCCAGAGGTACCATCTACCCAATTTCACTCACAAGGCTTGGTAAGGTTTTCAGGCACTTTCCAAAGATGCTGCACACTAGGATCGACCCCTCCAGTCCGATAACATCAGGAAGTCTCCTTCCTGACAAATAAACCATATGGCGAAATTTGAATCCGGGTCTCATGGTCAGAAAGCAAACACTGTAACCACTCGGCAATGTGCCTATATATATATATATATATATATATATATATATATATATATATATATATATATATATATATATATATAAAATTTTAATATGATTATCATGTATTCACATATATTATTATGAAATTGTATTTTATATATATATATGATAAATGTATATATTGTTTTAATATTATTGTTATGTATTTACATAATTCTTTATTATAAAATTGTCACATACATATATATATATATATATTATTGTTATGTTTTTACATAATTCTTTATTATAAAATTGTATTTTATATATATATATATATATATATATATATATATAGTTTTAATATTATTGTTATGTATTTACATAATTCTTTATTATAAAATTGTATTATATAATATATTGTTTTAGTATGATTATCATGCACATATAATTCTTTATTATAAAATTGTATTATATATAATAAATTTATATATTCTTTAAATATGATTATTATGTATCCACATATAATTCTTTATTATACAATGGAGACATTAGTTTGAATTTAGTTAAGGATAAGTACATCAAATACTTGACTTCTATATTTGACCCTAAAAGAATATATTAAATCTTTACATTAAACTCTTTCTTATGCAAACCCAAATGTAATAAATTGCTTTATGTGAAAAAGAATCCTTTTGAAGAAATGTACAGATTCTCAGAACTTAACATGATGTCTGTCTGTGATAAAAACCAACATTGTCTCTTATTGATTAGTTTTAACATGTGAATTCAAAGACACCATTTGTTTTGAAATCATTCCAGTTTCCGACGAATGCTTGATATCACTTTTGCGAGTTGTGTGTTCGATGTTGTTGGAATGTGTAAGGAATTTATTTCCTGTTCAAGGCAATGTAAAAAGTATTGATAATGCAGACACCACAGACACAGTTGCCATTCTACAAGGCAAGCAGCAAACAAGAATAAAGGTGAGTTGATGACTTTGACAAAAAGAAAAGAACTTTGGACAGTTTATTAACGATTTTAATCCCAATGTAAAATATTTGAGTTGAGAATTGGAAAGACAATATAAAAAGTTTAATAGACAGACCTTATCGATATTATTTAATTTCTTGTTTGTGTTGTTATATATATGCTGGACTCTCTCATCATTTATCAATGTATTAGGGTCAAGCAACTCAGTTCCAAGGAACCGACAGCCCAGACACCTGCACATATGATTTGATTATAGTGGTGAAGGCTTTGTGCAGAACAAACCACACTTTTTGAAGAGTCAAATATTGACACCTGGTGCATCATGTTCCACAAGGTCCCCAAATGACCCTCCGCAGGTTTTGAATTCAGAGTTGTCCTTCTCCTAGACCAGTTGCCATCCAAGGCTATAGAACCCAGTCTGTCCTGCTATTTAACCATAGCTGGCGGGAGAAGAAGAAGTTTCATACCTTTCCCAAGGGTATTACAATGTAAATGAATGTAATCAATTCAACTGGATTTCAAACTTGGTTCTCCAATTCCTCAATCCGAGTTGCTATCCATTACTCCACTGTGCCTCCTCTCTCTCTCTCTCTCTATATATATATATATATATATATATATATATAGTAATTCATCAAGTCTAGAAGAAACCTCAACAGAATACAGAAAGCACTGGATGGCCATTTTGTCCTATTTTGGACCAATCAGCAGTGCGCATCCATTACTGAGAACTGAATCCAGACCGTTACAATGCAATGCAAGCATCATGTCATTGAACAAACGGGCCTTGGTGACAAAGAAGAAACTGACTAGACTCAATATAGCGCTGCTACTCACTAAATTCCAGTGGCTCTTTGGGCACAATCTGGAGGGTTACGTATACTTGGCTGAGTATCACCACTGGAATTTAGTAATATATATTTATTATTCTGATTGATATATATATATTCATACATGTTTCCTTAAATAATATAGACAAGTGTTGTCTATTTATTTTATGTAAATTCTTTTCATAATGTCTGATAAGCTTAATAACATTATCATTAAATGAAGAAAGAAAATCGCAATATTGATACATATTTTTTAATCCAATCTAAGCTTTCGGCTTACATAAGTCATTATCAAAGATGACAATTACTGTACAATATATTAAACAATATACGGACAAGACAGTGATGATAGTCTGTTTTCGTTTACATAGATGATTTCCAAGCAACAATTTTATTTTATATATTTTTATATATATATATATATATATATATATATATAATAGAAATTAAGGAGGATTTGAGATAATTATAATTAAGTAATTCATCAAGTCTAGAAGAAACCTCAACAGAATACAGAAAGCACTGGACAGCCATTTCATCCTATATTTGGGACTTATCAGCAGTGCACATCTACTACCGAGAATTGAAACCTGGACAGTTACGATATAAGACAGATGTCATACCAACGGGCTTCGGTGACAGAGAGGTAATGAATTAGACTCGATATAGCACACTTTGTTCTGTGGTGGAACTCATCTGAGTTTCCCTTAATCATAGGACTACCCTTGCTTGAACCAGCTTCTAATGCTCTGGATGGAGCAGCTTGGGGATAGTAGTCATGGCTCTCGGGGGCACAGTCTTATGTTTAAGGGAAAACTCAGATGAGTTCCACCATGGTATATATGAACAAGCGGTGCTATATCGATTTTAATTCACTACCTCCTCGTCACCGAGGCCCGTTTGTGCAGTTGGTATGATGTTTGCCTGATAATGTAACTGTCCAGGTTTCAATTCTCAAGTGTGGATGTGCACTGCTGATGAGTCTCAAATATAGGACAAAACGGCCGTCCAATGCTTTCTGTATTCTGTTGAGGTTTCTTCTAGATGCGATGAATTACTTAATTATGATAGATATATATTTAAATAAAAATGTTGGGACTTGGGACTCAATACAACTCGTGTTGTTTTCTAAGTTCAAAACTTTTTAGATTCTCTTCTCAATGATAATGCCAGCTCAGTGAACAGTGTAATATTTGGATATTTTGGGGTGAGATAAAGGAATGTACATGTATTTAAGATCTAAATAGTTGGCATTCAAGGTTTTTAATTGTGCAAAAATTATTTAAATTTGTATGAAATATCTAAAATTTAAAATCAGGAAATGAATGCATATGTGTTTGCTAAACTTAGTTTAGCACAAGAACACAAGTTTAGGCTACCCAGTAAGGATTGACCTCACTTTGGTACTAATGGCTTACTAGTTTTTCTTAACAAGGCACTCTATAGTTTAGTTTAATGTGGTGAACCCAGTAAGAATTAATATCACTACAGTAATAATAGCCTGTTCAAGTAACCAAGGAAATTTAACAAAGATCTTGAACATAAAAATTTATTCTTGCTTTGTTTTTTTATGAGACTTTATAACTTTTGTAAGAATTCTTTATTGTTTGCTAATGTTTGCTTTGTGTTCTTTGCCAGTTGTTGATGACCAGTGTCCTTCTGTTACAAGAAATCATTTTAAACCTGGATGAGCCCAGCCTATGGATCCCTGTGCTGCACAACCATTTATTGATTCCGACTTTGCTGACCACTGTCCAAATGTGGATTAAGGTAAGATGGCATCACATAAACTGTTTGTCTCCATCCGGCAATGTGTTTCACTTGGATGGAAGCTACACATCAAAGTAACTAACATAGACAAGCTGGTGCAAATGATTTTCAATACTAGATTTTATCCTTTTTATCTTTCTCAGCAAAGAACTGCTCTTGATACCTTTTGCAGTGCATTCAAAGAATTTAATATTTTTTAATGAAATACTTTAATCCGAAGGTGTGATGTCTGGTGAATTAGATGATGATCAAAACTTCCCAGTCAAGCTGTAATAATTTTTGCCTGGTCATCAAAGAAACATGAAACCTGTCATCATCTCAATGGAACATGAGGCTCTTACAATGTCTGAAGTATACAGACTAAATAGTAATCCAAAGGTGTGATTTCTGGTGAATTAGATGATGATCAAAACTTCCCAGTCAAACTGTAATAATTTTTGCCTGGTCATCAAAGAAACATGAAACCTGTCATTATCTCAATAGATTACTACTACTAGTAATTTACTGGACTACATGTTTTGTTAGCCGTTAACAATTTATGTTGTCATTAACAATGATTTAAATATATAAATATCAACAATGATTTCTTGTTTGTGAATTTTTGCCTACACTAAGTCAAAAAGTGTTTTCCCTGTACACTGTTTCATCCCCAGATATCTCACAAGCCATGAGTGTTGACAAAAGAATGTGTTAGTGTACACCTGTGCAAACCACTCACTTATAATCATCATATTAGTTCATGCAGGAGTAGCAGTAAAAATCTGTTGCATCCATTATCAACCTTGACAAGAGACATATTTTTCATAGTTGCTTTTCCATTTTATCATTGCATTTTTTTAAAAGATTTTTTGTGCTAAGTATTTACTAAGTTACTTTTGTTTTACATTGTTTTAATAATCCAGGCCAAACAAGGATTGCCTTTTGTGGACTCAGCACTGACCCTTCTCTTGACTATTTCTAAGACTGAACAGGTGAGAAAATATTTTTTTACATTTTCCAGAAATATAAACATTTATTTTTTTTAAATCTATAAATACAACCTCTGTCCCATAATAGTTGACATTTCTATAAATACTTCATAGATTAAATGTACGAATATTTATGGGATAAATAGTTTACCCAGATGTCTTAGAATCTCAAATATGGTAAATCATATTTCTTACTTCATGCCAAAATATGTAGAGGAATTTACACCTGCTTTTCTGATTCCAGGTTTGAAAAATCATAAATTCCACTGTAATTTTTGTTTCATAAAAATTAATGAATTCAAGTTACATTTAAGACTCATTGATAGGATATATATATATATATATATATATATATATATATATAAGAGTAGAATTTCTGCATGAATTTATAGCATGACAAGCTATCATTATTTACATTCAGACTAATGTCGTCATTTTTTTTGTTGTTGTCATAACAGCCAAAACATTGTGCTAATGACAACAAAGATGAGGGCATTAGTCAGGTGCCTGAAAAAGGATGGAATAAAAAAAATGGGTGAAATATTGTGATATTAACACCAAAGATGAGGACATTAGTCATCATAATAAAAGTTGGCAGTGTGTGAGAAAACATATTTTTAAGTTGCTTCTCACCCCTGTCTAGCCTCATACGTTAAATGTTTCTTGATAAAAAAAAAAATTGAAATTGAAATTTTTAGCAAAAAGAAAAAAAAATTATTCACTGCACTCTCAAGATTAATAAAGAGGATTTTTCACTGCACTCTCAAGGTAGCTAACATTTTTTTTATTTCTTTCACTGTCCCCCTATGAAACTGCTGGTTACCTACTTTCTGGCAATATTAACATTTATTTCAATTGTTGACGCTTGTTTTCAGTAATGGCATTTTTTATAATAACCTTTTTTTTATCAATTTATTTCATATTTTTCTTTTCAGGGTGCAAAAATTTTGATGTCTGCCGAAGTTGCTAACCATTTATGCCTGTCAATTAGTTCATTATACAGCATGGAAGATTTACAGCAAAGACTGTTAGCATCTAACAGAGTAAGTATCTTAGATACATACTCAATCCATAAGGAAAGAAAAATCATAAATAAAATCTCTAGTGGTTTATTCGAATTAACCCCATGTTTGGCTGGGGTTCAGCATGAGTCAATTTAATGAGTTGTCAACACAAGAAAGAAGCATTTAAGTCCCTTCAAGGACCCAGTATTAATCAGGGGTCTCCATTTTGGTTTGGCTTGTTTTATGGCATATCGACCTCAATGAGTTATTTAATGCCAACAAGATTTTTATTGCTGGCAATATTTTTTTTCAAAAATATATTGCTGATATTAAAACACTTTACACTTTCATAGTGTTTTGACCCCAGTTTAGCGGTTAACTATTTCCCCATAGCTGGGACCCTAACAGGTGTTACCACCCCGGGTTTAGGTGGACCTGGGAACATCAACAATTAAGAGGTGGTTCCATGCTCTTCAAAACCTCCTGATCAGAGGCTTTGCTGTTGGATGTCGTTTATCATCTTACCCATTTTGTATCCACCATCAAATCAAGTTCCTTATACAAAAAAGCCTAAGATCAAAGAAACTGTCAAAAAAATGCTTCAGGTAGACAAGCTAAGATGGAAAAGTGAGACAAGAATGAGAAAAGGCATGACTTCTCAAACCAAACATTTCTCTTGAAAAGGAGGACCTAGAATAAACCAAATGCATACTACCCCAGCAGTAGGGCAGGTTAACTTTTCACTTTTTTTTGTTTTTTTTTTAGAGAGCTGGATTTTGATGTGATAAGTACTGACACCAAAAATTAGATTCATTGCTTTTATCAGTTTTTGAGCAAAAATGTTTAAATATCATCTGAAAAAATACTTAATTTCTGTAAGTTTTTTTGCTTACAAACTGACTTCAAAATTTTATTATTTCAAGAATAAATCCAAATAAAGTTGATATT
Source organism: Acanthosepion lycidas (assembly GCA_963932145.1). Lineage (NCBI taxonomy): Eukaryota > Metazoa > Mollusca > Cephalopoda > Sepiida > Sepiidae > Acanthosepion > Acanthosepion lycidas. Next base: position 28,638,727 of record OZ010615.1, on the reverse strand, counting down.
TTTTATTTGATACATTGAATGGAAAATATATTCAAGCCAGAATTCCAATTATGAATCACCACAAGCAAAATATGCAATATTGTACTGAATTTGTGAAAACTCAGTCAAAATTGCACAATATTACAAAAAAGGTTAATCAATGACTAAGATCTTACACCCTTTGTTAAGTTATAATTACTAAAAATGAAAGCAGATAAAAGTTTATATAACACCATAATACTTTGTGACAAAAATTATTAGGTTGGTGCAAAAATAATGACGTAATAATGTCGTTTTTTGACGTTAAAAAATACGTCAAAAAACAACATTATTAGGTCATTATTTTTGCACCAACTTAATATAAATGTTTTAAATTTCCATTGTTTATTGAAAATTGCACTAAAACTACTGTACTGTACCACATATGACATCATAATATAAGTCAATTGGTCAGTATAATTTCCCTTAATTTACAACATTCTAAAAACTAATCCAATTGTATTAAACTTAATGCAATGCAATATTTATCATTTACCAATTTATAAAGAAATAAATATGAAAACAATTTTTTATTCATAAATTTATAAACATTTACAAAATGCTAAAAATATGTGAATCAACTCTAAGGAAAGTTTCTCAATTGACAATTAGTTGATGTTTTGCCAACCGTTCCAATAAATAATATAATAAATTGTGTAAATAAAGAATCTAATAAATAAATTGTGTTTATTATTTTTTTTTGTTACAAGAAAATGTATAAATTTACTTTCATATGTTTAAAGTATATTAAAATATTGCTGAGGAGTGAAGGTAGTTAAAATAATAGCAGTGTCAAGGGAAAAACCATCCCTTTGACAGTGTTTTTTAGTGGACATGAACGTTAAAAACTGCCAACTTTTGTTTAGGTAGTTATGTCTTTTGTTAATTTTTCTTTTTTTATTCATGTTTTCTCCTTTGGCCGGCTTGGTACTTGTAGGGTTTTTCTTTGATGCTGTACTGATTGATTTATTCTGTATGTGTGTGTCTATATATATATACATATATATATATATATAGATACACACACACACACACATATATATATATATAGCGATCTTTTTGAGAAATACAAGATTGGTATCATTGTAGTGCAATTACAACTGCATTGAGCTTGCCATGTGGCAAGGATGAGTGATGATCATATACAGAAAGTTCTTATCTACAGTGAACTCCATGGTGGTCATAGAAATGTTGGTCGACCTTGGCTCAGATATAGAGATAAACTGAAGAGCAACTTTTCTTGCGTCAACATTGCATTCAAGAATTTTGAAGAATTTGCTATGAAAAGATCAGAGTATTGTGCCAGCTGCCCCTGCAGAAATAAAGCAACATCAAGCAGTAAGCATCATTCGACTGTGTGAAACACAAAAGCGAAATAAAACAGCTAACAATGTTCCTGCTGCACTTGTATGCAATACTTTCTCTTGTACTGTTTGTGTTTTTTTTTTGTGCAATTCTTGAGCCGGCCTCAAAAGTCATGCCTGTCATCGGCATGCAGATAATTAGTTGGAGATTGTCAGAACTTTGTATGTTGAATTTGACGAGAGAGTCCATCATATATATATATATATATATATATATATATATATATATATATACATATATATATATTACAATGAATCATCATTATAACTATAAGCTTATAATTTTAAAAAACAGGGATAATAACATTGATCGAGTGATTTGTAGATTAATGCATCTTTAAAAATTTTGTTGGCAAAGGGATTTCGCCATTTTATATCATTAACTTTACTAATTTACTTTTTGCATGAATGATTCATTGTAAATTGAACTGCACCACATATTTTATATATTTATATATATATATATATATATATAAATAATAGTAAAAAAAAGAAAAAACAGTACGATATATAGCCCAGTGTTCTTATTGATATTTTTATTTTTACAAAACAGTGCTCAATGTAAATTTACAGAGCATAAATAAATTAACTGATATTTTTAAATCAGTTAATTTATAAGCGATGGAACCATATTTTTAAATCAGTTAATTTATAATATTATATATATATATATATATATATATATATAATGTGTTTTCTAAAGGTATAATCTTTTTTTTAATATGTAAAGAATATGAGTTTAAGAAGTACTTTTGTTTTTTTTGTTTTTTTACTTTTAGTTTCTGATTTTTATCATTTTTTTTGTAGGAACGAAATGTTCCTGATAACCAGAATTGCGACAATGTTCTTTGTCTCAGCATTGATCTCTATGCATCAATGCTGACTACACTGAAGCATTTGTTCCTAAAAGAAGCTTTAGACTTTGTTGGCGTACATCAGGATCGATTACTGCAGGTAATTCTTTCATAATTCCTTTCATTTCTGTGCAGGTAAAAAAAAAATGGTTTTGTTAATATTTCAATGTTCATAATCATCAGCCTCCAGACATCAAACTCTGAATGTACATGTGTGTGCACATGTATATGAATGTATATATCTATGTAATAAATGCAAATTTCAGTGTGTCACTGTGTCACCTTTACTCCTAGATGCCATAGCCCAACATATCATACCATTTTGAAATCAGGCTGACTCTGTGAGCAAATTGAAAACATTTTGGGCCAAATCCAGACCTGCAATCCTGAAATTTTAGATTCCCAACTTTTTATTACTGCAATTGTTTTTGTCGATTTTTTGTGTGACAATTTTTTTTTTTTTACGATAACAATTTTTATAACCTGGAAATAAATTTGTGAATAATCAAAATTAATTGCAAAATCCATGGAAAGTCACCCATCAAGTAAAAATAATTGTTTGTACTGAAATTAAGGACATACATACATCAAATTGTCTTTAAATTAAGTGATGGCAGAAGAATTATCATTAAACTTTTAAAAGGTAAGCTTAAATATTAATGCAATGTTTAAATGCAGTGATCAGTTTTGAGTTCTTCTGTATTTTATTGTTGCTTATTGCATCTACTCCTCCCTACCTATTGTGATAAAGGACTAATCAAGGGCCCTCCACAGGAGCTAGCTTAAATGCCTCCCCCAATAGGGTGGCTTTTAAACTAAAATGAATATATATATAATATATATATATATATATATTTATTAATAGTAGTACTTGTTTGGAAAACTTCAGATAGCTCAATTTGCAAATATGTCAGGACAAATTGGTACCCGAGGAAAAAATTGGAAATAAAAAAAGAAAGAACTAAAAACATTAGAACAAGACAAAACCAATTGCCAAGTACTTCAAGTCTTTAGTCTAAAGAAAAAACCTCAAATGAGTAGAAAGACTTAAACGAAGAGTGCTCAGTATGCTAAGTAAAGCGATAAACTAGAATAAATCCTAAGGAGCCAGGCAAACCTACCTAGGTCTCACCTAAATGGATCTTCATTGAAATATACTCCTTGGCTAACTCTAAAGCCTCATTAAGTGTTTTTTCTGTAATAGATGGCCAACATATATATGAAATATGAAACAAGAAGATAACAGTGCCCCCCTTTTTTTGAAATGGGAAAATATTAAAAAAAAAAAAAGCCATAGATATAAGGCAGGTGACAGGTTTTGTTCGTTGTGTATGGAGGAAAAATTAGCTATCACTACCCATAAGGAACCTAAAAATTTATTAAATCTAAAATTGTGGATTCTTAATAAGGGTAGGCATAGAAAAGCCAGGTTATTAGAATAGAGGCTTTGGGGGGGGGGGTTCTTCTTCTGTCACGTCGTTTTAATGCTTATTGATTTTTAAGTTTCTAAAGGTTTTTAATGGTTTTATCAATAAATACTGTTCCGTCATTTCTTTCTTTTTAGCCAGTTTACTCTGAAAATCCATTTAGGTGAAACGTAGGTAGGTTTGCCTGGCTCCTTAGGATTTATTCTAGTGTGTGTATATATATATATATATATATATATATATATATATATATCCTGTACCTATGAACACTAATGTGTAAATACATTGGACACTATTGTAAGTGATGGTAATATGCTAAGTAGTCCACCACTAGCAAAGGTTTAGAGATATATATATATATATATATATATATATATATATATATATATATATATATGTGTGTGTGTGTGTGTGTGTGCATGTATATCAGTATGTGTGTATGTGCATATGAGAAATAAAGACTTTGTACAGAGTCTCCACTATATCCCTGTTATTAAAACTTATAAATCAATTGACAACACAGGTCTATGTGTATTTGCTGAAATTTACATTTGTTCTGTTCAACAAAATGATCTTTGATTATGAGTTGCTGCCTTTGTCTCATCTTGAACCTTATTCTTTTCTCAGTCTTTAGAATTGTCTCGCATCAACCTGACAGAACCTGCCCTCAAAGAGGCTCACGCTACCTGCCGTTTTATCTACCAAATGTCTTTCTATGCCAGGGACTGGAAGTTTCATCTCCCAAAAGTCCTTAGCAAACTCATGGTAAGCAAGCATACATTTTATCCCTATCCCAGGATGGTGGAGGGCCCCTTTTTACCCATGCACCACTATCAGTTGATACTACTACTATGGTTAAGGTGTTTTTTTGTTGTTGTTTTTTTTAATCAATTCACCCCAAGCAAAACGATAATGCCACTAAGATGCAAAGTGCTGTTGGTAATGAAAGAGAATGAGAAATTTCAGAAGGAACCAAAAACTCAATCCTAAGCAGGAAACAAGGGATGAACCTTTACTCCTATTCAAAACATCGGCGGTGGGGTGAATCGGATGATAGGCAAACCTATCTACTCCTCTTGAGGAAAAAAAAATAAATAAATAGTAAATTTCTGAATTTAGGTGAAGACATTATAAGTATAAAGTTGAAATAGACTATAGAAGGAACTGTAAACACAATATTAAAAAGGAAACAAGGGATAAAACTCTATTCCTGTTCAAGAAACTGAGGAGTGTGAACCAGACAATAAGCAAACCTACTGAGCATTGACTTGAAACTCCATTTATGTTACTAAAGATAGACTGTCATAAAAATAATAATTATTCTAAAGGTAAAATATGTCAAAAAATTGTGTTAATTGAATTTCATGCTGTCAGGCCCCAAAATCCACTTGATATTGGTCCATTTTTAAAATGACTGTCAAGTTAAAACTGTCTGTCATTTATAACATTCATTTCAACAAGATTAAAATGACTTTCCAAGCAACTATGCAGAACTGATCATCTAAAAGTAAATGATTTAAACTGTTCAAATTCTGATTAATTTCAAACAATTGTTAACTTGACAATTGAAGTTAGAAAAAGTTTGACCAGTTCAGAAATCCCGAGATTGTCTCCTTTAAGACTATATACAGCACATGTCACTGGGCACCTCGGCGTGGTGTAATGCTTAGCAAGCTTGTTTCGCTAGATCAGTTACGACTGAAAAGTGAGTTCGATCCTCACTAGGTACCCCGTTCACTTTCGGCCTTGTTCCACATCTAAGCTACGCTTAGAAAATAACTACAGCACATGTCACTTGGGAAATGTTTGAAAAATGCCAAATGTTCACTTGCAAACCCACTGAGCTGTCTCATCATGACCATTCAGTGAATAAAGAAAATGAATCCTTGAAGAATTGTCATGATTGATTATATCCTGAAAGGACATGACATTTTATTTTTTCACACTATCAGGAGGGAGGGTGCCTGTGTACAACTTTCAGTTGATAATGTTCTTTCTGTAGTTGCGGTATTGGTTTGAAATTCTAGATATGTTAGAAAAATAGACTGTTGTAAAAAAGATTTTGTTGAGTTTTTTTAAAGGCAATTTTGAATATAGTGAATCCTCTTTCTTATTTTATAATTGCTGGTGAGGGAATTTTTTTGTTTTTTTAGAAAATTCCAAGCAGTCTTCCAATGCAGGTACTTTATGACTTGAGTATACAAATATTTCAAAGTACATTCAGCATGAATTTTTTTTGTATTAGCCAGGAGAGTGACTCCTTGCATCTTCTTGGGTTAATGTTTTCTGCTGTCATGAAGTGGAAAGATTATATTGAATCAACTGCTAAGTCTTTTGCTAGGAAAGTTGGTTCATTGTGTTGTGCTAGACAGTTCTTCTTGCCAGAGTCTATCTTATACATATGATTATTAATAAGTCTTTTATTTCTCCATGTACTGAATCTTGCTGCCACATCTGGTCTAGTGTTTCTGCTATGTATTTAGAGATTCTTGAAAAATTCCAAAGAAGAATCTGCAATGTTATTAGTCTCAGCTTCAATTACTTTCCCACCACTGTGACGTAGCTTCTTTGTACCTTTTCTATACATATTTTCATGGTAATTGTTCTGATGAGTTTTCCTCTTTGGCACCTAGACTTAATTGAATTGAAGTTTACTACGAGATTGGCTACTAGGTCTCATCATTTTACAGTTGAAATGGTTAGATGTAGCTATAAATTCTATGCTAACAGTTTCTTTACTCAAACTTCTTGCTTGTGCAACTCTTTTCTGTCATTGAGCTTCAAAAATTAAAATGCAATGTCAGTCGTTATCTTGTCATCTTAATTCTTGTTTTTCATTGTTCTCTCTCCTTAATAGTGTTTTCTTTTAATCATATTCTCTCATACTCAGTAACACCTTGCATCTTAGTGACTTTATTGCCTTGCTTGGGGTAAAATAATTTGAAAAAATGAAGCTACTACATTTATGCATTTGGTTTACTTGATTTTTAAATTCTCACATTTGACAACATCACTAGTTCCAGACCCATTGAAAATTAAAAAAAAAAAGAAAAAGAAAAAAAGAACCCTTCAATGTTTCAAACAATTTAAGCCATTATTTGAAGTTCTAGGACATTTTAAATTTGGTGGACAAGCAGATAATACCTTCCACCCCCACTTTGACCGTTTATCCTAGTTAGTAATTTAATTAATCCAAACAATTCTTGGAACGATAAAAGTTCATAATTATAAAAAGGTATCTTTGTGCACCTGAGGTTTTCTTTCATTTTCACCTTTATTTGCCATCTGACATGCAATGTTTTGTAAAATAAATATTTCTTATTTCTTTTCAGACAAGTTTAGTCTACATGTGTCAGACATTTGTATCCCTCCTGGTAAGGCGACGTTATCTGCAACATATTCTGGAGGTAAGAGGAAAACAAAGTGTTACTCTTTTATGTAGGAAGAATTTTTTTCTTTTTTTGAATATATACCTTTTATTCTTTTTCAATTTTCATTTATTTACAATATCAAAAATTTATATTTATTTATTTACAAAAAAACAAAAAGAAACCCTATTTCTTCCTTTTTGGATTTTTTGCCCTGACAAAGGACAGATGAACTTCTTATAGAAGCCAATGGTGTGTGTATATATATATATATATATATATATATATATATATATATATATATATATATATACACACACACACACACACACATCCCTAAGTCAACAGTACAGTTTGAAGTTTCATGCTCAATGCAATCTTCTGGTACTTCAGGTTGAATTTTTGGATAACACCATTTGTTTAATATTTCTAGGTCTCACAAGATATATTCCTTAATATAAATTTTTTTTTAAATATATTCTTACTTAAATTTATTATAAAATATCTAAATATGACTTATTTTTAATCTTTTAAATATATCTTATTTTTAAGTATAATTTATCTTTGGAAGTTTATTTTTAAGTATGAACCTATCCTTTTATATATATACAAATTTTTTTTTTATAATACTCCCTTTTCAGCTGTCTTTTAGTTTCAAATTAATGCCTCATTCTTCATACAACCCCAGTTTAATGTAATAAGGTTAATATCTGGGTTTAATTTTATAAAACTTCTTCCCTTTAAGGCTAATAATACCTTCCACCTGCCCCTAACCTCCATCTGCATCATTTTGTCTGACTGAAACATCAAAATGGATAAATTCTGTATCAATTTTTCAACAGCTGTCAAGGTTAAATGTCTAATTCAAGACATTTTTATGTTTATACATTCTTTTTATAGATACAAATATTTAAGTAAATGCTTTGTTTATAATAAACAGTATTAAACAGCATTTACCGGCCTGAACATCCGAGAAATTTTTGCAGAAAATATTCGTCCTCCTGTGAAAATTTCTTGGACATTCAGGCTGGTAAATGTTGTTTAATACTGTTTATTATAAACAGAGCATTTATTTGTATCTATAAAAAGAATGTTAAACAGAAAAATGTCTTAAAATAATTGTCAGACTTTGTCCATTTCATGATGTGTGACACATATATATATATATATATATATATATATATATATATATACACACACACACACATTCGCACAGAGTAAATTATAGCCATTTTATATTTTTAATTTTGTGCATGCTTGTTGTTTGTTTTTGATTCTGTTGACAATACAGTATTGTAGGGTCAGTTGGGCACCATCTCTGAGAAAAAGAGCACCATAATGCAATTCACTCCACCAAAAAGTTGGAAACAACATGCTGTACTGCTTGGCATTTGCATTGGAAGCTCCAATACGAACATTTCAGAGTGTTTGGATGGCAATCTGAGGACAATACAGAGGATTCAAAAAGAGTTGGAGAAAAGAACTTCCAAATTTGTTGGTGGAATCCAGAACATGATTGATAATGATCCCTCCAAGTCAATCAGGTCCATAGCCAGGAATGTATTGCTGCCCTTGGTCAAGATGGTTGTTGCTGGAAGATCTTATGTCTGGCAACAGGACTCTGCACCTTACTACACAATTTTGATTCTTTTCACCCTTTTTTGTTCAATAGCATTGAGCATTTTGTCATTAACAATTCAGAGATTTTTTATTCATTTGTGGATAATCATATATTAAAGCAGAAATATTTTCTTTTCAGCATGCAGGCACAGCCAGGGAGGACCTTGAAAGCAAACGCCAAGGACAACTTGTGACTCCAATTTCTGCATTCTTCCAACATACCAGCCATGATGACTTGGAACAACCAACCACCCAATGCCTTAAAGTCCAGAAAAAGTTGGCACAGTTTTCATTTTATATAAACTTTCCTTTTTATCCTTTATAATTTCTGATACAAATAAAAAAGAATGAGATTATAGGGTTGCTCAGTTCTTTGAGGATATTTGCATGAATTTAGTAAAAGACTATATGTCTTTAGTAATAGTATATAGTAATGAAAGAAGAACTTTATTCGAGAAAAAAGGGACATGAATAATCTTGAGACTCTTCTTGACATATCTGCTTAATGAATCTGCCATTAGCCTTGATGACTGCTTCAATATGAGGTTTAAAATGTTGACATACCCAAATCAGATGATTTTTATCTATTTGGAACTTTGTGCTAGTTATGGTGGACTTGAGAAATGAAAGGACATAGCATATAAAAAAAGTGAATGGATGACAAAACAAAGACCAAGAGGGATGTTAAACGTTACTTAGGCAACAAAAAGCAGGAAGCTGTGGAGATCCATGATTGATCATGTCATAAAAGAACATGGCGTATAAAAGAATTGAATGGATAGCAGGGCAAAGAGGGCTACTAAAGAGTTAAAAGTTACATAGAACAACAAAAGACAGGAAGCCGTGGAGAGCCATGACTGACCATATCATAAAAAGACATTGTTTATAAAAGAAGTAAATGGATGGTAAAACAGAGGCAAAGAGTCAGTAAAGAGTTAAGTTGCTAAGCAACAAAGAAGAGGAAGCTGTGGAGAACTAAATCAACACTATGATAGTACATCGCATATAAAAGAAATGAAAGAATGGATGACAGAGAGGAAGTAAGAGGAATAGTAAAGAGTTAAACATTATGTAGAGTTGTGGAAGATGTGGAGAGTCATGATCGACCACTTCATGAAAGGACATGGCGTATAAAAGAAGTGAATGGATGACAAAATAGGGACGAAAAGGGATAGTAAAGAGTTAAACATTACTTAGAGCAACAAAAGACAGGAAGCTGTGGAGAGTCATAATCAACCACATCATAAAAGGACGACAGAACAGGGACTAAGAGGAATAGTAAAGAGTTAAACATTACTTAGAGCAATAAAAGATAGGAAGATGTAGAGAGCCATGACCGCTTACGTTCTGAAGTCATATGGCATATAAAAGAAGAAAAGTGTACATTTACAACTAATATAAAAGAAATAGAATAAAAACGACTAAATTCCAATGTTTACTCACCGTTGTACATTTTCCTGTAAGGTTCCCATGTCAGGTACCAGCCATGAACCAAACGTTTGTTAAATAAGGCACATTCGGTGTCATACTCATCATGCCTTCCATAAGGACATTCCTGAAATGGTAATTTAAAGTATATATTATTATTAGTAGTATTATTATTCTACGTATGAGTCCACGTATATACAGATGTTGCTCAGTTCTTTGATGACATTTACATGAATTTAGTAAAAGATGAATCATGAAAAAAGAGCTTTATTTGAGAAACAATTGACATTAATAATTCTTGAAAGTCTTCTTGACATATCTACTTAATGAATTCGCCAATAGCAACGATGACTGCTTCAGTATGAGGTCTGAAATGTTGACATGCGTAAATCTGATGTCTATTCACTAGTTATGGTGGACTATTATGGGGGTGTTGATTGACTTCCTTCTCGACTACACCTGATACTTGGTAGCCCAATGAATTCAGGTCTGGAGAGCTAGAATTTGTAAATAACATATGCCACTGTCCTCATAGCTGCTCAACAAACTAATAGTGACCAATTTAAAAATGTACCAGACTATGGGTCTTGCTTGACTCCAGACTACCGTAACAAAATAATAGGGTATAATGAAGTGTATATGTAATAAGATAATAGTGTATAATGACACACACACACACACACACACATATATAAGATGATAATAGGCATGTGGCTGAGTGGTTAGAGCATTTGCTTTCTGACCACAAAACCTGGGTTCGAATCTCACCATGGTTGATTTGTCAGGGAGGTGGCTTCTTGATATTATAAGTCTGGAGGGAGGCAATCTCAATGTGTGGCACCTTTGGAAAGTGCCTGAAAACCGTACCACAGTTTGACCCAAGCTTTGTGGGTGAAATCAAATAGATAGAACCCTTGGGTACTGTCAATGGCTGTGCTAGCACTAAGTCACAAGTCATCATGACCGAGGGTTTGAGTGTGCTAGCCTTGTTCAGATTGTTGATCAAACTAGATAACACACTTCTCTCCCAGAAACTGTAACTAAGGTCTGCTCAGCATAGTTGCAGTATAAACTACAGGTTGACTCTGTGGGTTTTGAACAAACCCAATTGTGCCTGAGTAGGTGTCTGCAATAGTGATTACCTAGCCGCCTTAATAGACAGGTATCCTCGACTACAAGTGGCCAGCCATTAATGTTAAGTTTTCAGACATTTATTAACTAAAACTTATGAGTTATTTTTTTATTCTTGGTGTTAATGACAGATAACTGAAATTGGGTGGGGACCATTGTAAAAATGTCACCAGCTAAATATTTAAAATTTCTATGTAGATATTATTGAGTTCTTCATATGATTGATTTTTTTTTCTTTCTGTAGCATCTTGAGTATCATTGGAATCTGCCTCTCGTCTCTTCGTCAATTCACTCCTGACCTGTGTGAGATGCTGATGGATCAGGTGAGTTTGGATTTGATTAATTTATCCTTTGCAGCTCCCTATTAAATTTTGGGGTTGTATCTCCTGGATGCACATCAATTTTGGGTGTGCTAAGTTTTTGAAATGGTGGGTATATTATTAGTACTGTAACTTTTCGGGTTTTAGAGATGTTGTCATAAAATTTTTAGGGTATTTGTATGAAAGGATGTAGAAGAATGTAGACATTCTTTTACTGTACATATAAAAAATCTTGAGAAAAAACATAAAAACTAAAAAAAAATTACAACAGAATTGATGAAAAAGGATTCTTCCTCATCACATCAGGAAAGCCTTGCATATATAAAAGGGGGTCTGTTGTCCAGTAAGATGAATACAAAGGTTGCTTTATCAAACCTATCAACAAAAGCAAGGCCAAAAATGCTTTCATTTCTTAAAAAAGAAAAAACGTTTTTCCTAGCTCTGATTTGTGAGTTGAGCTTCACTGCGTCACCAAATTTGGTTTTCATATCGTTTGCATATCAGATAATTTCCACTACCATTACTTAAATAACTTTGTCAGATAACCATCCTGGGTATGACAATAAAATACATCCACATCCTGGGTAAGATGATAAACTATGTCCAACAACAAGGTTTTGATCAGGTTTTGAGGAGTGTGGAACCACCACTTAATTGCTGGTGTTCCCAGGTCCACCCTGACCTGGGGTGGTAGCACCTGTTAGGGTCCCAGATATGGGTAAATAGTTACCCCCCTCACACACACACACACACAAAACTGGGGTCAAAACACTATGAAAGTGTAAAAATAGGTTTCAATACCAACAATAAGTTTTTGTAAAATAATTACCAGCAATACATTTTTGAAAAAAAATATTACCAGCAATAAAATTCTTGCTGAAATTAAATAACCCATTGAGTTTGATATGCAGTAAAACAAAACAAAACATCAGAGTAAAAAGACAAAAAACATCTCACTAGCTTCTTGATTGCCATTTATAGGTCCAGGAGTAAAGGAAAACTCTGGTAGCCATGAGTGACATATGCTTGTGATGGTTTGAAAATTTCTTCTTCTTGCTTGGAATCACTTTTAGTCTCACTTTCACACACATCAATATCATTTATAGGTCCAGGAGTAAAGGAAAACTCTGGTAGCCATGGGTGATCGTATGCTTGTGATGGTTTGAAAAATCCTCCTTCTTGGTTGGAATCACTTTTAGTCTCACTTTCACACACATCAATATCTGCATGGGGAAATCCGAGAAATTGTCACACTGTCCATGAAAAGTTCCTCTGTCAGTATAACAGATCCATGCTTTACTCTGGGAGTCGACATTGTGGTCAAAAAGTACATTTTTAAAACACTTTATTAAAATTTAGTGAAAATAACTATTTTCAATTAGAACAAAATTACTGACATTCGGTCATTCCAAGTTCATACCACGAGGTTAATGATATCATTTCCGTTATAATAGGTTATTTTTCAAAATTTTTGAAACAAAGCTCTGTCACTCAGCCAACATGTCTGCCTGGAGAATATTGAGAAAGAGTATTACCGGCAGACATGTATGCCTGCAGAGTTGTAACGGTTAAGGTCTGTTTTCATTTGGCTTTTATTCTGTTAAGTTTTTGTTCTTACTTCTTAATGTTTTTCTTTTTCTTATATTCTTTCACAATCATTAACCCCCCCCCCCTTGCATCTTAGTGGCAATAAATGCTTTGCTTGGGGATGAAATATTTTTTTTAAAAAAAAAGGAAAGAAAGTCAAATTGCAATGAATTCTTGACAATTTTGAACAGAAAAAAGTCTTTCTAATATTGATAATAATTCTTTCTAATTTCAGAGTATGGATGTTAGTCAATATGATCCCTTTCTGGCGATTGGCTTCAACGCCCCTTCCATTGACCAAGATGCCCAGCCAACATTTGGAACCCTGCTGGCCTGTATCAACATGTGTATGACATTCTTGCCCAAGGTAATTTCAGACAAAGTTTTAAAGCTAAATTGCAATGGTCTTCAAAAAGTTGGATGGTGCCATGACTTTGGGCTCTTCAATTTTCCTGAATGTTTTTCCAATAATTTTTCGCTTGTGTTGATCTCCAGACCTTTTCATTCACAGGATCATGAGAGACAACAAAAAATATATTATAATTTATGCAATTGTTTAAAAATTAAGGACTCTTACCTTGTACAGTTCCAGGTCATCCTTGGGCAAGTTGACCATCTATAAATTTACAATTCATCCATATATTGTATATTGCTGCCACATATGGTCTGGTGCTCCTGCTATATATTTAGAGATTCTTGATAAAATCCAAAGAAGAATCAGCAATATTATTGGTTCTGATCTGGCAGCTCGGCTTTAGTCACTTTCCCACCACTGTAAAGTTGATCTACTGTGCTTTTTATGTAAATACTTTCATGATAAGTGTTTTGATGAGCTCATCAGCTATGGTACCTAGACTTTATAAATTTAAGTTCAGTACTAGATTGGCAATGAGGTCTCATTGAGTTTTGAAAGAAGTCTGGTGTTAACATCAGTATGTGTAGAAGATTTTAATCCTGTGATAAAAATCAAACACTTAAACTGTTCTTCTGTGAGGGATTTTAATTTAAATTTTTTGTCTTCCCGATTGATGTTACCAGCAAATGTCACATAATTGTCAACGTCATTTTTTGTTTGCTTTAAACAATTTAATCGAATGTTAAATAAAGATTGTTTTTTTCCAAATACTTCTATGAGCTGTTCCACTGTTTCAGTGAAGGTGAAATCCATTGCCTGCTTTGGTAAAATATGATTTGTATAATGCTCATGTTCCTTAGTGCCTAGTTTGCAAGTTAGGAAATGGATTTTCCATTTTTCCTCTTTGTGAAAAAAAGTCATTGTGAAAGGTATCCATCCAACATTTAAACCCTGAAGTGAATGTTTTCCCACCCACTGGGTCAAAATGGAATTCTGTTAGGTTTTTGGCAATGATATCCACTGAATTGTTATTATCGTCTGTTCTGGCACATAAAATTTCACTGTTCTTTGCTGTTGGTGTAAAATCTCCTTAAGTATCTCTGGCGAAATTGCCATATTGATTTTGACAGACAAGGGAAGTAATTCAATTGTATTTTGAGTAATCGTCCTTTTTAGGGGAAGGAATTTAGCTTCTCCTAACAGTATTATACCAGGGCTTATGGCCATATCATTCTCGTATGATCACCAAAGTTAAGCAACACCAAGTGTGGTTAGAACCTAGATGGGTGAATGCTTGAGAATACCAGGTGCTATTAAGATTGCATGTGCAGGTGGTGTAATGGATTGCATTGGAAATTGGAGAGCTGAGTTTCAAATTTGTTCTATTCACTTATGTGCAAATATTTTGGAAAAGGTATGAATCCACCTCTTCTCCCTCATGGGTTAATTACTAGGACTTATATCGGTAAATTATTAGTATCTCCCCAAAATTCATGCAATCTAAAAATATTTTCTGGCTTTAAATAACCTGCAAAAGGTTGATAAGCTGTAAAAAGAAAAAAAAACAAATCGATCAATCACTAGTTTCCATGCTCTTTTTCATTGTTGGCAAAAATGTTTAGCTAATAGTAGTGATTATGTGAAAAAATGGTGTTTCATAGCTGAAAACTTGCCCAATCCAATGGTGTTATTGTGCTCCCTGTATCTGCTATAGTACCCATGCAAATATATAGAAGACTTTACTTTTTTTAGTATCATATGCTTTTATAGGTGGCAAAAAGAGCATAGCCACTCGTGGTGGCACATTAGAAAAAGGATGCTTTGTAGGTGAAAACTTGCTCAATTCAGTGGCATCATTGTGCTCCTTGTATCTCTTGGAGTTCCTCTGGCAATAAACAGGAGGCAGCATATTCGGACCCCACCCTTCAGTGACATAAAACAATGACACCATGACATAATTTGAGGCTGACAAGATTTAGGATTTGATAGTTTATCGCAGTGGTTATAGCATAGTTGTAGGCCAGTTGCATCTGAGTTTTAATCTCAGTAAATCACAGATTATTGTTCTTAAATTTCTTCATATTTCTTTCATTTATTTTTGTTTCGTAATGTGTATCCTTGATTCATTTCATGCCTCTTAAATATGTTTATTTCAAATGGCGTGTTCTTTCCAGGTGGACCCACGGGCTGCTTCCCCACAAAAAGGTAACGAGTCTATTGGTCAAGTAATCCCAAAGTAAGTGAATTTCTCCTTCTCTTCTTTCTTTTCTTTTTTATTTATTTTTTCAAGATGAAATTTTTAAATCAACTTAAAAATAATAATTTTTAAATCAATAATAATAATAATTAACTATATGTCAATAAGTGGAAAGATTATATTGAATCCATTGCTAGGTCTGCTACTAAGAAAGTTGGTTCACTATCGTGCTAAACAATTTTTCTCTTGAGAATCTATCTTACATATTATAAGTCTACCATTTTTCCATGCATTGAATATTGCTGCCATATCTGGTCTGGTTTTTCTACTATATATTTAGAAATTCTTGGTAAGATCCAAAGTAGAATCTGCAATGCTATTGGTCCTGACCTGGCATTTCGGCTACAGTCACTTTCCCACCACTTTAGCTTCTCTCTGCCTTTTCTAGAAATATTTTCAAGGTAACTGTTCTGATAAATTCCCCACCCCCAGACAAATTGTATATATGGAACTAGTTAGGACTACATAGTGACTTTGAGGTATTATGGTGACTGTAGTAAGAGTGGTAAGGATATGTGGTTTTGGTTTAAGGAATACTGTGGGATGTTTGGGTCAGTAATTGTGACTAGTTTAAGATGAGATAGATTGAAGAGCATCCTTTGCCCACTCCTCCTTTTGGTCTTGAGCCACTTTTTTATATTTTTCAAAATAAATATTTCCTCTATGGCACCTAGAATATATATTTTGATGTAATGCATTATGTAATCCATGCATACTATTTACATTATTCGGACTATTGTCCTCATCTTTGTCGCCATATTTATTACAATGTTTTGGCCGTTGTACGCTCCGGCCTTCTTCAGATATATAGACAGGTAATCCATGCATGTTTTGACATTGTAAACAACAAAAATTGAAGCAAAATAATAAACAAATACATTAACAATTAAACATACTTTAACTTTTCTTACTTCTTGTGGAGTTCTGGGGGTATAATAAGAAGCAAAATGGCTAAGAATGCTTTCATTTTGTCAAAAAACGTGACGTGATTCCTTGCATTTACATACGAGGAGATACCAGCATTTGTTTGGTCTTTTTTTTCGTCTGAATAGCGTATTTATTTGTCTTGTTGACAAATAAAGTTATTATTTTGTTGTTTATAAATAGACGCAATAATTCACATTTAGAAACACTATCAGGTACACATCTCGATGGACGTCAATAGCTTCCATAAAATTAGTCTGCCATGGATGATAGTAGTCACTAGAGGTCATCATTGCCTTCCTCCATGTCACTAGCATGGATCTTCGACGATTTCACCAATATCCACTTAAGTGAAGCTTTCAAAATCAGCATCAGAGTCCAAATCAAAAAAAAAATTCTTGAATAAAGACTTTGTTGGATGTTAATGTGACTATTTTTGTTTACAAGAAATTGTGAAAAAATTAACTTAGGTTTAATCGATGTTACACCTCGTGTGAAGTCTAGAAGAATTCAAAATAGCATCGGAAAGCAGAAGTTTAGCCTTGTTCCAAAGCAGTAGTAGGCAATTTCCATCTTAAGATACTGGAAATAACAGTTGACAAGTGTGTTATTCATAGCAACTGTCTCAAGGCGACAAAATGTGCCTATATCTGCAAAGGGAGAGAATTTTACGATGACAATTTTTGCCTCCAGCATGGTAAAGACTTTTTTTTTTTACAGAGGACTTTTTTTCTTGCTAGATTTCAAGATTGCTAACAATATTCACACATCTCACACATTTGTCTTTCTAGAAACCTGGTTCTGTTTGTCCTTGAAAACTCTCTCCTGCTAATCATGTCCCAAGCGTGCCGTTACCTGAAGGAGCCGACTTTGTCTGCAAGAGACAAGCAGATGCTTAAGAGAGAACTCAGTGCAGATCTGGTATGTAAATTTGTATCTTCTATTTTCATGCTTGTAAAATCTATCATGGCACCGTTGAACAAAATTAATAAAATGTTTCTGCAGTTGATGTAAAAATAAAATTATGATTGGGATACAACTGTGTTTGGATGTCAGTGTTATATAAAGGCTAGAAACTTGGACAAATAAATCAACCAGTCAAAAATTAATTCTGGCCATGTTCATTACGTTCACACTCGTACAAATATTCTTGATAAAAATTTGAATCCATCACTTCTTTCTCTGAAGCTATGAGTTAAATAGCAAGGCTTAAACTACACTTCTTACCTCCTCCTTACTTGCATCAACCTCAATCAATAACCCTCTACCTTGAGTGGCTCATAGACATTGTGTTAGGTGAATAATTAATAAAAGAAAAAAATCTCCTTTCCTGTCTTCTATTTGATAAAGTTCAAAATGAGTTTCTTTTTGTGCATTTATTATAAATTTAAGAATTTATAAGACATTTATACCTCACCCTACATCATTAATTGGTTCCAGAGGTCATGACTTAAGTCAAAATAACCAAACCGCAAATAAGCACTCCCCATTGCCTATTACAGTATTTATCATATGTTCATACAGTATTCTGAATAAAATAATTAATTTCCACCTTATCTTCCAGTGATATAACCTTTCATCACAGTCATGGCCAAAAATAAATTCTAAATCACAATTTAAATGTAATTGAAGGAGCATCAACAGCAGAGCACAGATGTAAACAAGTCAAAATTGTTGTTGAAGCAGCAAACAATGCATGAGAGCCGCCTGTTGGCAGGAATTAGAAATACGAACATCTGCTGAACATGCTTTATTATGCTATTTTTTGTTTTTATGATTTTTATGATATATATATATATATATATAGTATACATAATATTATTTTTAAATATATTTAAATAGGATTTTATGTGTTTATTGTTATTTTAGTTTCTAATATTATTAATGGCCGACATAAACTCGAGAAAAACAACCTAAGGCGAGTTTTTTTTATATATATAATATTTAAGAAAAACCAACATATCTTTGAAAATGACTTGACTCAAAATGACTAAAGCCAAGGTATCACTGTATTGGGGGAAGCAGGGAATAGTAGGTTTTATTTTTTATCAATTCACTCCAAGCAAGGCAATAATGCCACTAAGATGCAAAGGGCTACTGGAAAACGAAAGAGAAGGAAAAGACTTCAGAAGGAACTGGAAACCCAATCCTAAACAGGAAAACAAGGGATAAACTTCTACTCCTGTTCAAAAGACTGGGGAGGAGTGTAAATTGAATGATAGGCAAACCTATCTACTCCTATTGAGGAAAAAATAAATAAATAATAAATTTCAGAGTTTAAGCGGAGATGTTAGATGTATAGAATTGAAGAAGAATTTAGAAGGAACCAGAAACCAGACCCTAAACAGGAAACCTATCCTCCAGTTCAAAAAAGTGGGGAGGAGTATAAACTGGACAACAGGCAAACCTATCTACTTCTATTGAGAAAAAAATAAATAATAAATAAAATTTCGGAGTTTTGGCAAAATGCAACTAAAACTGAATTATAATTCCCGCCTTTATATAATAACGACTCTTAAAGAATGTGTCTGCAAAATAGGTACAAAATAAAAACAAATCTTAAAACTGGCCAATTCAATGCAAAATGACCCATGGGTTTGAGTGCTGGTAAAATAACCTATCTAATTCTAAATCAGAGTTTAGGCGAAGACACTAGATGTATAGAGTTGAAGAAGACGTTTAGAAGGAAACAGAAACCCAATCCTAAACAGGGAATAAGGGATAAACCTCTACTCCTGTTTAAAAGACCAGGAAGGAGTGAGAACCTGTCTACTCCTATATTTATCATCAAAGAAGTTTTTTATGCCAAGAAAGATTTTTAACTAAATGTAAAACAGTAATTTTTCTTTCTTTATTATTTCAGAACACATTCCTCCAGTCAATGCACCGACACATGCGAAAAGGAACGACGACACCCATATCTCCATGCGGACCCACTCTGGGTGCACAAAGCCAGCAACCAAACACATCACCCACTGGAAATTTCTCCCTGGGGAGAGCTGGCACACAGAGTGGATTCTCTTCTAATTTTGATCAGGGATTTTACAGACTGGTTTCTGAGTTTGTAGCCAAAGTTCTTCGATAGATCGCAGACCAAAGTACATCTGACTACACCTACATGTATATTGAACTTGGATGGTATTGTGTAAATGTTTTCACAGTGACTGAAAGTAGATTGAATGACTGGATATGGTAGGACTACAGGTGTCTCTGTGGCACTTAAATGTAGGAAAATAATTGGTTGTGTTCTCTTCCATTTGTGAAGCTATTTTGGATGTATTTTTCTGCAAATGTTCTTTTCAAACAAAAACATTTAAGTGGCTACATTTTTTTACAAAAATAACGTGACATACCTTCACGTTCATGGGTTCTGATCTCACAAAATATGTTAGAGCCACAAATTTTACTCCCTATAAGTGTCTGCCCCTTTTAAAGGGGTTTACATAAAAAAGGGGAAACCATTACATTTAATTGGAAGATGATATGCAAATATTTATATTAGACTAATGTTGGGTAATTGAATGACAAAATAGAAAATCCTTCTGCATTACACATTTCATCCCGAGAAGGGACTTCTTCAGACTAAAAATTAGTTCATCAATGGACTCATCAGTGGAGAGGCTGAAATCCAACAAACTCTGCTTACAATTTTACTTTAAGAAGGCTGAAGATACAGTAATGCCAAGCTTAAAATTTAAATTCTTTTTATTTGTTTAAAAATCACATTGAAAGTATGCTAATTTCCAATTTTTCCATAGTAAATTTACATTCAAGAACATATGTCTCCTTACAAAATTACAGCTTTTACAATGTAGGATATTTAAAATAACAAAAGCAAAAGTAGTAGAAAGCAGAATGTGGTTGGTGATATTCTCCCTCTACGTACATGTAAAGTTTTTAAAAAGTTCACATTTAAAGTTAAACTTCTCTGTATCTCCAGCATTGTTGCAACCAATCTTTGTCATATTTTACCCACCCTCCATAAATATAAAATTGATTCCATTGATAAAACCATTATTACTCTGAAGAAGTCTTTTCTAGGGCTGAAACATGTAACACATGTTTTTTTTCATTGAATTACCCATATACATTTGTTTTCTTTACCAATTTGTCCTACAAAGTGGCTTTCCCTTGAATCAATGTTCCATTCTTATCAGAAGCCAGTGTGTGTGTGTGTGTGCATACACACACACACACACATATATATATATATATATATATATATATATATATATATATATATAAAGTATAACACATTGAGTGCTGGTGCTAATAATAAAACAGTGCTCAATGTATAATAAGAACAAAAATTTATATTAATAATAAATATACATTTTTTATTATATATATATATATATATATATATATATATATAACGTGTGTGTATGAGGGATTAAGATCCAGGTTTAATAGATACATGACCAAATTCTTTTTTTTTCTGTAAAAAAAAAAAAAAAAGCAAAAACATTTTTTTAATAATAAAAAATCACAAATTTTAACAAATGACTGCGCATATATATATTTATATTATTAGATAAAATAATGAATGTTTTGTTAATTTGAAAACAAATGCTTTGTTTGTTCATGTAGTTTTTCTTTCTTTCATACAAGAGAGAATGAAAGGTTGGTTCAAGATTCTGATGACAAATAGAAAAACATTGTCGATAAAGAAACCTAGGTGGCCATCAGAATAACATTTACAATTCCTTTGGACAAAGAGCTAGGAAAAACATCTGGTTGGAATCAGTCACCCAGAAGAAAAATTTTATATCTGACATTAATTTGGATTCCTTTGGATACAAGTGATAAAAAATTAATTACTATTTTGGAGTGACTGTAGACAAAAAGGCTGTGTGGTCTTGTTGATCATAAAAATGCATAAACAGAGTAAAAATAAACTTTTGTTTTATTACTAAAGAGATTGTGAATAATTTTCTTTGCCACCCATAACAATTCTTGAGTGGCCTAGTCGATTGAGAAACGACCAGTATGGGACAAACTGATAAAGAAAAATTAATGACTGAAAATTCCTTTTGTTTTTTGCCTACGCATTTTGAAAGTTGGATTAATCACATCATAGTGTACCAGACATTGGTGTGGGCTGAGGTTAGATGCTGAAAAAGTGGGAGAAGGAAGAGAGAGATTAACACCACCTATATGGAGCAATAGTGCTGGATGAGATGTGAAGAGAGTTGGAGTTGAGAGACGGCTTCATTCCTCTGACCACTCTCCAAAAGGAGCTGAACAACTCCAAATTTGGAAAACCACTCAAGTGAACATATTTTTAGAAAACGGTTGATATTAAGGGTGAAAGACAACTGAACCCAAACCCTAATCAACCCCACCCCTGCTGGACGCAGAACTTCATATAAACTGGAGGTTTGGACAACTGGAAGAGTCCCCATATTACTGCTACTGGAATCCACATCTTTTGCCAAGACCTCCTGACCAAGCCTTGTGTTCGCCCTGAATACCAGAACTTAGAAATTTAAGTTAAACACTGCCACAAACTCCAATGGGGATCCCAATGTCATTTGATTATAACAGTAAGTGGGAAAGGTTAAAACTGCTGTATACAACAAATTATATATAAAGCAAATTGTTGTCATATTTTAACCTGAGTTAATTCTTTATTCCAAAGAATTTTTTGTGTAGCTCCTAGCCGTCAACCTGTCTTCAGTTCAGCATGCTTCATCAGTGATCTTCTCACCCTCTGAGATCAAAAATACCCATTATCTCAATACCAGCAACAAACAAGCCATGCATTAATGAGTGAGGAGTCAGTTAGATGGTAACTATGGTGGTCTGAAGGAACTTGAGTATTAATATGAAGCACAGGGCTACATTATTAGTTATCATTGACCAGGATTGACTCGTGGGGTTACAATACAAATAATATAATTCTATGTTAAACCTATTATCTTGAAGGTTTCTTATTAAATGAAGCATTGTTAATTTTTTTTTTTTTTTTTTTCCCATTAGATTCTGGTGAGATGAAAGAAATACTATCTCACACATTTATAAGTCTACCATTGATCCATGCATTGAATATTGCTGCCACATCTGGTCTGGTGCTTCTGTTATGCATTTAGGGATTCTTAATAAAATACAAAGAACAATCTGCAATGTTATTGTTCCTGATCTGTCATCTCAGCTTCAATTACTTTCCCACTGCCATAACATAGCTTCCCTGTATCTTTTCTATAAATATTTTCATGGTAATTGTTCTGATTTATGAATTTAAGTAGGCTACTGGATTGGTTCAATTGCTTTATATCAACTAGTAGTAATATTATCTTGAATTTTATTATTAGATGAAGCATTGTCAGTTCTTAGTAATCAATTGCTTTATTTATACTAGTCAGTAATATTATTTAACAGTTTAAACAAGTGGTGCCGAAGATGCATGTCTAGTCTGCAAGAATTAAAAAGGTCCTCCAAGGAGGACAGCAAGCAACTGATTATTTTCTAGGCAATATCTATAACCCTGTTGAGCAGCTGACTTACCAGTGATGGCGTATGTCAATGTAGTGAAGTGACTGTCAAGGTCGCTGTTAGTAATTCCGTCATGGCACATGTGTGAGACAGACTTTTAAAAAAAAAAAAAAAAAAAAAACTGTTGGTGACTTGTATGCATGAGCATGTAACTGATAAAAATGAAAAGCATTTTTTTTTTTTTAAATCGGATGGTTTTTTGAGTGTCACAGGTGATTGATAGCAGAGAGATGTGTACTGGGATTTCTTGATATTGGATGTAAAATTTTTGATTTCAACATTTCCTTCTGCATCCCTCTTGGATTTTACAGTGTTTTGATTATCAGTTTGCCTTGCTTTGAACTTGAAATACTACTTCAAATCAACTACAGTCAACAATCTTGTAATAGAATTGTAGGTCATCAGTATTTCCCTATATAAATTAATTTTTATGAGAATTCTTAGTAAATAGTCACTGCTGTGAACTTTTTGACTATCGCAGTGGTATTGTTAGTCCAGGAGAAATACCATGAAGCCTTATCAAGCAATATTTTTGACTTATTACTTTCAAGCTGAAAGAAATGAGCATTAATTTTACCATGTCGTTCAATCAGAACACTGGACAAGTGGCTATATCACTTGCCTGCTTAGTTTCAGGTCAGACATTTGAATCGGGGAAGGATTCATTTGTTAATGTTGTATATACTTAGAGATAGAGGAAGAAAAAGGTCACACTCTTTGTTCTCTGTTGTCTTTGAAGTTTGATATATTCAAAAATGCTTTAAGATTTCTTTCAGTACTTTTAAAAAAAATTTATAACAAAATTTAAAAAAAAAAATGTTAAAACTGCTTTTATATTTAAAACCAGTATATTTGGCATTAAAATGTACATTACTCTTGAGATCCTGTAGGCATAAATGCAAAGCTATGCATGTTTTCTACATAAAGCATCAAAAGGTTAACTTTGACAGTCTCTTAGAAGCAAATGTTTTAGTGTAGCTTTCTTTAACGAAGCAACTTTCTTATTTAAATTCATTGATTTAATAATACAATATTTACACATTATTTACTAATGTTTTGTTTAAATAATTTGTTGCATATTAGCCAGAACAGAAATGTTTTCTCAAATTTTTATGACTGCAACCTGATTTTATTTCTTTCAAGAAAATTTGTTTAAATGTTTTTTCGCATCCCCCATCCCAAATCTATGAAGTACTGAGAAGACAAAATTTGGTCATTTTTCTTATTGACGAGGAACATGTAATTTGTGCAGTTGATTTTATTCAAAGTGTGTATAGGTTGGACCATTGTAACTGGTTCCACAATTTTGAGACGAGTGCCTTAAATAGAAAAAATATACTGTAGATGGAGTTTCTACAGTAGTTCCAGCTTACTAGAAATTGATGCTAAGTTTGTGTGCAAGACAATTATAATTTTGTCTTTCTTGAATCGCAAATGGCTGTCTGTATTTCTGTAATAAGGTATTGTAATTATTCACTGTTTCAGCCATATGATATGATATAGCCTTCTTCATTTCAAACTTCGTCCACCAGGGTAGATTATTCTAGTTCTGCACCTTTTCAGGAGTATCAGTTATCTCCCTTTAACTCAACACTTTTTTTTTTTTGTTCACCCATAACTAGGTATTGAACTCACAACTCTTTGGGTCAAGTCACTGGATTCAATCCACTGGGCCATGTGCCCTTGAGGGCATCACAGTAGGAATTTTTTGAACTTATAAACCTAATGTCTCAGAAACATTTCCCCCCCAGCTCATATTGCACTTTTATTGTTATTCTCTAATATTTCCATATTGTATTCATTTCTATGCTTGGCCAGCTTAGGTGATTATTATTGTGGCCTAGCATAAACACTGATTCCTTAAGTTTTCATATTTTTCAGTGATGTTCTATTATTTCAAACTCATCTCACTGGGAACAGTGATTTCCCTTCATATGTGGTTAGCGACACCTGATTTTTTTTTTTCTATTTCTGCAGCGTTATCTTAAAGGGAGGGCTTGTTTCTCCTTTATATTTCTTACCACAGTTGCATGGGACGAGGTACACACAGTCCTTAACTATGTTCTCCTTCATGGAAGGTCTTACACGGAAGAGCCGTCTGCAAAGTGTTGAACTACTTTTGAAGGTCGTCCTTTGTATTTTTTTTCCAATAATCCCTTCACGTAAGCTAGAATACCGAGGCTGTTTTCTCAGTGTTGTTATCCTCAAACTTCACAAAGATGGTATTCCACTCAGGCCAACTGTTAGCTGCAAAGGCTCTGTGTGCCACTCTTTCAGTTGCTTCTTTGCATTAAGGCCTGACCCAGGCATTGTTAGTGAAATAGTTTCCTTGTTCAAACTGCTGAGGATGCAAGATCATACATTCTCTTCTAAAAATTGTAAATAATGTCTGCTTAGCATACTTACAATATAAACTACAGGTGGGTTCTGTGGGTGTCTGCAACAAGGATTGTTGAGCTATTTTATTTGGGTTTTGTTTAAAACCACAGCACAAGTAAAATCTTAAACATTGGTAAACCTTGTAAGCTCACAAGTCTAATAGATGAGTTTCATGTGGAAAAGCTGTGTGTGAAAAAAGTGTTTATAAATTGTTTGGAAGATGAGCATGCTAACCCCTCAAAATTATGCTTATTTCTCAGTTTAGTAGAAGAATGATCTTGCAGATAATTGAGTTGTGAGCTTAATTTTTATTGTCCTCATGCTTTCTGCCAAATAGACTTAACAGTATTTCAAAATATTTTTTTAAAGTTTGCTTTTTCTCTAGAAACAGCCCCCATGTCCAAGTGTAGTTGTAAAGTTACTAGGTATTCATGTATAATTTCTTAATCGAGCCCACCCTTGACCAGAGCACATTTGCTTGTCACGGACACACGTGGCTGCTGATTCTGTTAGGAGGAACCCTTCCACTTGGCCACTGACTTACTAAAGTGAATTTTTTTTTTTTCCATAGAAGAAATAGACCTATCGCTCTGATCCTCCCCCTCCAAAATTCCAGATGTAAAAATCTGTTATAATTACAGACTTAAGCTGAATTGCTGGGGTAACATAATGAAGGTCTTAAGGTTATAGTCCTCATTTTTGTTAAAAGAGGATGGGTGGGGGAGTAAAAATTTACATGGCAGGCCCTTCTAGAGAGCATTGGGGGCAGAAAAATGCAGGAACGAGTACTTTTTATATTTCATTTTCGGGGTGAGTAATTGTTAATATATTTTATTTCAAACTACTGTTCTCATCTTGAATTGATTATAGATACAATGTTTCAGCCAAGCACCCTTTGGTCATCATCAGATCTCCATTTCCTGGTTTATATTTTTATCTTAATTATTGCATGTTATTTTGCCCCTGGGATTAGAAAAAATAGTATACAATATTTCAAAATAATAGGTTTAATGAATGGGTGAATCAATGTACAGGCTTTATTTAGCTGAGTAAATATCAAGTGAGTTGATACCAACTGTTAAAAACATATATGCATTAATGAGTTAGAAGTGTACCCCACCTCCCATTCTGGCTTAGATGAATAAGGAAGTGTGTGATGTGCTGGTCTCTGGGACCAGCTTGCAAACTTACTGCTGTCTGGGAGTACATTATTAGCCTTAAAACATTAAGCAAATTATTTCAAGCATCAAAGTTTATCTGTAGAAAGAGAAAAAAAGGGGGGGGGGTTGGATTTACACTAAACATTTATCTTTAAATAGTGCATCCCAGCAAATTGCTTATTTTATTTACATTTAACGTGTGTGTGTGGGAGAACCTGTAGCAAGCCACTTTTTAAATAAACGACAGCACAAATGCGTTTATGTGCAAGTTTAATTTCAACAGGTTTCCATATCACTCAATGTTGAAATATGAAATAAAAAAAAAAAAAAAAAAAAAAAAAAATTGAATAAAAGTGTAATCTGACAAAAACAAAAAAAAATAAAAATAATATAATTTGGCAATTTTTTTTTTTTCTTCAATAAATTTAGTCCCAATGTCCAGGTGAAAGAAGAAAGAAAAAAAAAAAAAAAAAAAATAATAATAATAATATGGACACTGAAACAGTTAGTTTACAGCGCAGTTCATGTTTCTTCATATGATGCAGTCTTATTCTCCACCCGCAACTTTAGAGAAAAATGACAAAAAAAAAAAAAAAAAAAAAAAAAAACAAACACACATTCACTTACAGTGAAAGGTCATGCCACCCAAGAGAAACAACTCTTCAAAGTCTTTTTGTTTGGTATAACGTTTGTTTCT
Source organism: Acanthosepion lycidas (assembly GCA_963932145.1). Lineage (NCBI taxonomy): Eukaryota > Metazoa > Mollusca > Cephalopoda > Sepiida > Sepiidae > Acanthosepion > Acanthosepion lycidas. Next base: position 28,611,343 of record OZ010615.1, on the reverse strand, counting down.
GGTTTAATTTTTTTTTTTTTTTTTTTAAGCCGAGGTAAAAAGGAAGAGTTGCCTCCCGTACACATTTCCCTCAACTTCCATAAACGTAACTCCACGACCAAGAGTTACCTCCTTTGCACTCACCCTTAGAGGCGTAACAAGTGCAAATATTCGTCTTTTTTTTTTTTTTTTAACCCCACCCACCCTCTCTTGGGATAACACATTCATTCATCTACAGCCATGCATACATAAATCCACTCTCTCAAACGCAAGTAAGCAGTTCCCATTTTTATGACTTTACAGTCAGAGATATTATCCTCCCCCTACCCAAAGGGGGAAGATCAAATAATTTAATTATATATAATCACATATCATGCACGTGTATGTTATATCAATAAAAATCCTGTTTTTTTTTTTATAAAAAAAAAAAAAAAAAAGCAAGAATTAAGACTGGATCACCAAAATACAGTTCTATATTGGCCACTTTTTTCTTTTTGAGGGGAGGGTATTATTCCTCCTCTTTAAGATAGGGTCATTAATTAAAAAAGCTATTTTTAGGTAAGAATGTACAAATTAAGAGGATCTTCATTGGCATCAGTTTCAAAAGACTTGATAGCATGTAAGTGAGAGTTTGTGGACCAAGAAAAGGTTCTTTCCATGTACCTTTTGTCAAATTAGTCCATGATAGAAGAAAACAAGGCCCAAGTAATTCATTCCTAGCACTAAAAGAATTTAAAAAAAAAATAAATAAATAAATAAATGGAAATGATAGTAATTAAACATGATATTTATAGGCTCTCAGTTTCCTAATTTTCTTTTAAGTAAACTGTCTGGACTGTTATTTGCAATGGTAACTGACTTCAAAAGAAGAAAAAAAAAAATCACCAATTACTCATGGAAACAAATGGTGATTTAATTGAAGACATTTTTTTGTTAGTAAAGATGAATTAGAAATTATGGTTGAAATTTTTATGGTGCCTTAAAAAAAAAAAAAAAAAAAAAAAATTATTATTCACTTTACCAACCCAACCTTACAAAGACTTGGTTCTTTATATATTTACAGTCTTAAAAGCTTTAGATACAGTTGTAAAATGTGTTACACTTATTTTTATATAACATACACTCTCATACAGAATTATATATAATTTAACAATTTTTTTTTTTCAGACTTTCCCCATATGATTTTTACCTACTCCCCCTTCCCAACTCCACCCACCAATCAATCATATTCATGACTGCTCTCTCTCTGTTTGGTGCCACTGTCAGCTGACTGCTGTTCCTTTGTCCGGCTGACCTTTACTACTGTCTCAAGGGCTCCATTTTTGGTTAGGCTGCAGAAAGAGAAGAAAGAAAAAAAATGAAATAAACTCTAAAGTTGGAATATGTTTTGTAGGACTTTGGTATTTAATGATTTGTAAACAAAACTTAAAAAAGAAAAACAAAATCATCTTTCCTAAGGAAAAAAAAGAGTATAATGGAGTTCTATCAAAGAAGTTTAAGTAGTTTTTGTTGAAGACTAAATTCCTAAAAAAAAAAAAAAAAACAATTTTACCATTCCTGAAATAATAAAAGAAAAAAAAAAAAAATTAAATTTAAAACTTACAATTAAAAATAAAATTATATACAACTTCAGATTTTACAGATCAACTCTTGCTACTGCTTGTACGTTAGGCAGCTCAAAAGAATGAGAGAGGAGGGGAATTTCACCATATTTTCAGGAAGAAAATATTTTAATTTCTGTGATATATTGATAAAATATTGTAAATTACTTTGGATTTGTTCTTGCCAAAAGAAAAACTATTTAGGAGCCTTTAGTCATCATATTTAATTAGGTTTGATACCCAAAACTAAGTAATTTTCATTTATGACAAGCACATTAAGAGGTAACAATCCAAATCAGTACCTGTAAGTGAGTGGAAAGAGAAACGTTATTGTTGCTGTAGAATTGTCACTGTGACTAAGAAAAGAAAGGGTCTAAGTTGAAAACTTAGACACCCCCCCCCACTCATAAGTACTAGAGAACTAACTAGTTTTCCATTCACTGTGCCCATAGAAATCAGAATATTTATGAAGAAAATATAACTGGCAAATAATAAAAAATAAAATTCTTTTGATGAAAGAGCAAACTTCCGTTTTTCCTTCTGGTTCATCAAATGACAACAGACAAGAGTTTTCCTTTTCAGAAATAAACTTATCTACAACTCAGTTACACTTGTCACATTGTGATGAAACTATGACTGAAAAATCGCTTAAAGATGACTAGCATGTATGATCGGGCTGGCAGGACTCAGTTAAACTTATTCAACCACCAAAAAATCATTTACTGCAGTGTCTGTCAAATCTATGGTAGTCACACTTGACTTAAATGTGGTACAGAAAGCTAACTCTTTGTTAATCCAAACAGTTTGTCTTAAACTCACAATGAAAAGAAATGCTCTAAGAAAAAGAAACTTTCTTCCTATGAATTGGTCCACTTACACTTCCTCCATTTCAATTTCTTCGTCACTGTCCTGTGGGACTTGCAAATAAGGATTATCCGAAGCTGGCCGGAATTTATATCCAGTCACAATGAAGAAGATAAAGGTGGCCATCTCTTTAAACATTGGATCCAACCATTCATATTTAAATGGCACAGTTATCTGGAATTCAAAAGAGGACAAGAATAAAGTGGCATGACTACAACAAAATAAGAAATCAAAGTCATGTTTTAAAAAACTGTTGAAACAGTTGGTAATCAACCAGAGAAGAAGAGGGTATTACTATCACTAGAAATAGGGTATGAACTAGCTTTTTGCTCAATTTTACATTTTTCTTGCAAATTTGCTTAAAGTTTCAGTAAAATTTGAATAAAGATCATAAAAAAATAAAATCATAATTTCACTGTCTTAAAGAATTTTAACCAAATTGTCCAACAGCTGCAGGACTTTATCAGATTTAAGTAAAAAAAAAAAAAATGCTAGGAGCAATAAGTTATCTTTGTTTTCTGTATTGACGTAGGTTACTTGGTGTTTTCATCTTTAGGCACATATCTATACCTAATCTGGCATAAGATTATAATAAAAGGGCACTAACTTAGGGTTAAAAATAAATTGTGCATATTGAATTGGTTTCAGTATATAATTTTTGTCCAGAGATTGTTAAAGGTGAAATAAAAAAAACTTTTACAGAGACCTGGATGTGTAATATATATATATATATATGAATAAAAAGATAAATGACAATAGGAAAATTGTAGTTATTGGTGACGCATTTCGTTCAATGTGAACTTTCTCAAAGCAAAAAACGAAATGAATTTAATTAAAGAAAATAACTAATAATAACAAAAAACAGAATGTTCTTAGCAACTGGAGGAATGTAGACAACGCTATTTTCATATTGTTAACTGAAACGCGTCAGCAATAACTACAGTTTTCCTATTGTCATTTATAAATATTGTCTTTTCTACAGGTTAACTCTGAGAAATTTTCATATATACAATGTAACCCGGATATAAGAGAGTTGAAGTTGTCGGGACCGGAGAAGAAGTCTCTTATATCCGGGTTTGGTCTATTATATATACATAAACACAGGCTCTAATTTGGGACCAGAGAAAATCTCTTATATCCGGGTTACACTGTACTTTATTTATATATAAGTGAAAGAGGGGGGGGATGAATGATAAAAGTGAGAAGTTTGTGTTTAACCTTTTAGGACTTCATTGGACTAAATTTGATGTGACTACACATGCGTACAAACAAGGGATACTGAGAATTTTAAATAAGAATTTTTTAGTATCACTTAGATACTCAGGATGCAAATTTACTGTGAATGACATTGCAATCAAGGCATTCTCTAAACATTTTTGTAGTGAATTTTTTTCTCCTCTGATCAGTGGAGTCATATTTTTTTTTTTTTTTAACTCCCAGCATCTCTTGTTCATATGTTGCCACACCAACAAAACATGAAATGTGTCATATGAAAACTTTTTCCACTTTGTGTGTGTGTGTGTGTGTGTGTGTATATATATATATATATATATATATATAGAGAGAGAGAGAGAGAGATGAGAGATGAGAGAGCCAAAGTACTTACCTTCAGGAGGTAGACAATAATTCTGGTGAAATATATATAGCAAACAATCTGAAAAATAAAATTTGAGAAACACTAGATATATATATATATATATTTTTTTTTTTTCCCCACTAATTACTGGCAGTTGAAGAAAAATCAAGGTGACACCTTTATGAGATACTTACAAAATCATTAAAAGATTTCATTTGTAACAAGATATTTACTTGTAAAAAACAAACAATAGCGTGTGAATATATATATATATATATAAAAACTTATTCTGGGCATCTGACAAATGGTATATTACCATGATAAGTTTATATTTTCCCTCATCTTTTGAACAGGAGTAGAGGCTTATCTTATATTATTCCTGCTTCCTTCTAAATATCCTCATTCACTCCCAATGACATTATCATATTGCTTGTGGTGGATTGATTAAGAAAAAAAAAAAAATTCAACAACATGTTACTATTGATAAGGTTTCTTAAAGTTAATTCAACTTCATAATTTTTCTGCATCAGTTATATATATATCTCACACAAACATACTTACCATTGGATTGAGAGAGAAACGGATGGAGCACCCAATATAAAGCCTAAGAGCCACTCAAATTAGAGGGTTTGAGGGAACTGGAAACCCATTTCTAAACAGAAAACAAGGGATAAACCTCTACTTCTGTTCAAAATACTGGTGGCAAGTGTGAATTGGATGATAGACAAACCTATCTACTCCTATTGGTGGAGGGAGAAAGTAAATGAAATAAATAGTAAATGAAATTTCAGAGTTCAGGTGCAGACATTAGGAATTGAGCTGAAGCAGACTTCAGAAGTAACCAGAAACCCAATCCTAAACAGAAAACAAGGGAAGCCTCTACACCTATTCAAAAGACAAGGGAGGAGTGTGAACAGGATGATAATTTCAATGGGATAGGTGAACCTGACTTACCAAAATATAAAATTGCCTGAATAACTTTAGCTTGGTAAGCGATATCACTGCTTTCCCATCAGTCTGAGAGGCATCCTGCAAATGGCGAATGGACCTGCAACAAAGAAATGTGAAAATAAATGTATTCAAGAGAAATTTTCTATCAAGTTGTTCATAATATGAACAGCTTCTGGTGCATAGATATTCACAGATGTACCACTGTATATGTTTGAAAACTACTCCCTATCTCAAATAGCATATATAGGGTTCAGTACTGTGTTTTAATATGTATTGTTAAACAAGACTGACAAAGCACTTAAGTTTTATTATATTTTTTATTGCATGCAAACAAATATTTTCTTTTCCAAACTTAATTCAATGAATCTATTAGCCATTTTGAAGCATTTTATTATAACAAATGATATCTTACTACTGCAAACATTAAAATCCATACCAAGTAAGTACTAAGTAAATCTATTCTTAATTCCAGCCTTAACATCAATTATGAACGTGGCTCTACTTGAGCATTAAGGATGTCTTATTTTTCATCAATTTCTATTAAGTCTACAATAACAATTCTATTACTAAAATAAATGGTGTTCAAGTCTATTGTAGCTAATCTAAAATTGACTAGAAAATAGATATATTCTTAATTCCTAAGTATGGCCAGTACATTGTATATGATAAAAGTTTAATTTATAAGTCAAGAGCAATTACAGATTACCAACAGTAACTAAGAATAACAATATATTGCAGTAAAAGTTATGATTGATTTGTTTTCTATGGCTTATCAACCCATTGCTGGTTATTTAAAGCTAGAGAATATTTTTAGATTGTAAGAATTTTTTTTTTTTTTTTTTTGGAGACAGTGATTTACTGATAGAAGTCTTACTAATTAACCCATAGCTGGGAGGAGAAGTAGATTCGTACCTTTCCCAAAGTTATTTGCACATAAGTGAATATAACGGAACCAATGGGAATTAAAACTCAGCTCTCTGATTAACAATTCAGAGCTACTATCCATTACACAATTTTCTACAATGTAAGTGACATGGAGTGTCTTTGCCCTGAAGGTTTTAACTGTCAGAACCCAGGAATGCAGTTCGTGAAAGTACTTTCATTCTTAAAACAGCTTTCACATTAATTTAAAAAAAAAAAAAAAAAAAAAAAAAAAAGAAAAGAAAAAAAGTTTGTCATTCAAATTGCTGGCATCACTTTTCTTGTGCTTGGGGCCATTAAGTAAAATTTATGAATGGTTTATTTCTGGAGTTGAAGGGAGAAAGACTAAATTTTTTATTTTTTTTATTTTCCATTTATTTGATAATGATAAAAAATAAGCTTACCATACAACTGGGAACAAAATAGCACCACAGCAAAGCAAGTCAACAAGAATGAAGATTTCTTTCCAGACTGTGTACTGTGATTGGCCTTCTTCACTTTCCTCAACAATTATCCAGGCTACATTTGCAAGAACCTGAAAGTGGCAGTAGGGTGGAGGGGAAAATAAAACAGAAGGAAAATGAGATTAGGAGAAAATTAATGTATAAGGAGAGTGGAAAAAATATACCTACACTCTTAAACAAATTTCTTTTGTAAAAAAAAAAAAAAAAAAAAAAAAAAAAAAAATCTTTTTAAAGACAAAAAATAAATTATAAATAAAATTTATTTCTTTGCAAAAAAAAAACAAAAAAAAACAGTAAGACACACACAGGAAAAAAAAAAAAAACTAATGCCAAATATTTAGCTTTCTGGCTGCTGAACACCTCAGACATTCACAACAGTTGCCCTATTTAGCCAATCAAACCATTTAATATATGTTATCGTTATTTAACAAAGAACAATGTTTTCCAGTAATAGCAAACTCACCTGCAATGGAATTATGATGATGAAAAGCTTCTTTTCCTTATCACACAGCATATGTTTGATGAATGCCCAACCAGCACCAATGAGTAGAATTGTGGTAAAGAGTAGAGCACCTCTCATTCTGTGCCAAAGGAAAAATAAATTAGTTAATCAAAGATAGCATGAAGAGACAAAATAGCCATGACTCTCAGTTTGGGTCACAACTACTCTATGGCCATTTGAACCTACAACCTGATGATAAGCAGGCAAATAACTCTCATAAAATCAGCATTTGACTACTTGTTAGAAGATTCAATTAATTTTTTTTCCTAAATATTTGTAGTTATTTGAATTAGTCCACTTTTCTTTTTCCTCATATTTTGGGGTTTAATTCATTTAACAAGAATGCAACCATTTCTTTAAGTTTAAAACTTATGACCATTATTAGTATTAATGGCGAAGCTCAGGCTGTTGGCTTAGATATCTCAAAATGCATTTGACAAGGTCTGGTATGCTGGTTTTCACAAGTTTAAAAGTAATGGTGTTTCTGGGTGAATTTTTGATTTGATTCAATCTTTCTTATCCAATTGCAAAGTGAAAGTTGTCTTGAATTGCCACTCTTCTAGATCTTTTTACATTAATGTGGGTGTCCTCTATCCTTGGATCTACTTGCTTTCCTGTCAATTATGATCTTTAAAAATTTAAATGCAATGCCAATTCTCACCTTCTGTCTCCTTGAATCTTATTCTTTTATTATCCTCTCTCCTCAATGTTTTTCTCCGATTCATTCATTCACAGTTAGCCGTTTATGCCTTAGCCACCTTACTGGAGTGAAGTGATTAAAAAAAGATCTGTGAGCCAAATGCAAGCAGCTGTGACATTTCATCCAGCCAACCAAAAGGAATATGTTGTAATAACATATCTTTTTCAATCATTTCACTGCAAGCAAGGTGATAAAGTCACTATAATAATAATAATAATATTAAAATTATAATTAAGTTTAAAAAAATAAGTTTTTTTGTTTATATATCCAATATATAAACAAAAACTCTAATATATACAAAAATATGGAGAAAAATAATATTTAGAAAATATTACAAATAAAAGGGTTACTAATAAATATCAAAGGTTTTTATATTATCTCAAGCAATCACAGAAAAATACTGTAAAGAAAAAAAATGATGACAGATTTTTCTTTTAACAAAAGCCTCCAAGATGAACAATATTCTGATTTAAAATCATTGCCTGATAATTTACAAGATCTGATCAAAAAGTATTGAGACTGATGCTATAAAATGAAAACTACAACACATATCAATTCAGCATTTAATCTCCTTCAAAGTAGTTCCCTTCTGAAGCAACACACTTTATCCAGTGTCATTTCTATTGATGGATGCATTCCTGGAACTCCTTTTTTGGCATTTGCTATGTAACTCTTTAACCCTTAATATGCAGCTCATGGAAATATGTTAGCTGAGCTTCTTTTTACATCACTGATAATATAAAAGGTAAATAAGAAAAATTTCAAACTTTATAATTATTTACTGGATATGAATTTAGACTCCATTTGGTTAAAATGTAAGTTTAATGTTCATGGTTAGTAAAAATATTTAAGAATTTAAATCCTAATTTTAATGCTAAATCTGAGGTGAGGCATTGTTCTTTAAATGCTGAGGGAAGGAATGGTTAAAACAATCATCCGTCAAGAGCGTATGCGTATATACTTTGTGATTACTGGAACCAATACAAATTAACAGTTTAAAAAAAACTGCATACATGAATAAATATTATTGCATACATGCATTTAATATTTATATAAAAATGAGTAATGAAAAAAAAAAAAAAAAAAAGCATGAGTAAATTGCAGCACTCAAACATCTGAATTTTATTGTATTTGGCTTTTACATTAAACAAGTTTAGCCAGCCCTGAAACAACAATATAAATCTATTATGCCCAACAAATGAATGCAAATTACTAATTACTTGATATATATATATAGATATATATATATATATATATCAAAACTTAGAGCCAATTTCAAGTTTCAATGACATACTGTTTGTCAGGATTTGATAAATCTATTGAATTCTTTATTAAATATATCTGCTGCATAAGGAACACTAGTCACCCGATATTGTTCTCATATTGAAAAAAAGAATTTGCATGCATTTATTGGGCATAATAGATTTGTATTGTTGATAAAATATAGTTTTTTTTAAGGTATGCTATATTTATGTGTTAAAGTGCTCAATATCAGGGATAGAGTGTGTGTAAATATGAAAATGGACACTGAAGTCAACACGATTATATTTAAGCAGGAAACAACAGACCGTTTCCTTTGGGTGTTCACTTTAGAGACTAAAGTGAACACCCAAAGGAAATTACATCATAAATAATCAAAACAAATTTAGTCAAAAGGCTAAAATATAATATCATCAATTACCAACATTGTTATCATTTTGCTATCTTTTTATTCCTCAAATTTCATTAACCGGCCTATTAAATAAGGTACACTATGTTTATGGATAAAAGTTCTCAATATCAGAGAGAGAGAGAGCTTGTGTAAATATAAAAGTGGACACTGATATCAACACTGGGTGACAACAGTTTGTTTCATATTTGAATGCAATATTCAGGCCCGAAGATTGTTTTCAAGCCTGAAATGGACTGTTATCACTTGCTGTTGACCTCACTATCGACTTATAATATATATTTTACTTAGATTTTTTTTTGCCTGAAAGTAAAAACAAACATTGGTCCTCTTCCCAAAATGTTCGCCAAGCTATTCAAAAAGGTAATATGCCAATTCTATCAGTGATGCATACCATCATTCTTTAACATGAATCCTTTTCTATTTCCCTTCCAAAATATTTATATAATAATTTGCCAAATGTGGTTCACTTGTATTTAAGCAAGTATTTCATAGAATATCAAAATGGTATTGGAGTTTATTTGATGGTAGAAGTAATTGTACATTTTCTCACTAGTGGGAATGGTCAAGTGCAGGTAAAACTCCAAATGTTCATCTTCAAGACTGGCAAAGTTCTTCCCACTTTGGAGATTAGTGCAACACATATTCCTATCTGCTGTTTGGCTTTCTCCTAGATAGCAACAAACTTGGTAAATGTCTATACGAGTCAGATTTTTAGTGAAGTGACAACATTTACTCACAGGTAAACTATGTAATATAGAATGGCCCAAGCTTCTTCATGGATCCCTTTTGTTTCAATAAAATGAAAATTAATCTGTAAAAAGAAAAAGAAATCAAGGATAAATTTAGTAAAAAGAATACAGAAACAAAATTTATGCTCACAATATTAACCCCTTGAGAGTCAAAATATTTCTTGATTTTTTTTTTTTTTGGCCCAGGTGTCTACTCTGACAGTAAGTCTAATGATTACCGTATATACTTGTGTAATGTTGTACACCCAAATTTTCATTTATAAAAAAGGATTTCATGTATCTTATATATCATGAGAGTTCCATTTTTGAGAGACCAAATCAAAATATATTAACCTCTTTTCCTCTAGCTCTTTATCCCATGTTCTAGTTAAAAAAGTAAAAGAGAATGATAAAACTATTGTTAGTAATGCTACACTCATTGCATAAATGCGTACAGCCATAAACAACAAAACAAGAAACAGCTAGATATCTTGTAAACAATGGAAAAAGATTCATATTTGCTATGTTTGCCTTTGTTGTATCCTTAAAGAGGTTACAGACAGACAAAGGTGGTACTTGAGTGAAGGAACAGCAGCACACACATAGATGAAAGAGAGGTTTATTGTAAAAGAGAACACACTACTGAAAGACAGGAAAGTGGGTGGCAGGCTAGTAATTCCTGAAGCATGCCCCCAGGTATATCCCGCGCTCACTATATATATTAGATTTGTGCAAAAATAATGACGTAATAATGTCGTTTTTTGACGTATTTTTTAACCTCAAAAAACGACATTACTAAGTCATTATTTTAGCACCAACCTAATAGCTACTGATATAGTCAGTTCATATAGGCGATAGGGAGTGTGGGACATTCCATTACAACACCTCTGCCTGAGCTAATTTTCCCATGAAATTTTGCTCAATACTCCTTTTTAGAATCAGGACATAATTGTTTGATTTTTTTTCCTTTTCCTATTACTTTTCCATCTCATCAGTATTTTACAATACAATATTAATATGTGAATATTATATGCATTATTATTGGATACAGTTAAGTAAAACATCAGTTTTATCAAAATCATGCTTATTTTAAAGACAGCTGTACTTTTGGCTACAGTAAATGGATATATAGTTTGGTCAACAGCATAACCAGGTCCAGCAGTACATACACTAATTTTATATCTCATGTATAATGAGACCCCCTTAAATTTAGCTTCAAAATTCACATGATATGCAAGTATATACAGTAAAACAATTCTTTTCAATTCTTCCATTTGAAATAAAAATAAAATGAGATTCTTTCAAATATTTACTTAATTTACACTGTTCTATAAAAATGCCAAATCCCAATTTACCTGTCGTCTTAATGTATTCATTTACCATCAATTCGTTTTACTCTTCACACACACACACACACACAATGTTATTTTTAGTGGATACTCATATTAGAGATATTCCATTTTTTTTTTTTTTTTTTTTTTAACAACAGTATTTTGTTTTTGTCTATCGGCCTGAATATTTCTGAAAACTTATTAAAAGAAAAATGTGCCCTCTAGTAGGATTTGAACCTGTGCTGTGTCCCCCTTTACATGAAAAACTGTTGTTAGATCCAACATGCTTTTAATTGACTCAGCCAAAAAAAAAAAAAAAAAAAAAAAAAAAAAAAAAGAGACATGGTGGAGTAATGGATAGTGGCTTGAATTGAAGAATCAGAGAGCGAAGTTCAAATTCCAGTTGAATCCATTTCATTCACTTACGTGCTAATACCCTTGGGAAATGTATGAATCCTCTTCTTCTCCCTCCAGCTATGGGTAAATAGCAGGACAGACTGGGTTCTATAGCCTTGGATAGCAACTGGTCTAGAAGGACAACTCTGAATTCAAAGTCTGTGGAGGGTCATTTGTGGACCCTGTGGCACATAGTGCACCAAGTCTCTGTATTCGACCCTTCAAAAAGTATGGATGGTCCTGCATTAAACCTTTGCCACTATAATCAAATCACACGTGTAGGTTGTCGGTTTCTTAGGAACTGATCTGCTTGACCCTCATACGTTGAATTCGACGGGAGAGTTGAGAGCATATATTACACACGTGTGTAAAAATCTCATAACTATAATACATCTGAGAAAGGGCAATATGAATAAAAACAAAAGGTAAATTTATATTAGGCGATGCCTTTTGTCCTCTGACAGATTTCCTCATGCAAATGTGAGAATAGGTAATTTTATTTTTGAAGTGTTTAAAAATAAATTCATTTACTCATTATCATTTATTAGACATTAAATTATGTTACTTAGCATCTTCCATAATTTTTCCTAAACTTTTCAGTTAACTTGTTGAGTATTTATGAATGTCTTATATTTAAACATTTTGTAAAACTAACATTTTTACTTTTGTTTATAAATAGTTGTTGCATAAATAAAATCCTGACATTTGCCTTGATAAAGTCTGTCCAAGGATGAAACACGTCGGCCACGTTTTCCTTTCATCTTTATTCATTATATAGAGGCCTGTGTGTTCTGATTTTCTTTTCACAATTTTTAAATGCCATCAATTGCACTGTATAGACAGAAACAGATGTCAGCACAAACAAGTGTACACACTAAAGATATCATTTGTCGTGCAAAGTATTTGTATTAAAAACAAATTTAATAATGATTTGTTTCAGCTATGAATATAAAGCTAGCAGTTATGAACTTCAAAAACTCCCAATGAGAGATGTGCATTCGTTAAGGAGGTAATCAAGCCTTGCCTTATGACAGTTTCTCATGATCTAATTGGTAGGGGTACACATTGGCTAAACAAGTGGTTCCCCCTGATGGGAAAGGTAATACAGATTTAATTCTTGTCAAAGCACATTTTTCTTTAGTAAAGACTTGTCAATTTCTAGGCTGGTTGATATAAATTTTATTGTTTAAAAAGTCCTGGGTATGAAACTACACCTGGCAGCATAGCATCTGATCAGGAGATTGGAGGTTTTTAGAAGTGTGGAATCAGAAATTAATTTCTGTTCCCAGGTCCACCCTGATCTGGAGTGGTAGCACCTGTTACAGTCCCAGCTAGGGCAAATAGACCCCCACCCCAAAAGAAACTATGAAAGTTACCAACAATACCCACTGATAGCAAAGTTACCAACAATACCCACTGATAGCAAAGTTACCAACAATACCCACTGATAGCAAAGTTACCAACAATACCCACTGATAGCAAAGTTACCAACAATACCCACTGATAGCAAAGTTACCAACAATACCCACTGATAGCAAAGTTACCAACAATACCCACTGATAGCAAAGTTACCAACAATACCCACTGATAGCAAAGTTACCAACAATACCCACTGATAGCAAAGTTACCAACAATACCCACTGATAGCAAAGTTACCAACAATACCCACTGATAGCAAAGTTACCAACAATACCCACTGATAGCAAAGTTACCAACAATACCCACTGATAGCAAAGTTACCAACAATACCCACTGATAGCAAAGTTACCAACAATACCCACTGATAGCAAAGTTACCAACAATACCCACTGATAGCAAAGTTACCAACAATACCCACTGATAGCAAAGTTACCAACAATACCCACTGATAGCAAAGTTACCAACAATACCCACTGATAGCAAAGTTACCAACAATACCCACTGATAGCAAAGTTACCAACAATACCCACTGATAGCAAAGTTACCAACAATACCCACTGATAGCAAAGTTACCAACAATACCCACTGATAGCAAAGTTACCAACAATACCCACTGATAGCAAAGTTACCAACAATACATTTTATCTGTAATTGAAAGCATACAATTACATTCAAAATATTTAGCTTTCTGCATTATATAACCCATAGAAGTTGATATGTCACTAAACAAAATCAACCAACCAGCATTGTCTTAAAACCTGACAGTGATGTCAACTCAAATACATGTACCCACTAAAGAACATTTGTGATGATAAATAATGTCAGATTAAAAATTCCTCATCTCTATGCGCGTCATGAATCAAATCCTGATTAATTGCATTGCAGGATCACAGAATTTGGTGGGTGACAGCTCACATAATAGGTAAAAACACTTTTGGTAGATAATAGTTTTTTTTTTTTTTGGTAGTTATGAAAGAGAAAAGAATAAAAATATAAGATGAAAACTTACTGCATGAAAGAGACAAGAAATACTTTTCACATAAACTACACCCAACATCAAGTAATGCATTTTGTAAACATCCTCACTGAAAAAAAAAATAAAAAAAAATAAAAAAAGCAATTTTAGAATCATAGTTACTTTACTTTTCAATTTTATATATATATATATATATATATATATATATATATATATATATATAAATTTTCTTTATTATAAATTGTTTTATCAAAAAGAGTACATCATTTTTTTTTTTTTTTTTTTTTTCTCACCCTATAACTCAATGAAGCCAAATTGTTGTACGTCAATACCCCAATAATATAAATCAAAGAATTAAAAAAAAAAAAAAAAAAAAAAAAATTAAATTTTGCATAATGCCACATTCAGCAAAAAATGAATTTAAAAAAATGTGGGGAGGTCCCCAATACTGTAGAGCAGAGTTTCTCAATCTTTTCTTGAAATAGTTTTCATGTCTCCAGGAACCGCTGCATAAAAATTATATACTACTATAATATCTTTAACATAGTTCACGTATTAAACATAATACAGGATCCAGCAGAATTATCTCCAACATAATGGTAAGACACTTGTGGCATTGGTGTCCTCATCTAGCTAATAGATTACCATTATGTTGAAGGTATTTCTGCTGGACCCTGTATATAGACACAGTCCATGCTTCCTGTACTTGTGAGAGTCACTTGATGATACACAAATCTGCCAAATGTTTTTCAGAGCTCTTTTATTAACTTGAATTTTTAATAAATGTCACAAATTCTCTATTAGATTCAAATCTGGAGACAGTGACAGCCATTCAAGTGTATTGACATTGTTTTCAATAAGCCATTTTTTTTTAGATTTAGCCATATGTTGATGATCATTATCTTGTTGCAAAACCCATTCATTTGGGAGTCCAAGCTTTACTACTGACCTCAAAAAATTAGAGTCCAAAACATCTTGATATATTTTTGAATTCATTCTACCATCTATTATCTATAAATTACCAGTACCATTAGCAGAAAACTATCCCCACACCATGATATTGCCACCACCAAATTTCACTATTAGGATTGTGTTCTTCGGTGAAAAAGTTGTTCTAACTTTTCTCCAGATGTGATTTCTTGAATTACTCCCACATAGTTCAATTTTTGCTTCCTCTGTCCATAAAACACTTTCCCAAAATGATTCATGTTTATTCTTATGCTCACGAACAAATTTTAACTGGGCGTCCCTGTTTTTTCAATAGTAGTGGTGTTTTTCTTGGAGAACACGAACTTAGTGAACTTCTATGAAGTTAATCACTTATTGTTCACTTTTTTAATAATAATACCTGATGCTTTTAATTCTTCCTGTATGGACACATGTATATGCATACATCTGTTGTACATGAATGCTTGTGCCATTCAAATGTACATACACATGCTGTTTGACTGAAATAATACATTGCCTCCCAGTCAGTCTGGACAAGCCCTAAATTACACTGAGCAATAAAACCATAAACTTCGAGATACGAAAAAAATAAGTAAATAAAATGAAAATGTAAGTTTTTTTTTTTGTTTTTTTGTTTTTTTTTTTAACACCCCATCCTCCTAACTAAAAAAGAAAAAAAAAAACTAGCAATGTTTTGCCTGTGGGGATAGAATTTTTTTTTTTTTTTTTTTTTTTCCACTCACAAGGCCCTATGAATGCTTTTGAACTCCAATTTACTAATTTCAAGAGTTCCTTAACCCTAACAAGAACTAAACAAAAATCAAGAGAAATAGAGATACTCACCTGGATCGCTGTAAGACAAAGAGCCAAGCACATCCACTGAGAAAGAAGGCAAAACTACACACAAAATTCATTATTGGCAAAGGCATATCACCAGCAGACAAATAGTTACCCTTATTCTCCTCGATAAGAGTCAACTGTAACAGAAAATGAAAGTAAAGAGAAATTTGTTAAAACAAAATAATATTTAGCTGAATAAACTCACTAACAACGATTTGCAAGATACCGGACAAATTTATACACATAGATCTTAGGGCAATGTTTAACCTTTATGCCCACAAAAAAAATGTGGTGTCAAAAGAAAATTTTTTCCCTTGACACAGCTATTATTTTGACTACCTTCACTCCTCAGCAATGTTTAATGTAAGTGATGATTAGCATTTTAATAAAACCTAAAACCATGAAAGTGAATTTATAAATTTTCTTTGTTCATAGGAATTTACAACAAAAATATTAAACATTATTTATTAGATTATTTATTGAAATGGTTGGCAAAACCTCAGCTAATTGCCAATCCATTCAAACTGTATAAAATGGTAAATAAGGATTTCATTATATTTGGTTCACATATTTTAGCAAATGCTTATAAATTTATGAATAAAAAATTGTTTTCACATTTATTTGTTTATAAATTGGTAAATGATAAATATTGCCTTGTATTAGTTTTTAGAAATATTTTTATAAACAATTTAATAGTGTTCAACATATTATATATAAAAAGGATTTTACTATTTCTTTAGAATGAATTAAGATTGAAAAATGAAATGAAAAGCTAAAATTTTTTGTCCAATTATAAATTAACGTTTCCATCTTCTGCAAAGTCGATTAACAAATTATTTGATAATCTAACACATTTAGAAGATATTTACCGATAAGTTCACTGCAGAGTTAGCTCCCTTGTAGTTTATACAATTGTGAAAGAACAAGTTGTAAAGACCCTCTTCACTGTCTTTTCCTATGTAGACAAGAAACTGAAATAAACGAAAAGGGAAAAAAAAAAAAAAAAAAAATCCCATCAGCCTATGTTGAAGGTCATTTGGAAAAAAGAAAACTATCCACAAGATTTATGTTTAGTTGGCATAACAATGGGAAAAGCAGAATTACTGAGCCAAGTTCGAGTTTGTGGTGTTCACTTTTGTACTAATGCTCTTGCAAAACAATAATAAGAGAATAACAATAATAAGAGAATAACAATAATAAGAGAATAACAATAATAAGAGAATAACAATAATAAGAGAATAACAATAAGAGAATAACAACGTAGTAAAAAAAAAAAAAAAAAAAAAAAAAAAAAAAAAAAAAAAAGACTGTAAAAGATTACTGTTTTTTCAAAGTGAATAAAATACAGAAAAAAAAAAAATCAGCAAAATGATAAAAAATTAAATAATTAATGATCCATAACCCAAAGGTATTTTAATGCATAATAAAATAGAAGTCTAATCAGACAAGTTAAAAAAAAAAAAAAAAAAAAAAAAAAAATAGATAAAGGATTTATTTCTTTTGATTTTTAGACAAAAGACAAATTCATGTCTATAATCAAATTATTTGATGACATCTAAAAAGTAATTTCAATCAGGATTACACACAAATTTAGAACTAGAAATACATGAAAATTATTCAACTTACATAAGCTGTGTAGTAGTCACCAACTTTTTTCATTTTGATTTTAGTTGTTGCTTCTGGAGTCATTTTGCTTGCATTCTTAGTGGCCATGGTTGTTGGCTTGACCATTTTACTGTCAGTTTTTTTAACACTTGCAACAGAAGGAACACTTTTATTGACCACTGGATTTTCGGACAGTTTGCCAATTGCCCTTTTAGACCTTACAATAAGGAAGCTGTCACTCATAACTGAGTGACCAGTATTGAAGTCAGAATTTCGTCGAAACATTTTGTGCTGTTCTGTAAATGTTTTTCGGTCCTGATTAGTGATTGTTAAATGACTCAAGTCTTTACCCCTTTTTTCCACCACAAGCCTATGCAAAGAAAAAAAGTTTAAATCTTATAAACATTCATTCAAAATTTTAAAAGTGAACAAAGTATTGGCAGAAGGAAAAAAAAAAAAAAAAAAAAAAAACTTTCTTCGCTAAAACACAATCAGAAAGAGAAATCCCTAGCATATCACTTCCTATTATATTCTCTGGAAAAGCTGGTCTTAGTCTTAGTTACCAACTTTGAGCTTTCTGTATCCTGTATTTCAACAATAAAACAATTCTGTAACCAATTCTAGTTCTAGAATTATCATCCTCACACGATGCATACATCATTGTGCTCACAAATGCCAAGAAAGTATTTAGTCATCTCTCTATGAGAATGAATTTACCACAAGGTCAGATTTAATGTGGGATCTCATATACTTGTCACTAGTTTCCTTAATACTTCTCTTAGGGATTCCAAGGATATTGATCTTGACCATTAAAATGCAATGGAGAGTTGCTACCTAAGAGACAGCTTCCTGAAACTGAACTTTTTTTTCCCCCTTAAATAATTACCTAGAGACATTCAAGATGCAGACTCTCTTCAGGGGATCAACTGGATTTATATAGTCTATAGTTATCTGAATATTTACAAAGCTTGAAAACCAAATGCTCAATAATTAGGCAACCAGTGAAACTCAAAGTAAGTAGCAATGGGCTGTAGAGCAGAAGTTAACCACTATGTAAAACAGCGAGAAAGTGAGACTGAATTTAACCCATCGATGCCTCCTGTAAAATAAGATATTAATTATGTTTGTTTAATGCCATATAAGCTCTTTTATGGGTCAATTAATGCCAAAACTTAATTTTCTTGGGAGCTTGGAAGTAATAAATATATGATGTATGTTATTCTACTTTCACAATTGAATACATGGTAGATTATACACAGCTTTTGTGCATATTTGTGTTCATGTGGACATAATTACTAGAGATGGTGATATGATGTGTGTTTTATGTTGTAGTTTTGTTGAAGTTATATTCTAAAATAAGGTTTTATTTCTTTAAAAAATTGTAGGATATTATACAGATTAATGTCATGAAAGTTCTTTCACATTAGATGTTGGTTGATTTTGTTTAGTGGTATATCAACACCTCTATGGGTTATTTAATGCTGAAATCTAAATATTTTGAACCTAATTTTATGGCTTCAACTAAATAGATTTTGAAGTCAATTGCAAGCCTTCAACTACAGATAAAATGTATTGTTGGTCATTTTTGCTCTAAATATGCATTGTTAGTAATTTTACTATAAAAATGTATTTTTATACTTTCATAGAGTTTTGTTTGAGGTGGGGGGGGTTACTATTTGCCCATAGCTGGGACCCTAACAGGTGCTACCACTCCAGGTTAGTCTGGGAACAACAGCAATTAAGCGTTGGTTCCATGTTCCTCAAAACCTCCAATCTCCCGATCATCTCCTTGATACCAGATGTAGTCTATCAGGCCCATTGTAACCAGCTACACAAAAATTACAAACTGGATGGATTTGCTTTAAGAAGCATTAAAAAAAAAAAAAAAAAAAAAAAAAAAAATATATATAAAGTATCACTCCTGTTGAACAAACTAAAAATATCAAATTAATTATCATAAAAAAATTAAAAACATCTAACTTTACTATCAGAAATAACAAAAAAAAAAAAAAAAAAAAAAGAAAAGAAAATTATGAATTTAGATGCCCTATAGAAAACTGTATTCCTGACAAAAACATCACCTGTCAAGATAAAGGACACTAAATCTCAACTAGAGTTCAATATGGGCACATCTAAATGCTGATCACTACTCATTTACAAGCACGCCAATCTATCAGGGCAGCTAGTCAAACCTCATTACATACATCTGTACTGTTGTTTATACTGCAATTACACTGAACAGACCTTATCTACAGTTTCTGGGAGAGAGTGTATAATCTAGCATGATCAATTTTTTGAACAAGCTCAGTATGCCCAAACTAAGCACACATTTGAACCAGTACAAAATTGAAGCAACCTTTATATACAAACCTGCAACTGCAAAAAGCCTTATTGGATGAACTTTAGTATTAAAAAAATTTTTTATATTAAAAAAATAAAAAAATAAAAATGAATACTACTTCACATTCAACTCTGGCTCAAAATTATATTATTCAGTAATCCTCTACAAGCTGCCTCGTAAGCTGGATCAACACATCTCAAAATCTATGACCATAGTTAGATGCCAACATTTAACGGGAGAGATCCATCACTTGCCAGAATAGTGAGATATCTGCATTTTTGCTTTGAGGACATATTGTTGACAGTAAGAAAAGGTAAAGGTACAAAAAAAAAAAAAAAAAAAAAAAAACTTACTCTTGTTGCTTAAAATCCATCCGGAAAAAAATAAGGGACATGGAGTCCATGTCTTCTGAATCCTTCCTGGACAGAATACATTTTTCCTGCATGCTTTCCTGGAACAGATAGAACATTTGAGCAATGTGAGATGGCTTGTGGTTGAAGAGGTGTAAATTCCCACCCCAAACTCCCCCTGCTCATAAAGATGACAAGGCACCAACCAGTTTACATTTGACTACTGAATTTAATCATACCTTGGTCACTATTACAAACCTTTTGTAATCTCTATTTGTGTAATAAACAAAATAACTAAAAATTACAGATATTTCTTCATAATTGTTATTTTTTTTTTTAAACTGTGCAGATGTAAAAGTGATTTTAAAAAGTATTTTCCTCATTATTTTTGCTTATCTTTTAATAATCTCCAGTATCAACTGAAAAATCAATAGTCTTTAATAAATTTCTAGAATAGCTCAAAGACCATGAAACTATGTTCTGAAATGATTTCAAACTTGGCTGATTTTAAGTAACATCAGCTTCCATACCTAGTTCAAGCTCTACAAATTGCTGGTTGTATCCATCCTCTATAGATGTGAGACTTGGACACTCCTGGTTTAGGCAGGAAAAAAGGATCCATGCATTTGAGAACAAATGCTTGAGAAAGCTCTTCTGCATCTTGTACTGCAAGCGCAAAACCAATGACTATGTATGGTACAAGGTCAATTAAGCAGTGGGAGATATCATAGTTTCGTCCTGTCACACAGCATAACAGCCTCTGCCAGACCATCATGCAAGACACTGTTGAAAGTGGATGCAAGTGAGGATGGCAAAAACAAAATCTAGTCAGACATCAAAGAACAGATGGACATAACAATGCTGAAACTCTTGAGAGTTATTGCCAACAGATCATCCTTCGGTTTCTTCTGCCCTTAAGTCTCCCTGATGATTGAAACTGTCAAGAGACTGATGATGATTTTAATGTCTTATATCATTCACAAAATATTTGAATTGATTAAAAAGTAAGTTTGTTTAATGCCTTGTCAATATAAATTCTATATTTGTAAGCAATAAGGAAATTAACTTTGATAAAATACGACAATACATTCCACTTCTGAAGAAAGCAAATAAAATTAACCAGTTAATTAAATATTGGGCAATGTTTAATTTTTGTGCTTACAAAAAAAAAAAAAAAAAAAAAAAAAAAAATTATTTATTTATTCCCTTTGATACTGCTATTACTGTATACACTTTACTCCCTGGCAACATTTATTTACAAGATTATAAAAATACATGAACCAGGTACAATGTGACATTTATTATTTTACGTTTTATAAAGATTTATTATTTACCATTTTACATATATTAAAATAACAATAAAGAACAGTAAGATTTATAATCTAGTGTTCTTAGCAATTATTTTTATTTAAAGAAGAAAGAAAAAGAAAAAAAAAAAGTCCTCGATACAAACAGTAGAGCATAATTATTATTTTTTAAAAATATGATTTCATTGCAACACAGAAATTTCTGTTTCAAAACTGAAACTAAAATTGTAAATTTAATCATAAAAATTAAATTTAAAATCCAGAGTATTGCTTGACAATGTAACAAAACTCTGGATTTTTTTAAGTTTAATTTTTGTAATTAAATTTACAATTTTAGTTTCAGTTTTGAATCATCGAAATTTCTGTGTCACAATGGAAATAAAAAGAAAATGATATTTTTTATAAGAAATACATAAGCTATGACACCAAAGCCAATTGATAAAAGAAAAAAAAAAATTTTTTTTTTTTTAAGCAGTATCAATTTGATTTTATCTAGTTGTCTGAAAAGGAAGAAAGAAGCCACTGGAAAAAAAAAAAAAAAAAAAAAAAAAAAATGGAAAGAAAATTTCCAAAAATGGACATCCTAAAGATAAAAGATATGCTAAAATCAATACAATGTTGGTTGTTTGTATCTGTTGTACCTGCTTTCCTAGTCAGGAGATGGAAAAGCTGAAGTTTAAATATGTTTACAGGAATAGAAAAATTAATTTATCTTTCATCTTATTTTTGTTGCTTTCTATTAGAAAAACTAAAAAGGTGTTAGCGAAATTAGTAACAATAATAATAATAATAATGTTTCATTTAAGATATTCACATAACTTTAATGTCTACTACTTGGAAACAAATAATATGGTTCAGAGAAAATCTAACATAGAAAAAAGGTAATTAATTATGTGACTAAATTCAAATTTTGCCTGCTAATAGGATTCCATAGCCAAATTAGTAAACCAATGTCCATGTCAGAAAAGGTCACAAAGATATGGAATGAAAGTTTAAAATTTCATTGGAAATTTTTTTTTTTTTTTTTAATTTATTTATTGAGATTGCTTATGTAGTGATTGCAGAATATGAATATAATAATAATGATGATGAAAGCAACAATACAAAGCTGAAAAATTAATTTGAAATTAATAATTATAATTCTGCTTGTCCCTCCCTTAGTATAACCATTAAGCTATGCCAATACCTCATAAAAAAAAAATAAAAATAAACTGCTCCATTTTGATCATGTGGAAAGGCAGAGACACTACTTGGCCTCAGTGAGAAAATGAAAGGTGTTTAACACTGTTTCAGTGAAATGGAAAAGTTATCAATTTCAAGTCTTTTCATTTGTACTTAAAATAATGACCAGCATTCATAGTTATGATTACTATTGCAATATTTTCTTAAAGTTGTTAAGCTCAAACATTTAACAATGCGATAGGGAAATTTCTACAGATATTTTATTGTCATAGAACTCACCATCATTAATCAGAATATTAAAATAGGAAACCATGAAATTATCACAGGTATTTCTAGTAAATAATAATAATAATAATGGTGGTGATAAGAGTGTGTCATGTAAAAATTCTGACAAAAAAAAAAAAAAAAAAAAAAAATATTTGAAACAGTGGCCTTTAGTCTTTTATAAATTTTTTAAGATTACATGCAAAAAGATTAAAAATAAATTTTTAGCAAGCTTATATTTAAGGATCTTCTATGCACCATGTCCCTTCTGAACATGGGCAATTATGGCTCTCCACAACCTTCATTATTCATATTCGCTGTTGGATTCGGGTGTCACCTATTACTACACTATCCAAGCAATTGAATTTCTGTACTCACTTGATTTTGATGTCCCCAATACATAGTTTACACTTTGGGCTGTCTCTTTTCCTTAAAGTAACTCTTGAACTTTTATCATCCCTCTTTGTCCTTGTTCTGCCATCCATTCACTTTTTATATGCCATGCCCCTTTTATGACATGGTTGATCATGACTCTCCACAACTTCCTGTCTTTTGTTGCTCTAAGCAATGTCTGACTTTGTCCCTATTCTGCCATTCATTCACTCACTTTAATATGACATACTTTCATGATGTAATCAATCATGGCTCTCTACATCTTCCTGTCTTTTGTTGGTCTAAGTAACTTTTAGTTTATCATTCCTCTTTGTCCTTGTTCTATCTATTCACTCAAACTCATTCTATCTACAGTATTTTCACCATTTGTTGATAGAACCCAATCTGCTGCTTCAAGTCTCTTCTTCATCTATAAAGAGAGTACCATACAGGAGATTAAATATTTACATCATTCAGACTGTTGTTCTCATCTTTATTGCCATATTCACGTTTCGGCCTTCTTCAGATGATATATGTTAGAATTTCAAACCAAACCATTATTTAGTCCACTAGAGTAGATTGTTCTAATCCTACATGCTATGCCTGCCCACCGCATGGACTAAAAGGGTTTGTTTTGAAATTCCAATGTATATCACCTGAAGAAGGGCAGAGCATACAATGCCTGGAATGTCATGAATAAAGATGAGGATAACTGTCTGAATGATGTAAATAGTGTAAATAGTTACAATACCTCATCATGTAGGCATAAAGGGCATGGGTCATCCCAAGTTTTACAAGTTCTAGTTTGGTTTATAATTTTTCATTTTACTTTTGGTGTTTTATTCATTTCCTTCAAATGCCAAAAATATTTAGATAGAGCTGTCTGATTTCTTTTATTTATATTGTTGAAAGAGCACTTATGCTGCCTCCATCTGGCTTTAAATTCATTCTTCGTAGACCCAATGTATATCATATTAGTATTAGGACTCTTAGTGGATGAGAGAGTACATTGGTATACCACAGATTTGACGCAGCATTTATTTTCCAATGGGCAGTCTTCTGGGTTTCTACAATCACATAAAAAGTGAAAAATTATGTGATTGTAGAAACCCAGAAACTACACATTAAATTTCTAAATAATAAAAATCTATTAAACAATAGACATGAGTTAACGTTTTTTTGCCGACATCAAATCTTTGGATTTTTAAAAAATTATATGCTAATTATTCAATGCATAGTCCTAATAGTTTAAATACCCTACAAAACAAGATGATTAACCCTTTATGAAGTCGTCAAAAAACAAATGTTATGGCAGTTTTTTTTATATACACAAAACCCTTTCAGAAAAAATAAAATAAAAAATAAATTTCCATAGACATGTAAACCAGACTAGACGAAATTATCTTCCGTTTTAAATTTAGACACCCCAACCTTACCCTGACTTGACATCTATGAACGTAACTCTATACTGATACAAATTATTAACACCCTGTGCCCCTTTCTATATGAACAATTGCACTGGCCGTTACCATGGAAATTTTGATTTCAAAACATGTAGATTTCAGAAATAAGTTATTCCAAAAAAATTTTGCTTGAAGATGGAACAGAGCTTACTTTAATTCAATTTAATTCAAATAATTATATTGAAGTTTTCGGCTCTTGTTTTGAAACGCGAGACCATGTTATGTAGCGTGTTGGAATCATATTTTTAAATCATATTTAATCATATTTATGCTCCACTTTTGTATCGAGCACTATTTTTTAAAAATAATAACAAAAATACTAAAAGAACTTTGAATGATTTACCTAACCAAACCAGTTCTTTCCTATGTATTTTCATTATATATATATATATATATATATATATATATATATATATATATATATATATATATATATATATAGCAAAATCAACCACTTGTATGCAAGCACTACAACTTATATTGCTACATGTCATTCTATAAATAACATCGGTTATTTTCCACTACTGATCTCAGTACTCTGCAAGTGCTATAACCTAATTCAGGATATCAACCTGGCCAAATCAATCACTGTTGGTTACCGCAGGGCAAATACCCACATGTGATATTAGCATATGAATAGCATGTCACACACTGAAGGGTAGTAAAAATAAAAGTTGTTGTTTGTTTAGAAATTCTATTTTTAAATGCTAGTTTGATTATCTTTCAGGATGAGTAAATAAAAAGCTAGCAAACTTGGTAGGATGCACACTTTCAGCAAAATACAGAGCTGAAGAGCCTGCTTTCTGTGATGAATTTTATCATGATGGTGATAAATTATTTTGCAGTTTTTGTCAACACATCGTAGATTGGACTTGAAAGGACACACTTGTGGATCATCCAACACACAAGCCTTGGTTTTTTTCACATGTTTTTATGATCTTGCAAAAAAAAAAAAAAAAAAAAAAAAAAAAAAAAATAGAAAATTGAAATTTACTGCCATGGAAGAACACAGTAAACTTGCCACTAAGTTAGTCTTTTATTACCATATCTCAGAGTTATTTCAGGTTTCCTTTCCATTGGCAGTATTAGACATCTATATTATGTTGGTATTTTTAGGGATAGTTAAATAATAAAAGATGAGTTTATATTAGGTTGGTGCAAAAATAATGACGTAATAATGTCGTTTTGTGACGTATTTTTTAACGTCAAAAAACAACATTATTACATCATTATTTTTGCACCAACCTAATAGTTATCTGAGGTATACTTAAGAGGCTTGAATTAAATATTGGACAGTCACTAAAGCCTTAATACTACATCAACAAAATTAGGTCCATTAACTCACAACACAACCTGTTGCTCATTGATTGACTAATCATTTTGTTTATTTTTAAGAAAACCAAAATGAAAAACTAATGCACATGTCACTCACTCATATACAAAAGTTAGCTGTTCACACTACTACTATAAAAGGTTTCAGCAAAACTTTTCAACAGCTGATTAAATAATACACCTACTGACTTGTGAAGTCACAAAGCTTCAAATGACAAATGTTGTTCGCAAAATATCTATGACCAACTTTTTTCTTTTTTTTTTTTCTTGTAAAACAACTTGCAAGTTTTTTAAGTCTTACTTATCATTAAAAATATTTTTAGAGGCATTAAAAAGTAAAGAGACCGAGAGAGGAAAAAAAAAAAAAAGAGCGAGAGAGAGAGAACGAGGCAAAAAACAGAGCGAGAGAGAGAGAACGAGGCAAAAAACAGAGCGAGAGAGAGAGAACGAGGCAAAAAACAGAGCGAGAGAGAGAGAACGAGGCAAAAAACAGAGCGAGAGAGAGAGAACGAGGCAAAAAACAGAGCGAGAGAGAGAGAACGAGGCAAAAAACAGAGCGAGAGAGAGAGAACGAGGCAAAAAACAGAGCGAGAGAGAGAGAACGAGGCAAAAAACAGAGCGAGAGAGAGAGAACGAGGCAAAAAACAGAGCGAGAGAGAGAGAACGAGGCAAAAAACAGAGCGAGAGAGAGAGAACGAGGCAAAAAACAGAGCGAGAGAGAGAGAACGAGGCAAAAAACAGAGCGAGAGAGAACGAGGCAAAAAACAGAGCGAGAGAGAACGAGGCAAAAAACAGAGCGAGAGAGAACGAGGCAAAAAACAGAGCGAGAGAGAACGAGGCAAAAAACAGAGCGAGAGAGAACGAGGCAAAAAACAGAGCGAGAGAGAACGAGGCAAAAAACAGAGCGAGAGAGAACGAGGCAAAAAACAGAGCGAGAGAGAACGAGGCAAAAAACAGAGCGAGAGAGAACGAGGCAAAAAACAGAGCGAGAGAGAACGAGGCAAAAAACAGAGCGAGAGAGAGAACGAGGCAAAAAACAGAGCGAGAGAGAGAACGAGGCAAAAAACAGAGCGAGAGAGAGAACGAGGCAAAAAACAGAGCGAGAGAGAGAACGAGGCAAAAAACAGAGCGAGAGAGAGAACGAGGCAAAAAACAGAGCGAGAGAGAGAACGAGGCAAAAAACAGAGCGAGAGAGAGAACGAGGCAAAAAACAGAGCGAGAGAGAGAACGAGGCAAAAAACAGAGCGAGAGAGAGAACGAGGCAAAAAACAGAGCGAGAGAGAGAACGAGGCAAAAAACAGAGAGAGAGAGAACGAGGCAAAAAACAGAGAGAGAGAGAACGAGGCAAAAAACAGAGAGAGAGAGAACGAGGCAAAAAACAGAGAGAGAGAGAACGAGGCAAAAAACAGAGAGAGAGAGAACGAGGCAAAAAACAGAGAGAGAGAGAACGAGGCAAAAAACAGAGAGAGAGAGAACGAGGCAAAAAACAGAGAGAGAGAGAACGAGGCAAAAAACAGAGAGAGAGAGAACGAGGCAAAAAACAGAGAGAGAGAGAACGAGGCAAAAAACAGAGAGAGAGAGAACGAGGCAAAAAACAGAGAGAGAGAGAACGAGGCAAAAAACAGAGAGAGAGAGAACGAGGCAAAAAACAGAGAGAGAGAGAACGAGGCAAAAAACAGAGAGAGAGAGAACGAGGCAAAAAACAGAGAGAGAGAGAACGAGGCAAAAAACAGAGAGAGAGAGAACGAGGCAAAAAACAGAGAGAGAGAGAACGAGGCAAAAAACAGAGAGAGAGAGAACGAGGCAAAAAACAGAGAGAGAGAGAACGAGGCAAAAAACAGAGAGAGAGAGAACGAGGCAAAAAACAGAGAGAGAGAGAACGAGGCAAAAAACAGAGAGAGAGAGAGAACGAGGCAAAAAACACAGAGAGAGAGAGAACGAGGCAAAAAACACAGAGAGAGAGAGAACGAGGCAAAAAACACAGAGAGAGAGAGAACGAGGCAAAAAACACAGAGAGAGAGAGAACGAGGCAAAAAACACAGAGAGAGAGAGAGAACGAGGCAAAAAACACAGAGAGAGAGAGAGAACGAGGCAAAAAACACAGAGAGAGAGAGAGAACGAGGCAAAAAACACAGAGAGAGAGAGAGAACGAGGCAAAAAACACAGAGAGAGAGAGAACGAGGCAAAAAACAGAGAGAGAGAGAGAACGAGGCAAAAAACAGAGAGAGAGAGAGAACGAGGCAAAAAACAGAGAGAGAGAGAGAACGAGGCAAAAAACAGAGAGAGAGAGAGAACGAGGCAAAAAACAGAGAGAGAGAGAGAACGAGGCAAAAAACAGAGAGAGAGAGAGAACGAGGCAAAAAACAGAGAGAGAGAGAGAACGAGGCAAAAAACAGAGAGAGAGAGAGAACGAGGCAAAAAACAGAGAGAGAGAGAGAACGAGGCAAAAAACAGAGAGAGAGAGAGAACGAGGCAAAAAACAGAGAGAGAGAGAGAACGAGGCAAAAAACAGAGAGAGAGAGAGAACGAGGCAAAAAACAGAGAGAGAGAGAGAACGAGGCAAAAAACAGAGAGAGAGAGAGAACGAGGCAAAAAACAGAGAGAGAGAGAGAACGAGGCAAAAAACAGAGAGAGAGAGAGAACGAGGCAAAAAACAGAGAGAGAGAGAGAACGAGGCAAAAAACAGAGAGAGAGAGAGAGAGAACGAGGCAAAAAACAGAGAGAGAGAGAGAGAGAGAACGAGGCAAAAAACAGAGAGAGAGAGAGAGAGAGAGAACGAGGCAAAAAACAGAGAGAGAGAGAGAGAGAACGAGGCAAAAAACAGAGAGAGAGAGAGAGAGAACGAAGCAAAAAACAGAGAGAGAGAGAGAGAGAGAACGAGGCAAAAAACAGAGAGAGAGAGAGAGAGAGAGAACGAGGCAAAAAACAGAGAGAGAGAGAGAACGAGGCAAAAAACAGAGAGAGAGAGAGAACGAGGCAAAAAACAGAGAGAGAGAGAGAACGAGGCAAAAAACAGAGAGAGAGAGAGAACGAGGCAAAAAACAGAGAGAGAGAGAGAACGAGGCAAAAAACAGAGCGAGAGAGAGAGAGAGAGAACGAGGCAAAAAACAGAGCGAGAGAGAGAGAGAGAGAGAACGAGGCAAAAAACAGAGCGAGAGAGAGAGAGAGAGAGAACGAGGCAAAAAACAGAGCGAGAGAACGAGGCAAAAAACAGAGCGAGAGAGAGAGAGAGAGCGAGAGAGAGAGAGAACGAGGCGAGAGAGAGAACGAGGCGAGAGAGAGAACGAGGCAAAAAACAGAGAGAGAACGGGGCAAAAAACAGAGAGAGAGAACGGGGCAAAAAACAGAGAGAGAGAACGGGGCAAAAAACAGAGAGAGAGAACGGGGCAAAAAACAGAGAGAGAGAACGGGGCAAAAAACAGAGAGAGAGAACGGGGCAAAAAACAGAGAGAGAGAACGGGGCAAAAAACAGAGAGAGAGAACGGGGCAAAAAACAGAGAGAGAGAACGGGGCAAAAAACAGAGAGAGAGAACGGGGCAAAAAACAGAGAGAGAGAACGGGGCAAAAAACAGAGAGAGAGAACGGGGCAAAAAACAGAGAGAGAGAACGGGGCAAAAAACAGAGCGAGAGAGAGAGAGAACGGGGCAAAAAACAGAGCGAGAGAGAGAACGGGGCAAAAAACAGAGCGAGAGAGAGAGAGAACGGGGCAAAAAACAGAGCGAGAGAGAGAACGGGGCAAAAAACAGAGCGAGAGAGAGAACGGGGCAAAAAACAGAGCGAGAGAGAGAATGAAAAAAAAAAAAAAAAAGATATAAGACTGAGTACCAAGGTTTCAATCTCTTAAAAAGCCCACCACCAAATTTAAATTTGCAATATGGTGAACTTAAAATACATCATATAAATTCGTACTCACCTTATTCTGTCAAAGAAAAGAAAGAAAAAAGTAAATAAAATAATTACTTCTAATTATATTTTTAAAAAGTCAGATGTCCAATATGATAACACACTGACCAAATAGATTTACTTTTTGTTAGATATCATCTGTAATTTTAAAGACAGTCTTAATATGCAAGACAGACCCATCTCCTCTTTTTCTTCATATGGATTGGACATAGAATGAATCTGCCAAATGGCATTCAACAAAAACAAAAATCAGTTGTCTAAACAATTTTTGCAAAATAAACTTAAAATCATGTATCAGTCCATTAAAATAAAAAATGGTGGTATGATAATTTTTTATTTTTTCAATATTTTTAAAAAATTTTAACATGTACCTGCAAAAAAATGTTATGTCAAAAGAATATTTTTTTTTCTCTCGACACCACAATTATTGCATACTCCCTCAGTAATTTGTATAGTTTAAATGCCTATTTTTAGAATTTTAATAAAATCCAGACATGAAATTGGATTTATGCATTTGGCGGGAGGGGGAGAATTTTCTCATGTTCAATATACCAGAGTTATGAGAATGGTGTACTTGGGACAATACTTTAAGTAAATAAGATCAAACTCAAGAGCAACCTTGGCTGGTGGGTAATGCTAGTTTGTTTCAAAAATTTTAGTAAATATCCAGGTATTAAAATGGTAGTACCAAATGGGATTTCATCTAAAGTACCAATTTTGAATTAAGGAAGTCACTACAAAAGTACTTATGTGATGCTGGATTAGTGAGTCACATTTTTTTTTTTTTTTTTATTTTTATACCATTTACATTTTTTCACAAATGTACAAATAGTACTTTCATATCTGGTAGTGGTCAAACAGTCCTTGAAGCTGCTTAAAACATACAAACTTGACTCTCCTAGTATGGTGGTTGTTATGGTACCAATTTTTCTTTTACCGCTTTCACAAGGAAAGCCTTGACTTTTTTTTTTTTTTTATCTGACTGAAACTTTTTTGCTATTTTAGCATACATGTATATTAAATAAAAAAAAAAAAAAAAAAACGCAAAAACACCCCCCCAAAAAAAAAAAAACAAAAAAACAAAAACAAAGAAAAACAACCAGAAAAAAGATTCTCAAAGAGAGAAAGAGGACCCGCAAAAAAACATTGTGTCAGTGGGAGAGAGAGGAAACGCAAAAAAAAAAAAAAAAAAAAAAACAAAAAACAAAAACAATGTGTCGGTGGGAGAGAGAGGAAACGCAAAAAAACACAGTGTGAGTGAGGGCGGGAGAGAGGAGTCGCAAAAACAGTGCGAGTGGGAGAGAGGAATCTCAAAAACAGTGCGAGTGGGAGAGAGGAATCGCAAAAAAGCACTGTGTGAGAGAGAGTGGGAGAGAGGAATCGCAAAAACAGTGCCAGTGGGAGAGAGAAATTCCAAAAAAACACTGTGTGAGAGAGAGTGGGAGAGAGGAGTCGCAAAAACAGTGCCAGTGACAGTGGGAGAGAGGAATCGCAAAAAAAACACTGTGTGAGAGAGGAATCGCAAAAAAAACACTGTGTGAGAGAGAGAGTGGGAGAGAGGAGTTGCAAAAACAGTGCCAGTGAGAGAGAGGAGTCGCAAAAACAGTGCCAGTGAGAGAGAGGAGTCGCAAAAACAGTGCCAGTGAGAGAGAGGAATCGCAAAAACAGTGCCAGTGAGAGAGAGGAATCGCAAAAACAGTGCCAGTGAGAGAGAGGAATCGCAAAAACAGTGCCAGTGAGAGAGAGGAATCGCAAAAACAGTGCCAGTGAGAGAGAGGAATCGCAAAAACAGTGCCAGTGAGAGAGAGGAATCGCAAAAACAGTGCCAGTGAGAGAGAGGAATCGCAAAAACAGTGCCAGTGAGAGAGAGGAATCGCAAAAACAGTGCCAGTGAGAGAAAGGAATCGCAAAAACAGTGCCAGTGAGAGAGAGGAATCGCAAAAACAGTGCCAGTGAGAGAGAGGAATCGCAAAAACAGTGCCAGTGACAGTGGGAGAGAGGAGTCGCAAAAACATTGCCAGTAAGAGAGAGGAGTCGCAAAAACAGTGCCAGTGACAGTGGGAGAAAGGAATCGCAAAAACAAAATAAAAAAAAAAAAAATGTTGATTTTGTAAGTAAGAATAAAGTAAAATTTTTTGATTCTATAATTTTTTTTTTTTTACTTTTAACAATTGTTTCAGTTGTCAAAGAAGCAATAACTTCATTTTCTCCAAAATTTTAACAGCACCAAAACAAATTTCTATCAAAACAACCACTACTAACATATTTGCTTCAGTCATAAATATAATGAAGGCTGGAAAAACCTAAAAACATAGGTATGCTAAATTCAAAGAATTAAGATTATAGCTTAAAATAAGAATTACATTAATCATATTAAATTAAAATCAGGTTTAATCCTGCCTATAACAGAGTACTTCATATTTAAAAAAAAAAAAAATTAAAAATTAATAAATACTTACCAAATATGTAGACATGCCAGTATTTCCACTTTTATCCAGTGTAAATCCAAACTAGAAATAAATGAAAAAAGTGAAACCATTTATTTATCTTTACTTTTTATAGGATTAAATTGTTGGACACAGAAAAATTAATTATTCAGATTTTCTAGGATAAGTAATTGTCTTTTTCTTTCTTTTTTAAATGAACAGTTGAAAAAAAAAAAAAAAAAAAAAAAAAGATAAATTTTTGGTTTTGTTTGCATAAATTTTCAAAGAAATTTTTTTGCAACCATTGTTCTGTCTCTTTGTAGGTTTACTATAATTATGCTACAAATTGCAATTACAAAAACTTTTTAGTTGTAATTTTTGTATAACATGGAAGGTGATGAAAAATTCTTGGCATGACCAAGCAGCTCTTCAGAAAATTTAAATAATTCTGATGTTTATCCAGATGTGCTCAAATATAGTTCAATAAATTTTAAGCAACTTATTATCCAACCCTTCTTTACAATACAGACATTGTGCCACAAACTTCTTACAATTTATAATCCAAATTTAATTTTTTTTTAAGGAGTTATTTAACAAAATCATGTAAACAGACATGATGGCAAGCAATGTAGCCTTTCAGTAAGAAAGTTCAGTGACTTCAAGCAAGAAAGGCAAAGTATTTGTAGTTGAATATCACATATCCGAGCCCATTTTTTTTTTTTTTTTGCATAATTTGAATAACTGATACAATAATAAAAAGGAACACGAGAAGAAAAAAAAAGAAAAAAGTTTAACCCTTTAGCATTCACTCCCACCCACCAAAACCTGTCCCAAAATGAATTTCAAATGTTAAACCCATGATAACCCACCTCATGTATACTCTGCCATAATATAACAGTGAGATTTTGAGAACCAATATTTATGGGTCGGATTTGAGAATGTTGAATGCTAAAGTGTTAAAGAGGTTGGCCTTCATTCAGTTGATAAAAATGAATAAAACCACTTTAAAGTGAATCATTTATTGTTATAGCATACCTATAGACGATAATGGGTATGTCCCCATTCACATAAATACAGTAGTAATTACTGTATGTTCATCTGCAGTTGGAGATTCATTGTGGAATTCACTTGACCGACTTCTAGTAGTTGACTACTACTTCTACACACCGCTGGCAAATCTTATGTGTTGTTCTTGTCCTAATTATTATTGTCCATTACCAATTATCATGTGATTATTCTATTCATTAACCCTCCCATTTGCAGAAAAAAAAAATCATATTTGTTACCTTTTTATATAAAATACATTTATATACATGTGCAGGGCTTGTACTGAGTTTGTCAAAGAAGCTAAGTTCATGCAATTAATGTCCAAGCTGCTTGGTGGGCAAGGCCTGAGGGCACTGTTCCTTAAGCTCATTTTTATGCTAGCCACAGCATCTGAAGATGCACCCACTTAATGACATCAATTTAGTCTTGCACTTCTTACTGCATCATGGAAAGTAAAAAAAAAAAATCATCAAAAGATTTGTGTGTAAATTTCCGGGATGAAGAGTTAATTACATTTGGATTAATATCCTCATCCTAGTTATCACATTTTAGCCTTTGTGCACTGCAACGTTCTTCATGGAATTTTAAACCAAGTCCATTGTTTAATCTATATGGTGAGATTATTCTCATTCAACATCTCTGGATATTTCATCTTTGTCTTTAGTATTGCTTAATTATTGCTATCTCTGTTTTCATTGAATCTGTACTATCCAGCCCAGGGATTGAATTGACAATTGCTCTGCTCCAACTTAACAAAATAACATTTTTTTAATCCTCTAGGCAAATGTCTTGTGGGGCAATTTTGAATCTAGAAAGAATGAGAAATAATGGTAGAGGGAGCTAAGTTTGAAAGAAAAGGCTTCATCAGCAGCAATAAGAGAAGCAGCAGGTGAAAGAGGTCAAGCATAAAAGAAAAAGCAGCAGCAGCAGCAGGTGAAAGAGGTCAAATATAAAAGCAAAAGCAGCAGGCAGGCAATAAGAATATTGTTTGAGGCTCTCAATTTTACATTCAGTATTTTCCCATGGTTGATTGACTATACCTTTTAATGCCTAAATCTTTTATGGATTACTTAAAGCCAAAACATATTTTACATTGTAAGAATAATTCTCTTTTTGGTAAGTGAATATATTAAAGTTTTTTTTTTGGGGGGGGGAGAAAATAATAATGATTCCTATTATCTAACCTCACAGCTGGGGAAAAAAAAAAAAAAAAAAAAAAAAAGAAGATGAATTCGCACCTTTCCCAAGGCACATAATTGATTGTAAAAAACTCAACTGGAATTCAAACTCAGCTCTCCAATTTCTCATTCAGAGCTGCTATCCATTACACCATCTGCACATCTGTATTGTCCATGAATATGGTGGCTAGTCATTGTGAGTTCAATCCCTGGGTTGGGTAGTACAGATTGACAGTGGAAATAGGGGCAGCAATAATTAAACAAAAGATATCCCAAAACACTGATAAGCATATTGAAATTCCTTTTTAGTTTGGTTTGGTTTATAGCATATCAACCCCAATGGGTTATTTAATGCTGACAAGATTTTTGTTGCTGGTAATATATTTCAAGATGTATTACTGGTAATACATTTTGTTTTTCCAAAAATGTACTATTGGTAATAATGTATTGCTGGTAGTAATTTTTTGTTCAAAAATGTATTGATGGTATTTTCCTTCTTCCAAAATGTATTAATGGTAATATTTTTTCCAAAAACATATTGCTGGTATTAAAAACTTTTTTTTTACTCCAGTTTGGGAGTTAGCTATTTGCCCATAGCTGGTGCTACAACCTCAGGTCAGGGTAGACCTGGGAATAACCAGCAATTACAAGGAGGTTTCATGCTCAAAACCTACTGATCAGAGGCCTTGCTGTCAGATGTAGTTTATTGTCTTACCCTGGACGTGGATGTAGTTTATTGTCATACCCAGGATGGGAAATTCCCTGAAAGTTACCCAGATCAACAGACACCCGAAGAAGTCTGGAAGGCAAAGATGGCCGAAATATTGTGATAAGATGAAGACAGTGTAAATAATGTAAATAGCATTGGAAGTTTTGTTAATACAGATTGTGAGAGGTGTTGATATCTGATGAGCATCTACAGCATCTGTACTATTCCAATACGGTTCAATGATAATTAGATCTTGTTCTGATATTGTCACAGCATCAATCTTAGCCTTTACAAAGTGTCCTCATTGCATCTGTCAGTGATTTCAATGGTTGCCCCTTGGTCTGGACAAGTGTCCTCTTCACTGTCACAGCTACCAACACATAAGCCATTGTAACAGCACCTTGTACCTGACAATGTTCTAAGAATGAGTTATCATAAAGACAGTATCCTTGACTGTGAAGGACATATTTTTTTTTTTTTTTTTTTTTTTTTACAGTGATGTTTAGTCTGTATAAGGCCAGAGAGCCACTAGAGGAAGAGGCTTACAGAGTAAGAGGCACAGCTTATGTGAATATGTGTAGTAGATAATGGTTAATCCTAGACTTGAACACATTAAGATTGTAGTGATTGAGGAAGCATCCTCTTGGCAGTCAGTTCCACAAGGTATTGGTTTGTGGAAAGAAGCTGTTGAATTGGGAGTTACATCTCACCAGAGGAATATGAAGGGAATGAGGGTGGTTCACAACAATGTGCGTAGCATGTCAGGCCCTAGCCATGAAACTCAAGACTGGTAGAACTAAGGAGTGTAATGATAGCTCATCTGAACACTTTCTATAGAAATAGCGACCGAGCAGCAAGAGGCTTGCAACATCTTGTCTGCGAGAAAGGGGTTGTAGGGTGGAAATAATTTGTCACCCACAAGGACAAGAAGACACTTTTGAACTACAGAGAGTGGAAAGCAAAGACTGGGCAGCACCTGCTCATACATGGCAGCAGTACTCCATTTTCAGCCTGATCTGGCTCTTGTAAAGGTAGGGGATAACAGGAGGAGTCAGGTACTTGTTGGAGTGGTGCAGCTTGCAACAATCATTTGTATACATTCTTTGTCAAAAGCAGAAAAAAAAAAAAAAAAAAAAAAAAAAAATTTGAAGACATTTCTTAATTATTCTGATTTCCCAATTAAGCTTTGATGTGATGTTTGATGTGGGGGGATGGGGAACAAGAAGACACTTGATCACCAAATGTCTGCCAAATCTAATCAGCTACCTTTCAGACTATGTGATCCTCTATTTCCAATAAGCAATAAAGTAAGTTATTAGAACCAAAACTTGATAAATGAAAGAGGATAACCATCACAAATACTGTTAGAAACCAGAAACTAAAAAGTGAATGTCATCTCTGCTTCGTTTCAGAAAAGTGATTTTGGCGGGGTATTGGGGTAATAAAATCTAGAATACCAAATCAATACACTTAATATAACTGTTCAATCCAGAAATTTTCTTCACAAATTATGGATTGCATGAGGTCTGGCTGAAAAATAACGGGAATGGTGTCAATTTATATTTTCCCCCTCAAAGTAATCACCCTTTTACATTCTTTCCTACCACACTTTTATGCACTGCTGGGATGACTGTTCTTGGATGCCCCTCAGCCCAGTCATTACAGCCCTCTTGATGGCCTCCACACCTTCAAAACTGGTTTCCTTAAAGATTCTCTTGAGCTTGGGGGGAAAATAAAAAGTCACACACAACAAGATATGGTGATGTGCTCAACCAGGAAATGCCAGATGATCAACGTGTTGTGAGCAGCTGCATTTCTCATGGTAAAGCAGCCACAATTTGTCCTGCCAAAACTCTTCTTGCTCATTGAGTGAAGCAAATACTAAGATTACAGTTATATAATCCCAAGACGTCATTTTAGATGATAACAGTCCACTTATCCCTCTTAAAACACACCCAGTCCCTCTACTTTTCATACAGACCTCAAAATATATTTTAATATAATGAAAAGTTCTTCTATAGTGCTCTTATCCATGAATTTCTTTTCTTTTCTCCAAGAAAGAAAAGTTGCTTCCTGGTATAATGATCTTTGGAACATTTTAATCAGCCTAATGCTATGTTTTGATCAGACTGTTCTTCACCAGCATTGAATTGTTTTTTTTTTTTTTTTTTTTTTTTTTCGAGGATCTGCTTGACAATTTTAGTGAATGGAGCAAGGTTTTATATATTTCACATGAAAATGCAATAGGTCAATGGTTAAAGGCTTTGTGGTTTCGCTGATATACAGAGACAATAAAGAAAAACTATTTTTTCTTTCTTTCCTCTTCTTCCTTTGCTTTCCTGTCTGTTCACTTGCTGACACCCATTTGAAAAGTAAAAAAACTCTTCACCCAACTTTCTTTCCAGCTCTTATGCAACCACCGTTCACCCATAATGCATTTGCACTTCTCTATATAAGTGTTACTTCCACTTTTCTTGCTTTTTGCTTCCCGTGCCAGTAAGTATTCACTTACTATCTCTACCACATGCCCCCCTTGATCTCAACAAGATCATCCTCATACCATGTAGTCACATGTGGTTGCACCTCTCTTCCTGATCTACATGCTGGATCATTTGTATCACTATCACCTTGTCTTGTACTATCATTGTTATCCGGTGAGTCATTCACTCGTTGTACATCCAGGATGTACTGGGAGATTCCATCTACAGAAACATGATTCTATGACTGTATTCCAGTCAACATTCCCTGTCCCCATTGCATGGTGCAGCCAGCACCAGGCCTCTTTATCTATACCTCTTCTCCAACTTGAACTGAACCTGGTCACCTCACCGTTGCTTCATTTTTGGGGATGACCAACGGATGTCTCGTACCGAAATATTGCGTGCTGTAGTACAGAAACCTCCTCCTGGCCTACCCGAGGAGACATGTTATACCAGTAAACTACCTAATTGGTGATATTTGACCCCTCTCAGGTACTGCCTTCACAGTCC
Source organism: Acanthosepion lycidas (assembly GCA_963932145.1). Lineage (NCBI taxonomy): Eukaryota > Metazoa > Mollusca > Cephalopoda > Sepiida > Sepiidae > Acanthosepion > Acanthosepion lycidas. Next base: position 28,573,006 of record OZ010615.1, on the reverse strand, counting down.
TGTGGCGCCTGTCTACAATGCCATTTCCACTAGGTCTGTATACAGCACCCTAACCACCTATCCAGTATAGCCTTGACTGGCACTGACTTGAAAGCCGTGCCATTATGGATTAGGACTGCTTCCACTGGGCATCTCTCTAGGAATAGCTTGTTCAGCATAGATGCAACCACTTTCCCCATTTCTCCCTTTAACTCCCGCTATATGGCTATGCGGCCGGGCCCGCAATTGACCATCAACAGATATGACCCATTTTAGTAATGGGTGACATCAATTGCTAGTCTTGCCCAATTGTTTGAGACATGAACTTCACCAGCCTTATGCATACTTAGTGCGGGATCAATTGACTGGTATCGTTAGCATGCTCACACTACTCTACACACAACTCCCCTAGAGAAAGTTGGGTTTACCTTCCTGGTCAAATATAGCATCCTCTCAACACACATGTAGTGCATCTTGTGCAATTTTTCGACCCCCCCCATCTTCAACATCGCACATTCTTTGGTTGCATCAAGGGGCATTTTCATCCAAGCTTTCCTCACCCTTGTGAGCACATCGGCCTTATTAGCCAATGTGGATACAAGGCTTGCTCTGACCTGTAGGTCAAACTCTTTAATGACATCCTCCAGAATTCCCAATCTATGCTTTATGAGCATCTCTCTGCTGCTCCCTTAGTCTATATCCTGCTCTCCTTTGTAATAACAGACTCATCCCATGCCAACACTGTTGCTGAGTCCATCTTCACCTCTATGTTTTTCAGCTCCCACTGCAGTGCCAAGTTGTTGGCCTTTCATTATTGCATCCAATTCTGCTACATTTATGTGGTTGGTGTCCGTTTTCTTCCTCAACCAAAGCAGTGTCCTCTGCTTCGACATCCTCTACCTCCAATACAAATCCCATTGCTATGCTACTTACATCACACCAAACTACGCCATCATCCACCTTTGTTACATGACATTTTTATTTCTGCAACTTTAGCCCAAGTGCTTCTCCCCCATCAAGTGCCTCTGAAGGTTTTGATATTAATTCATATTTTATGAGGTGGCATCTTTTTCTGCATGCAAAACCATCTCATCCACCAAGATGTCATCAATATAGGAATTTGTGGCCTACCTTACTGTCTCCTCCTGCTTCACTACAGTCTTGAGCACTGCCACCATGATTTTTGGCATGACATTCAACCCAAACCCTAATCTAGTAAGTGGTCCCCTTGTACCTTACAATTTGGTATTGCCACATCTTCTCTGCTACATGTAATTGCAGGTATGCTGATTTCAGATCTACAATTGTAGCAGCACCCATCATCTGTCTCCACTCTTGCACGGTTTCTCCACATACATCAATATCGTCACTTCCCATGTGGTATGATACATATGTATTTAACTCCCTATAGTCTCGTACTGGCCTAACTTTATGTTCTGTTGGTTGGTTAACCACCATGAGTAGCAACATTCCATTGTGGACTTTCTCCTTGCACGATACCAGGATGCCTTCTTCATCCCATCTGTCCACCTCCTTTTTAATCTCCAATCTCTTCTCTTCTTGCATGGAATTCTTATACAAGCTCACCTTGTTCTTTAATATGGGTGGTCTGCTTGTCCAGCACCATTCAATGTTCCACTTTTTGCCATCAAATTCAGCACAAAAATCCTTATCCTGAACTTTCAGCCGAGTCTGTCCACCACCTTGCAGTCGCAGAGTTGCTGCACTTAGCAAATTTACTGGAAATCGAGCATTTGAATCTTTCCGGAGCCTCCAGTTTACCAAATTTAACCTGGTTTCGATTAATGGTGACCCCCCCCCCAGTTTATCAATCACATCCATACTACTGACAATGTCGTCAACAATGTGCTCCAAAACAAGCAACCTTATCTTGAACTGCAACTCTTCTACCAATAATGTCACAGTGCTAGAGCACTTGCATGCAACCTCTCTTCCGTCAACTGCCTTTATAAGTGTTCCTGCACTCAAATTTCTCACCAAACAAGAAGTCACAAGAGTTGTAGTGCATCCAGTATCCCCTAGTGTTCTTGCTTTCCTTCCCTCTACTACAACCGTTACAATTGGTAAGGTTTGGTGTTGTGCCAATGTTGATCCATCGGGGTAGCTACTGGTGCAGTAACTCCCCCTTGCCTGTTTCGCTGGGAACAAAATCTGACAATGTGTCCCTTCTCTGCACATCTATAGCACATCACAGCAGGCTTCGGTTGTTCCCTACGATCTTTTATCATGTGTGGCCCACGACACTGAAAACATTGTCCACTAAACTTTCTTGTCTGTTCCTTTCCTGGTCATGTTTTGTGCCACAGGTCCTATTCCAAGGGATTCTCCTGCTCTATTCATGGTTAGTACCCTAGCAGTAGTTATCACCTCACTCATCTCTAGTTTCTAACTGGGGCACCTGCTGAAGTGCAATCGATATTTGGTCTGGAAACCCATGCACAAATGCTAGCTTTACCATCCTCTCCACACTCCTTCATGAATCCTGATAATCACTATGTTGTTAGCATAAACATCAATTGATTTGCTAGTCCATTTGGATTTTATCAGTTTTCCATATGTTACGAAAGGTCTATCTGTAAAGACCTAGAGTAGCATTGATATGACAGGTGCTGAGATGATTGAATCAATTTCATTCATTTCCATATAGAGAGACAATGCAACCCCCTCAAGATACAATGGGGTCAGACTCAACAAGTCAGTGATATGTCGCAACCTAGTAACCAACTTCACTCATGAGCCATGCCACTGTGTCTTCATGTCCATCAACGGGTCTGATTGTGTCACTGGCCACATGCATTCTCCCCATTTGTCCTTCAATGGTGAAATGCCGAAATAGCTTGTGGTCTTTGCTGACGATAAAGAAAAACCCTTTTCTTTCATCTTTAAAAAATAAAAAAAGAAACAAACTCCTCACCCATCAGTCTTTCCAACTTTTATGCAACCACCACTCACCTATAATGCATTAGTAATTCCCTAGATAAGTGTTACTTCCACTTTTCTAGCTTTTTGCTTCCGGTGCCAGTAAGTTTTTACTTTAATCTTTTTTACCACAGGTTTTTAACTCGCTCCCTCCAAAAATTTGCGGAAGAATAATATAGTATGATGAAAAGGCCCCAAACTTGATAAAAACAAAGTTTTTGTCAAAATGTTTATGTTATTAAGAGGAAAGACCAAGGTTATTTTTTGATTATTTTATTAAATATTTTAATCTCTTCTCACGCATTTGATATTTTGGTTAAAAATCTTGTTTTTCTTGTGTCAGTTGGTGGGCCAAAGATTAGTCTAGGAAATTGACTGTCTTTTTTTTTTTGTTTAGTATAAACACGTTGTTTTGGAAATTCTTGCAAAAAAAAAAAAAAAAAAAAAAAAAAAAAAATCAAATAATTGTCAGATTTTAATTAAATTTTCAGGACTTATTAACAAATAAAATTAACTTTGAAATTTTTCTTTAGAAAAATTTGGTAAAGTATTTTTTTTTTTTATTTTACATCTATTACCCCATACTTAATTTTATGAAATTGAGAAATTAAATAATATCAGCCTCTTCATTAATTAATTAACTTCATATTTATATTAGTTAAAAAAACCAGACACTTTGGAGAATTTAAATCATCAATTTGTTTTTGTCAAACAGAAACACTATTTACCAAAAATCTGCTCTGAATAAAAATGAGAAATATGTAATAAAACCATGACATTATTTAATTAGAAAAGCTTTTATTTGCTTTTATAAATAAGATATATTAAGGACATTATTGTCTTAAAAAATTTTTTTCAAAGAAAAATGAATTTGTACAAGAATTGTTTCCATTTTTTTAAATTTTAATTAGACTAATTTATTAAGTTTTAAATCTGTTAAAATTCTGTATTAATTTCACCCTTTTAGATGATATAAAGTAAAAACTATATTTACTAATTGTAAATGAAAAAGCTTAGCACAAATAATCAAACGTCAATATTTTTAAAAGATTTTTGAATTTTTTAGTATTTATATAAATGTTCCAATCTTTGTAGATATAGTCATCTATACACGACATTAGTAGAAAATAAAAGCAATAACTAAATTTAAAGCCAAAGAGTATATAAATTCAATAAAACAGTAGATTATAGAGATATTTTCTTAAATTTTTAAGATTATTGAGTACTTAAAAATTTATATATTATAATTCAATTATTTTTTATGCCTCCAAAGAACAACACTAGATGAACATCAATATGTCATCTAGCAATCAAACAGCTTAAACAGTTACCGCCATATTAAAAAGTGCATTTCTGCGATATTTTAAACTTAAAGTAAATAATATCAGTCTCGAATCAGATTAATTATACTTTAAATCAGCTAATATTCTTCAAATAAAGTTTTCAGAAATGTATATTTTATTTTTGGAAGATTTTTTTTCTTTTTTTAATAAAGAGAATTACATTGTGATAAATGTGGTCTTGGAAAAAAAAAAAAAAAAAAAAAAAAAAAAACTCTTTTCAGTCAATTTAAATTATTTTTGAATTACAGCAAAGTATTTTGCTTATTGGAAATATTAAATTTATTAGCATGTAATTAAAACTAAAAAGCTTCAAGAAAGATTTTTCAAAATTCATTTTAAATCTTAGGTTTTGTGTTTTCTGTGGTATCTACTTTTAACCATATACTATTGTTTAAACCATAATGCTGAAAATGATCTTCTGAAAGTATTTCATCCTTTATTTATTAATCCAATTAATGGATATCTATTCATTCACACAGTCTGCTTTTCCTGCATTTGTAATGTTTTGTGATGGTGATTTATACACTGGCAGCTACTGTTAAATGCTTTTATTGAACATTTTTGTTGGTGTTATATAAATAAAATATATGTAGAACATTTTAGTTTGTGTTACTGATGATCATTAACCTGGTCATTTTGTGGAGATTCCTCTCAAATTTTTAATTTTCCCTTTATTAGCCATGCTCCATATATGAATAAAATCTGATTTAAAAATGACTAATTACAAGGATTTTGTAATGACTAATGCTCTGGTTAGTATGATCTTTTCAACACTCTTTAGAAAATATGCCCATACTATTAAATATTTTTCACCAAAAGAGTATTTTTGTGAGGGTTTAACCTCATTTTTGAGCTAATCTATCAATTATAAGGGATGATTCAGCAAGTAGAAATTCCAGAGTAATGAAAAACACATCTCAAATCCAATGATATGAAAAATAGCAAATAAAAAACTGAATCCTTGTCGAGATAACAAATATGGAAATGCAAGAACTAAATAAAGGAATGTGAGAAAACTTGCCGTATAGTAAACATTAGTCAGTTTAACGTTATCCTTTAAAATCAATTCACAGAGTCTCAAACGGTACCGTTGCCTTGATCAAAGTAATATACCAGCTCAATGAAACTGGTTTGCATTCTGCTCAAAGTTGAAACTATGTCCTCAATATAGAACTGTAGGTTCCGTTCTAAACAAGTGCAACATTTACATAACCCCTGGATAACAGAGCTGCATAATTTAACTAGCACATCAAAACCAACAGCAGAAATATATATCAAGAGAAGGAATCTGTAAATGTCCTCTCTCCCAAGACAGTCTTTTGTCAAAACTGTGGCAAGCAAACTCAATTGTCCATCTTTTAATTTTTTCTTAATTTTACTTGTTTTCTTAGAATCAAACATAGATGATACCAATTTCTGACAGTAAGAGGGGTAAAGCAACATCCATTTCAGTAGCCTCCACTAGTACAGGACTTCCACCATAGTATATACCTCTTTTCCCTTTGACCATGTTTTTGTTCACTAGCATTTAAAGCCTTTAAATAGAATTGATTAGTTTTTATGGCTTAGCCTTTTGTAGGTTATTTAAAGCCAGAAAAATTTTTTTTTTAAATTGCAAATATTTTTGAAGATAATGTTTTACTGATAAAAGTCCTATTTTAGTTAACCCATAGCTGGAGGAGGAAGAGGTGGATTCAAACCTTTCCCAAGGGTATTTGCACATAAGTGAATATAACAAATCCAACTGGAATTGGAATACTTGTTGATTTCCAATTCCAAGACATTATTAATTACACCACCTGCCCATCCAAGCTTACAGCACCTGGTATTCTCAAACAGTCATCCATCTGTCAGTGGTTCCCAAACATTGCGGTGTGGCTCATAGCTGTAGCAGAAGATAGCAGAAGAGGTGGAATGATTGAAAGAAATCAAAGATTTAGAAACAGTTTCAAAAAATTTGTATGCCAAAAATAAATATGATTTCAAAATTTAAAATATTATTATGGTAATCTGGATTGGCTCCAAACAAGTCTATAGTGTTGGGAAATCATAGTGGGACCAGCTGATGAAGATTAATTATTAGAAAATGCCTTTTCACATACGCATTCTAAAAGTTTGGATACGTCACAGGAACAGCGTGTCAGCCCTTAGAGTGGGCTGAGGTTAGATGCTGAGAAAGTAGGAGAAAGAAAAGAGATTAGCATCACCTGTATGGAGTGAGAGAAGACATAAAGGGAGTTTGAGTTAAGGGACGACTTGATTCTTGTGACAAACTTTCAAAAAGGGGTTGGATAACCTCAAATTTGGAAAATCACTCTAGTAAACATATTTTGAGAATATGGAATTAATTTTGATGCTAAGGGTAGAAGATAACCAAATCCAACCCTAGTCAACCCCACCCATACCAGATACAGTACTCCATATTACTGCTACTGGAATCCATATCGCTTGCAGAGACCTCCTAACCAAGACCTTGTGCTAGCCCTGAAGACTAGAATTTAGACATTTAACAGTATGTAAACTCCAAAGGGAGATCCCAGTGACATTTGATTAAGTAGGAAAGGTTAAAAGCACTGTATACAACAAATCATATATAAACCAAATCATTTTTACATTTTTAATCAGAGTTAATTCTTTATTCCAAAGAATTTTTTTTTTTAGGTAGCTCCTAGCCATTGAACTGTCTTCACTTCAGCATGCTTTATCAGTGATCTTCTCACCCTCAAAAACATGACATGGCAAAAGAGTTAATGGTTGTGAACAAACAAATGACAGCTAAACCAAGTGGAACTGTACCTATCATCACAATACCAATGACAAACTAGCCATGCACTAATGAAGAGTCGGCTAAATGGTAACCACAGTGGTCTGAAGGAACTTGAAGAACAATACAGGGATGTGGGTTACATTGTTGGTTGCCATGGACTAGGATCGACTTAGGGCTACACCACTGATCCAAGTACTGACCAGGCTTGACATTGCTTAATTTAAGCAGGTTTAAACATGATATGGTCACAAACCACCTTTAAATAAAAAGCCATTGGTCTGCCAGCTTGATTTAAGGTGACAGTGATATTGTGTTCTGATGTATCTGTCTCTACAACAAAGGGAATTGTTTTATCAATAGAAATCAGCACAGAACTTTTTATCTTAACTTTCAAAAACCCAAGTATCTTTACAGCCATCTTGAATAGTAATTTCTTGACTTGTATTAGAGGAGCAATCTTCTTGGAGTAATCGTCAATCGAATAGGAAAGGTATAAGAACACACATATAGTAAGTCAACATGAATTCATATACGAACTTGTGTGGGACCATGGCTATCAATTCCCATGTCTATAAGTGATAGTGGTGGGTTTTGCAGTCTCAACATCTGGCAAACTGCCAAATCATCTATGGTCTTGTGGAGAGAAGTGATTCTCAAACTATCTGATGTAGTGTACTGGCAGTTTTTTTTTGTTTTTTTTTTTTAAACAATGTACGACAGACTGCCCATCAAAGCTTTCAAATCCAACAGGGGTTTGGGCGAGTTGTGACCCTCCACACCTTTTAGATATGACCTATTTTGGGTTCATTTTGATATAATCCATACTAAAACACGAGAATATTATAAGGCCAGTCATCACTGATGTAACAAGTCTTACCAGTATGTACCATATTTGCATACTTGTGCTACTTCTGACCCTACACACTAGCCACACACGCATCTTTGTTGTTACAGTGACATTTGAAAATCTGCTAGGCAACTAGATTATGAATCTAAAGAATTAAATGCTAATTTTAAGACTTTTGGCTGAAATCCATGTAGCTATTCCTTTTTTCCACAGTCAAGCAAATTTTTTAAAGGTCAAATTAGAAATATATGTCCATGAAATTGGCCTTTTGGTTCTCACAGTCACATGCCACATTGTCGTGTTGTCATTTGTATTTCAGTTCACGTTTTTGCTGTTCATTATATTGCATTCATTAGTTGTATAGCAATGACTTATAACATAAATAATTTAAAAATTTAACCATAATAAGTATAAAACTAAAATGAAAATGTTAAAAAAAAAAAAAAAAAAAAATAGTCTCAAGTCAGACAACCCAGCAGTCTCCTATGGCATAAAATGGGAGTACTGTTTCTTTGTTTTCTGGAAACTCTCTGCACACCAGCAGATGGTGTCTCACATACTGGCATGTGTACCATACTTTGAGTAGAACTGTTGTAGAGGATTCTTCAACTTCTTATTCATTTGACTGAAGTGAAATAACAGATTTCCATGAACAAGCAATCAAGATTCAATGCCTCGTTAGCATTCTATAACTGTTGTTTATTATAAAAATATTAATAGTTATTATGACAGGTAGGCAGAGTTCATTATCTGAAACTGATAAAAAGCTGCAGTTTAGTAATTGTGGACTATTTCTAGTTTGCCTAACAAAATGTCTCTACATATCCCTACATATGGCCCTTAACCCTTTAGCATTCACATTATACATACATACATACACACACAATGGACTATCAATTTTGACTTACGAGAAGCCAACAACCTTATTCAGATTTTATATTTGTGCTGTATTTGACACTTCAGTCATGCTAGTGACCTGCATACAAGTCTACATATCGTGCAACAGCGAGAATCTTGGAACATAGTAACAGGAATATTTGCTGACTCTTTTTGCTGTTGTCTTTCCTCTTTTAACCAGTCAATATAACAGATTTCAAAACTTCTGATACCATTATCACAAATATCTCCAGTTATTTCTATCTGGGCAAATTATTTGAAGTCAGTACGAGGCACATGGACAGCCGAGAGATTACTCTTCAGCTTGTCTTTATACTGCGACTGTCCAAAACACCTTTGTCTACTGTCAAGCTGGATGGAAATAGAAAGGGAAATAAGAAATCTGTCAGAAACAAAGACAAATAGTTGACTTGCTTGGTATCAGTCAACAATGAAGGTGTATATCCATTAGGTTCTAAAAAATCTGGCAATATTACATTGTAGAGATCATTTGTCCACTCAAGACCTGACATGTGTCATCATTATCCTCATCTGAATCAATCAGTTCATTATTATTAATGTCAGAACTGTCAATATCTGATTTGTCTTGCAATTCTAGTATTTTTAAAAAGTTTTTCCTCAGATTCTAGAATAACCTGGGCTGTATATCCCTCAAATGAGAGTTTTTAGTCACTTGATTCCATCTCATTGTGGTGCTTGATTTCTCGTCAAAAAAAAAAAAAAAAAAAAAAAAATTCTAAAACTCAAAATGACAGAATTAGCATGTAGTCAAAGTCTCACTGTTTGCATAACTTTGTGTGTTATTTGTTGTTGTAATGGAATGTCCCACACTCCCTATCACTGATGTGGACTATATCAGTAGATATATATGGTGAGCACAGGATATACCTGGGGTTTGCTTCAGGAATTACTAGCCTGTCACCCAATTCCTTGTCTTTCAGTAGTGTATTCTTTCTTAGAATAAACCTCTTTTCTTTCATCTACATGCATGTTGCTGTTCCTTCACTCAAGTACCATCTTTGTTTGTAACCTCTTTAAGGATACATTTTTGATTATGTCATTATATTATGGCAGAGTATAAATTGAACACTGAGAGGCGATATTTATATGGTTGGTTTGAAGGTGTTGAATACTAAAGGATTAAATAAACAATTTCTTTAAAGTAAACGTTTTTATCAAGAGAATTGTTTAATTAGTTTTCTATGGCTTATCAGCTCTTTGCAGTTTATTTAAAGCCAGAAAATATTTTTAGATTGTAAGATTTTTTTTGAATAATGATTTAGTGATACAAGTTTTACTAATTAAGCCATAACTGGGGAAGATGGATTCATATATTTCACAAGAATATTTGTGCATAAGTGAATATAATGAACCCAACTGGAATTTGGCTCTCCAATTAACAATTCCGAGCCATTATCCATTACACCACCTGCACATCCAAGCTTACAGCACAAGCAATCCACCATCAAGGTACTGACGAGGCTTGACATTGCTGAACTTTGGTGATCATATGGGAACCAATGTTTCAATGTAATGTGGCCTTAAGCCAAGAGAATTAACAATGAATTTGTCTATAATATGTTGAAATCAATTAACTGACTATTCCCAAATGATTATTATTTAAAAAAAAAAAAAAAAAAAAAAAAAAAACAGGTTAACCCAGTTATTTGAAGTCAAAACATTTCAAATTGTAGGAGGTTGCTTATATTACCTGGAATTCCCAAGTAGTCCCCCATTGAAGCATTGACCTTGCTTGACACGGCTTAACTTCGGTGATCAAACTAGAACCAGTGTTTTTCAGTGTGTGATTTGAACATGGGCTATTCTCAAACAAAACCAGCAGAATCAGCATGGTTAACCACAAGTCCCAAAAGCAATAAAAGGCTCATCTTCAAGTATTAGGACTTGATGGATGGCTGATTTCAAGTCATCTGTATTAAGGGTTCTTAAATAGAAAGCCACTGGTCTACCAGCTTGATTTAAGGTGATTGTGATACTGTAATCTTATGTACCAGTCTCTACAACAAAGAGAATCATTTTATCAATAGAATTTCCTCATAGTGCTTTCAAAACTCAAATGTCCATTCAGTCATCTTGGGTATTAGAAAAGTCTTGAGTTATATTAGAGGAGCCAGACAGCGTTTGCCAATCCTTGGTTGGAGATAAGCATCTAACAATGAATTAATTCATTGAGAGTAATCGATTACTATTCTTTGGTGTTGCTCATTGCCATTAAAACTTGTGAGGGAATGCTTAAACCTCTTCACTTCAGTTTTAGTTTGGGGCACAGAGTTAAAATTAAGCGTTTATCTAGAGAATTATATTTCCTTGCTTAGTACCCATTAGTCTATAATCATTGGTAAGATTAGCAGGATGTAAAGAAGATAACAGAAAAAGTAACCAATTTCCACACATTTAATAGAGGTTTCTCCTATCAAAATTTACAAAGGCACTTTGATGACACCTCATCAAGCTGTGTTCACATTAGGACAAATCTGACCACATAGATGGCATCACATTATAGTGCTGACATCCTGTCAGCACTACATTAACCAAACAATGCCCAGAGGTCTTACAGCACAATAAGGTGGATGCCATAATCTTAGATCAGTGGTCCCCGAACTTTTTTCTCTGGGTCACATTTTAGAGTTAAAATTTGCCCACACCTCAAATTTTATGTGATAAAAGGCACATCTATAATAATAATAATAATAAAACCAGATTCAAATTCAGAATCTTAACATTGATAACTCTCTCCTCCAATTTGCAGATCCTAATTACTATATGCTTAATACTTGATATAATGCAAAAAATGTCACAATGATAAAATTGGTCAATAATTATAACTATTAAATAATCATGCATGCAATTACAAGTAATCCACAATAATATTTTAAATTTTGAAATCATTTATTTTTGGCATATGAATTTTTTTTAAAACTGTTTCTAAATTTGTGTCTTTCAATCATTCCGCCTCACCTGCTATTATCTTCTGCCACCATTTGGGAACCACTGTCTTAGACTGGTTGGTTTGTTGTTTTTTTAGGGGGTTTTTTTTTTTTTTTCTAGCTTATAAACTCCTTTGTGGGTTATTTGAAGTCAAAATAATTTTGGATTCTAAGAATAACTGTTTTTGCAAATGAACTGCACTGACAATTTTGTTGAGAATAATGATTTTTTTTTTCTAGTCGTCCTACTATTTAACCTATTAGGTTGGTGCAAAAATAATGATGTAATAATGTCGTTTTTGATGTTAAAAAAATACGTCAAAAAACGACATTATTACGTCATTATTTTTGCACCAACCTAATATAACTAGGGTCGGAAAGAGTGACTTACACCTTTTCTGGAAAGTATTTGTGGATAAGTGAATGTAATGAAAACAAGTGAAATTTGATGATGGATCTCACTATAGTCATAAAACCTGGATATGCATACAAATATCCAATCAAAAAGATTGGCATAGGAATCTCACTATTATCCATGACCATAAGTACTCCATCTTTTTCATTTCATTTAATCCAGGGAGAAGTAGAATTTTTGAGATAGTTGCTATAATTAGTGTTGGAAACCAAAGCACAGCAAACATACCTCCGCAAAATATCCTTTTATTACTACCACACATCTATATAGCTTCCCATGATAAATTGTAATGGAAATATTAGCAGTTTCCTTATAAGGAAACATTCAACATTCATTGACTGAGCAGCTAGTACCAGTTTTGGTTGGAAATTTATAAAACCTCTCTCTTAAAACAATTTTTTTTTTTACGAAAACTGGTTTCTAAAGTCCAGTAGCTGTTATTGCTCTTTCCAGTATTGATGGGGGTTTTCTTCGTAACTTTTTATTTGAAGTAGTGTACAATGTCAGAATTTTGATTATACCATTATTTTCTCTGAGTTACATGTGCTATCCATTTTAGCTGTTTCTGTAAGTTCTCAAATAATGTGGTTTCTGTTATTTGGTACAGGTCTTGCTTTGTGATTCTGTAGCAACAGTCTACAAGCTTCAAATAAGTGTGTCCCTCACTAAGACCTTCATATTTCATTCACTCAAAGCCATTTTTAACCATTGATCTTAGAAAGTAATTATATACAGATGGCAACATGCATGACATCCATATGAAGTTTCATCAGATTGAGATTATTTAAGAACACAATTCTAGTTTTCAAGTTAGTGTTTTGGTTTTGTAGCAATTGGCAGTGTTGGGTAAAACTACCTCTAGTACAGCCTGTTCTATTTTCAATTGCTGTTTCTCCTATAGTTCTGGCAAATGTCTAACACAAGATACATTTCTCTCTCTCTCTTTGAGACTGCAAATGGTGCTTATTTTTCAGATAATCTTTTACTAGTAGTTCATATTTGCATATCATCACTAGAAAGAGGTTACACTCAAGATTCTACTACACAATAGGTTTCTGAATTATTGAGCTTGTTCCAGAGCTCTTTCTTGATTGGGCATTTCCAAGATAAAGTGTTTTGTTCCCAATCAGCTCTCAGATGATATTAGACCACTTTTAAAAACATTACATCTGCATACTTTCACAATTAAAAATAGTCATACATAAAACAAGCATTGTAATTAATAAGTATATTTGGAGAGAATATTTATTTTGTAAAATATACAAAATTGTGGCAGAAGGCTGAAGGGGACATGGAGAAAGTCCTAGTTAAGCACAATCACAACCAATTCATTCAATCCAATATGCTCAATCACCACAAGAACCTGTCTATTACCTCCCAATCCTACATGTACCACAATACCACATATTCACAAGGGACCTACGAAACATGCCATGATGTAAAAATTTATGTTGTTCATAAAGTCTCTTTACAAAAATATATAAGAATTTCATGAAACATGAAGTGATTGGGGAGGGGAGATGAACCCAGAAAACAAACTCAAAATGTAAACAAAAGATACAACTAAAACAAAACAATGTTAGTAGGAACTGTCCACTGTATTCTGTCAATAGAAAGAATCAAGGAGCACACTCACTAATGGAATGAGAAGGATAAAAATAAATTGTCGAGATGACAAATGCGGGACAAAAAACAAACTGGGGAGGTTGGGAATCTCAACATGAGCCATAACAAAAGAGAATGCTGGGAAACAGGCTGGGAGTGGTGTTCAATAGCTCAAAGAAAACTAGACAATGTTGTTTACCAATGTATTCACTTATTAGCAGAATAAGAATTTATTTAAAAATTCTCAGATTTTAGGAACTTATCTATGGTTGATCTATTCAAAACAAGCTATATCTGTTGAATAAGTTGTACAATCCAATTTTATATTTTAGGTTTTATTCAACAATTTATGTAGCCTTTCAGTAACAAAGTTCACAAAATAAAACCAAAGTACACAGAGCTTTCTCAGCCAAAATGTAATTCAACACTGAATAATCAGGTTTCATTCAATATGGAGAATGAGCAGAGAAAATCAACATTTCCATTCTTTTTATAATCAGAATCTTTGTCAAGCATTGTTTGTTTAATATATATATATATATATATATATATATATATTAGTGTATTGGGGCAGCAGTTCATTATTTAAATATATATTGTTAAATATAACAGACAACAAAAACGAATGTCTATGTTTGATCATGAGCCATTCTAAGCTCTGTATATTTGCTATAATTTCAGGTGAAAATAAAGACAAAATTTGTCCAACATTTGGACATTTTTTTTAATTTATTAAGCTGGTCCTTGATCTAAGCTTTCAGCTCACATGAGCCATCTTCAGAGTGTTTATGTGGACATTTGAGCAAAGATATACACTATCAAAGATGATATTCTGTTATGATGATATAGAAAATTGCTATGCAAAGATAATGGTCACAGGATAGCAGACACAGGTTGTAAATTCACAATGTGGTTCTATGACGTTGTATACTCAAATAGATGGTATTGTTATGAGATCTCATTTACGCACGCTTTTTTCTAATTTTTATATGGCACATTTAGAAAATAAAATACTTAATAACACTAATAACCCCCCCCCATATAGGTAAAATACATAGATAACATTTTCATTTTAGCTAAAGATATTGATCAAATTACACAACATTCCAGCACACACAAACTTACTACTTCTCTATCTAGGAAACCCACAAGCATTAACACATGTCTTTTTAATTATAATAGTGAATGCCCCCAATATAAGTTAGCCATTATAAAAAAACTTAATCCAATGCACACAAATGATATCTTCTTCCAAAACCATATTATATAAAGAATTACATAACATTAAAGAAACACTTGTTAATAATGGATTTCCTAATTCTGTCATTGATCAACAAATTAAAATGTCAATAAACAAAATTGATAATATTAATAATAATAATAATAACAGTGTATGTTAAAATAAACATAACACTATTAACTTGTACTATTGTAACCAAATGCATAATAATTACAAACATGATGAAACAAGACTCAAAAACTTAATAGGTAGAAATGTTAATCCCATTAATAATAATAAGCAAGTTAATCTCATCATATATTGTAAAAAATATAAAACAATTGACCTCATAGTCTCTAATAACCGTACAACCATATATATATAGATATATATCTCAAGTATGTGGTGCAGTTCAATTTACATTACATGAATCATATATGTTTTTGTATGAATGATTCATGTAATATATATATATATATATATATATGTTGTGTGTGTATATATATATATATATATATATATATATAGATATATATATATATATATATATATACACACACACTGTGTTTATTTTTTAACAGTATTTTATTATTTTTCATCTACGAGACTGAATATTCCAAAAATTTTATTAAAGAAAAATATGTATGACAGTATTCGAACATTCATCCCTCTTTACAGGAAAATCTGTTAGATCCAATGAGCTTTTAACCAACTCTGCCATGAAGTATGTCACTAATTAAGCAAGGTTCTATATTGCCTTATGAACCCATCCTTCTTTTTCAGATTCTTGAAAGTTTATATATATATTAGTTTAAAAGGCAACAACCTAATGCTAACTTCTGACTATACAAAAAAGAAAAAATATTTCTCCACATTAAAAATAATAAAAAAAAAAAAAAAATAAAAAAGTCACACTGGTAGGCATTATATATATATATATATATATATATATATATATATATACACACACACACACAATTTCAAATTATAAATAAAGGGGGAAGAATATACATAATGGGGGCACATAATAGTAAAGGATAGAGAGATATAAATTAAAATAAAACTTCACTTACTGATGCATAGTCAATTTTATTTGGGTTATCCACCTCATAGGAGAATTTGGTTACATTGACTGAAAGTGTTCCACCTTTGAGAAAACCGAACGTACTCAATGTGAACTGCTTCCGATCATCATTCTGTTACAGAAAAAATAGAAATAAAAATGAATTTACATAATTTGTGTAAAAAAATTCTGTATTTGTATGTAAAATTTCAGTTTCTAGTTAATTTGAAAGACAAAAAAAAAAAAAAAAAAAAAAAAAATTCTTTTCAGATATACGGTTTGTAGAGAAAGTGATTTTATTGACATTTCCATTTGGTTTATATTTTTTGATAGAGGTCCACTGTTTTAAGAAATGATATGTTATCCCCTTTTTGCTTTCTCAAAGATCTCAGATATGGTTTATATTATAGCATTTTTGTCCCAAGAGAGAACAAGGTTTGAACACTCAGTTAATATATGTTTAATAGTGTATGCCATTTCACATGTTTGGCATACTGGCTGATCTTTGTTTAGCAAGTACGGGCAAGTTATTCTTGTATAGCAAATAAGCAAGTGAGCCAGTACTATTTATTCTTGTCAAGATTTTCTGAAAGCTGACTTCCATTCTCCTAATTTGGGGTGAATTGTGAAGAGCTTATTGTGTGGGTTATCATCCCAGCACTGTTGCCATTCCTTTTGAACACATTTGTTAATGACTTCCTTAAAGTCAGTGTATGAGATTTTGGCCGTTGAATTTACATCCATATCTAAAGCTGATTTGGCTGCTAGGTCTACTTTATTACCTTCCTCTCCAATGTGGCTAGGAGTCCAACATAGTTTGAATGTCTTCATGTTTGCAAGTAGTGCTGCTCATTTTACATAATAGTTTGATAAGTGGGTTGTTGGATTTTTTTCATCAAAGGATGGATAGGGAGTCCGAAAAAATTAAGAAATTTTTTGTTTGCTCTGTGTAATGATATTGAGCTAAATTGTGTAAGCTGCCATAGTGAAAATAGAACTTCGCTTTGGCAGGTGCTATTTTTTTTTTTTTATAACATTGTGGCTCACTGCTGCACATCCCGTCTTGTTCTCACACTCTGACCAGTCTGCATAGATGGATGTAGGGTTAAGTGTAGTTTTCTAATATGCCCCAAAACTTGTCCTGGAATGTGAGTGGATGTGTTTTTTTTGTTTAGAGAGTTTATTTAATTCTAGCAAGACTTCAGGTGGAATACTGGCTGCTGTCTTTTCTTGTATGTTTGAGAATGAGGTCCTTGATTTCATCCTCAAGTCCATAGGGTTGTATTGTATTGTATTTTTGCTGGAATAGATCATAGTAATTATGTTTAAAGTTACTGCTGTAAGCCAAGTTAGTTGGGCATGATTTTATTTTGGCATAGTACTGTAGTGCTGGTTTAGTGTGCTATAAATGTGGAAGTGTTTCATTAGCTTCTGTGTATAAGCTCTCCACTGCAGATGTCCTAAAAGCCCCAAGTACTAATCTGAAGCCTTCATGATAGGTTGTGTTGAGTATTTTTAAATATGATTTTCTGGTCACCATATATATGAAACTAGAGTAATCCAGTTTTGAGTGAAGTAATGATCTCTATAATTTAATTAATGTAAACACAGTTGGAAGAGTAGAGTTTGTAAATCTCAACAAATAATATTAGCAATAACTTCAACAATACTAAGTACTGTGAAGATACTGTCATGCATGTTGACAAAAAAAAAAAAAAAAAAAAAAAAAAATTCTTGTCAAATAAAAACCAGAAATAAGGATCAAAGACAAAAAATATATCTACAATATTATTAATAAGGATGTTTGAAAACTCTATAGTACTAAATCTGTGACAATGCCTCATAGTACAAAGGGGTGTGGGGACTTTAGGGGGTTTCTTCCTGGCCAAGATAGTTGCATATTGCCCATCAGAGAAAGTCTTCAAACCAAGATAAAGAAGAAAGACAATTGTTGAAGTAGACAACCACTTAAATTTGATTTTCAAGACAAAAAAAATGTATTAATTGATGTTTGAAAAAGCAATAGAAATGTCTCTTTCAGGTAAACTAGAATTCATATATAGAAATATACATGACAAGAAAATGAAGAACAAAATGCTACATGTATAATATTTTAAATGGAGATGTTAGGAAAACTCACAGTATTAACGCTGTAACAAACTGTACAGTACTAATGGAGGGTTAAACTTATGAGGATTTCTCTCCAACGGGAAAAAAAAAAATAAAGTTTTGCAAAGCAAGACAACCACCTCAATTTGATTTTCAAAGTGATCAATACATTTTATCAGTAGTTGAAGGCATACAATTGCATTCAAAATACTCAGACTTCAGCATTAAATAACCTATAAAGGTTGATATACTGCTAAACAAATCCATCCAACCAATGCTGATGACCACTACACTGTCCTATAAGTTTGTTTTTTTTTGGGGGGGGGGGTCTAGACAGAAAAAAAAAAATTACATTTTAAAATTATTATTTGTCAAAGTGAACATATTTAAATTGTAAGCAGTAAAATCTGCCATGACAAAGCCCCAGAGTACTAACACAGGTTTAAGCTTAAGAGGGTTTCATCCTGACCAAATTGCTCATCAGGGAAAGGTCACTCTTCAAACCCAGATGAAGAGAGACCTTGTTGAGCTAGACAATCACTTAAATTTGATTTTCAAAACTAAAAAAATTAAAATAAGACTGTTAAAAGTTAGATTAAATTTCATGAGAAAGGTAACTAATTAATTTATAGGTACCTTTCTTATGAAATTTTATCAGAAGTGTACATAAAATACTATAATTTTATGTACATTTACTACATTTTACTGTGTTATTTTTATTTCCACTCATTTTATTATTAATTTTGATATTTCATTTATGGAAAAAATGCCATAACTGAGATTGATATAAAAATAAGACCATATAAACTCCATAAGATGATACTGATACTTTTAGGTACCCTTCTCAGTTGAAATTGAAAAATCAAATTAATTTCTCCACACATGTTTTGCAAAAGTAAAGGTTTTAACAGCGGAGAACAATGCTTAACTCAAATAATGCAACTTAATTGTATTCTGGTTGGTCTTCCATACTTTATAATTAGAGCCCAATTATAAACACAAAATTACATTTAATTGTTGCGAGTCTTCTGGTTAGTCAAAACAATACAATTTACAACACACTAAAAAAAGATCTATCTCATAAGGACACTTAGGAAACCCAATGCAGCTTTTAACTAATTTTATAAAAATTTTAAATTTAAATTTTAATAACTTAAATGTAAAAATCTATTATAATTAAAGAAATAACAAATAATTGTATTAAAAATTCATTTTTCATTGAAAAAGTTTTTTGCTTTCAGAAAATATTGTCCATATTCATAAAAACAACTAAAAGCAATTAAAAGCATTTGAAATTAATTAATATATTTGCTTTATTGAGTTTGGTATGTTACAATTCAGAGCTAATTTTCAGGTAGGGAGTCTAATTAAAAAACGAGAAAAAAAAAAAAAAAAAAAACAAAAACAAACAAACAAACAAACAAAAAAAAAAAACAAACAAACAAAAATAAACAAAAACAGGATTTGCATTCCTCAAAGCCTTGTGTTTTTAACTATTGTAATTACTAAATCGATCGAATTTCTAGAGTTTTCATAAAATTAGTCTCAGTAAAAAAAAAAAAAAAAAAAAAAAAAAATATTTGCCATGACATATTTATAATAATTTTGATCATCTGTGAATAGTTTCTGAAAGTTTCATTAACATCCAACAATTATTTATTTTTGCAAGATTTTCCAAATTAATGTGTCAGACAGAAAAAAAAAAAAAAACGTTCTAAAGTTTTGATATTTTACTAGTTCCAGTGATACAAAGAGAAACAAGGATTTTTAAATGAAAATTCAGATTGTTCTAAAAAGAAGGAAAATTTTTAAAAAAATAATTAAAATAAACTTTGATCTTTCCTCTTAATAATAAACAGACAATAAAATTTTGTTTTCGTCAAGTTTGGTGTCTTTTTCATCATGCTATGCACTTTTTTTGTTTTAGCGATCTCGTGGATGCATGTATATTAACTGATGCTTAAAAAAAGCAATAGAAATGTCTGCTTTAGGTAAACTAGAATTCATACATAGTGTGATTGATTTGCTTTCTGTCACTTATCAATTCTTTGCAGATTATTTAAAGCTAGAAAATATTTTTAGATTGTAAGTATTTGCTGGGGGAGATAATGATTTACTGAGACAAGTCTTACTAATTAACCCATAACTGGGGGTAAAACAGGTGAATTCATACCTTTTGCAAGGGTATTTGTGTGTAAGTGAATATAATGAACCTGACATGAATTGAAACACTGCCCTCCAATTAACAATTCCACTCCATTATCCATTACACCACCTGCATATCCAAGCTTACAGCACCTTGTATTCCCAAGCTTCATACATAGAAATATACAATATGAAAATTAAGAGCTAAATGATACATCTATATTTTAAATGGTGGTGCTTGAAAACAACACTGTACTAATACTGTGACAATGCTCCATAGTACTAACAGAGGATTAAATATATAAACAAAGAACCTATACCGACAAGAAAAGCAATTATAACCTTACTTATAACTCCAATGTAAACTGACAAACACGTGATGAGAGCTGTTAAATGTATAAACAAGTCATTGGTGTTAGAGACATTCGTGAGAGATAAGTAATCGGATTATTTACTGATATATTGAGAGCTGATCAATACACAAGTAGGGCAGGAAGAAGAAACACCCCCAAGGATTATTACAAAAACAAATACACATGACAGCTGGGTGAAACAGATTTGTTACTAGCCTATGAATTCCTTCAATGGACCATAAATTAAAATATGCCTTTCAATACATACACCTACACTAAAATAGTTTGATAACAAGTGTTTTAATACCTTTTCAGTTTATTCATATTGATGGTTCTTTGAACAGAATTGTTTAACCTTTGGCATTCTGTAGGTGACTGCTTCTACCAAGCAAAATGTTAGTCCTGCCAATGCAAGCTGAATTTGAATTTCTTGGTTGTGTAGTCATACTTCTATAAAAAATAATCTTGACTGAAATTGAGAGGCTACTGCAATTTCAAATATATAAAACTAATATATAAAACATTATATTTTTAAGGGGATTCTATATAAAGTAAGTGGGGAAGTAATATTTATAAATGACGCAGAAGGCTAAGTGTTAAAAACACTACATTAAATTTGAGTTTGATTTCTTCCTCTCACTCAGCTGTGCAATTGTTTTGCCGAGATGATTGTTTGAAAATCTACCCCCAAAAATCTGGGGAATTTGGTCATTAAAAAAGAAAAGAAAAAAAGTCACTATGATGCTAATCCAACTCTTAATTTAACAGCATAAAAAGGGAATCAGCCAACTGACCCGAAATGACCTCCCAATATTCAATACTAGATTAAAGGTACTGCTCACAAAGGATTTGTACAAGCTATCCAAATTTTTTCCAGAATTTTAAAGTAGCTTTCCCACTCTGATAGAGATATAGATACAGAGAGGTATAGACATAGTAATTTTTAAACATTTTTTTTAATCAGACATTATTTCTTATTACTATTAATGTTATATTTAATGAGTACAAAATCATGCTTATAAAATAGTGAAAATATTGTTCAATTGGTAAAGCACACTTAGCTTAATTAAAAAAAGTGATACAGGTTGGATTCTTTTCAGCTGGCATATTTTCTTTAACAGGTTATCTCAATGTCTAGGCCATGTCTTTTCACCATAAAAAAAGCATATTATATATATATATATATATATATATATATATATATATATATGTGTGTGTGTGTGTGTGTGTGTGTTTAAAACTTGCTATATTTATAAAGCAAAGTGCTCAGTATTGGAATTTATAGATATAAACAGTATGAAAACACACAAGACGGTTAAACTCATATGAAAAAAAGTGTCATTAAATTTAGTATGATAGGTTATCATAGGAAGACACCCAACCTTTTCAGCTATAAACCAATCATTAACAGAAGAATGGAGATCCATCTCCCAAGCACCACCTCCACTGTATGAAGAGGTGTAGAATCAGGCAAGATGTCTGCAGCAATAGCAGAAAGATCGAGCTGATTTCTGGATGGCCCACCATAAAATGCAACCTTGAGGTCATGATTTGTTTCAGACAGTCATGTTATAAGTTTGTTTTTTTTGTTTATTAACAAAAGAAAAAAAAATGTTCCCTGTAAGAGTAAAATCATAAATGAAATCAAGGAGTCTTGACCCTAGAAAATGAGACAAGTCTTCTTACCTTTTGGTATACATTGAAACTTGCAATTTTCATGCAAAATGCTCTGTACAAATATAAATTCACTATCTTGTTATCTGTCGGCATTAATTATTATATGGTAACACCATCCCCAAATTGCTGACAATGTAATGTGCCGAGACAAGGTTAGGGAGAATAAAATTTTACATTCTTTAACTGTTGCTTACAAAAAAAAAAAAAAAAAAAAAAAAGAAGAAAGGAGATAAGAGGCCAGAGTTGAATAAAGCATTTTGGTTTTCTCCAATATGAGGAGTACAAGAATGGCATTAACTTCTGTGTGGCATCACATTTATAGAAACAATTACACACCTTCTCAAGAGGTTTAACATGGCCTTACATTTTTCTAGATGCTCTTGTAAAACTTTAAAGAGTTAAAAGTTTAATATTTATATTCATATGTATCTACATGTGCTTGAGGATTCATATATATATATATATATATATATATATATATATATATATATATATAATAAAAAAAGAAGTAATGGATTTTTATTTATTACCAAGACAGATTTCATCAGTTTAAACATTACTTTTAGTGGATATTTATATTTGATTAGATGCTCAATCTACCAGCCTGAATATTCAAGAAATCTTATTAAAAGAATGATATGTGCCTTTTGGCAGGATTCAAACCTGTGTCTCCCTGCACAGAGGGAACCTTCATTAGATCTGATTTAACTGACTCAGCCACAAAAGAACCTTTGCCAAGACTACGCTAGACTAACGGCAACTGTTATATTTAACAACAATGAATTTAGTGTTGGTATGTAAAAAAAAAAAAAAAAAAAAAAAAAAAAATAAAATGTACTCAATATCAAAATAACTCTCCTATGCATGTATATCATAAATCTAGGCGGTATACCACATGCCTAAAAACGAACCAGTGTTAAACTGAAAGTTATGCTAGTATTCTTTTGAACCTATTTTTACTTCTATTTTCAGTTTGCATTTCGACAATATATGTCTGAATGAAAAAAAAATTATGTAACCATATTGTAATCAATCTGTACTATGATCTGTTTATAACATTTTCCTATATTCAGATATTTAACCCTAAATGACCTCCCAATATTCAATACTAGATTAAGGATAACAGGACAAAATCCTAGCCTCTTATCCGAATCTCATAAATAATGGTCTTAGATATAAAAAGAAACAAATTTAACATTGAAAATTCAACAAACTTTTCAAATTATAATGTCAAATTGAGACATTAATAATAATATACAATATATTAGGTTGGCGCAAAAATAATGTCGTTTTCTCACAGTAACATATGTGAGAAAACGTCATTAATTTTGCACCAACCTAATATAAACTCCAATGGCAAATTGAGACAAACTCAATATCCAATATATACAGTCATTTCATGCTCACAAATTTATGCTACATTTACATGTGCATAAGTAATCTCAATATGATAACAGTTGAATGATCTTTACACCTAATCTTATATGAAACTGGGATTTTGTCCACTTTTGGAATAAAAGACTGAGATTTTGTCCACTGTTTTTTTTTTTTTTTATCTTAGATTCTAGCTTAAGTACTGGCCAAAGCTAGGTAAAACTTGAAGAGTGATTAGAATAACAAAAATTAACACTGGTGGTGAATTAGCCAGTTTAATAAAACAAAGTATAATTAAACTCACTTACATATCTTTATAAGAAAGTGAAAATGAAATTTTACAATCTTTGTTATTAATGAAAAGTTTTGCATTGTCATTATTCATAATGAACAAGGCCTATTTTCACAAGTCAAAAATAAAGGCTATTTATGCCACAAGATTCAACTAATGACAGTTTCATGCACACAATTATTCACACTTTGTTAACATTGAAGTCAACTTGTGTGTCATTTATATTGATGAGAATTTCAGACTTTGTCCTAGGGAAAGAAATATGTGGGTGAATTCAAGTAATGAATTGCTATCAGACAATCCAATATTATTTTCTCAAGTGTCACCAAAGTCTGGGATTTTCGTGATGCTTTTAAATAAATGACAAAGAAACATAACACACTCATTTCAGCTTTTACAAGTCAGTAAATAACCTCATAAAAGAGATAACAAAACATACAAAATTTCTTTTAATTTTTAAAGGGTTTAGAAGTTAAGTTTGATTTCAATTAAAGTCTTTAAAAAGACTACATTTTATGGACAACCCAATCAAGTTTGAACAAGGCTATAATAAAAAAAATTTAACTTGAGAGTAGAAAGTCCATTTTGATCCATGAAAGAAATGACAGATGGAGATGGGGGGGGGGTATACAGAAAGTAAGATTTCCTCCATATTGCTCTCAAGAAAGATTAAAATCAAATATTGTAAGAATATTCTGCTCCTGCAAATAAACAAAATAAAAACCAATAGTTGTCAGCCCAAATTAAGGATATGCAAGGGCAAGCAAAAGAGAAAAAAAATCTCTCAGAAGCTATATTTCATATGAATATGTAACTATTTGTAAAGAGAATTATGTACATGAAAGTGAAAGAGAAGATACTGAAAGTGATTTCCATAGAAAGATTAATGAGTATTTAAATGTCATTTCATAAGAGAAACGCTTTGAAAAAGAAAAAAAAAAAAAAATACATGTTTGGTTACCTGGCCATAGGTAAGCCAGACCAACTAGGTGCTCCAGAAATGTGGCTTCTTCAGCCAAAACGAAATAAGACTTAAAACAATCTCCAGGATTTGAACATGTCATTAGTACCGAAGACATGCAAAGTGATTTATTTCAAGTTAAATGACCAAAATATCAATACTGCCAAAAATGTCAATATGTATTTCCAATATAAGGAATGATAAAAAAAAAAAAAAAAAAAAAAAAAAAAAAACTTACGTTTTTGTTTTTTTTAATTAAATTTAATTTAATTAGCATATTGCATATTTCAAATTATTTTCCTCGTTTGACATTATTTAACTAAGAAACTCAACTGATGCATTTGTTTATTTTCACTTTTCTCGTTTTTTTTTTTTTACCTCCAACAATTAAATTACACTGTAATTATAGTAGTAGTCAACTACACTACAGATATTTTTAAAATCTGTTAAGAAAGATTATTTTCTCGTTTAAATGAAAATGAAGGGGGGGGGCATGACGATAATTTCTTCTTTTTTTTTTTTTTTTTTTTTTTAAAAAAAAAAAAAAAAAAAAATTCATTATCGTGAGAAGAATTGTTTAAAAATTCCCCCAAAATCGATCAACCACGACAAAAAGTCTTTTTATTCATTGAACAAAAAAGATGGTTTTTTGGATGACAGTCGTGCAAAAAAAATCCAGTACTGAAGCATTTTGTATTTTTTTTTTTTTTTTTTTTTTTTTTTTTAATACGAGATTTTTAAATTAAAATTTTAAAATGCAGCCAAAAATAAAATGAATGTGTTGTGATTACTAAGAGTTAAGATTAAGAATGTTTTTAAAAATTAATGCAAAGAAAAAAAAAAAAAAAAAAAAAAAACTTAAATCTTGAGTCTTCTTGACAGATTTTTCAAGGTGGTCTTTTTGTTTTTTAACATACCTCATAATGAGATTTTCATTATTCTAAAAAAAAAAAAAACTTTAAAATGGAAATTATTACCAACCAGAAAATAAATTAATCAATTTAGACTAAAAAAACATTAAAAAAAAAAAAAAAGAAAAGGTTTGTTTTCCTTTTATTCGAATGTGGTCATAAAAGCAAAATTCCATAGGAGGTGGGTGTACTTGTAATATGCTTTTTCATATGGCTTTCGCTATATGAAACAAGGTAAATTTACATATATAATAGTAATACGCAACATTATGCAGTACACAAATATGTATATTTTTTTTTGGGGGGGGGTATTTACAACTACATTATTTCTTATTACCATGAACGTTAAGTGAGTACACGTCGTAGTTTGAGTAATCATCCTTGATTTTTCAAAACAGTGAAATTAAAGATCTACTGGCTGGACTAGCGATCGAAGATCTTATTAAGAAAAATAAAAATGTGACTGTCGACAGGAATCGAACCTTTATTTCCTTTTATTCTGCTGAACCCATTTTTAACAAACAGTCTTCTCCGGTCTTTTGAACAGGAGTGTATACTCATCATGTTTCGCGTTTATTCCTTGTTCCCGGTTTAGGATCGGGTTTTCGGTTCCTTCTAAGAATCTTTTCATTCTTCTTTTACACTCCCAGTATAGCCACCCTTGAGTCTTAGTGGCATTCTTACCTTGCGCGAGGAGAATTGATTATAGTAAAAGAGTATTTGAAGATTTTTTACTCATATCGTGAATTCGTTAGTTTATTCATTTTTCTAGTAAACAAAAAAAAACATCAAATTTAAAAAAACGGAGATAAAATTTTGGTCATGTGAACGTAAAATTATGCTGAAGACAAAATGGAGAAATTAAGCCTTAAGGTTCCGAAAACAAAGAAAAAATTGTTAAATGTGAATTATTGTTAATTTTTGCTAAAAATTAAACAAGTATCACATTATTTTATTTTTGGTTATAAAAGTGGTCACAGAAACAAATCCCCCTTTTTTCACCCAGGTTTAATTTTAGATTACAACTCTATATTGATTATTAAATGTTTTATTGTTAGTTTACTGTTAATTGTTAGAGCAATTTCACAATAATATGAATATCAACAAACTAGACACATAAAAAGGGGAAAAATGAGGGTTTTTTTTTTTTTTTTTTAGTTTTGTTTGTGTTTACTGTTTTAGGAAAAACATGTAAGTAATCGATTCTGGAAGTAGTCATTAAAAAGAAGATATTTAGTAAATTCTTTCGACACAAGGAAAGTTCCCAAAGACAAAGAAAAGGGTTAATAACCACAGATGTAGAAAAATAATGACTACCATTTTTTTTTTTAAAATACTAAAAAAAAAAAAAAAAAAAAAAAAAAACACTGTCGTTATAAAATTAATTTTTTTCACTTAAATAAACGGTTAACTCATCATTAAAATAAATTATTAAGCGCTACCAATTTAGAAAAAGGTTTGGAGCAGAGTTTTATTTTATTTCCGATAAAAATTAAAAAAAAAAAAAAAAAAAAAAAAAAGAAAATCCGAAAATATATTGCATTAAATTGACAATCAGTGTTAGTGTTGTCATCAATAATAAAGACGTGTACGTTTGTGTGGCTACAAAATGGGTATTCAATTTACTACTTAAAATCAATTACAAACAGATCCCTCATTTTACGTACACTTGTATTTTTCTTCTATTTCTCGATTATTTTTCAAAAATCAAGGACGTCGTCGATAAAACGAGGAAAAAAATATAAAAAAAACAAAAACGAGAAAAATAATAAAAAGACAAGGTCAAGTGTAAAGCTGCGAAGATTTAAAGACAGCGTACCTCGAGTTTTAAGCGGTGGATTCGACCGTCGACGAAATACAAGGCGAGAGATAGGAAAAGTAAAACGAGTAGATTATTAACAAATCCAGTCATCTTGCCAGATGCCGACATGTTGCTAATGACGTCTGCTACTAAGAAAATAAATAAGCTTGATTCTGATTGGTTGGTTCGTTGAAATTAACCAATCAAAGATTATCTTTTCAAAGCAACGGCATTCTTTTCAAGGCTTAGGAATGGCTAGAGGGGCAGATAACTCAGCTTCTCTGTCTCCTCCCCACTTTAGGTCGCACCTAACTTTTTTTTTTTTTTAAAACTCCAAACAACATACGCACCAAAAAAAGAAGAAGGGGGGAGAGATATAGAGAGAGACAGAAAACTAACTAAAAGTCAGCTTGTTTTATTTTATTTTTTTAAATTGACGGACACGCTTATTTGCCTGTATCGTTTGTCATTTACTTCCTTTTAGTCATCGTTTAAAACATGGGGAAAAAGAACAAGAAAACTGTGGTACAGCGACCCGGCCAGACGTCTGAAAATATTTGCCTGGACCGGGCCACTAAAAAGGAGATTTTAGATCTTTGCACTCAACTTTTAGAAAAATGTGTAGAGCCCATCAGCTCCGGTTCCAGAGAATGGGACGATTTTATGGAAATTTACAATCTCATACAAAAAATACGCGATCGTCAAAAGAACCTGGTGAGCACGTATCATGACAGAGCCAAAGAATGGCCACACTTTTTACAGTGGCTCAAGGAGAACGGGGTTGATTATTCTCGAGTGGCCATACAAGAATTTCCTGGTTATGGATTCGGTTTGAAGGCTGTGACAGACCTCAAGGAGGGTGATTTACTTTTATCCATACCACGGAAGCTAATTATGAGCGTTGACACTGCTCGAAAATCCCAAATGGGGTCTCTGATAACGGAAGACCAAATTCTACGGGTCATGCCCAACGTGGTACTTGCAATGTATTTGTTGAAAGAATCTAAAAGCTCTGATTCCTTTTGGATGCCTTATATTAAATGTTTACCGTCAACTTATAATACCACTTTGTATTTTACTCCTGAGGAACTTAAATTGTTGAAAGGTTCCCCTGTGTTGTCAGAAACATTCACTCATTACCAGAGTATTGCTAGACAGTATGCTTATTTTTATAAACGTCTTCAGAACAACCATTTTGCAAGTAAACTCCCACTTCGAGAAGGATTCACTTACGACAGTTACAGGTTAGTAGTCAAACTTAAAAGTAACTATTTTTGTCTTTTTCGTGTGTTCTAAAAAAAAAAATACAACAAACAACTGTTGAACTATTTATAACTTTAATTTGTTTTATTAAATTTATTTTCTATCCTGGTTAGTTTTTTTTTTTTTTGTTGTTGTTGTTGTTCTAAACACGAAAGAGTTCATAATATCAAGTTTTATTTTCAGTTTTATATAGGAGGGAAGAATTTACGCCCAACGGATACCCAGAAACTCTAGAAATAAAAACATAACGCTTATTAAAAATACAATCTATTCTGCTTGAATTTGAGATATAAGTTTACTTTAAAACTAAAAAGTAACTCTTTATTTTTTCCGGGTGGAGGAAACACTAACTGCTCATTTATTTGTTTAGCTTTATGTCGAAGTTATAGTTAAAGAAAATCCTCATAAAAAGTAACTCATTAGTCATTAATTAATAATAGTATTTCCAAACTTTTTAGAGATATTTAAATCCATATTCATTCCAATAATTGTCCCGCGAATATTAGTTTATTTCTACTTTTGAGAATATTTCTGAACATATTTTTTCAATTTGAAGTTGGTTAGAATTTTTTTTTTTTCTGGAAGGTAGCCTTTTCTTTTAGTTATATATATATATATATATATATATATATATATATATATATATAATTTTTTTTTTTTTTTTTTTTTTTTTTTCCTTGGTAAAAAAAAAAAAAATTACAAAGAAAAAAAAAAAATGAAATGTCAATTTAATCATTTTCCAACTACTAGGTAACTCTGCTTGGCAAATTTTTGTATCACGTGTCCTGTAAGTTCGCTTCCTTTTTCACTCTTTTTTTTTTTTTTTTTTTTTTTTTTTTTTTTTTCTTTTATTTATCCTTTAGCTTTGAAAATAAATCAGACCCGCTCATCATTCAACAGAAATTTCTTTTATTTACAACCCCCCACCCACCATAAATGGGCGTGGCTCCTGACTGACTTGAAGGGAGGGAGGTGATTCGATGCCGACTCGAAGATAAATTCCTGGTGAAGTTAAGGAATTTCTTGTTCAAGACTAGCATGTCTAATTTAGAACTTAGATTCCCAGTAGTGACTAACCAATAACCGTTGGAGTACAATACATACTCGTTGTGATCTATAAGGCATAAAGAGACTCCAGGTTTTGGATTAGTTTTAATCAATTTTTCACTTTTTCTTTTAAAGTGAGCATTATTTAGAATTGAATGTCCTTTTTTTTTTTTTTTTTTTGTTAATGAAAAATAACTCCTCCGACTTTAGCCTAAAATATCTCAAGCAAGCTACCGGGAGTTTATTTGATTTGTTAGTTTAACTCACCAAACAATGAATTAAAGCATTTTTAGTCATTTATTTGTTAGCTTAAACCTTAATTGAAATGACACCATATCAAAAACATAAAATTAGGCGGATTTATTAAAAAAAAAAAAAAAAAAAAATGGCAAACAGTTGAAAGCCAAATTTGAGACACCAACAAAGTTTGAAAAAAAAATTTTCCCTCTCTAATTCTCGATACTCCAGCAGGCGGCATATCGGGGGTGCAGAGCATCCCCCTCCCAGGCTGTACCTTTCCTTTGGGATGGGGCTGAGGTCATTACCCGGCGTCCCCTAAAAGGGCAAGTGCGAGCGAAGCTTGTACAATTTTTTTTGAATGGCCGCATTAAGCCTTGACCTTGTGCCACATTCTGTTGTGACATGGGCGCGCGGATTAATACCCAACCTACACAATCCTTGAGAATTTTTTTTTTTTTTTACACAACAATAACAGTAAAAAAAGTGTCAATCAATAGTGATACTTAGCATAGCATGTGTATCAAGAAGGGTTACAAAATTAAATTGAACTTCGGTTTTTTTTTTTTGGTTTTTTAAACGAACACTTTAAAAAAAAAAAAAAAAAAGTTCATTTCAATAAAAAAGGGTCTCAGAATGAAATTTAAAATTCAGATTTAATGAAAGTTTTCAAAAAAAAAAAAAAATTAATAAGTGTCATGGTCGAGTCTGTTTTTTTTTTTTTTTTTTTTTTTTTTAAACAGTAGCAAAGTTCTTTCCCATTGCTGAATAGTGAACTGAATAATATTAAAAAAAATAAACTGCGATTTAAAATCTTTGCACTGTGTTAATTTTTGGTTAAAGGATTTATGAACTAGTTTCATTGTTTAATAATGTTTCTCTAACGTCTCCACTATTTATTTTACTAATTTTATTAATTACTGTATATATTCACTTCAGTTTTCCGGGCAAGAACACGTTTTGCTTTGGCACTATTTTTAATGTTATTGGTTCACTCATAAAAGCAAATTTTGTCGAATTATTAAATTTATATTAGCATTCTAGACTTTCCTCAAGAAGCAGGATCGAAAAAATTTTTTTTTTTTTTTTTTTTTTCTCTTGGTAGTGTTCACATACAATGTAATTGTAAAATGTAAACAGTAAAACTTATTTATTTAATGATAATGGAACCCTGACTTATTATATAGTTCAGTGAACACGGAGATATTGGTTGCTTTTTTTTTTTTTTTTTTTTTTTTTTTTTTTTCATCAGTCCCTCATGACATGAGCCATTTAAAGCAGATATTGGACTTGGTTGTTACTTACAAATGTCATGTTTGAAACTGTCTTTACATATATTCTGAATTTAATTCTAAAACTCCCCACCTCCTCTCCTATTCATTTTTTCTTATGAAATTTCAAGAAATTCTTTCTATCACTTTAAATTTTAAAATAAGTCCTTGGATTTAACCTTGTTTGAATCGTAAATTTATTTTAGAAACTAGCTCAGACTTTTTTTCAAGAAAATAAGAGTATATAATTAATTTAAAAAATTATTGGTAATTTTCTGACATTTCCTCAACAAGTCCTTGTAAAAGGAAAGACTAAAACCAGTGTACCTACTACAATTCAGTAAAATTAGACTGCTTATGTTTTAAATTTTTAAACACACACACACACATTCATAACATTTCTTTCAGTTTTATTAAATTTTCAAATATTAGGCTGTTAGAAAAACACTCACCATATTTTAAAATGTTTTTTGATTGAATTGTTACCTGAATTGGAATTAAATATAAAAAAAAATTAAATTGTCACTACTGTCAAAAAAAAAAAAATGACTATATCAAAGTAATTTTAAACTTAAACTATTGTACTTAAACTCCCACCTAGCAAAGTGCAGCAACTCAGAATCACATCAATTCCAAAAGTATCCAGAAAATCTCTGGACAGAGGTTGAGTGATGTCACCTTAAATAGCTGTCCACAGAGCTGTGATGGTTGTAGGTGCAGGACCTTGCATGGAAAGACTGTTACCAAATCCTGTAAATACTTGATTGTATTCACATCAAGTCAACATGCTGGTTGCACTTTTTGTTTGAAGTTTACAGAATGTTCTTCAAGCCAGTTCTGTTGAACTTTGGCCTGATGACAGTTTGGAATAACATTTCATTGTTGGGTTACCTGGATGGATGCAAATGGTCACTAAGCAGCTCCATCATATAGTCAGTGACGAATGATATGCTTGGGTAGAATGGCAGAACTTATCCATGCAATGTGAACATGCCCAAGGCTGTTATGGAACAATCACTAGTCTACACAGTACCCTCCAGGCAAGCGGGGCCTTCACCATGCCCAAATCCTACTGTCAATCTGATACAACTGGAAATATAACTTTGTAGAACATTCCACACCTTACCAATTCTCCAGGATCCAATTAGCAATGTCATTCGCCCATGTGAAGTTGTTTGTCAGATGTTCTAGTGGTGACATTCTGATAGCTCCCCCCCTCTTCCATCTCATGTGAATTAAAATATTCTGAGCTTGCCTGGATATGTATCTGGTACCTCAGGCATTGGATGTAATTTGAGTTGAATGTTCAGTAAACCTCTACTTTGTATTGAGTTTAAATTGGCTGAAAAAAATAGTGTAGGATAAAAAAACAAAACTTCTCTAATCATGATCATTAAGTGATAAGCCACTGCATTATCCATGCTGGATAGTAATGGCTTCCATCAGATATTCCAGGACACACATGACTCCATACATGGGGGAGGATGTCAAATGTCCAAACAACATTCCATCCATCTGGCATTCACTATAATTCTCCTGTTTAAATAACATTAATTAACATTACCTTACCATAAGCAGCTCACCAGTATTCAGGCTGAATAAACAGTGCTGAACTGATATAGGTCTGGGTATTTCTATTTACATAACGGTAATGTACTGTGGCACCACCGACTATTACCTTTGCATACTGCTGTCTTTTGTCACATCAGTATATATAAGTATACTTAATTTAATCTGTTTTTTTTTTTTTTGTTTTTTTTTTTTCTGTAAAATGCTAATATCTGAAAGGGATTCTGTAATCTTCAAAAATAAATGCATAAATACAGGATTTCTTAATTGACATTTGAGTTTTTTGTTCGTATATTTATTAGACATTTTTATGTTTAACGTTCTTTTTATAGATACAAGTAAATGCTCTGTTTATAATAAACAGTATTAAATAACATTTACCGGCCTGAATGTCCGAGAAATTTTCATAGAAAATATTCGTCCTTTGACAGGATTCGAACCTGCATCCTATACGGAACCGTCATTTAGCCTGACGTGCCTAACCTATGAAAATTTCTCGGACATTCAGGCCGGTAAATGTTATTTAATACTGTTTATTATAAACAGAGCATTTACTTAAATACTTACTTGTATCTATAAAAAGAACGTTAAACATAAAAATGTCTTTAAATAAATTGTCGGACTTTGTCCATTTCTTAATTACTTCCTCCATGAGATTGTTGAAAAAAAAAGCATAGCATGATGAAAGACACCAAATTTGACGAAAACAAAATTTTATCTAAATGTTTAAGAGGAAAGATCAAAGTTTGTTAATTATTTTTAAAGTTTTCCTTCTTTTTTAGAATATTCTAAATTTTGATTAAAAAAAACCTTGTTTCTCTTTGTATCACCAGAGCTAGTAACATACAATTTTTAGCATGTTGTTTTTTTTTGTTTTTTTTTTTATGACACATTAATTTGGAAAATCTTGCAGAAATAAAAATAATTGTTGGATGTTAATGAAACTTTCAGAAACTATTCAGATGATCGAAATTATTATAAATGTTTGTTTTTTTTATTAAAGTCATGGTAGAAATATTTTTTATTTATTGCCCCCCGCCCCCACCTCTGTCACCATGTGTGATAGGAAAAAGAAAGGATAAAACAAAAAGATGGAAATTTTGACTCTCCCCTCCTCCCTTTTTTTTTTTTTTTTTTTTTTTTTTTTTTTTTCTTTGTTAAATCAAGTAAACTTTGTAAAACTTGGTTTCTAAATACTGTAAACTGTAGGGAGACAGCAGGTAAGGGGGGATGTATTAAAACATTACAAACTTTATCTTTTGATGTCTGTCAGATGAGTGAGTTAGGAAAGGCAAATACAGAGTGATGGATAAATTCATCTAAATTACACAAAAAATGAAAATAACACTGGCATCTCATAAAATTACACAAAAGTATCTTTAAATACTAAAGAGTAAATTTATTCAATAAAATTGCCATTGGCTTCAACCACAGCCTCCAGACAACTTTGGAATCTCCTGCAATTCTTCTGGACGGTCTCCTTGTTTAAGTTGGTGAATGCTGCTATAATCCTTGCTTTCAGTTCTTCTTTGATGTTGCAAAGGTGTTGGTCTCTCACTCAACTGGATCCCTCACATAATAATCAAAGGGGGTTACAGTCTGGAGTTGAGTGGTGATAAGGGTTGCAGACATTGTTACAGTCTGGAGTTAAGGGGTGATGTGGTTGCAGACATTGTCCAACAGCCATAACTGGGTTCTCCTGCTTGTGTGGCATGGTGTAGTGTCTTGTTAGACATAGGGTCTTCTGGCAGCCACCCACTTGACCCAAGGCAACTACCTCATCAAGGCACTTGATGTAGCCCTCTGTGTTGAGTCCAAGGACCTGTGGGAAGATGAACGGAGACATAACATTGCCATCACTAGTGATGACTCCAGATGTTGTCTAGATATATCATCCAACTCTTTCCGAAGACTCTGATTGGAGCTTCTGGCACGAATGCCAAGCAGTACAGCATGCTGTTTTCAAATTTCTCGTGAGGTGAATTATGTCAGTGCCCAACTGACCCTACTGTATTGTGCATTTGACATAAACATGTATGCACAAAATTAAAAATATATAGCAACAATTTACCCATCGCACCCTGTATCATAACAAATAAAAATGGCAGTTTGAAAATCTGTTAGAAAAAAAGATTTCCATTTCTAGTATGTCATTACATTTTTCTGTCTTCATGGAAAATAAGCACCTCAAAAAAAAAAAAAGTGATCAATATAATTTCTGTAGATATTGGTGTTGAAATTGATTTTTTTTTTTTTTTTTTTTTTTTTTATTTATATATGTCTCTTTCTCCATTTTCAGATGGGCAGTGTCGTCTGTAACAACCAGACTGAATCAAATTCCTACTCCTGATGGCAGCCAGATGACATATGCTCTCATCCCCCTTTGGGACATGTGCAACCACTGTAATGGTCAGCTGTCTACTGATTTTGATCTCCTAAAGAACAGCAGTGAATGTTATGCCATGGCTGACTTTAAGAAGGATGAGCAGGTTTTTATCTTCTATGGGTCTCGCCCAAATGCCCAACTCCTTCTGTACAATGGGTTTGTCTATCCTGAAAACCTGTGTGACACTTATGCTATCAAATTAGGTGTCAGCAAGAGTGACCCCTTGTTTACACTAAAGACAAAGGTGCTGGGTCTTGCCAAACTCCCCTTAGCCCCGTTTCATCTCCGTCCGGGCCCTAAGCCAGTCAGTTCTGACCTATTGGCCTTTCTTCGAGTCAGCTGTATGGATGAACCTAAATTGCAGGAACTCCTCCAAGCAGGAAACTTGGAGAACTTGTCCTCCCTTTTGAAAAATGAGGAGGCTGCCATTTCTGTTGAGAACGAGTTGAAGGTTTGGAACTTCCTATCTGCGCGTATTGAACTGTTGTTAGGTATTTATCCAACAACGCTTCAAGCGAACAAAGTACAGCTTGAGAACAAGGAGTTAAATGACAGAAGTCATGCCGCCTTACAGTTGATTATCTGTGAAAAAACAATCTTGGAGAATACACTTATGTATGCTATGAGCAAAAAGCTGTCCCTAAGTTAAGTTTCTTGTGGAAATGCAAGACTTCTGGGTAAGGGAAAAAGAAATGTGTGTTTGTTTTATTTTTTGGGGGTTTTCTTTGTTTTTGTTTGTTTCCCTGCTTTTCACACACAAGTTTCTATACTAAAGGCATACTCATGAGGCAACTAAGGACTAGAACTGGAGGCCTATTTCAAAATCTTTGGATTTCAGAAATGTTGGGAGACATAGTAAAATTCACCCCACCTTTTTTTTTTTTTTTTTTTTTTTTTTTTTTTTTTTAATTATTGGTAATGGCATTTTGATTTATACTTGTGGATAATCCCATTTGTTGAAAGTTAAGTAAATGAAAATGTGTATTTTTGGTGTGGACACCAGCTAATATTAAACAAGTTAAGAGGGAGCAGAAATTTCTGGTGAACAATATGATCTGTCTAATGTTGAGATCATCTGAAACAAAAATATTACTTTTCATATACATTATGCAAAAGTCTTTGAATTTCATAAGCTGGCTACAGCAGTGAACTACCACAAATTGAAACTGAAATGCATCACTTTTTAAAAAGGCCTCCAGTTGTGACCCTCAGTTGCAACATGAGTAAGCCTGTAGTATAGAATGCCATGCTTTCACGTGTATAAATTCTTTCTTGTTAACCATCTCCTATTTAACTGAACTCTTATTTCAAAACGAGACAAAATATAGACAGCATCAATATTCAGTATTATAAAAGTATTTCAAAGAGTATTTATTTAGAAGATATTGGAATGTACATGATGTTAAGGAATTAATCCTTTACCCTGGGTAGATGATGTAACCACAGAATTTATAAATATCAATTATAACTCAAATTTACCATTCACCTATAAAAAGATCCAATTCTAGTAGGGTTTTTCTCTGTCCATTCATTCTTCCTTAACAAAAATGTTTAATTTAATCTAATATAAATTAAATATTCAATTTCTCACAAATGCTTAAACTCACTTTCTCCTGGTGTCAGTTTAAGCTGACACCTTTAATTCATATTATGTGATAATTTTGCTTATTTTGCATTTTCTTGATTTCACCTGGAAATTTTCCAACATGATTTCAGTGAAATTTTCACTTTGCAAAAATTTTACTTTATAATTATTTAGAATGGATAGCAGATTGAGGCATTGAAAAGTCAAGTTCATTACATTCACTTGCATGCAAATAACCTTGGGGGGGGGGGGGAGTATGAAGCCATTTATTCTCCTCCCTCCTGCCAGCTATGAGTTAAATAGCAAGACAGACTGAGTCCTATAAACTGTTTGACAACCAGTCTAGGAGAAGATCAAGTCTGAATTCAAAACTTCCAACTATAGCTTAAATTGCCTCGCCAATTAGTCAAATATGGTAAGTAAGGCTATCCCTCTGAAGACATGATCAATCAGGAAGGGGTTCCTCCAATGTGTGAGAAGGTTCTGGATGTTCTAATTAATGAGCTTTCATGTCTGTCACTTTTTTTCCCTAATGGCAAAGAAAAGGGGATATGGGTTAAGGATTTTAACATTTCATAAATATTTTTTCCTATAATTAATTTTTTTTTTTTTTTTTTTTTTTTCTTTGATGCTGAATAATCTACCTTCACAATTTTAATATTTTCTTTTCACTCCGCTGGTTTCTTTATAGCATCATGAAAATGTCTGCAATATTTAAATGGTGTTATTTTTCTGCATGAGCAATATATATATATATATATATATATATATATATATATATATACACACAATCCTTTTTATGTTGACATGGAAGGGAAGAAATAAATTTAAAAAAATGTATTTCTGTTATGGTAACTTTTTTTTTTTTTTTTTTTTTTTTTTTTTAGTCAGTGCCTCCTGTTACCATAACAACGGAATATCTCATGAGAGGTTGGGCTGTGTGACAATACATTTTTATATTCTACATTGGTGCCATTAGAAATCAATATTTTGCAAAGATTCACCAAACATTTTTTATATAAACAAATTAACTGCACAATGCTTTTTCCTTTTTCTTTTCCTCTCTGCCTTTAATTAGGACACCTGTCAAAATTTGAAAGTTGACTGCTGTATAAAAATGTACTCGGTTTTTTTTTTTTTTTTTTTTTTATTTATCTATCTACCTACATACACACCTAATGGCTGTTCACATGTCTGAGCATTACTGACAAGTTTGATATGTAGTTTTTAGTTCTTCTTGGTACAACAATGGCTCTTGAAGCCAGCAAGTAACTTGCAATGCTTATTGCAGATACAGAAAACTAACTTGTGCTGTACAGGACCTGGCTTGTTTTGGGAGCTCTGTTTTGCTTGTTTGTGCATTCTCAACTTGACAGGTGAGACCAGAACACTTTCTGCAGGTTTTCTGACACCACCCACATCTTATTCCCAATATAGTATTTATAGTTCATATTGAAGAGTATGACCATTTCCATGACTTTGTTTATTTCATTGCTGTTGGTGACATCTCTGGTGGTTCATTGGTCCACTTTAAGCCCCAGATACATGCATGCAGTTTTCCTTATAACTGGTTTGGTTTCTGTTTATTCTATGAACAATTTCAAAAGCTAATTTGATGTTTGTGGAGCATTTCCTTGAAAAAGGTTCTTAGTCTTACATAATGTCTAAATTAATCTATAGTGTTTTTTTTTTTTTTTTTTTTTTTTTTTTTTTTTTTTTTTTTTTTTGCTTCAAAATACATATAAAATAACTGCTTTCAAGAATGGGCTAAATTAAAGGCTTCATTTGGAGAGTCCTCTCCTTATTTCCTGTCCCCTTCCAATATAATTGCTTTGCTTCTGTTTTGATGTTTCCCACAACTGTGTGTGTGTGTATATATATATATATATATATATAACTATTGCTCTACTCTTGCTATTGAGCCCTCTTTTAAATCAATTTTCTTTTTATTACATTTGGAGATGTACATAAATAGTTATAAGTTGTTACATACAGGCGAACAAACAAGTAATCACTACAAAGATGCATATTTGTTTCTAAACAAGGATCTCATCAGGTGGTTTGTTCATCTGATGAGATGCTTATGTTTAGGCATTGAAACATGTGTATCTTTGTAGTGATTATTTGTTATATATATTGAACAAACAAAACCACATTTTATTGTTTAAAGTAACATTTTCAGCCAACACCTCATCAGAAGAACTGTTGGCAACCTAGATAGAATATTAACAAAATTCACCAAGTGACTAACAGCTTAGGAGAAACAAGCAATGACTACTAAAATACAACTCCTTAAAGTGGAAGGGAAGAAAAATAACAAAAAAAAAAAAAAAAAAAAAAAAAAATCTGAATCATTAGTTCCAGTGAGTATAAAATGACTCTCAAACCTCCCAGTAAAGAAAGAACAGACAAATTTGTGTTTTCTGTTGACACAGTTGGTGTAATTTGGTATGTTTGTCCTCCGCTTGTGGAGATGACCTTGACTTCAAATAGCTTTGCAGAGATGAATAATGAATCTGATCTTTACCCTGAAAAGTTTCTTGCAGTTGTGACATAGGATGCTAGGGGCTGAACCAGATTGGGATCATTCTTTTCTGGTATCTCTGATTCTTTTCTCTTCAAAATCAGATAATTCAGATTTTATGAGGGAGCGCCAGATGACACTGTCCTCAGCAGGTTCATCCCATGGGGAATGCCACAATGCTTGAGACTCCTTCAGCAGGTCTTGGTAATGCTTGGTCTGCCAAGTGAGCATTTGCTTGTGGATAGCTTGCTATAGAGCAATCACTTGGGGGAGGCAATAGTCATCAATGTGGCAGATGTGGCCAGCCCACCAGAACTGATAGACGTTTTGCCAACGGTGCTTTTCCCAAAATGGTAAACATCGAATCTCTGTTTGTAGGCGCAATCTGGATTGTCTGAAAGGTACTGGCCGATCACAGTATCCTGTACCATCTGTGTAATCCTTGTATTATGGATAACAATACCCTGTCTAACATTAAAGGCATGTGTGTGCGTGCACGCATGCATACATGCAATCTAAGTATTTGTCAACTTGGGTTGTTGAAGTTTCATTTATGGAAGGTTCAAATCGGAGCATTGGCATTTACTTTTCTATAAGAATTTCTTTTCTTTTAAAGATTAGTTCTGGTTCTTGATAATCAGAATTTTGATTGGTATGTGTAGATTTGTATCAAGTTGTAATTAGTAAAAATTGGTTCATGCAAATTTTAAGTGATATCTACAAACCTGTTTGCAGATATAGAGATGTTAAGTGACTAATCTTGTAAAGAAAAATGTATTTAAATATTTACAAATGTGTAGATTCCTTTATTGTAGGTACAGTGGTCTCGTCAAAGTATTTCATCAAAGTAGTCGTCTTAAATCCCAAATAGTGAACATCTTTTATGGCACGCAAGAATTGATTGTAGATATAAATTCTCTTTATTGATCCTGTATATTGACCTTTAGCACACTGCATTATTGAGAAGTCTTACTTCCCCTCTTACTGTAAATTTTTTTTTTTTTTTTTTTTTTTTTTTTTTTAAGTAGCTCTGTTGTTGATTTTACTCAAGATAATTTTTTTGCTGTTTCCATAGCAGGGTTTGAAAATACAACCATGGAATTTAAACACATTATTTTTCAGTAATAAGTCACCTCTGTTGGCAAGTCAAATGTTTTGCTTGATAAAAAGACCTCTTTCAAGTGCTAGAGATGAACAAGATCCATACAAGTGTTTTCTTGAAAACAATGCACTTAGGAAAAATAGGACTGTCTGAACCAAACATAAATTGTTTCCAACATTTTTATCTGCAAAATCAAGTAAGCACAACTCTATGGTAAATGAGTCATTGCTAAAGTTAACAGCACAATTTGTTTTTTAATAATATACCCTATGATGGAGGAACCATATGTGTTAAGAACATCTTTTATTTAAATATTCATTTATTAGGCAGTAAATTATATCACTTAGTGTTCTCCATAGTTTAGTTTACTTTGTATACCAAGCTTTAAGAATATTTCAGAGTATTCTTAAATTCTAAATTTGAAAATTTAATTCCTCCCCATTACATTTGTTTCTAAATACAAGTTTTGAAATAGAATCTCCATTAATTTTGTTAACGTTTTGCTTTTTGTCTTTTTATATTGTCATGATATACATTTTACTTAGATGTAACTTATAAATACCATATTTTTTCGATGTCTAACATGTACTGCTTGAGTCATATGCATCAATGTTGTTAATTGCCTAATCGATATTTCAATTTTTATTGGATACACAGCAAAACTGTCTACTAAATAAGGATGCATCTGGTACACTGAAGAATATTGTGTGTGTATATATATATATATATATATATATATATATATATATATATATAATGTGTGATCTCTATCACACAAATACAATTGTCCTTCACTTTATAAAGTGATTAGTCTTGTCAGAATAATAATAAAAAAAAATATTTGGCAAAGAAAATTAGCAAAAACATTAATTTTTGCTGTACTTTTTGTGGCAGGGGAAATACAAGGAAAGAGGTAGAATTTCTGCAGCCTTTATAATGCATTATTAAATTTGGCTTGGAGCAACATCCATAACATGTATTTATAGATGTTGACATTGAAAGGAAGGAGAGAAGTAAGCTTGTCTAAGATTGGAAGGACTTTACTGAAGTAATTACTAAATCAACTTTCATTTGGGTTGCA
This sequence comes from Acanthosepion lycidas, assembly GCA_963932145.1. Classification (NCBI taxonomy): domain Eukaryota; kingdom Metazoa; phylum Mollusca; class Cephalopoda; order Sepiida; family Sepiidae; genus Acanthosepion; species Acanthosepion lycidas. Next base: position 28,531,295 of record OZ010615.1, on the reverse strand, counting down.
AACTGATCTAGTGGGGGGGGGGAGATTTTAAAAAATAGGGCAAATCTATATACATGACTTTTTTTTTTTTTTTTTTTTTTTTATATAATGTCCGATAATTTGGAACAGGGAAAATAGTCATGAATAATAAAGCATCAACAAGTACAGTAGCATACGAAATTAAGGAACAAATTAAAACTTTGATAACTCAAAATATAAATTCAATTTTTCCTGAAATTTTCACTAAACGCAGACAAATGGCAGTTCAGTTTTGATCTAAATCTGTAAGTTATTTGAAATGATGCAGAAAGATCTATGAGGTGTTTTTTACTCAAATATTAAGTGTACAAAATTAAGGAACAAAATGTTTTTAATAAAAAAAAAAAAAAAAAAAAAAAATTGAACATGCAAAAAATTCTTATCAATATTTACTGCTAAGAACTTTGTTTCAAATCACTGCTGTACATTGGTGTCCACAAAATTTCACTAAATTTTGACATTTATCAACTGTAATTTTAGCTCATTCCTCCTGTAATTTTTCCCATAAATCTTCAAGATTTGATGGATTTCTACCCATGACATTTTGTCCTAAAGCCTTCCATAAGTTTTCTATGGGAGTCATGTCAGGACTTTGAGCTGGCCAATCCATAACATTTATTCTTTGGTCATTCAGATAAGCGATAACCTGTTTTGCCTTATAACACGAAGCATTATCCTGCATGAACACTATTTTCAAACCCAGGATTTTGTAATACCGGTACATGTTCTAACAAATCCTTGTACATAGCAGCATTAACTCTATTAGGTTGGTGCAAAAATGACGTAATAATGTCGTTTTTGACGTATTTTTAACGTCAAAAAACAACATTATTACGTCATTATTTTTGCACCAACCTAATGTTATGTAAACGTACAAGAGGTGAAATATCCAGACTTGAAAATATGCCAAAAGCCATCATGCTCCCTCCACTGTCTTGGTACACTTTGAGCTCATCCTTTTGCGATTTCATCTTACTGTTTTCTATCAGAACCAAATACATTAAATTTACTTTCATCACTGAAAAATATGCTTGTCTACTGTTCTTCTGACCACAACACATGCTTGTTTTCAAATTACAGTCTTAATGCCTTGTTCTTTTTGCTTATAAGTGGCTTCTTCTGCAGATACCTAGCATAAAGCCCTATTTCTTGCAAGTGTCTAGACACAATTTGTTGACACACATTAATGTCATTTGAAATTTCTTGTGAAATCCCTGCTACAGCTCGAAAAAGGTCCTTCAGTGCGAGGCATTGAATGAGTGTTTTCTATGGCTATTGTTTTTCTTGGTCTAACCACCTTGTTTGGACTGGTTAAGCAACCCATATTTTCATACAGTTTCAGAATTCAGTTCACAACACTTTTGGAACACTTGTTCAGTTATCAATGATTTTCCTTTCGCAGTTTGACGACATCAGCTCTTAGAGATTTGTCAACTTTTTGTCAGTTTGCCACGTTGGAGAATGACATGGTGATGATAACCATCTTTATCTTAAATGTGCATTATTCTCACATATTTCCCAATTTGTTCCTTAATTGTAGACACTTAATATTCGAGTAAAAAGATGAAATGAGCCATAGCTCTCTTTGTATCATTCCAAATAACTTAAGCACAACTGAACTGCCATTTCTCTAGATTTAGTGAGAAATTGGATATATATATATATAATTTTTTTTTTTTTTTTTTTTTTTTTTTTTTAGATATCAGTTTTAATTTTTGAACCTTAATTTTGGTTGCTACTCTCAATAAAAACTGATATATTGCACTCTGTTTGCATCAATGGAATCTCAATATCATTTCTTGCTCATTGATGGTATTGCCATTTTTGTTGACTGACATACTGTGATTAATATGTGATACATGAAGTTGTGCCTTTCATTTTCTACAGTCATCAATAAGAAATATTGATTGATTTATTTATAGCAAAACACATAATTAAAAAGGACATAAAGAGGAAAACAACTGATAGTTGGTAATACACAAAAAAAAAAAAAAATAGAACATGCTAAACAGTATCATTTATCAGAACTCTAGCGAGGGACGTGAAATTTCACACATAGTTGTGTATGTATATAATATATATATATATATATATAATCTTCTCGGTGGTGACTTTAGCTCATCAATGTTTGTCATGCTCATTACAATCTTTAACAAAATATACTATTGGCATAACTTAGATGCTAATACGATTCCTTTACACTAAGTAAAATATAATTTTAAAAAATCTGTGCATGAAATTAAAAAAACACATTTTAGTATTTTAATATTAATTGTAATAATTCTATAAAAGTAAATATTAAAAAAAAAAAAAAAATTTCAGACATGTAAAACATATGTATCTATCTTGAGTGTGTTTTGTATATATGCATTATGTTTTATGTATCTCTGTCTGAAGTTTTAGTTTAATTTATTCTATGTTTATGATCAGTACTTCTGATTGATATCATATTTCCTAAACACTACCCCAGTTACATGCCTCACCCCCCCCCCCTCCAGTTGATGAGCCACTTCCTTTGATTTTCACCAACTGGCTAACTTTAATTTGCTCTTTTTCATTTGATACATTCTGCTAAAAAAACCTTATACTGTACAAAATAAATTATTTAAAATTGACATTTGAAAACTAAGCTGAAATAAAAATGTGTTCTCGGAAAAACAGTACATACAAGTCATTAGAGATATTTAGAAGATTACTTATAAAATTAAAAGAAAATATAAAATTAAAGCAAGAAATGCATTGACTATTGTCTCTAGCTTTTAAGCTCAGATTTATGCGTTCTGACTAGCCACATTAATTTTATTTCATTCTTTTTTTTCACTTTCTTACTTTGAGATTATATATATATATATATATATATATATATATATATATATATATATATATATATATAGAGAGAGAGAAAGAAATATCGATGAAATGTATTTTGAGGCATGGATATAGAGCAATTGATCTGGGATCCAGCTGAAGTCAAGAATGAAAACTATACACTATGAAAGATGTATGTTGCTTTAAAATAGATATATTTGAATGTTGACATGGTTTGGGTGGGGAGATGTGTGTGTAATAGAGAAATATTAGTAAAGCAAAGCTTCTTGAATGAATTTGCTCAACAAAACTATTTGACTTTCTTTGTCTTATGAAACTCTAAATCACTCTTTCCCCTAAGAGTTGTCGATTCTTCCATTGATAATTCTTGTGAACTTCTTGTAGGGTCCTTTAGTCTCATTATTCGTGGGAAACCACTTGGGAGATTGTTATAAGTTTTTTTGTGTTTTTTTTTTTTTTTTTTTTTTTAATGATGGCATAAATTGTGTAGGTATTGAAGTCAAAGCTTTTGGACTTCTCCAACATAGATATCTTGCACCCATGCAACTTGGGGTTAAAAATATTTTCAACTGGATCAAATAAGTGTGTTCATGGGCTGATGACCTTATACCCTCTGACAGGGGAAAATGTCATTTACCTTTACAGTCTTGAAGATCTCCCAAGTATTGTTATTGATGCTTGGGTTTATTTACACTATTTACAATGATCAGACTGTTACCCTCATTTTTGCAATATTCATGATGTTGACGAAGGCTGGAGTGTGCAACAGACAAAATGTCATGAATATGGCAACAAGGATGAGAATAACAGTCTGAATATTGTAAATTATTACAATACCTTATCTCAAAAATATAGACAGATGTACTTGGATTTGCATTTAACTAAAACTTGAATTTGGGTTGATTTATTCTTGGCATCTGGAGAACCCTTGTTCTCTTGCAAACCCTGAATATACTCATACGAGGAAAGATCAAGGATTTGATGATCCTATGTTACACTTAATCCAGATCCTGTAAATTTTTTATATGTATTAATTATATAGTGTTGGATTACAACCAGACTGGGTTTAGTGGTTGATATCATCAGCAGATTGTTGGTCGCAAACAGATCAAAGCTAAAGTAAGCAGTCTGAATAATGGAAATTCTAGGAACAATCTGAAAGGTGCACTTGAGTGATAGGAGTACTCGATAAATTCTGATCAAGATTGTGAGGGTACCAAAGAGTTAAATGCATTTGTTTTGCCTGTATCATAGTTGAAGCTGAATATCCAAGTTGCAGGATGAAGTAACAAGGATAAATTTCAGGGTGCAATATTCTTCACCACCATCCCCTAGTAAATCCTATGAGCTAATAAATGCAACAATGATTTTTTAAATTAACTTGTTTATCAAAGAAACAAATTATCAAAGATTTTAAAAATTTACCCCCCCCCCCGCACACACACACACACCATTTTTTTTTTTTTCCAAGAGCATTGTTTATATTGTCAGCTCTTAGAATAATATTTGAAAGTTGATTGAATATGGTTGCTACAATTTAAGAAATTGAAATGCAAAATTTCTTAAAACTGATATTTACAATTTAATAATAAAATTAAGGCATTTATTTTCCGTTTTAAAGCTGTGCCTTACTCATTTTCGATAGATGTGCTGTCAAGATTAACAAATGCATAAGACAAAATTCCTTTGGGAAATTTGTTCTGCCTTTGCATTTTTTTTCTCTGTTTTATCCTGAAGATATTTTTTAATGATTTTTAAGATTAATCCTTAATGTCTTGACAGTTCAGTTGAACTATGGCTCTTCCTTGGATCGAGGTAATTCCATGTCTATGTGGTAAAGAATATAAGTTTGGGTGCCAAATGCAGACTAACACTAATGACTTGGATGGAGGTAGGGAGAAATTGGGGACAAAAGCCATGGAACAAATCAACAGAAAGCTTGTAATAATGAAAGTGACAGAATTAAATTAATAGTCCATTTTCCCATCTTCCTTTCTGTGAGGTGGGGCTAAAAACGAGCTATACCTTTAGGATATATTCTAATTCAAAAGATAGTTTGTTTGTTTTGGGTTTTTTTTTCTCTATGGATCAATGATGGGTCTGTGGGTAATGAGTTGACTTGTAATTTTGTGTGCTGAAAAATATCAGATTGCAAAAAATAGTTATCTAAGTATAAGCATCTTAATGATGTACATTATGGGATGTTTGCATATGTCCCTCTAGCACTAGTGTTTCGACATGATTTAAAAAAAAAAAAAAAAATTTATGGTGCTTTCCAGAAATGTTTGCACTAATTGAAAAATTGGTGCAGCATAATTTTCTGAATTGGGTTTTTGTTATCAGAAACCCTGACATAACCTAAAGGATTAAAAAAAATGATTCGTATTAATTTTTTTGTGTGCAGGTTCTAGTAATACCTTTTATTTTACATACTTGTGAAATCTTCACAAATACAAAAACTGTTTTCCTTGCTGATATGTACTGGATAGAATTTCTTTCTTTGTCCTTTTTGTGCGACTACAAAGTGAATTTAGCATGAGACTGTAGACATATTACCTTTGTAGGATTTCACTGTGTAGGTTTTTTTTTTTTTTTTAAATACCTAAAATGCCTCTTACTGGATAAATAGATTATGCAATAATGTGATGTAAGAAAATTTATAATGTCCTCTACTCTCAAATGTAAAATCTTTAATTCAAAGAATATTAAATAAATAGATATCTCGATATATCATATTGTAAATATTCATCATGGTGCTTCATTTCTTTATTTAACTGCATTAATATTGGAGTGAATATTCTCTCTCAAATTTAGATCATTTTTAATTCCATTCAGCAAATTTTTTATTTTTTTTTTCCCCCCCAAGTCATGCAATTGCAAGTTAGATAACCTGTGAAGCCAGTTACCTCCTCTGTTTCCTGAACAATAAGCCAAATTGACCCATTCCTTTCAAATTGGTATCATGCCAGAGGAATCTGCTTTATTCCAAACAGAATAAATCTTTAGTGTGCCTGAAATGTTCAATAGGGCCTCAGCAAAAGGATGCTTGACAATACCAGGTCATCAGTCACCCATACCATATATATATATATATATATATATATATAATAGTACAGGTAATAAATCCATTGGTATATAATCCAAGTGGATCCCAGTAATATAAAATATTCAAGCTGATCCACAAAACAGTTCAATGTATTATAACAGAACATATAAATAGTATTACTTCATTGGGGGGGGGTATATATCTATTTAGCATGCTATTCAGGAGTCTCATATGTAAGTGTCAAGGTGGGTGGGTGGCAGCTTTAAATTTATCCCACACCAACATTCTGTATCACAACTTTATTCCTATACTTGAAGACAGACATGAGCTCAGACTGCTGTTTAAAATGCAATCTGATTCATTGATTATGATCAGACATTGTAATTTTTCGTGCCAAAAATTGGGAGTGTCATAGTTCAGCAAGCATGGTAAATAAGTATTGAGTAGTTCAGGTGTCAGGTATTCAATTTTATTGGACCTCGGTAGTGATCCCAAAAAGTTTAATGATAATGTGACAGTAAAAACGATAATAGTAATAACGGCAAAATTAACAAGAATTGTACATGATCAAAATGAGAATGAATATTTTTTTTTTTTTTTTTATGCTTGAAACTATTCCAGTATTGGTCTTCCATTTTCAATTAGCTTGGACTTTCTTCATCAGCTGACTTTTAAAGATAAATGAAGATACTTGAAAAAAAGTTAGCATTTGCAAATTAAGATGTTTTTAAAAGGTTTGAATTTTAAAGTCAAATACAAATTGTCTAAAATGAGTAGACAGTGGAATGTGTGTGCCTACCCTATATAGAATGCTTATCAATGTGGCTTAGAGCAGCATCCACAATGTCAACTCTGTATCTTGACAGTGTATATGCTGAAGTTGAAAAACCTGAGAAATATACCCATCAAAAATTAAAATAACAAAAAAGTGTATTCCAAAAGTTTTGAGACTTTTTCAGGAGACCTTTATTAATTAATTTCAAAGTAGGATTCTCTCAATTTCAATGCACTTGTAGTGTTCCAGCCACTTCAGGAAGGCCCCCATGTAAGTCCTCCAAAGTGAAGTTGTTCAGAATCACTGTCATAGCCTCTTTAATCTTCTCAATGTATCCAAAACCCTGACATTCTCATCTGGCTTGGAACAACCAAAAGTCGCAGCACAGAGCAAGGTCTAGACTGTAGTGGGGTGGGTGAAGGATGGTTTTGATGTCTATCTCTATCAAGTAGTTGGTTACCAGGATGTAATAGTGAACTGGTGCAGGGACCAACCAACTCAAGAGTCTTTTGTGACACAATCTCTTCTTGAAGTCTCTTAAAACCTCCACAAAGTACTTTGTTGACTATCTGGCCAGAGGGAACCCATTGGATGTAGGTGATCCCATGATGTTGAAAAAGGATCATTATGAGCTTATCTGTGGACTTGCTTTGCTTGACTTTCTTTGGTCTGGAGAGGTCAGGATGTTTCCATTGAGCACCATTAGACCCAGCTTTTGTCACAGATCATCACAGATTAAAGTACTCCTGGGCTGGAGGTAATGAGCTTAACCATGTTCTTGGTGTCACCAATGTGTCGTACCTTCTGTTTGTCACTGAGCACCCCGGGAATAAACTTTATACAAATTGTTTGCATGTTCAGATCTTCATGAATAATTCTGTGTACAGTTGTCATATCAACTCTGAACTATGCTTTTTGTTGTTATAGACACTACAGTCTTCATCCAGAAAATTGTGAATTACCTCAACCATCTCTGATGACTCTCACCTCCTCTTTACTATCCTTGAACTTCTTGTGCCAATAGTAAGCAGATGATCAATTCATACAAGTTAATCCATAAGTAGTCTGGAGTATTTCATGAGTTCCTGTAGTGAATTTTGCCCAGTTTAACACATCACTTTATTATATAGTAAGCTTCTAAATTGTCTTCACATCCTGACTGCATTGTGCAAACAAGTCAGCTGTGACAAGCAGTGTTTAGTAGGATGTGTTCTGGAATAAATGTTGGCAGGTCAGTTTATTAGATGCATCTTATCAACCTCTATCGGTCATCTTAGTGCCAAACCCTTTATTTAGCATACTCATGATTTGTAAGAAAGTTTGTAGTTAAATTCTGTACAGCTACCTTTTTGGTCAAAGGGTTTTTAAAGAAAAACATTGGGTTGGGGGTGATAGATTACATCTTCGTGCAACACAGCACCTGTTTTATAAAGTTGTCATTAGGGTTGGTTTGTCTGAAAAGTATCTTCATGTCTTACATTTTTATAGAATTTTCCCCTAATATGGTTATCCAGTACAGTCTATAAGTATGTGCTTAATAGTATATAGTTCTTGGTATGTCATACATATTGGAGGTTCCTTGTTTTTAAGAAAAGAATGGTTTAGGTGAGTGTGAAGTCTAAATAGGACTACCTCTTTTGTCTTCCTATATCGTAGAAGCCATCCTTTAATGATAGGTTAGATTTCCCTCTTTCTTTCTGCTTCCCCCTCTTTCTTTCTGCTTCTGTGCACTTGTTCCATACTTCTTGCCATTTGTTGCTAAAACTAATTTGCATATGGCTTATTTAAAATCTGTGAGGCTGGGGAGGGGTCTCTTTTAGAGATGTATAGTAATGATATACTAAAATTACAATACCCTAAAACAGTTATGTATTGAATTTCATGTATTAAATTAAAAATCTATAATTAAATTTTAAGCTGCACTAAACAAAAAGTATTTGGTAGCAGATACAATCTCCTCTTCAACTCCATTTCAGAATGGAGTTGAAGAGGAATGCATGATATATATTATATGGGTGCATGGTTGAATGGTTAGAATGTTCGCTTTCTGATCATGACACTTGGGTTTGAATCTCACCACGGTTGATTTGTCTGGAAGTAGACTTCTTGATGTTATTGGTCTGGAATGGGGGACAATCTTGGTATGGAAAGTGACTGAAAACCATACCACAGGTTGATCCAAGCCTTGAGAGTGAAATTGAGTAGCTGGAACCCTTGGGGCTGTCGATAGCTGTGCTAGCACTGTCACAAGTCATCATGACCGAGGGTTTGTGTACTGGCCTTGTTCAGATTCTTGATCATGCTACATAACTCTCTCCTAGAAACTATAACTAAGGTCTGCTCAGCATAGTTGCAGCATAAACCACAAGTTGGCTCTGTGTGTTGAACAAACACAAATGTGCCTGAGCGAGCGTCAGCAATAGGGATTGGCTAGCTGCTCTAATAGACTGGCATCCTCAAATATAAATGGCCAGCTATTATATGAGAGAAACCAAACTGATTTGGTGTCAGTCAGAACTTTTACCACTGAGCTATCTTCACTCGGCAGGGTGACCCAGCTAAATTTAGCATATTTTACGAATGTAGACAAATGCCAATCAACCGAAGTGCTCTATTCATTTTACTAAAGAGCTTTGCATTAACACATGTGGCTGTTGTTTATAGAATTAGGTGATCACTCAACAGTGATCAAGATATTTAAAACACTGTTTCAAGTTTAAACATTGAAATATTTTTAAAAAGGTATGGAAATAAATACACTTAAATGTATGACATCTTGAGCTGGCTGGTCAGGGTGTATAAAATGCAGTGTCATTAAATACAAGTACTTACTACCTGTGATTGTGTGGGGGAAAACCATTGGTGGTGATTGATGGTTGGTTAAGAGTACACCAGAATGATTATTTACCCGCTGACCCATGCAGCAAGATGTGGCACAAGGCCAAGTTTAAAGTGGGGAATCTGAGCCCGTGGGCTCTGGCAAAAATTCCCTATAGACCATGTAAAATAAAAAAAAAAAATAAAAAAACTGAGTCAGCTTCCCGAGACGAGGCTCTGCCCAAAGGTCATAGCCTTGTCTTTGGGGGGGGGGGCATAAGCCAGGTAAGTAATACCAGAATGTATTAGATTGGTGCAAAAATAATATCGTTTTTTAATGTACAACTTTGTGAGAAAATGAAATTATTTTTGCACCAACCTAATATTATGATATACATAATTTGTGGGTACCCAATGGGATAAGTTTAGCCATCACTATGAGACGAATATTTCTGCTGGGTTAGAAAGAAAGGTTGGTATAAAAATCCTCCACCTGCAAAACTAAAAAAAAAAAACTTTCTAGAAAGTGTTTGCTCAAAGGATTTTAAATAACTTTAGATAATGTAAAAGGAAGAAAACAGGTGTTGAATAAATATCTCTGAAGGATTTTGTTCAGAATTAATAATCTGTTTCTGCCTTTACTAACCTTTTGACTTTTCTAAGCTGGAGCATTTTTTTTTTTTTTATTTATTTATTATTACTACTACTACTACTACTATCTGGTAGTTGACTTGGGTTTGAACCAGAAAGCAGTTATTATACTCTGGACAATTATTTTGTATGATATTATTTGTACAACATACTTCCTATTTTTTTTTTTTTTTTTTTTTTTTTTTGTATATGAAATGTATGGATGAATGTATATTAAACATTTAAATATGATCTTTTGAAAATGTTAAGACTGATGTCAAATGAGAAAATTGTAGCTAATTTGATAAATGATAGACCTTAGATATCTCTGAAATGGCTTACATTGGAACCACATTTTATTACCATGTTAGATATCATATATATATATATATATATATATATATATCTCATAATTAAGTAATTCGAGTCTAGAAGAAACTTCAACAGAATGCAGAAAGCACTGGATGGCCATTTTGTCCTATATTTGGGATTCATCAGCAGTGCGCATCCACTACCGAGAATTGAAACCCGAACAGTTAGGATAGGAGGCAAATGCCATACGAACTGTACCAGCGGTTCTTGATGACAAAGAGGTAATGAATTAGGCTCAATATAATGCATGTTCTGTGGTGGAACTCATCCGAATTTCTCTTTTACCCATAGGACTGTGCTTCCCTAAGCTACGACTATTTTTTATATATATATACGCACGCGCACACACGGTGTTCATAGATCTGGACACTTAGGCAAAAAAATTATTTTTTTTCAAAAAATGCAAAGGTTGATTTGCTTTGTAAGATCCACATGGACTTGATGCAATAACTCCACATTGCTGTCAATTTTAGCACATTCACTCATTCAATCATTTTGCATCTGTGATTTTTCACTGAGTACACCTTATAAGTATATAATTTAGTTTTGTTGTAAAAACAAAACTTTAACTGCATTAGCAACAATTTGTTACAATGCAGAAAAAATAAAAATAATTCATGAACAGAGTATATTGATTTCTAATGAGTAATGTAGGACTCAAAAAAAACTTTCGGGTGAGGGGAAAAAAAAACATTTAATTTAGACACCTTTTAATCCAACTTCTAATCAGAAAATCCGTAAAATATTGACTTTTTTTTTTTTTTTTTTTTTTTTGTTTCTATAAATCTGACCTTTTTGTATTTATATGTAACACAATTAGAGACCTCCAAAAATTTTTTTTCTCTCTCCATATATATATATATATATATATATATATATTGTAACATATACAGAGGTGGGGGAACTAGGGCAATTTTCATTTTGGGTAAAGTTTTTGAATTTCTTTATGGTCCCATATGTCAGGCATTTTTTTCTCTCTCTCCCCCCCCCCCCCAAAAAAAACACCTTCTCTGGCAATATTGTTCTGATCATCATTTTCAGAGGCATCACATTTTTGTTTATGGCCTATTTCCTATAAACAAAGGACTTATTACCTTTTATTTGACTCTAAATGTCTGTACATGTTGCTAGGCTTGATAACACTGGAGTCTGTTTTATCTAGAAGAGTAACAATTCAAGGGGAATAACCCTCATTCCCCAATTACATACATTTATACAACCATCTGGTCAGAAATTCTTTTGCATTGGCAATTCTGTGCTGCTCAGTGTTTTTTCCTCCCCAAAATTTGAGACTCGGCCTACAGTGTCTGAAATTCTACCTGTTAATCGTTTTTCTGATTTCCATAAATGTACAATTATAGTTCTTGGTATTCTTAGAGGTTCATAGAATTTAATCTTGTCTACCAACAACAATTTAAATAAAGGTTGAATATATATATATATATATATATATATATATATATATATATATATATATGAAAACCTCAAATCCAAAAGTTTTTCAAGTGCTGACATGATTTGCCACAAACGGAAAATTTCAGAAAGCACTTGGAAGGTTTCTTGGTGATGTACAGCTGTTGTGATCTCATCTGCCCTGGGTGGAGGTTCCCCAGCTTGGCTACAAAGCCTACGTTGGTGTCGGGTTTTTTTGTTAGCAATCATCACGGAAACACCTTTGTTCATGGATTACTTAACTAGTGTTTCGTGCTCAGTAAGATGTTATCCAAAATGTCAGTCCTGCATTTATGTATTGTTTGTAAGTAGTGATCCAATTTTTTTTTTTTTTTTTTGTAAATTTTCAGAAAGTACAAAACCTTATTTTTACATGAAATTAAAAAAATCCATAAGAACATAACATGACTATTACCTGTATCTATATGTACATAAAATTTAAATTTTATAAAACTACCTTCAGAATATATGCATAAGCTGTGTTAAATGTAAAGGGACATTTTGTTTATGCTTGGGTTCCTTTCCCAAGCTGCCCTATTTTATAGATGCTATTTACAAATTAAATAGCCTGAATTCCAAAATCTGAAAATCAAAGCACTTCTGGTTCCAAGAATTTTGTATAAAGGACTTTCAATGTGCAGTACATTAGGATACAACAAGCAAAGAAAGTTAATTATTTTGTACCTTTTTGGTTCTGTTCTTGGTTTTACTAAGGAGCTATTCTTTAAAACTCCTGTTTCATTTAACAGGAATCTGCTGTATCCATAAGATACTTTTTCTTTTCCCTCTGAACTATTTGGTTTGGGTTTTGAAGAAGCTACTTGTATATTTGTCAGCATTTACTCTTCTGCTTCACTGATACATACTCTTTTCTTTTTACATCTGTATATGTTTGGTTAGAATGAAGATTTCCTGTCACTTGTAGATATATCACAATATTTCTGAGTGTTTTCCATTCTATGAAGGAGTTGGTGCATCTTGTGATAAAGTGTCAAGTTTGTTTGTACAGTGTAACTCAGATATGAGATTTTCTCTGGTCCCAAATTAGAGCCATACTTACCTAAACAAAATAGACCAAACCCGGATATAAGAGACTTCTTCTCCGGTCCCGACAGCTCTCTTATATCTGGGTTACACTGTACCAGATTTTCTTTTTCTGTTATATATTTTGTGTGGAAAAATTTTCTTCTGACATGGTTCATCATTTTAGGATTTCATCTTATTTAGGACTAAACTGACGTTGGTGTGACTACACATGCATGGACAAGAGATTCTGGGAATTTTACATTTAAAAAAAATTTTTTTTTTTTTTTTTTTTTTCTAAATTTAGATTCTTTTTCTTTCCATCATTTTTGTTAGAAATGCTACCAGGAATGGTGAAATTTTGTAATAGCCAAGACACGAATTTACTATAGATGACCCTGTGATCAAGGCACTCTTTAGTAATTTTGTGCCCGGACTCTTACAACATTTCATAATTCCTGGCATAACTTCTATTATCACAGTAGGGGATATCTACTAACAAAAGTGATGGAGAGAGAAAATGAAATCGGCTAGATGAGAGGAAAAAAAAAAAAAAAAAAATTTCTAGCATCCCTTGTTATTGTGTGTAGTCACACCAACATAACAAATTTAGACCAATAAAGTCCTAAACTATGGAGCTTGTCACGAGAACACTTTTCGACCTTGTTATACATTTTTCCCCAAATATTATTCTTGATATATAAAATGTTCTCATTCACACACACACATATATATATATATATATATATATATATATATATATATATATATATATATATATATATATATATAAATAAATTCATACAAATATAATTTGTCACTTACCTGATTGATGTTATATTCAGCTTCATTGGCACCTTGACTCTAGTTTTGTAGATTAACTTTTTGGTAATGGTTCAATCCACTCTATAGGAGGTTTCAGCAATTATTACTTTGTTTGTTTCTCTCCCTGTATCTCCTCCACTACTAGGAATTTTACAACCATCTTCAAGTGGGAAGTAATAATTTAAGTTTCAGTTGACCCAATTTATATGCAATACATGCTATAAATACTGCCACCCCAAATGTGCTTGCTTTTTTTTATTTTTTTTCTTATGCACTTCTATGCTCTTGTTAGCTCACTTATTTTACATACCATTGCCCTTAATTGCAAAGTAATCAATTTTTCTGTTAAACACAGGTTGTATCTAAAACACCTTGCCACATGTCAGCCTTAACCTTTGCCAATATATTTCATTTTATTTCAGGGAGTGGCTCTCCTTGCTATTTTCTACTCCCTCCCACCAAAAGTTCATGTTGTGGTTATGAAACCTTTTTCTTCCCCCAACACATCCTCAGCCACTCTTATGTAGTACCTGCTTACAATTTTGGCCTCATATACAACATTCTTGATCAGGCATCCTCTGTTAAGTGGACATACATCATTTTGAAGTTATATTCAACCCTAAGTAATGATAGCATACAAAACATCTAGGTCAAATCTCGCAACACAATCATCACAGGAACCTAAATTTAGATCTTTTTTTTTTTTTTTTTTTTTTTTTTAAGCACTTAGATATCTATCTACACAAAAATTCTATGTACTCCCACAGATGTTTTGTTTTTTGTTTACTTTTTTCACGAAGCAGGCTTTGTAATGGTAGAATTACATTTGTAATCTTTACCAATATTTTTTTTATACATATTTAAAAGCAATATGATGAGAAATGAAGTGCAAGAAAAAAGAAAAAAACTACTCTAAAGCAGGTAAATCGAAAAAGGAATTTAAAAGGCTGATTGTCATTCCACACTCTTCAAAGTGCTTACTTTTTTTTTTTTTTTTTTTAGTTTTAATCCTGAAAAGGGACATAACTTTTTTTTTTTTTTTTTTTTTTTTTTTTGAATTTGAGAAGTTACCTGGTAACACTGCACCTGATCTTCTGATTTGAAATGCATGTAAAGTTTATTCCTACTTAGAAAAAGAAGGCTAGTGACTTTTTTTTTTTTTTTTTTTTTTTTTTTATGCTGAAAATCAGAAATTCATTTTACAACTAATCAGTATTAGTGTTTGTAACTCTTAACACATTCCTCTCCCTCCTCATCTTATTAAATATATTTGTGCCTTCTTTAAATTTAAAATTGTTTTCTTTTTTAAGTGAGACAAAAGTAAAAATGTAAAAAAAATTTCTGACATTGAAAAAAACAAAACCATAGTGCCTTAAAATAAAAGCAAAACTAAAAGCTTTTATTGCAATCCATATGAAGGACAAAAACAAATTTAAAATCTTTCATTTCTAGGCTTTTCAAACTAATGTTTGAATCAGTTTTCCTTGTTGATCTCGCCTATCGCCTCCATTTCTCCTGAAATTATAGAAAAGTTAATTTATATATATATATAAAATCCTTTTTCCTGGGGATTTACATTATTGAAGAGATTGCTCTGTATATAGTTAGCTAAGTAATCTTCAGGTCTGACTGAAAGATTTTTTTATTTTACTAGTTTGATGTTCTTTCATTCTGACATGAAGACACTTATTTAACCTTCAGCACTCTACATTATTCATTGATATTACTTCTGTTTCCACTGTACATGGCAGCCCCTAAACTGTAGTAGCTTAGTTTTTGATTTTGGTTGGTGATTTTCTTGTTAACATAGCAAGACAAGACAACACTATGATGAAATTCAAACATACTATTGTTTAGTAAACCATCTGAAGTGGCAGAGCAAACATTTACTCAATAAACAGTGTTTTAAAGGTTAACTATCTAACGAAGGTGAAACACGTTAATAAAAAGCTTATCTGACAGACAGACAGACAAAAAAAAAAAAACTGAATTAATATTAATGAATAATGCAGAGTGCTGAAGGTTAAGTGTTTTCAGGTCTGAATGAAAGATGTCAAACTAATAAACAGACAAAAAAAAAAAAAAAATTTTCATTCATTCAGACCTGATTATTACTTAATGAAAGCAAAATGCATTTGTCAAAGCTTTTCCAATTTGTCTGATTTCTCCACTTGTGTTAGGATTCTATATGAGATAATATCAAATCTGTAAGTGCTATGGATAATCAAAGTAGGTCTTAATAAAATATTAAAAAAGATGGATCCATAAAGAGAGCTCAATGTATTTATATACAGAGCAATCTCTCTTCAATAATGTAAATCCCCAGGAAAATTTTTCTAGGTCAAGTAATGTAGACATTTACTTCCTTTCCTCTTGTGAGTTAATTTTAAAATTTTTAATATTATGTCTAGATAAATTTAAACAATTCTGTAATCTCAGTCTGATGTAGCAGATAAATTTATTTCAGCAGAAATTTTTTATATTACCGAGTTCTCCAATGATGTGCAGAGTTTTTACTTTCTTTTGGGATATAATATCCAGGCAGTATGCAAATTTCAAGAGCAACATGGGTCTCCGAAGATAAAATAACTCTATAAGGCAATAGAAAAAATATTAACTTTTCATAATTTCATCTAGTGTTTTTTTTTTTTTTTTTTTTTTTTTTTTGTCTTGTCCAGCTAAGTAGTTCTGAGCTTTTAAATTGCTTGTGTCTACTCTCTGATCCAAAATTTGATAGGTTGCTGTGGTTTAACTTCTGTTTGTACAGATGTGTCCATTTTTAACCATGTTCATATGGTTTGAGATAACTGAAGCAATAAATCATTTTTTAAAACTGATTTAAAAAAAAATTATTATGCATATTAATTATGCATATTAAATTTTAGATCCTTGGATTTTTCACTTTTGCAATCACCAAAATTTTATAAATATACATTATTGAAAAATTCCAGTCTGTAGTCTTAATAGCATATACTTTTGTAATGTAAATAAACATGCTTACTGTAAGCATTTAATTAATGGTCTGATACTTGCTTGTGAACCTTAACTCGACAACAGGTAAGTCTTCTGTATATGGTCTGTGAACCTATGCCATGTGGGTAAAGACAAAAATGAAACTTCAGTTTTCTGTTCTAGAGAACTCTTAGCCACAATTATCTGAAGACATGATACAATCATGGCTCCCCACTACTTCTAGTAATCTTTGTCACCCATTCAATTGAATATAAATCGGTTCTTGCTGTTTTCCCTAATTTTCTTTCACTATATCCTAAGAGTGTTAAATTCTCCAGGCCTCTTTTCCTCACTACCTGATTATAAGTATCGGTTGCTTTTGTAGTTTTCATTTTCCTTAACTATCTCATTGCTTGCATGATCTGTCTCTGATTTTGTAAACATTCATGTCTGTTCACCTGTGAGGAAATTTTCCTGCGTTGACTGCTGTATGGAAGATTGGATATTATATAGCAATTCAGTACACACTTTGTTTCTCTCTAATGTCTTAATACTTGGCTGAGATTTTTGAAAATTTATTTTTCTGCTATTCCTTTATGCTGTTGGGGTTACACTTATTGTAAGTAGCTTATTATTAATATTGTGTTCATAAGTGTAGGACAGTTATTCTCAGTTTAATGTGTTTTTTTTTTTTTTTTTTTTTTTATTTATTTTGTCTAGTTTTCCTAATATGAAGATGTTTATATAATAAACGTATATTAGAGAGCTTGGTAGAAATATAACTTCATTTTCTACATGTGCTGTTAAAATTAGAGTACGTCCCAGAGGTGAACCCATTGCTACACCATCAATTTTGTGTGTGAATGTTGTCAGTGATTATAAAAAGGTACTTGGGTCATGCAGAATGGAAGTTTTTGCAAAATATTTTGTCTAATTCTAGGAGGTAGGAATAGGGGGTTTCTTTGACTAGAATACTGGTGAATAAACTTTTATATTAGTCTCATAAACCAACTAAATATCTTGGTCTCATTATGAGAGTAATATGTCGAGGAATTCACTCTAAGTTAATGCTGTACTTATTGTGTAAGTTTAATAGTACCAGATGGTTTAGGGGTTTTGCTAATTGATATGCAGGAATGGGGATTTGTGAGATTATGGGATGTGGGGGCATTAAGTCTCTTTTTTTTTTTTTTTTTTTTTTTTTTTTTTATGGTAGAAATGTAATTGTCAGCAGTAGTGTAAGATTTTCTTTTTCTGTCTAGAAAAGTCAGATCTTGACATTTGCTAGTGTAATCTCTCTTTCAGGGAGTGTTGAAATCTTTCCATGTTAGCATCCTTGTTCAATGAAGTGTCATGTATTTTGAATAAGGTATATTTAGGCAGCAACCCTTCATCTAAACAAGTTCGGTTAAAAAGAACCAATAAGGTCTGTCTAATTTTTTATTGTATTTTTCCAATTTTCAAATAGGGTGGTAAAAAGTATGAATAATCTATACAAAGTTCATATGTGTTTTCTTAAAGTACTTTGAGCTATTTTGGTCACTTTAAAGAGCCAGCATGTCTGTATGGTTGGCAGAATTCCTTTCTGTATATTTTGGTATTCTTTGGGAAGCTGAAATTTCGAAATAGTCTACGGTGATATCATGTGCAATGGTTATTGAGAGCAAGACCACACCAAAATTTTGATTAAGACTTGTTTGGAAATACATAAATCAATTTAAAAAAAATTTTTTTTTTTAAATTTGACAAATTGTCAAAAACTGTTATATGAATGAAAAGTGCTTAATGCAAATTCAAATAACGAAAATGCAAAGCAATTTAAGGTATAAAATTTTACCGGAAAATCCCCCCCCCCCCAAAGAAAATCAACCTTCCTGTTACCACAGTTTTGCTACCTAGTTTTGTTGGCAATGAATTATTTTCCATTCTAATTCAATATTATATATATATATATATATATTAGTGATCCACAGACACTGTTTTGCTGTATCACAGCTCATTAGTATGGCTAGACATCTGATTGCTTCAAGCCAGGATCGAAAACCTGAACAATTTGACGTCATAGATTCTGCCCCCAAGCTATCATTGCATCGCATAGCAGAAGGGACATTTGAACGTTTTTGCTATGTGAAAGATGTCAGTAGCTAAGAGAGCTCAATTCAAGTAGAAGAGCATTACATTAGCAGTAGCAGCCACTGTTTATAAAATCACCCTTTCCTCTCTGAGAGCTCTCTCAAATTATTTCAAGAGCATAGTCATTCACAGACACTGTTTTGCTGTATCACAGTTCATCAGTGTGACTAGAAAGCCAATTACTTCAAACCAGGATTTTTTTTTTTTTTTGATATTCAAAAAAAATTAGACAAAATTTAAAATGTGAATATCTGAGTAACTACATGTCCCAGGCAAGCAAAATTAAATAGGCTTAATGTTGAATAATTATCAGAACTAGAACAAGGTATTCAAAGGGATGTAGATTTATAACCAATTCCACAAAGCTTCACAAATGTTCAGTATGCGCACAACCTGAAATGTGATGCACATCAAGTCAGTAGTCCAGCTCCTGCCAAACCTGGTTTAGCATGCCTTGCGTAACATTCTCCAGTGCCTCAGTGATTCTCTGCTGAAGTTCCTCTAGGCTTGTAGGAAGAGGGGGATATAGACTTGTCCTTTCACATAGCCCCAAAACAAAAAAAAACAAACATAGAAACAAAAAAATTACATGATGTCAAGTCAGGTGAACGTGGTGGCCATTTTAACTGCACATTGTCATTATCACTGGTACATGTGATCCAGCTTCCTGGTAGATTTTCATTGAGATAAGTCCACACAGTCAACTAAGTTAGTTTTTACGCGTTTTGTTAAAATCTGAACAAAAGTTGGCTGTTATTAGATAACAAAATGTCTTATTTTTTTTTTTTTTTTTTTTTTTTTTTTTTTTAAACTCCCTGTATAAGCATTTCTACCCTGGATTGGTTTCCTAGTAGGAATTTTCTTGCATGCTGTCATCACCTCTGATCTCTCATTTAGCCGCTTATGTTGATCTTGATTTTTCATCACCATTTTTTCCTTCTGGCATAACATTGTATTCCCTATACTGAATGCATTGGTTTTCTTCCCGCGCTTCATTTACCAATAGGCCTCTTCGTTTTTTTTTGTTTTTTTGTTTTTTTTTTTCCCATACATAGCTAGCAAGTTGTGTGCTGTTCCTATATTTTGTCAGTATGAATGATGTTATGGTTGTAGTATTGCAACTTAAATGGTCTTTATGTGAACCTATTATACACTTTTCATGGCTATTTTCTGGTTCCACTCTTGCTCTGTAAACTGGTCTTTCCATCAGGCAGTTACCTTTTAATAGACACTCTACGACATCATGACAATTTTCTTCGCTGCCTTCATTCCTGCAATCCTTTTCTCCCCGCACAATTTCTTTAATGTCGTTCTCTTCATTTTCTCCATAACTCCTTGCACAATTATAACTACTTTTTACAATATTTTTATTGAAGACTTTATATAAACATGGATGTTTTGGAGGACATGTTTAACAACATAAAGGTCTTTCCAGTCTTTGTTTCCCCTTCAAAATTGAAGGTAGAGGCTAAACAAGACTTTATCCTTACCAGCTACCTTTTTCAGAGGTTTCAACTTTTTTCAAAACCTAACTTAGTTTTATGCCCCTCTTTACATAAAGCCTCTCATAGATTTTCTTGGCTTTTTCAAATATTGTCATATTTGAGGAATTTCTCAACAATCAACATACAATTCCCCTTGGTATATCTGTAATTACTGCTTTAGGGTAATTTGACTTGCTGTTTACATGCAGTCACTTAGTATTTGGTTTCATGTAAGGGGAGATAATTTTATCTGTATGGTTTAATTCTAAATTAAGGTATTGGGCAATCTTTAAATTCATTTCAACCTCAATATTAAAACCAAGCTCCTTAAAAAGTTTGTATAATCTCTTGTTTTATTTCTTTTATCCAATATCACTATTAAACTGTCGTCCCAATACAGGCCATGATAATTTATCTGCACAATTTTCTTGAATAACATCAGTAAATATAAACCCATAAGCTCCAACACCTCTGCACCATCGAATGATCCTTGAGGAATATCGAACTTTTTTTTTCTTTTTTTTTTTTTTTTTTTTTTTTATATGGCATATTTCTAAACATTTTTACCACATTGCACCCAGTAAAAGGCTAAATAACTCCTCAAGGTAGAGTTACTGTTGAAATGATGAGTGAGATATGGTAGGAAATGGGAAAAGCTAAGGATAATAGATAACCTACTACTGAATTGAAGATTTCATGGTTAAAGTGTTTAGGGAAGAATACATGCATGAGTTTTGCCAAGGAGTTCTTTGATAAACAATATTAACACCATTCAGAGGACATAAATTAGAATGCTGTGGGAGTGTGTAACTGAAAGCATTTTTGTGTAATTTACTACAAATGATTTTTTTTATTTATTTTAAATGAATTGTGTAATTAACTTTCAATGACTTTACATTATTTTCATAGAAAACAAACTATTTGCATCCAGGCAAGTCCCAGACTCTAATCCATATCTTTTTATTCAGTTGTAAAACAAGCATGCTGTGATGTTTTGTCTCAAAACAAGATTTTTCAATTATATAAATAAGACAATGAAATAAATAAAAAAAATAAAAAAATAAATATTTACTTTACCTGCTCTGAATGTAAAAGTGGTGTGTAAACTATCCAATCATGTAACTGGATTATACCCGAGAAGAATTGAAAATGCAAGTCAGCTATTGACATTAGAAAAAAAGATATTTTAGAGTTGGTAATATTCAGGCTTCTCTAAGGTTTCAAGCAGTTTCTACAAGACCTTGTTTTTCACAAAAGGCCTCCTGTCACAAAGACGGTCTTCATAACTTTAAAGTGTTCCTATTCTAGCTAGGAGGGAGACTTAAAAAAAAAAAAAAAAACAATCATACACTAAAAGAAATATTGAACTTTCATTTTTTTTCTATTCTTTCTAGTTCTGAATATAAAAATGGGATATGAAAAAAAACAACTTAGCTCATATTTTTTATAAAACTTCATTTTAAGTATTACACACTTAAATTAGTCGATCCTCATCCATATCAAACAGACTTCCACTCATGTTCAAATCCCATTAGAAGTTATTTTATTTAAGGCTGCTTGCATAGCCATACATAGCCATGTTTTTTGTTGGGGCAGGATCAGGATTAACTTGCACAAAGTATGGTGGGTCATACCTTACAAAGGATTTGTCATAATACTCTGAGATAGTCTTATAAGGCCGGATGCTCTTCCTGACCCCCATCTCAGACACTCGCTGTAGTCCAAGTACAGTGTTTTTTATCAAGACACCATCTGTAGCAGGCTTGAGATGCCAGCACATCCCATGAATGTGTGTAGTTTGTGGTAATTTTGCTCTTTCAAAGGCAGGTCTTCAGTCACCTTAGGTCTCATCAGGCTTGATCCATTGAAAGAAACCAGAAATCAATCCTTGTGCCTTCTTGTACACTCTGCCATAAAGTATGCAAAACCTCTTCTGGATTAACGAGGTACATGAAAATTCACATTGATACTGTACCTGTTGGGCTTAGGATCTCCATTTCAGGTGCAACATTTTTGCAAAAGCTTGTAAAAGTATAGCTGGTTTATAAAGGCCTCTGCACTCTCATGATCAGTGAGTCTGAAAGTTAAAAACAAAAAAAAATTGTGGAAATGGTCTTCTTCTGTTGAGAAATGACAGTCACCATGTATGTATGTGACTTGATACTACATCATTTTAAATAAAATTAATGAAATAATACTAAAAAAAAAAAAATCTAAATCTTTTCTGCCAATCTTTCCTCAGAGATATATTGTTGGTGGGCAAGTTTTTTTATTTTTTTTTTTTTTTTATCCCCCATTAATACTGACTATAGCACCGAAAATATTTTAGTAACTAATAGGGTAATTGGTGCACAATTAAAGGATAAAAATCTTTTAACAATGAAGAAACAATTTAATTTGTGTAAATAAAAATGAATAAAATTACTAACATGAAGGAGCACTAGAAATGTAAAAACAGATTGATTAAATCTGGAGAATAATTAGTATTCACCTAGAAGGAAACAATTAACAAATGACCCACACTGTGGGTAGAAAGAAATTCCTTATTGTTAATAACTTTATTAATTAATGGTCAATTTTCATAAAACCTATTTTATATTGAACAAAATACTGTTAGAAGTACAATACAATGTTATATTAATAATACCGTGACACCAGCATTGTCCACTAATGTTTGAAATCTGGTTATATCTTTGAACATTTTCTGGATCTCTTGCACATTTTCTTTCAATCTGGATATGGAAGGAAGATTGCTTCTGTGGGTATCTACTACAGATCCCATACCAATCAGCTTAGAATGCCAATAAATTTCCTAAACACTTGTAGATTGGCTGAATCTACCCACTTTTGTGTACATGATGTTGGCTAAAATAGTGCATATCAGCAAATATGAAACTTGGGTTTTGTTTGACATGAGCTTCCCAATTGTGATCCATCCACAGAAAATTGGCCTGTCAACCATTGCTCAAGTAAATGACAATGTTATATTAACCCTCTGAGCCCTGACCCTGCGATAAGTATGGATCTTCCACCCTGGCCTCCTGCTGTTTATAACTCTTGCTGGTGAAACCAGACACCTGGGTATATGTACTTCCACACAGTGACCAGTATACTTCCCACTTGGGTTCATAAAGGGTCCTGTTTATTTTTGTGGTT
>OZ010615.1:28102783-28502783 GCA_963932145.1 Acanthosepion lycidas | reverse complement strand
CCAATATTCATTGATATACATACACTTAAAAACTTTAGTTTAAAAAATCATTAGCCAATTGGTTAACAAGTGTTTGGTGCTGCTCATTCTTGCAAATCATAAAAATCAACCTAGATTTATATGGATTGAACGGAGAACGAACAAAAATACTGGACATTGCAAATTTTAATCTGTGACACGGTCAATTTAAAATTAATTCTGGTCAAATTATTTTATAAAGTTTTTTTGGGGGTAAATTTGGTTTTAAGAGATATTTAGCGCTCGGGAGTTAAAACCAAAATTTACCTTTAGTGAAATTGCCCCACAACCACCACCACCACTTTTCCCTCTCATCATCTTTATCTCTATACAGTGTTGAGTGCAAATTTTTGTTTAACTAGTCAAATGCAAATACTTTGATAATAATTGAATCATTTAAATGAGACCGGAAAACCATTTTGTGACAAATCCCGTTAAAAGCGTATTTAATGGCTGATACTGTAACAAGATTGCTTCAGACACTACCAGTCAGTGTTTGAGTTATTGCTTAACTTAAGTGTTTTTTAATCTTTCTTGTACTACCTCTGTCCCATAACAGTTATTTGTGTGTGTGTGTGAGTTATTAACAACACATATATGATCATATATGATATATGTTACTTACGTTCTAACTATAATTTTGCATAAATCTCCATTCTAAACCTAGTAATTTTAAAACGAACTGTTCAAATATTTGAACATTTCAAAAGGTACATAAAAAAAAAAATGTAATCTATGATCAACAAGCTATATAGCAACTTGTTTTAAAGGTAAAAAATTTAGCTCATATTGTTGAATCAATATAAAAAACAGACATTTAACAGTGATAACTGGTATTTTCATGTTTGAAGCAACAATCAGGCCGTGTTTAAGTCATGAAGCTGCTCTAATCATGCAGTGTTTATTTTTTATGTCTACACTACAGTTTCTCGCAATAGTGTTTCAATCATGCTTAAAAATGCATGGAACACTGTCGCCGCTGGATGGTGAACTCTGTCCACTTTCTCACTCTATCCCTGATATTGAGCACTTTTAACCCGTAAATATAGCATAAATTAAAACTACATCATAGTGTGTGTTTGACCCATATCCACCTGGTGTCAATCCAAAATGATACATTGTTTTCATATTTTTTGGATAACTTAAAAATAAAACTCGTATTTTCTTGATTTCAGATGAAAACTTGGAAAATTTTTAACAAATGTCTGACATTTTCATTTTCTAAAATTATAGTTAATAATTACAATTTAGTTATGGTGAGGAAGTTTTTTTTTTTTTTTTTTTTTTTTTTTTTTTTAAACTGATACAGGAGGATATCTAGTTTAAACATGTTCCACAAATACACACTTAGTTTAAAAAGTTTAAACTATTACTAATATCTAGTAGATCTAACAGTTTTTTTTTTTTTTCATATATTTTGCTTAGTCTTGCTTGATTTATTTTTGGCATATTTCAGTGAAATCTTTGAAATTGTAGTTTGTAATTATAGCTTATAATTATAGCTTATAATGGAAAACATGACTGCATGAACCAGATGATATGGGTTGAGATATTTGGTTGGTGCAAAAATAATGTCGTTTTTCTGTAAAGGTTAACACCAAAAAACGACATTATTTTTGCACCAACCTAATATAATCAATATTACCAGTTATTTCTGTTAAAACAACATTTTTCTTTATTTTGGTTAATTAATATTTAAAGATTTCTTTAATTTTATGTGAATATACAATACCTGTTCAGTGATACATTTTACAATCCTTCATACGCACGCGCGCACACGCACACACACGCACGCGCGCGCGCACACACACGCACGCACACACACACATTCTGTTGGTTCATTGTTTTGCTTTTCATTTTTATATATATACATTTTTCTGATATCCCCTATCAATTTTTTTCCCTCTCCCTCGACTGGAATTTGATAACATGACCATGTTTTATATTAATGTTAAAATAGCAAAATTTAAGGTTTTATTAAGCAAACCCCTTTTAAAATGTAAATCAGCATTTGAATTATTATTTTTTTTTTTTTTTTTTTTTTTTTTTTTTTTTTTTTTTTTTTATGAAACAGTGCATGAAATGAAAAACTTTTGCACAGATCTGATAACTTGAAAACTGTCCTTGATGAAAATACATTTTGTTTCTGAAATATCTGTAAATATATATTTAGTTAATTTTTTTTTTTTTTTTTTTTTTTTTATAATTGTTTGAATGATATATATTCAAGATTTAAAACTTAAAAGAAATATTATTGCATGTTAAAATATTTAAAAGTATTTTTGTATACTACTCCCTGAACATGTATGTTGATGACTTTTATTTTTTAATTTTTTTTTTTTTTTTTTTTTTTTTTTTATTTTATTTCCATTTTATTAAATTTTTAGTTTGGAGTATTTTCTCTTCATGAATTTAAAGAAATTATAAAATACATAGTTTGCTTTTGCTCTTTCCACTTAAAAAAAAAAAAAAAAAGAAAATTCTAAGAAATTATTATTCGCCCCACCCTCTCACCTGCCACCAAACTCTCTCCCTACACACAAAAGAAATATCCAGAGTAATAACCAAAAATTGACTGTAGCTAATTTACAGTAATTTTTGAACAATCTAAAACCTCTTTTTATTAGTGATATGAACTTTACTAAAATCTTTTCAATATAAATTGTTAAAATGTTATATACCAAAATAATTTTGATATAAATATTGCTTATATAATCAATATTACTGATTGTTATTGCAATCATCACCATTGTTTTTCTGTATCCGTAGTAATTAATACTAAGATTTTCATATTACTTAGAAATAGTATAATACAATATTATATTAATATTACTCTATCTGCTGGAATATAAGTTTAGTTATAAAGCATTAAAAAAAAAAAAAAAAATCTCTCAAAAGTGAAATTGACCAATGACAGGTGAAAGTGCATCTTTGATATGTACAAAAGATGATTGGTGATATTGTTACCATGACTTTAAACTTGGAATTTTAGTACATTTTACTGGTGTTTATTTTTCACACACACACACACTGATGGAATAAGGAAAATAGGAAACCTTTATAAATCTAACATGTTTCCCTTTTATGAAAGTCATCAGAGAATGAGAAGAGAGGAGAAAAAGAAAAATTTTTTTTTTTTGTCCATTTGACAGATGCATATGAAACCTACTTAACCAATTATTAAAGTGTCTGGGGTATGACGATAAACTACGTCCAACAGCAAGCCTTCAGATATTGTTTTTGAAACAATAATGTTGCCAGCTATGCGTTTAATAGTACTGTATATTTAATATAATATATATATATATATATATATATATAAAAAACTTAATTTGGCATTAAATGACCTACAGTGGTTGATAGCCATAAAACCCAGCCAACCAACCAATTTTTAAAAAACACAAAAATGAAAAACTACCAGAATTTTGTTTTTTCTTTCTGATTTCACTTTAATAAAAGTGAAACATGTTAGATTTCTAAACGTTTCCAATCTGTTCCTTAGCCCTATCCTTATAGGGATTTATTAAGCATTGCTTAGAAGTGGCACAAGACCGAAAGTATAGAGCACCCAGCTGCTATGTGTTACACCACTTCAAAGTGCCATATATATATATATATATATGTGTGTGTGTGTGTGTGTGTGTGTGTGTTTTAAACAAGTTTTATTGAATAATAAAAAAGTGGGGAAAATAAATGGAATTCTTTGATCTCAAACTTTTTTTTTTTTTTTTTCTTTTTTCAAAAAGAAACTTTTCTTTGAATTTTGTTATAGTCTAATATTCTGATAGGTTACTTTGATTATACACTCTCTGAACTGGGAAGAGCATCTCTCTCCCCCTTCAATGTGTAATAAACCTATATGCCTAAATCTTAATTGATCTATCAGAAATTAAGGGATTAACTTAGATACCAGCATATACAGTAATTTCTTGAATTCTCATAAGCAAAATGCTTGTATCAACCAATTTTTAAAGTATCAGAATTTTATACCAGATTAGAAAATGTATTTTTGATAAAAGCACTGTTAGAGAAATCAATTTGATATAAACAAATTTTCCCTGTCCCCTCCTTTCTTCCCAAGCCTGTCTTAGCTGTGTTCAGTCGAGGCTTTTTAATCCTTTCTGGTTTAGAAAGGAAAATATATATCTCTAGTTATATAATCTATGTGGCATTTTTCATTTATAAATTAAAATTTTATATATATATATATATATATATATTATATATATATATTCCGTGATTAACTCTTGATTTCATTTTTATTCAAGCGATTAAAATTCTCAAAGTATAAAATAAATATCAGATTGATCAGTTATTTCCCTTCTTATTACGTATTACTTCCCTTCTATCTCTGTTCTAATTTATTGCCGAATTTCGTTATTCTGTCAATAAAAACTAGATAATTTTTAAAAATGCATCCTTTAAATATTTTTCCCCTGAGGTGGGGGGGGGAACTCTTACTGCCGTCCCATAAAATTTCACTGTGATGAATATTTTTTTTTTTTTTTTTTTTTTTTTTTTTTTTTCCAGGCAGTAATGGGATGGCAGGGAAAGTCACTAATCCCAAAATAATTTTGTTGAAATTGATTTAATTTTTTTTTTTTTTTTTTTTTTTTTTTTTTTAATTTGTCCTGATTATATACATCGTCCCTCACTCAAATCTATATTTCCAAAAACTTGAAATAAAAATGTTTTCTGCTTTTTATTGGTGTTTTCTTGTTAATTATTTGTACCCATCATTTGTATCCATGCAATTAAAAATATCGGCTGTTTTAATTTTTTTTAAAAATGTTGAGTGGTGGGGGTTCAAATGCATGCAGAAATGTCAGCCAGGTGAGTTTGTGTCCCCACCACAAAAAATGTATATTAGTTGGAGTCCTGACAACATTGAAGTAACAAGTGTAAAACTTAAGGATTCGTCATTAGGTTTGAATTATAATCATCAGATACATCTTTGGCCTTCACAATTATATTAGAGCTGCAAGGAAGAAATTAATACAGTAGCATGATTGTAAATACATTCAACTTGCATTGCTTTGTATGGAAAACCAATGACAAAGTGGGGGGGGGGGGAGAAAAAATCTTCATGTAACCTGTTTCGGCCTTTGGGATTTCATCAAACTAAACTGATGTTGACGTGGTTACATATGAACATGAAGGAAATGGGATGTTGAAATTTTAAATTTACCCTCACCACCAGCACACACCTTCCACTGCTTTATACTTAGATTATTTAATGTTTTCTGTGGAAATCGTTTTTTGTCTCCCTCACAGTTCTCTGTGTATTCGTGTTAGGGATGCTTGCTTGATTTTGTCAAACTTAACCTAATTGTTATGAATCATATGCCGCAATTGTACTTTATCATTTTCTGATTTCTATTTTAAAGAGAATGAAACATTATTCTATGAATGTCTCTTAATCTTGATTTAATTTACTTAAATGATTCCAGATTGAAATGTCTGCCTTTCATCTGTTGATAGATTTTCAACCACGTCTTTTGCCATCCAGAAACCATAGTACATATACATTATAATTTGATGTATGAGGGTCAAGCAGATCATTTCCTAGGAAACTGACAACCTAACAGGACATGAGATTTGATTATAGTGGTGATGGTTTCATGCAGGACCGTCCACCCTTTTTGAAGGGCCGAATACAGACTTGGTGCACTACATGCCACAAGGCCCCCAAACGATTCTCCACAGGTTTTGAATTCAGAGTTGTCCTTCCAGACCAGTTGCCATCAATGGCTATAGAACCCATCCTGTCCTACGATTTACCCATATCCGGAGGGAGAAGATCCCCAAGGATATCAGCACGTAAGTGAATGTAATGGATTCATCTGGAATTTGAACCCGGTTCTCCAATTCCTAAATCCAAGCTGTTATTATTATTATAATAATTATTCACCTGAAGATGCCAATCTAACACAAAGCAAAATACAGTATCATTCAATTTTCTCTTTTCTCTACATTAAAATATAAATGAAGACAACTATTGCTTTACATTTACAGTCATTTTAGATTAAATGTATGCATCATAAAAAATACACTTAATATGAAATAAGCTTTTCGTTTTTGGTTGCTTTGCCAAGTAGATATTAGTGAATAATCATTGCAGAACATGGCCAGTAATATTTTGTAAGTATGTCTAATTCATAACCTTATTTATGGGACAATCTTCAAGCATAAAGAGTGGCAGCAACTTCTCAAGCAGGCCAGTTGGTTTACAAAAAACAAAATAAATAAATATCCATATTTGCAAAGAATTATTACAGGTAATGAAAATTGTATTGTTTACAAAAATGTGGAGCAGAAAGGTCTAGGTGTGATGAAATGGACTAACATATTAAAAAAATCAACCATAGGATCAAGCCTACAAATGATTGTTTCCTTAACTGCATAGTATGTGCTTTGCCAGGGTTCCATAGTTTCGAATTCATTTTTTTCCTTCTAGACTGGTTGCCACCTAAGGTTATAGAATCCAGTCTGTCCTACTATTTATCCATAGCTTGGGGAAGAGTTGGATTCATACCTTTCTCAAGGGTATTAGCACATAAGTGAATGTAATGAATTTTGTTCTCCAATTCCTCAATCCAAGCCCTAATTACTGTATTAACCACTCCAAATGCTGGTCTGTATCCAAAGAATTTTTTAATTTTAATCAATTCACCCCAAGCAAAGCAATAATGCCACTAAAATGCAAGGAAAGGCATTGTTTATTATGAGCTGCCAAAAATTGAATTCAGACAAGTACACTTCCCAATGGACCGATTAAAAGATGCAAAAAAAAAAGCTTCAGTAATTTCCTCTCCTTACAAACCTAGCAGAAATTGTTGCAGTTCAGCTGGGATGCCCTACTATAATCACCTTACCTTGCACATTCAAATTACCAAAATTCTCTTAATGGGAAGAACTTAAAATCTCTGGAAGTCTGTAAAAAAAAAAAAAAAAAAAAAAAAAAACAACACACTTAAACAAGTTCAGCCCTCAGAAAAATGCCACAGATGGTATCATGAAGCTGTCATTCTTGGGATTTTTTTTTTTTTTTTTTTAAGACCCCAAAAAAAAAAAAAAAAACACTAATAAGAACAGGTGATAGACTGAAACCTGGTCAAATTTCAAGTTTGGTGGAATTGAGACTTTTTCATGCAGTCACAACTGAACTGGTCAAGGATGAGTGATGACATAATACCTAAGGTCCTCTTGTATTGATACTGGACAGCTTTGGCTCAGGTATAAAGAAACTAAAGAGTAACCTCTCAGCTGTCA
This sequence comes from Acanthosepion lycidas, assembly GCA_963932145.1. NCBI lineage: Eukaryota > Metazoa > Mollusca > Cephalopoda > Sepiida > Sepiidae > Acanthosepion > Acanthosepion lycidas. Next base: position 28,495,493 of record OZ010615.1, on the reverse strand, counting down.
ATGTGCCTCATGCTAACTTCAAGCAAGTTACCCTGGATAGAAATAAACAGATATTTGTGTCAATGTTTAAAATCAGTCGTATTGATTGGCCAGGTAAGGGACAACAGATAAAGGTGAAAAACATCAGCAAATATTCCTGTGGTTTTGTCCTGAGATCCACACTGTTGTATAATATGTGACACATCAGTCCTGTGAGTGACCTACAATACAAAAACTGAATGAGGTTGAATCCTCAGACATTGAAATCGACAAAGTGTCATTATATATAGCTGAACTTTTATAAGTGGCTCACAAGTTTAATTCAATTAACAAATTCTGTATGGAAAGATATTAAAGAATAAAAACCAAAAAAGAAAAAGTACAATTCATGAAATGTTTTTTTTATTAACATGAATAAAAAAGAAAAAAATTTTAAATTTGCTGTATAAAATCCATAAACTTATCAACCAGTCAAGTTTTTTTGTATGATTGTAACACAATATTGTATAAAACTTGATTCAGTTCACTGACACGTCAACTCATCTCTCTCCTATCAGCTGATGGTTTTATAATAAATCTGGTACAAGGTCATTCAATACTGGGATCCTCTAGGATTCATCTACAGAGGATAAAATAAAAATGTAGCCAACAAATATATCACTGTTTATTGACATGTGTTGCAGAAGTATGCTGGTCAAGCTTTTAGGTTGGAAACACAGCCGGGTAATAAAATGACAAAGTTTTTATTTTTATATACACACACATACATAAATACATCTGGTCTCAGGTTTCAATTTCTGAAGTTGGTAACTTTATTATATTGCATGCACATACATACATACATACATTTGAATTTGAGATATTTTAATTTAAAAATTTTAAAACTCCTTGATCTTTTTCTTTCTTTCTTTTCAGTAATAAACTTTTTGATTAGAACAGGAATAAAAGTTTATATGAAAAATTATTACTTATATATAATTAAAAAATCCAAAATGTTAAAGTTTTCAGTTTTAAAGGAGGAGTCATCATAATTCTCATGACCAAGTGTCGTTTTAGGATTGCTGACCAGCTCCCTCCAAATGTCTTGAGTTTTTGTGAAGGACTTTCCAGTCAATTCAGAGACATTGTCAGTTCTTTTATTTCCAGACAGTCTCTTCTGTTGTAGGATGGTAGTGAAAAAAAACTGTTGGCTCTTGGGATGTGGACATAAGGGCCTGTTTCCTGTCTGATGGTATCTTGCACTGTGTTGTGATGCAGTCAAAATAGGAGATGCTTAGTGTGGTCCTGCAGCATCCCATTTCTTGTGCTTGGATTATTTGCTGTTGTGATGTCCAAGATTTGCAGGTATACACAAAGATTGGTAAAAGCCTAATGCATGCAACGTTTTGGTCTTTGACTTCAGGCAGAATGTTCTTGTCTTTCCAGATAATTTTGTGACAGTTAACATTGTATTGCTCTATGAAATTATTTCTATTCTGAAACCCTCTTTGCTTTGCTAATTAGTGAGCCATTTCTAATATCTTGGTTCAGTTAAGTTCCTGAGCACTGACTTGATTGAAAGCCTCCTTTCATTGTTTGTTATCAGTTTGGCTTTTTCAACATTAATTTCAATGCTGTATCTGGAGAATGCTTCATTCAGTTTCTTCACCAGACTGAGGAGTTCCTCTTCTTTACTAGCTAGACTATCTATATCATTCATAAACCACAGATGTGCTCTGGTGTTCCTCGTTTTTTTCTACTGGGGATATTAGTCAATTTAGGACGATTTTCAGCATCATTTTACTTAGGTGGTTGATCAGACTGGTAGAATTTAACATTGTCTTTTTTTTTGGGGGGGGGGGGAACAGTGATAATTGACTGGACCCATATTGTGGGTCGCTTGTCTGATTGCCAGATCTTGTAACTTCAGAAGGAACCAGAAACCCAATTGTATAGTCAAGAGACAGGTTTGATTTAGTTTCTGTTCAACAGACCATCAAACACTACAGGGTTATTTAAGGCCATGTTTTGAATTATGGTTGTTTTGGGTATAGCTTGATGTTCTAAATGGATCAGTGATAGTTTTGAGTACAGGTTAGTTGGTGACAGATTTTTTTTCTTTTTAATCAGTTATTAGAGATGCTGGTTTCTAAAAAAAAAAAGTTATTTTGTATTCAGTTTATTAGAATAACAATTAGAGTTTGCATTATTATTTTTGATGAGGATCTTTATGAAGCCTGAAGGTTATTTTTTTTTTTAGTTTTCAAAATATATTAAAATTTTTTATGTAGTTTGGTATAAAGTTCGATTTCCTTTAGGTTCTAAGAATATTATTTGATTTAGTGTTTTTAAAGAGTTCTTTTATATTGTTTGCAGATGTGAGTATGTCAGGTTTGTATGTCCTATTTGGAGTCTGGATAAAACTATTTCCTCCCATCTTATTTTTCTGAAACCTCGGAGTCACTCTCCTAAATTTGATTGAATAACAGAGTGTGTTAGGTTTTAAGTCCCATATTTCTTGCCATTTTTTTTTTTGATGTTCTCTTATTTTGTTTCTGAAGTTTGTATGAAGCATCTTCATGTTGGTTGTTATCATGTTGCAGGCATCTTCAGCGAGTTTGTCTGTTATTTCATTACCCAGTATACCAACATGACATGGAATCCAGGCTAGGATGTCTGATTTAATTATTTCAGCATAAATTTCTAGTATGTCTAAGATGTTTGGATTCTCCTTTCAAAGATAGAAGAGTTGATAGAGAGTCTAAGAATATAAATTTCTGGTTGTCTGAGTTTTTAATGAGTCTAAGCACTATCTTAATCTCAGTTGTAAATATGGATGCTTGATTTGGTCATCTAATCTGTTGGACAGGAATTCTGAAAACCATGCTGCTTTTTTCTTTTTTTTCTTCTTCATGTCACTCAGCAGCTTTTACAACTCTAGCTACCAAGTCTGTGTGAAAGTCTTTGGCCAGGGAAAAAGTTATTGTTTCTTTCAGGTTAAGATGATTAGTTGGTTATATAAGTGGCAGATCAACAACTATGGGTCATCAATGACAAAACAGTTGGTTGATTTTGGTTCTGTGGCATAACATCCAGGGCCATTCAATGCCGAAATCAAAACATTTTGTACGCAATGTTACGGCTTCAGCTACAGATGTTTTGTACACAATTTTATACTTTCAGGATAAACATTTTTTTTTTTTAGATATATAGTTTATAGATAATAAGATGTATTGTGCTTTCTTCTATAAGTGTTGGAAGCAGCCTATTTCTTTTAGGTATTTGAGAAACATACATTTTTGAAAAAGAATGGTATGGTCTTGTACATCAGAGTATTTGTTGCACTTCTTTTTTTTTTTTTTTGTATTTTTTGCAGTATATTAGGATGTGCTAAACAGTAAGCATTTGATCACAAGTGTTGCACTGAGGTGCAGTTTCAGCTTTGAGTAAGATATATATGTCCAATTCTAACTCTGCTTAGCACTATTTCCAGTCTGACTGTCGACTGATATTTGTACAGTTATTGCTTGCATTTTCTTTTAACATATTGTGTGACCTTATTTTTGTAATCTGTATATGAGAGTCTGATGTTGGTTATTGTCATTTTGGTTGCCTCCTTTGCCAATGTACTAGCTTTTTGATTTCCCTTAATGCCTACATAACCAGGAAGCCAGGACAAGATTAGCACTTTGTGGCCTTCTATCAAATCATGACAGACTTCCAATATTTCATGTATGTAAAGGTGATTTGGATTTTTTCCTTAAATGCTGTTAGGCTGGATAGGGAATTGGAGAATATTATGAATTTTCTGCCTTCTAAGTTTTTGATCATTTCAACTGCCATTTTTATGGCTTGCAGCTTCGCTGTATAAATGGATGCATTATTTGGCAGGCTAAGATGAGTTCCATATCATTGTGAGAAAGTGTTCACATTTTCCATACTTTGCAACAACTGCCATAGCATTGTGGTACCTTACAGGCATGTTTGTAGGTGATCCCTCAAAAGAACAAATATTTCTTTATTGGGTTCTCTGAAGTAGTCTGGCCTCATTATTCTCTGCTCTTGGATTACTCAGCCCAGTGATTGAACTCACAATTACTATGTCACCAAATTAACACTTTTTAATCCACTAGTCTATTCAAAAGATGATATATTCATAGACAAGAACATAAATGAATGTTCAGTTCAAAATTCAAAGGTCACCCAGATCAACATGCACATGATGATTATCAGAGGGCACAACATTTCAAATAATGTTCTTATTTTTGCTATGTAAATAATGGTAATTCTTCATACCAGAAATTCAGACAAAAAAAAAATATAGGTAGTCATCGGTTATCTGTGTTATCATCTAAAGTTTGGTAAGTAGTGAGAAATTTAAATTAAAATCAACACAATGATGCTATGCCTATGGTCATCTTAAAAGTGTGTAGGTGATTGTCCATGTTATTTCCAAGATGAATAAAGACCATGCATAACTCAACAGAAATGGAAAAAGAGTTCTTAATGAAGACAAATGGTAAAATGTGTAACCAAATTATGGAAGATCTGAATTGAATACTAGTAACCTATGATTAGCTGTCTATACCACAGGCAATAGGCTGAAGGTGGAGGTCATTTCAGATCAAGGTTTTTAAAGTGAATATCTCACTGGAAAAGTAATCAAGTCTTTCACAATGAAATTACAGTTTTCAAGATGGACATGAGGACAGTCATTTGACATCAAGAAGTGACAGATCATCAATGGTACAGCCCAGTTGTTGACAGTCATTGAAAGAAGAAAGGTCATCACAACCAGATTGCTTGCAGAGGAATATTAACCAATTCATAAAGTGAACAAACATGTAGACTCTTGTTTAATATTTCTGAAAATATACAACTCATCAAAGGAGAAAAAAAAGACATTTTTAAAGATTTTATGAGAATAAAAAAAAAAAATAATCACATAGAATAAAAACATCAAATAAGCAAAAATGTCATAATATATTCAGTGACAAAAAATTTATTGCTGTGTTTGGGGTAAAATGATAAAAAGAAAACAACTTGTATATCTTTTGTTAATCTCATAAAAATACATTATCATTAAGAACAAGTCAATGCAACATAACAATATTAAAAAAAAGGATAATCCATTTCCTTGTGACAATAGAGTTTAATATCTTGATTTCAATAATTAATGCATAATATCCCTAGGATACAAACATAGCATGCATTATAAAATCAAATATGGAAACAATATAAGAAACAATTCTAAATAATACAAAATAAAAGAAACAGAAAAATGAAAAAAATGTTTTTTTTATTTGTTTATTGTTCTTATATTTGGTTTCTAGTTTTGTTTTCAAAACCAAACATTATATATATATATATATATATATATATATATATATATATAATAAAAAAAACAGAAATAAAATAAAAACAAAATCAAATATGAAAACAATATAAAAACAGGATAAAATATACAATATAAAAACAAGAAAGATGAACAAATATAAACTATAAAAAACAAAATCAAATCTGAAAGAATAAATAAACTATAAAAAACAAAATCAAAAAACAGCAAAATTTTTAAAAAGCAGTAGAAAAGAAACAAAAAATATACAAACAAGAAAAATGAACTATAAAACTCCCAAAATATCAAATATATGAAGATATTTATCCACAAACACTTTTGAATATGAAACAAGTATCATAAATAACATCATACTTTCAAAAGTCTCTTTCATGAAAAGATATTATTTTAAAATACAAAAACATTTGACATATTTAACAGGTTCAAAGAAATATTTATTCAATTAAATAGCTAATTTTTATTTTAATTAAAAAATATGTACTTAGAACAACATATTTTCAAAAAGAGCATCATTTAAAACAAACACACAGTCATTATAAAATATATTAGAAATATTCTGTTAGTTTATGAAATTTGCTTCTGCAAAAAAAAAAAAAAAAAAAAAAAAATTATCACTATTAGCATTTAACAGACAAAACATATGACATAAATTTAAAGATTATCAATTTACAGAATAAATTAAATATTACAGGATTTGTGTCAGATTTCTTTTTATTTTGAATAAATTAGCATAACATTGAATTAAATATAAATTCAAATATCTGAAAAATTCATACCTTTGCCTTGATTTTTCTCTTCATTCTGGAAGGATTAACATTTAACAAAGCATACATCAAAGTTAGAACAATCATTGAATTAGCTTTAAATATTAAAAATTCAAAGAATACCTGATTTCTCCTTTTGCCTTGATTTTTTTTTTTTCTGAAAGAATTGGCATTTAACAGTAAACATCAAAAGTTATAATAAATATTAAAAATACAAAGAATATCTGAAAAATTCCTACCATGGCCTTGCTTTTTAACTTTATTCTGAAAGGATTAACATTTAACAAAGCATACATCAAAGTTACAAGGGAGTTGGTAAGAGTAGGTATGTGTCACCATCTTTGTTTTTGGGCTGTTGTGAGTTCCCGAAACTTAATATAATTTTTTTATTTTTATCAGTTTTCTGTAGTGTCCAGTATAAAATTAACTGTTAATGTTGCTTCCGGAAGGCATTTTGCATTTGACATTGTGTTATCACCACTTGTATGATAGCTACAATTTGTTTCATTGGCCCCAAAGTAGTAATGTCTCTAACTGCAGAAATATGAATAAGCACACACATGGATTTATAGAACAAACAATAACTATTAGGCAGAACACTGGTATTTTTGAAAAGAAAAAGGATGAGTTTCTGTCAGAACAAGTAGTTCTTGGTGGGAACGGCAAACATTGGTTATAAATCACATGTATAAACGTTTGAGAGCTTATTTGATTTTAGTATGTGAAGCTTGTACTTACAAATAAATCCAATTATCTATCAGCAGGGCATTAGTTCTCGGGTCAAATTCCTTGTCCAGGAGTAGTGAGTTGAATTTTACATTGCCAGTGTCTTGTCCCTGGTCCATTGATGTGGTTGTTCTCCATTGTCACTACACTGCTATCTTTCTAAATACTAATTCTCCTCTGCTTATATCAGTAGAGATAGTCTCAACTGGAACAAGATTTTAGATTCTCAATCTTCTATTTAATTAACCAATATTGAATCCTTAATTCTGATTTGCTGGTTTTGCTATTTTACTGAAACAATGTCCGTTATGGTGACTAAGTAATGCTTTAATCCTGGTTACATCCATCCATGCATGGGAAAATAACTTTTCAGTTTTTGAACATGCAACTTGGCAGAATTAACTATGAATAGCTGGAAAATTGCTACATTTGCCTTGCTTTTCTTTTTATTCTAAAGGGATTAGCATTTATCAGAAATAAAGTTAGAGTAAATATTGAACATTCTCATGAGACATGACATGTTCCGACCTTTCCTCATTATGTTTAATACAAAAAAAAAAAAAAAAAAAATCTTACAACAATAAATAATAAATTAGAAATACTAAAAGTTTTAATAACATCTTGAATATTTTTTTTTTTTTATTTAAATTATTTGAATATCATCAAAGTTATGATAAACACTGTAAAACTGATCATTAATATTTAAATAATGACAGAAAAAAATGTCTTTCAAACAGTGATGTTTGCATTGCTTTTATGTTTATTCTGGAAGTATTACCCTTTAACATAGAAACAAAATTACAATAAATACTGAAATAAATATAAACATTAAAAATTTCAAGAACATCTGAAATATTACAACCTCGAATTGATTTTCACTATATTCTGAAATGTTTAGAAATTAATACAGCAAACTTCAAAATTACAAAAAAAAGAAAAACCGAACAACCATTGAATTAAATGTATTATAGATTCAAACATATAATTTCAAAATTTACCTTGATTTTCTCTTCTTTTCTTTAACATAGCAAACATTAAAATTTCAATAAATGAAAGAACTAGAGAATTAAATATAAACTGAAATAATATCCAGAAAATTATAAATTTTGAAATCATTAAAAGTTAACAGAAGCATCAAAATTACAATAGGAAAAGAAAACCATTGAATAAAATGTATTATACATTCAAATATTATCTGAAAATATTCTGAAAGGGATTAGAATTTAACATAGCAAACATTAAAATTACAATTAATTAAAGGATAACTAAAGAATCAAAAGATATCTAAATAATTGCTACTTTTGCCTGGGTAATTACAATTAATGAAAGAACTATTACAGAATTAAATATAAAATCAAATGATATCTAAAGGATTCAAACCTTTGCCTTGATTTTCTCTTCTGAAAGGTTTAGAATTTAACATAGCAAACATCAAAATTACAATTAATGAAATAACTACAGAATTTAATACCAATTTAAAGAATATCCAAAAACTTACAAACTTTGCCATGATTTTTCTCTCCTGAAAGCTGTGAAAGTTAACCAAAACATCAAATTTACAATAGAAATGAAAAACCATTAGATTAAATATATTATAAATTCAAATATTATCTGAAAACTTGGCATCTATTTTTTATTTATTCAGAAAGGATTACAATTTAACATAGCCAACAGCAAAACCACTGAATTAAATATTATAAATTCAAATGATATCTAAATAATTTCAACCTTTTCCTTGTGTTTGTCTTCTGAATGGATTACAACTTAACATAGCAGACATCAAAATTACAATTAATGAAAAAACAAGCCCAGGCTTAAATATAAATACATAGAATATGTGAAAAATTACATACTTTGCCTTGATTTTCTCTTCTGAAAGGATTAGAAGTTAACATTGCAAACAGCAACATTACAATAAACAGCAAAACATCCATTTAATTAATTATAAATTCAAAGCATATGAAATATCCAAAACTTTGCCTTGAATTTTTCTTTTTATAAGTGACCATAGTAAACATCAAAATTATGGGGGGGAAAAAATAAAAAAAAAAAAAATAGAAAAATGAAGGAGTATCTATATAAATTCAATGAATATTTGAAAAATTTTAAACATTGCCTTGAGTTTCATTTTATTCAGAAGGGATTATAAATCAACATAAACATCAAAATTACAATATAACTGCAGAACCACCACTGAATTAAATATAAATCCAATGATTATCCAAAAAATTCAAATTGTTGCCTTAATTTTCTCTTTATTCTCAAAGGACTAGAAGTTAACATAGCAAACATCAAAATTAAAAAAATATATAAATCAGAACTACTATTGTATTAAATATATTAAAAATTCAAAGAATATTGTAAAAAATTCCAAATACTGCATTGATTTTCCCTTTATTCTAAAAGAATTAAAAGTTAATATAGGATTGCGATAGTTAACTCCCCTTGATCAAAAGAAAAACAACAATAAAAATTATAAATATTTATGAGAAAAAAACCTGACGAGACATTGTTAGGCAGGAAAGTTAATCACTGTTTTGCTCCTGGAAGTTAAAGCATTAAGATGCATACATTTCAGGCTTGTGAGAAACCAAACAGATAAGTACAAAATTCATATTTTAAAAAAGTAGATACATGCTTACTTTGTATTAAGAATTTAAAATAGAATATATATATATATATATATATATATATATAGACAAGTATTTTATACAAAGACATGTTTCATTTGAACTTTTCATATATTTATGTTGTCATATGTTTCATTCACTTTTTAAATGAGGTCAATATTTCATATCAAAGCACAACAATAGCAAACATCAACATTGCAATAAACAACAGAACAACAATTAAATATAAATTCAAAGAATATCTCAAAAAAAATTCCAACCTTTTTCTTGGTTTTCTCTTCTGAAAGAATTACAAGTTAATATAGCAAACATCAGAATTATTGTAAAACACAAAAATATTGAATGAAATGTAAATTCAAAGAATATCTGAAAAATATCTGAAAAATGCCAACCTTGATTTTCTTCATTCTGAAAGGATTAAAAATTAACATAGCATTTCAGTCATATTTTTTAGCAATTTAAGCCCGTTAAATGTTCCTGCCTTTGCCACAGATTTCACTTCCTTCTGAAAGAATTAGCATTAAAGCCCTTCCATCCTATTAGTGGTATTAACAACTTCCTTGGGATGAATTGATGAAACTAAAATATTTATACTTTTGTCATGAATTTCCCTTTCTTATAAAAAAGATTAGCATTTAAGTAGAAAACAAGGAATTTAATTTGATTGTTCAAAATTTACACATCTTAAATACACCTACCTCTGCCACAAAATTCTGTCTCTTCTGAATTCAACAAAGCCAACATGAACATAATTAGTATTTGATGAAGTAGTAGATATGATTATAACCATTTTAAATGCATCTTAAATATTCATACCCTCTGCATTATACCGTTTCATTTGTATATTCTACTTGAAAGACTTTGTATTGGAGATAAACAGGAAACCCAGATATAACAATTTGCATTTAATAGACCAAAGTATTATATATTATTATAATCAATTTAAACATCACAAATATGTGTACCTTTGTACATCTCTATTTTCTTCTGAAAGTATTAGCCTTTACACATCAATCAAGGAATTTATTTTCATTAGAAATTTAAAAACTAAAATAGGCATACATTTGCCATGAATTTCTATATTCTGAAAGGATTAGCATTTAACAGCAAAAATGAAAATTATAGTTATGTACTTAATGGAATAAACATGATTAATGACATTTAGAAATTTGGGAACTGATATATAGACTTTGAGATACACAGCAATAGACACCAATTTGCATTTAACAGAAGAAAGTTAGTATTATATACAATTATTACCAATCTTAAATATTTATGCCTTTTCTATGGATTTCTCTTTGTTTTGGAAAGATTAGCATTTATATAGGGAACATGAGATTTACAAATCTTAAGGTATTTCTTCTGAAAATATCAACATTAAACATAGCGAATATAATTTGTATTTAATGGAACAATCACAATATGAAATATGATTATTACCAATTTAAATATCTTAAATATTCATACCTTTGTTAGCATTAAACAAAAGCAACAGATATTGCAAATAATGGTTGGTTAGTTATTCAACTGGCATATCAACCATTAGGGGGGGGTCATTAATGTCGAAACACTTGGTTGGTTGATTTTGTTCAGTAACATGACAATCTCCAAGGGCCACTCAATGCTGAAATTTAAATATTTTGTACACAATTTTATACTTTCAGGGTAAATGTATATTTTTTTTTTTTTTTTTTAGATATACAGTTTATAGATAATATTGTATTGTGCTTTCTTCTATAAGTTCTGGAAGCAGCCTATTTCTTTCAGGTAATCTATTATTTGAGAAACAGATACAATTTTGAAAATCCTAGTAAGGTTTTGTACATCATAATATTTGCTGTACATTTTTTTTTGCAGTCTATTAGGATGTGCTTAACAGTGAGCAGTTTATCACAAGACTGAATGGAACAAGCATAGCATTAAATGTATTCATTACCAAACTGAATATATTAAATAATCTTATAATTTCTTTTAATTCTGAAAAGATTATGTTTCAATGCAGCAAACATTGACACTACAATTTGGATTTAATAAGTATTAGATAAAATTATTAACAATTTAACTAATTTAAGTATTCATACCTTTACTTTGGATTTCTCCTTTCTCTGGAAAGATTAGTATTTACAAAGCAAACACTGAATTAGCATTTAATATAGCAATCATGGGCATTACAATTTAGATTTAATGGAACTAAGTATCTGATATAATTATAAGCAATTCAAATATTCTTAAATATTTCTCTTGGATTTCTTTTTTCTCTGAAAAGATCAGCATTTACAACAGAAACATCCAATTTACTTTCATTAATGTTAAAACTATTGCTTCTGATATGTCTTTGTTCTGAAAGGATTAGCATTGAATGCAGCATGCATAGAAATTACAATTTGGATATAATGGACTAAGTATTGGACATAATTATTAGCAATTCAAATATCTTAAATATTCATACCTTTATACTGGATTTCTTTTTCCCCGGTAAAGATTAGCATTTACAACAAATGCATTCAGTTTACTCTTATCATTAGCAAATTATATATATTAAATCTTACCTTTGCTTTAGGTTTTTCTTTGTTTAGAAAAGATGACCATTCAACACAACAAACATTGATATTACAATTTACATTCAATGAAATAAGCTTTGTACAAATTTAAATATCTTGTTGTAACCTAGAAAAAGGTTACTGAAAAACAATAACCAAAACGAACATTGGAAATGAAATGATAATATTTATAACAGAAACAACAAACAAGATTTGTCAGCGGCATGTAGTAAGTAACCAACTGCTAGTGGTGATCTAGAAGTGAATCAAGGTGAATCTAAATGACTACCACATACAGTATTCTACTGTAATTATATGGACTGGGACATACCTATATAGCCCATAGATATGGTATAACAATTATATATTTCTAAATTTGACCACAGATCTTTCTTCTTAAAGGATTTAGAATTTATATAGGAAACATGGAAATTTTGTTCAAAATTAGTAATTTAAGCATCCTAAGTAAAAGCACATTTGCCCTAGATTACCACAAAAATAGCATACATAGAAATTACAATTTGCATTTAATGAAAACAGTTTAGTAATAGACAAAATTACAAGCAATTAAATTATATATGCACATTTACCTCAGATTTCTTTAATCTGAAAAAACTGGTGTTTACATAGCAAACATTGAATTTACTTTTCATTATGAGCAATTTGAAGATCTTAAATATTTCTACCGTTGTCTTGGATTTCTTTCTTCTGAAAGGATTAGTATCAAACAGAGCAAATATGTACATAATTTGTATTAAATGGATTGCAATCTTAGTTTCAAATACAAATATTATCAACTTAAGTATGCCTGGGATTTCTTTTTTCCGAATGATTAGCATTATGATTAGGATGAGACCATTTTTTCCCTCCCACATGGCATTTGTTTGAAAAGCTCAGGAATTTCTCTCTTTGATGAGTTAAAGATTCATTTTTTTTTTTTTTTTAAGTATTGTATGTTTACTTGGGTTGGTTTTGTTGAACAAGTCTTAAGTAATTTGTTTGGTAATGATTTGATCAGAGCGAACAACTAAAATCACTCCAGCTTACTAATGTTTCATGGTGTAAGTTTCTTGATGTGTGGAGGAGGAGATTTCTTTTTCCTTTTAGAAGGAAGGAATAGGTTACTTTTCCAGTTATTCCACAACTATCACTTATTGATCAATTTGCAAATGATGGGTTTCAAATCAGTTTTGTATGTGGAATTTTGGTTCTTGATATATTGATTTGTAGAATTTTTTTTCCCAGGTTAATCCATTGTTCTTTTTTTTATTTTTTTATTATTTCCTATGGATGCCAGTCTAGCTTGGTATCCAGCACACAATGATAATTTGATTTTTGTGAGGAGTATCAATGCTATTGAGCAACTAGGTGATTAATGGGTTTGTTGTGTCTGTTACTCAAATCTACAAATGTGGATTTTCAGCCTGAAATTATGTATTTATTTGGTCAGCTTTTTTTTTTGTCGATGGCTGTGATTTCAACTCTGTATACTGAGGACCCATTTGGTAATCACTTCATTGGTTCCATGTTTCTGACGATATTTATTGTATATAAAAATACAATTCTGACACAAGGCCGAAAAAGGGGAGGGGTTGAGGCTGGTCTTCACTAACTATCCTATACCTAGCTAATCCGATTCACGACCCAATCACTCATTACAATTTGCACATTCACCACAAGAACTCATCCGTCACCAACCAATCCTCCATATACCATAATACCATATCCTCTAGAAAACGCACCCCATACCATAAAAATATAATGATTATATATGTACACTTAAAAATTCATGGATGAATAAAATAAAAGGGGAGGGAGATGAACCCAATAAGAAACTAAAACAATACACAAAAGCAACTAAACATAACTGATGTTAGTAGGGCCTGTCCAACCCTCAAAATGAGAGGCCGCTGTATTCCGCCACTTTGGACAAAATCAAGAAGCTCTCTCGCTAAGGGAGTGGGAAAGGAATTTCTGAGAATGAAGACACAACCTGCTGTTTTCATCTTTTGATTCATTGCTATATATTTGTACCTTATCAGAATAGTTGTTGCTGATCATCTGTTAACATTCTTGATATGTGAAAGCGTTTCTTTTAGTATATTAAATTTTATGCATTAAAATATGTGGTTGCTTTAACAACTAGTGTAGTGGTTTTAGAAATGGTGCATTCCTGAATTTGTTTTCTGTTTTGTCTATGAGTTCTTTAATGTGGAGACTGAATAGCTTAATAGCATTTTATTAAATAGAAATGTATATTGTACTTGAAGGATCCAATCTCAGGTAGGATTTAGTGGCTAGGAAGATGACTTGATGTAACATTTCTTTTCTCACCTGAAATGGTTTGGTTAAAGGCACTTCAATCACTATAGGGTTCTTTAACTTTTAACAAACTGCATTATTCTATGCTTTTCTTTCCACTACATTATTTTTCAAGGCTCTTCTACTGCATTACTTAGTTTTAGTCATTGTCGTTTTCTGTTGCCATAACAGTATATGATATGATATGAGTCACTTACAGAGGGAGGATAAAATTTTTGCTTTGCAAACAAAATTATCTCCAGAATGTTAAGGGCTAAGGTCAGATATTGATTTGTGTTTTTTTTGGAGGGGGTACAGTTTGGTGTTATATGCGGAACGCTGATAGTTTTGAGTATTGGTTAGTTGGCAAAATTTTTTCCCCTGCTTTTAATCAGTCATTAGAGATGCTGGTTTCTACTAAAGGTTATTTTGTATTTAGTTTCTGATACAAATTGGTTATTAGAATTTTGCAATGTTATTTTTAGCAGAGATATTTATGAAGTCTGAAGGATTCTTTTTCCTTTTATTTTTCCACTTTTTAAAATGTATTAAAGGTTTTAATTTATATTACAAATGCAGAAGTATTAGTAATTTAAATATCTTAAATATTCCTACCTTTGCCATGGATTTCTTTCTCCTAAAAGATTCATGTTTACAGAGGAAACACGGACAATAACACATTATTTGCAAAGAAATGATGTTACATCTGCATACCTGTCTTTGATTCTTCTTTGTTCTCAAAAGACAAGCATAAAACACCCAACACAAACGTTACAATTCCTGGGACAAACCATAATAATCCTTTACCATTCAACCTGCACAAACCCAACATGTAAATATTGGCTCTCAATGTTCAACTTGTCCTATGTATAGTCGGTCATAATATATGACATCATTGCAAATAATACAGGAAGTTACGTAAACAGTGAGCTGATATCTACGGAGTGGGTTTGAGCATGTTGAATGCTAGAGTTAAAAGTACAATTATTAACACTACATATCATAAATATGGTTACCTTTGCCTAAGATTTATCTTTCATCTGAAAGGATGAGCATTTATATAGGAAGCATGTAATTTCCTTTTATTAGCAATTTAACAATATTTCATATGCATAAAAGTGTCTGCCATATCTTTCTTCTGAAAACATGAGGATTAAACAACAATAATTACTCATTTACAAGGGAAGCATTCAATTTCATTTCATTGTAAAAAAAGTTATATATTCTTCTGAAAGGAATAGCATTGACACAACAACCACTAACAATACAATTTTTATTCAATGAAACATACTCAGTATTGGACATGGTTATCAGCAATTTAAATATCCTTACCTTCAAGTAGGATTTCTTTTTCGTCTAAAAGACGAATCATTTACAAGTGAAGCATTCAATTTCATTGGAACAAATTTACACATGATAAAATATCTTGCCATTAACACTGACAGGACTTTCTTCTGAAAGTATAAGTATTAACACAACAAACACTGGCATTACAAATTACATTCAATAAAAACATTGGATACAATTATTAGCAGCTGAAATATGTAAAATATACATGGGTTCAGGATGGATTTCTTTTTCATCTACAAAGATTACTTATTTATAAGAGAAGCATTCAATTTACTTTCATTGGAAAAAAATCTTACAATGCCACTGACAGGTATCTCTTCTGAAAGTATTAGAATTAACAAAACAAACACTGACAATACAAATAACATTGAATGAAAAACATTATTGGATATAATTATTAGCAAATGTAATAAGCATACATTTAGGATGGATTTCTTTTTCGTCTACAAAGATTACTTATTTACAAGAGAAGCATTCAATTTACTTTCATTGGAAAAAATTTAAATATAAAATATCTTACACTGACACATGTTTTTTCTGAAAGTATTATCATTAGAAAACACAAACAATACAAATAACATTCAATGAAAAATATTGGATATAATTACTAGCAAATGTAATATGCATTGCTTTTCGTCCACAAAGATTACTCATTTACAAGAGAAGCATTCATTGGAAAAAATTTAGATATCATAAAACATCTTACAATGCCACTGACAGGTGTTTCTTCCGAAAGTATTAGCATTACAAAACGCAAACAATACAAATAACATTTAATAAAAAATAACATTGTATATAATCACTAGCGAATGTAATATGCATACCTTCAGGATGGATTTCTTTTTCATCTACAAAATTACTCATTTACAAGGGAAGCATTCATTGGAAAAAAATTAAATATCATGAAATATCTTACCCTGCAGATAACAGGTGTTTCTTCTGAAAGTATTAGCATTAGAAAAAACAAGCACAAACAATACAAATAACATTCAATGAAAAATATTGGATATAATTATTAGCAAATGTAATATGCATACCTTCAGGGTGGATTTCTTTTTCTTCTAAAAGATTACCCATTTACAAGAGAAGCATTTATTGGAAAAAATTTACCATAGTTTATCTTACACTGCCACAGAGTGTAGTTTCTTCTGAAAGTATTAGCATTAACGAAACAAACAAAAAACATTCAGTGAAAAATATTATTTGATATCATTATTGGCAAATGTAATATGCATTCCTTCAGTATAGATTTATTTTTTGTCTACAAAGATTACTCATTTACAAGAAAACATGTTACAAAGCCACTGATAGTTTTTTTTTCCCGAAAGTATTAGCATTAGAAAACACAAACACAAACAATACAAATAATATTCAATGAAAAGTATTATTGGATAAAATTATTAGCAAATGTAATTCGCATACCTTCAGGGTGGATTTTTTTTCCGCCTACAAAGATTATTTGTTTACAAGAAAAGCATTCAAGTTACTTTCACTGGAAAAAATTTAGATATCATAAAACATTTGACAATGCCACTGACAGGTATTTCTTCTGAAAGTATTAGAATTAACAAAACAAACACTGACAATATAAATAACATTGAATGAAAAATATTATTGCATATAATTATTAGCAGAAGTAATAAGCATACATTCAGGAAGGATTTCTTTTTCATCTACAAAGATTACACATTTACAAGAGAAGCATTTATTGGAAAAAATTCAGATGTCATAGCATATCTTACACTGCCACTGACAGGTGTTTCTTCTGAAAGTATTAGCATGAATGAAACAAACACAAAGAAAACAAATAACATTCAATGAAAAACATTGTTGCATATAATTATTAGCAAATGTAATATGTACACATTAAGGACAGATTTCTTTTTCAACTACAAAGATTACTCATTTACAAGACAAACATTCACGTTACTTTCATTAGAATAAATGTAGATATCATACATAAAACATCTTACCTTGCAGCTGACAGGTGTTTCTTCTGAAAGTATTAGCATTACAAAACAAAAACAAACAATACTAACAAAATTCAATTAAAAATATTATAGGATATAATTATTAGCAAATGTAATATGCATACCTTCAGGATGGATTTCTTTTTCATATACAAAGATTAAACATTTACAAGACAGACATTCAAGTTACTTTCATTGGGATAAATGTAGATATCATAAAACATCTTACCCTGCCACTGACAGGTGTTTCTTCTGAAAGTTTTAGCACTAGAAAAAAAGACAAACAACATTCAATGAAAAACATTATTGGATATAATTATGAGCAAATGTAATACATACACCTTAAGGATGGATTTCTTTTTCATCTACAAAGATTACTCATTTATAAGAGAAGCATTCAATTTACTTTCATTGGAAAAAAATTAGATATCATAAAATATCTTACAATGTCACTGACAGGTATCTCTTATAAAAGTATTAGAATTAACAAAACAAACACTGACAATACAAATAACATTGAATGAAAAACATTATTGGATATAATTATTAGCAAATGTAATATGCATACATTTAGGATGGATTTCTTTTTCATCTACAAAGATTACTCATTTACAAGAGAAGCATTCAATTTACTTTCATTGGAAAAAATTTTAAAATAAAATATCTAACCCTGCCACTGACACATGTTTTTTTCTGAAAGTATTATCATTAGAAAACACAAACAATACAAATAACATTCAATGAAAAATATTGGATATAATTACTAGCAAATGTAATATGCATACCTTAAAGATGGATTGCTTTTCGTCCACAAAGATTACTCATTTACAAGAGAAGCATTCATTGGAAAAATTCAGATATCATGAAATATCTTACCCTGCCACTGACAGGTGTTTCTTCTGAAAGTATTAGCATTAGAAAACACCAAGCACAAATAATACAAATGACATTCAATGAAAAATATTGGACATAATTACTATGAAATGTAATAAGCATACCTTTAAGATGGATTTCTTTTTCATCTACAAAGATTACTCATTTACGAGAGAAATATTCAATTTACTTTCATTGGAAAAAATTTAGATATCATAAAATATCTTACAATGCCACTAACAGGATGGATGGATGTTGGATTTAACGGCATGTCAACTGCTATTTGGGTCATTTTGTGCCAAAGCCTTATTTATTTATGAATTTAAGATGGTTATATTGCATAAAAGGTTGGGAGGCTGTTGGGTTTCAAAATCTACTGTATTTTTTTAGATTGCTTTTTCTTGTGATTGTTTCTGATTGTGTATTTTCATATCTACATCCATGCGTGCATATATACGTCTATAAAAACATATACACATACACTATTTGAAAGTGTTATATTTTGTTGAGGATCTTGATTTCTTTGAGAAAGTTGTATATTTTATCTGTGTCTGCATTTTTGAAAATTTCTTTTAAGCCTTTTCCATTGACATATTTTTGTCTTATTTTAGTTATGGTTTTGCATTCCAATAGGATATGTTTTATTGTGATTAGGCTTCCACATCTGCATTTTGGTGGATTTGTCTTTTTTAGTATATAAGAATGGGTTAAGTATATGTGTTCTATATGTATTCTGCTTATAATAACTTGTTTTTTTCTGAGTATTTACAAGATTATTTGGGTATATAAATGGAAAGAATTGTGATGGTTTTATCAAGTGTCACTTGTGTTGCTATTGCTTGTAATTTAGTTTTAATATGTACCTTACGGTATGTCATTTCTAATCAATATTGACACTACTCCATTAGCTCTATGTCCTGTATTGTGGTTATAGTGGTATTGTTTATAATATTTAATTTAGCATTTTCTTGTAAATAAGTTTCCTGTAAGCAGATGACGGCTGGATACAGTAGTGACATAAGTATGAGTAGGTCATTGCAATTAGATTTTATTCCACAACAGTCCCATTGCATGATCTTATGTGCCATAGTTATATTTTCATTTTTTGGGGGTAAAGTTACCTTCTAAGTTTATATCATTTGTCTTCTCTAGTTTTTTTTTTTTTTTCAGCCTTTGAGTTTTTTGAATTTTTATCTTCAACTACTTGTGGTGTCCTTCGGTCAGATTTTTGGTTTTGTTTTGGAATTTGTTTATTTTCATTCCCTTCTATTTCCATATATTCCAGAGGTTCAAATTTATTTTCATTTGATATATTGATTCTTGATTTTGAGTTAGATCTTGATCGAGTGTTTTCTTGTTCTGTTGTCACTTTTTTGTCTTTTTGTTTATTTTTCATTTTCTTGGTTTGGGTTTGGGAAGAAGAGGGTTCCCTGGAGTTGTGTTTGTTTTCTTTCCAGAGATTTTTGCCTTCTTCTGGGTTAATTCCATTTAATTTAGGTTGTTGAGTTTTATTTTTATTTTGATCTGATTTAAGTTTGGTTAAGAAGGTTTTTAATTCTTCAAGGAAAGCTTTTAATTCCTTATATAAATTTGTTATTTCAGTTGAATCTTTTATCTTCATTGTTTATTTTATTTGCTTTTTGTACCTTGGAGGCATAGGTGTTTTCTTTTATGTTATTTTTAACTTCTTTTCGTGCTTCTGAGAAAGATATAATTTTTTTGTGTTTTATTATGATTATTTCTTTTTCCTGTTTGTAGATACTACATTGTTTTGAGAGGTCAGAGTGGTTTCCCACATAGGCTCTTATTTGGACAGTTCTCTTTTTATGTTCTGGTTCTTTCTCACTACATTTTCCACATGTTTATTTGTTTGTTTCAACAAGAATCTCTGTGATGCCCAAATTTGTGACATCTGTAGCATTGAAGAGGGTTTGGTATGTATTGTTCAGTTTTATAATTTCATATCCGATTTTAATTGTTGTCGGAATCTGAGGGAGTTGAAAGTTAGAATGTAGCTATTAATTCATATCTCTGCTTTATTTTTCTTTATTGTGATTCTTTTGACATTTGTAACACCTTGAGCTTGGAGTTCTATTTTTATCTCCTCTAGAGTGCACAGGGAGAGCTCCTTGCTTTTTACTACACCCTTTGAGAAATTTAGGATTTGGTGTGGGTAGGATTTTATTTCTATTTCTTGTAATTTTTTTTTGTCTTATTATTGCATTTGCATATACCTTTTTTCTCCAATTCCACTAGTAACGTTCCATTTTGTAGTCTTTTTTTACATTTTTTGGTATGATTATATTTGATATAGCTATTTGGATTTTAAATGGAGATATTTCAGTTAGTGTTTTGTTGCTTATTGCTTCTAGAACAATAAATCATGGAACGTTATCTTTATCATTTTCTGTTTCAGAGTCAGTAAGCACATGTGGTCTCTTGGAAGATTTCTTTTTTTCCATTGATTGTTTTTATTTTGATTCATCATCGACACTCCCTGCCCACCGCGGAGTCAAGGATTGGAACATGACAATGGGGAAACCCATTCACCTTGCCTGCCACTGACAGGTATCTCTTCTGAAAGTACTAGAATTAACAAAGGAAACACAGACAATACAAATAACATTGAATGAAAAACATTATTGGATATAATCATTAGCAAATGTAATAGACATATCTTCAGGATGGATTTCTTTTTCATCTACAAAGATTACTCATTTACAAGACAAACATCCATGTCCCTTTCATTGGAATTTTTTGTAGATGTCATGAAACATCTTACTCTGCCACTGACAGGTGTTTCATCTGAAAGTATTAGCATTATAAAACAAAAAAAAAACAATACAAACAACATTCAATGAAAAACATTATTGGATATAATTATTAGCAAATGTAATATGCATACCTTCAGGATGGATGGATGTTGGATTTAACGGCATGTCAACTCCTATTTGGGTCATTTTATGCCGAAGCCTTATTTATTTACAAATTTAAGATGGTTATATTGTATAAAAGGTTGAAAGGCTGTTAGGTTTCATAATCTACTGTATTTTTTGGGATTGCTTTTTCTTGTGATTGTTTCTGTTTGTATATTTTCATATCTACATCCATACATGCATATATATGTCTATAAACACATATACACTATTTGAAAGGGTTATATTTTATTGAGGATCTTGATTTCTTTGAGAAAGTTGTATATTTTATCTGTGTCTGTATTTTTGAAAATTTCTTTTAAAGCTTTTCCATTGACATATTTTTGTCTTATTTTAATTATGATTTTGCATTCCAATAGGATATGTTTTATTGTGATTAGGCTTCCACATCTGCATTTTGGTGGATTTGTCTTTTTTAATATATAAGAATGGGTTAAGTATGTGTGTCCTATATGTATTCTGGTTATGACAACTTGTTTTTTCCGAGTATTTCCAAGATTATTTCCCCATTTTAGGTTTAATTTGAAATAGTTTATTTCCGGTTTGGTTTTTCCATGAATTTTGCCATTTGTTTCTTATATATTTGTTTATTTTAGGTTTTAAGTCTGTATATGGAATTTGAAGATTTTCATCCGTTGTCATTTTTAAAGATGATTTAGCAGCAGTATCCGCCTTATCTCCTCCTTGGATGCCAACATGGCTAGGAATCCAGCAGAAGATGATATTTTTGCTTTTTTCCATTGAATGTAGTTTATATAGGAGACTTTGTATTAATGGATTTTCCAGTTTTAGGGATGTTAATACAGATAATGAATCTGAGAAAATAATATAGTTTTCTCCTTTGTTTTTTGATATGAATTTTAGTCCTAGTTTTATTGCGTAAGCTTCTGCACTGAAAATTGATGCTTCATTTGGCAAGCGTTTTTTGATAATTGTTTTTTTTTGTTATTGCTGCGCTGCCCGTTTTTTTCTTCGTCTTTTGAGTCGTCTGTGTAAATACTTTCATAGTTTTGATATTTTTCTTTTATTTTTGAGAATTTTTCAATGTATGTTGTGAGGAGTGTTTTTGATTTTGATAATTTGTTTAAACTTAATATTATGTTTGGATTTTTGATTATCCATGGTGGTATGTTTGATTGGTTGGTTTTAAGTATTTGATTAGACTGTATATTATTTTCTTGGATGATTCCTTCCATTCGGAGTCCTAATGTTTTGATTTTATTTGTGTTAAGATTAAATTTCTCTTTGTGATTTGGTGTAAGTACACAGTCGTGTGTGGGGTTAGAAGGACAGGAAGAGAGTTTTAGATAGTATTGAGTTGCTAGTTTTTCCTTTCTTAGTTGTAATGGGGGTTCATTTGCCTCTACATGTAGACTCTCTATAGGTGAGGTGGGATAGGCTCCTAGATCTATCCGAAGGCCTTCATGGTGTATTGTGTTTATTGTTTTTAGATAGGACTTTCTAGTTGATTGGTAGACCATGCTGCCATAGTCCAGTTTGGAGCAGATCAACGTTCTATAAAGTTTAAGAAGGGTTTCTTTGCTAGCTCCCCATTCTGTGTGGGCTACTGTTCGCAGTAGTTGGAGAGCTTTAAAACATTTTGTTTTTAGGTAATTGATATGTGGTCTAAAGTTCAGTTTGCTGTCAAAGATCATTCCTAGAAATTTGTATTGCTGAACTACTGGTATTTCTTCATTTTCTAGTTTTAGAGTTGGGTTATTATGTAATTTTTTCAGTTGGCAGAAGTGTACAGATTTTGTTTTTGTTTTTGATATTTTAAAACCGTTTTCAAGTGTCCATTTGTTTATTTGATGTAAGCATTGTTGAAGTTGTCTTTCTGCTGTGTTGAGGTTTCTCGATCTGTAATATATTGTAAAATCATCAATGTAAAGGCTACAGTGTATTCCTGGTTTGATGTTTTTTATTATGTCATTTATTTTTATTTTGAAAAGTGTAGGGGAGAGTACACTTCCTTGTGGTACTCCCTCTTCTTGCTTTTGATAATCAGATAGTGTAGCATCTATTTGTACTTGGAAGAGTCTATCTGTTAAAAATCCTTTTATAAAGTTTGGTAGTCGACCTCTTAGTCCTAGTTTATGCAGATCTTTCATTATACCATATTTCCAGGTTTGATCAAATGCTTTTTCTATATCAAAGAATATGGCTATTAGATGTTGTTTGTTTAAATTGGCTTCTCTTATGGCTGTTTCTAGTCTTATTATGTGATCTATTGTACTTCTTCCTTTATTATATCCACATTGATATTTTGATATGTGTTTTCCTTCTTCTAGAAACCAACTCAATCTGGCATTGACCATTCGCTCCATTGTCTTACATAGACAGCTTGTTAATGCTATTGGTCGGTAACTTTGTGGATTGTTTCCCTCTTTTCCTTCTTTGAGTATGGGAATAATTATCGATTCTCTCCATATTTTGGAAAATTTCCCAGTTGTCCAAATATTGTTGAAAATATTCAAAAGGTATTTCAGCGATTCTTGTGGTAATTGTTTAATAAATTCATAGTGGATTTGGTCTGGACCTACCGCTGTATTGTGGGATTTTTTTATGGCTTCTATTAGTTCTGCTTTGGTGAATAGGTTGTTATAGGCTTCTGTATTTTTAGATGAGAAATTTAGTTGGTTATTTGTATCTTTTGGTTTATACTTTTGTAGGTTTTGATTTTTATTCATTTTAGAGTTTTCTGCAAATGTCTCTGCTAGTAGGTTTGCTATCTCTTTTTTGCTGGTTGCTTTAGTGTTGTTCTTTTTAAGATGTATTATTGGGGATATTTGATTTTTTCCAGCTATTTTTCTCATCATTTCCCATATTGTTTTGGTTTTGGAATGTGTATTTAGGCTGTTTATATATTTTTTCCAACATTCCCTTTTGGCTTCTTTAACAGTTTTCCAAGCTACTGCTTTGAGTTTTTTTCATTTCAATCAAATTTTGGGTTGTGGGCTCCTTTTTGAATTTTTGCAGTGCTATTTCCCGGTTTCTGACTGCTTTTTGGCAGTTTTTGTCAAACCAGGGTTTAGTTTTTTTTATAATTATTTTGCTTTTTTGGGATATTTTCTGAGCCAATGGTTATCAGTGTTTTGGTAAAGTATTCTATCGAGTTGTCTGTGTCTTTTGACTGTATCAGTAATTGTTTACATTTGTTTTTGAAACCCTCCCAGTTGGCTCTTTTCAGGTTCCATCTGACGGGACCTATCTTTTCTTCCTTGGCAGGCTTTTGATTTTCTAGAATGATCGGGTAATGATCACTGCCACATGTGTCGCTATGTTTTCCATGTATAGTCCATACAAATTTCTGGATCGCATATACTTAAGTCTAATGACGATTCTGATCCACTGGATGGTTTAAGGTAGGTTGAGGATGTATGATTTAATAGACATAAGTTATGGGTGTTAATTATTTCTTCTAATATTTTACCTTTACTAAATTGTGATGGTTTTATCTAGTGTCACTTGTGTTGCTATTGCTTGTAATTTAGTTTTAATGTGTACTTTACCTTGCAGTATGTCATTTCTAATCAATATTGACACTCCTCCATTAGCTCTATATTCTGTATTGTGGTTATAATGGTATTGTTTATAATTTTTAATTTTTAAGTTGGCATTTTCTTGTAAAAAAGTTTCCTGTAAGCAGATGATGGCTGGATACAATAGTGACATAAGTATGAGTAAGTCATTGTAATTAGATTTTATTCCACGACAGTTCCATTGCAGGATCTTATGTGCCATAGTTATATTTTCATTTTTTGGGGGGTGAAGTTACCTTCTAGGTTTATATCATTTGTCCTCTCCAGTTTTTTTCCATTTGAGTTTTTAGAAGCTTTGTCTTCAACTGCTTGTGGTGTCCTTCGGTCAGATTTTGGGTTTTGTTTTGGATTTTGTTTATTTTCTCTCTCTTCTATTTCCATATATTCCATAGGTTCTAATTTATTTTCATTTGATATATTGATTCTTGATTTTGAGTTAGATCTTGATCAAGTGTTTTCTTATTCTGTTGTCACTTTTTTTGTCTTTTTGTTTATTTTTCATTTTCTTGGTTTGGGTTTGGGAAGAAGAGGGTTCGCTGGAGTTTTGTTCTATGTTTTCTTTCCAGAGTTTTTTGCCTTCTTCTGGGTTAATTCCATTTGATTTGGGTTGTTGAGTTTTATTTTTATTTTGATCAGATTTAAGTTCAATTAAAAAGGTTTTAATTCTTCAAGGATAGCTTTTAATTCCTTACATAAATTTGTTATTTCAGTTGTACCTTTTATTTTATCTTCATTGTTTATTTCATTTGCTTTTTGTACCATGGAGGCATAGGTGTTTTCTTTTATGTTATTTTTAACTTCTTTTCGTGCTTCTGAGAAAGATATATTTTTTTTGTATTTTATTATGATTATTTCTTTTCCTGTTTGTAGATACTACATTGTTTTAAGAGGGCAGAGTGGTTTCCCAAACAGTTTGAGCATAGGCTCTCATTTGGACAGTTCTCTTCTTTATGTTCTGGTTCTTTCTCACTACATTTTCCACATGATTTTGTTTCGACAGGAATCTCTGTGATGCCCAAATTTGTGGCATCTATAACATTGAAGAGGGTTTGGTATGTATTGTTCTACTTTTATAATTTCATATCCAATTTGAATTGTTGTCGGAATTTGTGGGGAGTTGAAGGTTAGAATGTAGGTATTAGTTTGTATCTCTGCTTCATTTTTCTTTATTGTGATTCTTTTGACATTTGTAACACCTTGAGTTTGGAGTTCTATTTTTATCTCCTCTAGAGTGCACAGGGAGAGCTCCTTGCTTTTTACTACACCCTTTGAGAAATTTAGGGTTTGACGTGGGTAGGATTTTATTTCTATTTCTTGTAGTTTTTTTTGTCATATTAGTGTATCTGCATATATCTTTCTTTTCCACTTCCACTAGTAATGTCCCATTTTGTAGTTTTTTTACATTTTTTGGTATGACTATATTTGATATAGCTTTTTGGATTTTAAATGGAGATATTTCTGTTAGTGCTTTGTTGCTTATTGCTTCAAGAACAATAAATCATGGAAAGTTTTCACTATCATTTTCTGTTTCCGAGTCATTATCCACATGTGGTCTCTGGGAAGATTTCTTTTTTTCTATTGATTATTTTTATTCATCATCCACGCTCCCTACCCACCGCAGAGTCCAGTATTGGGACATGACAAGGGGGAAACCCATTCGCCTTGCCATGTCGGGGCTACGATATACTCTCTTTGGGAGAAGTATTTGAGCACGCGTGTTCCTTTGTTTCCGTTACCCAAGTTTTACAGCTGTGAAGTTTAGCAGGTGTGTCAGATCCTTTTTTTCTCCCAAATTGATTGACCCTCAGCCACCGCCTTCCATCACATATTTCGGGTTATGTGTTAGTTTTGGTTGGGAGTGTCAGTTATAGGTTTGGGGTGGATTATATATGATGGGGCTTGACATGACCAGCCGATTGATCGGTTCAGGCCCCTCAGACAGCCCGTCTAGACCAGGTAAGGGTCAAAGTGGTGTGTTACAGGATTGTACCGCTATACACCTGGTTTACAACCTGCTCAACCACCAGGATCCCATCCCCAGACATTACTGGTGGCCACCCACTCCTTCAGGATGGATTTCTATTTCATTTACAAAGATTACGCATTTACAAGACAAACATTCATTCACGCTACTTTCATTGGAATAAATGCAGATATCATAAAACATCTTAGCATGCCACTGACAGGTTCATCTTCAGCAAGTATTAGCATTAAAAAACAAACAATACAAACAAAATTCAATGAAAAACATTATTGGATATAATTATTAGCAAATGTAATATGCATACCTTCAGGATGGATTTCTTTTTCGTCTGCAAATATTACTCATTTACAAGACAAACATTCATGTTACTTTCATTGGAATCCATCTTACCATGGCACTGACAGGTGTTTCATCTGAAAATTTTAGCATTAGAAACAAAAACAAACAATACAAACAAAATTCAATGAAAAACATTATTGGCTATAATTATTACCGAATATAATATGCATACCTTTAGGAAGGATTTTTTTTTCATCAGCAAAGATTACTCATTTACAAGACAGACATTCACGTTATTTCCATTGGAATGAATGTAGATATCATGTAATATTCATACCTTCAGGATGGATTTCTTATTCATCTACAAAGATTACTCATTTACAAGACAAACAACAACGTCACTTTCATTAGAATAAATGTAGATATCATAAAACATCTTAACATGCCACTGACAGGTGTCTCATCTGAAAGTTTTAGCATGAGAAAAGAAACACAAACAAACACGACAAACAAAATTCAATGAAAAACATTATTGGATATAATTATTAGCAAATGCAATATGCATACCTTCAGGATGGATTTCTTTTTCATCTACAAAGATTACTCATTTACATGACAGATGTTCACGTTAATTTCATTGGAATAAATAAAATTTGCATACCTTCAGGATGGATTTCTTTTTCATCCACAGAGATTACTCAATTACAAGACAAACATTAATGTTACTTCCATTGGAATGAACATAGATATCATAAAATATCTTGCCCTTCCACTGACAGGTGTTTCACCTGTAAGTTTTAGCATGAAAAAAGAAACACAAACAAACACTACAAACAAAATTAAATGAAAAACATTTTTGGATATAATTATTAGCAAACAATGGAAACAAAATTCAATGAAAAAATTAATTGATATAATTATTAGCAAATGTAATATTCATACCTTCAGAATAGATTTCTTTTTCATCCAAAAAGATTACTCATTTACAAGACAAACATTAACGTTAATTCCATTACAATGAATGTAGATATCACAAGACAGGTTACCATGCCACTGACAGGTGGTTCATCTGAAAGTTTTAGCATCAAAAAACTAACACAAACAATGCAAGCAAAATTCAATGAAAAACATTATTGCATATAATTATTAGAGAATGTAATATGCATACCTTCAGGATGGATTTCTTTTTCATCTACAAAGATTACTCATTTACAAGACAAACATCCACGTGACTTTCATTAGAATAAATGTAGATATCATAAAACATCTTACCATGCCACTGACAGGTTTTTCATCTGAAAGTTTTAGCATTAGAAAAGCAACACAAACAAACAACATTCTATGAAAACATTATTGGATATAATTATTAGCAAATGTAATATGCATACCTTCAGGATGGATTTCTTTTTCATCTACAAAGATTACTCATTTGCAAGACAGACATTCACATGAATTTCATTGGAATAAATTTAATTTTCATACCTTCATGATGGATTTCTTTTTCATCCAAAAAGATTACTCATTTACAAGACAGACATTCACGTTACTTCCATTGGAATGAATGTAGATATCACAAAACATCTTACCATGCCACTGACAGGTGTTTCATCTGAAAGTCTTAGCATCAGAAAACAAACACAAACAATGCAAACAAAATACAATGAAAAACATTATTGGATATAATTATTAGCAAATTTAATATGCATACCTTTAGGATGTATTTCTTTTTCAACTACAAAGATTACTCATTGACAAGACAAACATCCACGTCACTTTCATTAGAATAAATGTAGATATCATAAAACATCTTACCATGTCACTGACAGGTGTTTCATCTGAAAGTTCAAGCATGAGAAAAGAAACACAAACAAACAACATTCTATGAAAAGCATTGTTGGATATAATTATTAGCAAATGTAATATGCATACCTTCAGGATGGATTTCTTTTTGTCTACAAATATTACTCATTTACAAGACAAACTACCACGTACCTTTCATTAGAATAAATGTAGATATCATAAACCCTCTTAACATGCCACTGACAGGTGTTTCATATGAAAATTTAAGCATGAGAAAAGAAACACAAACAAACACTACAAACAAAATTCAATGAAAAACATTATTGGATATAATTATTAGCAAATGTAATATGCATACCTTCAGGATGGATTTCTTTTTCATCTACAAAGATTACTCATTTACAAGACAGACATTCACATGAATTTCATTGGAATAAATTTAATTTGCATACCTTCAGGATGGATTTCTTTTTCATCCACAAAGATTACTCATTTACAAGACAAACATTAACGTTAATTTCATTGCAATGAATGTAGATATCACAAAACATGTTACCATGCCACTGACAGGTGTTTCATCTGAAAGTCTTAGCATCAGAAAACAAACACAAACAATGCAAACAAAATACAATGAAAAACATTATTGGATATAATTATTAGCAAATGTAATATGCATACCTTCAGGATGGATTTCTTTTTTGTCGACAAAGATTACTAATTTACAAGACAGACATTCATGTTACTTTCATTGGACTGAATGTAGATATCACAAAACATCTCACCATGCCACTGTGACAGGTGTTTCATCTGAAAGTTTTAGCATTTGAAAACAAACAATGCAAACAAAATTCACTGAAAACATTAATGGATATAATTGTTAGCAAATGTAATATTCATACCATCAGGATGGATTTCTTTTTCATCTACAAAGATTACTCATTTAAAAGACGAACATACACGTCACTTTCATTAGAATAAATGTAGATATCATAAAACATCTTACTATGTCACTGACAGGTGTTTCATCTGAAAGTTTTAGCATGAGAAAAGAAACACAAACAAACAAAATTCAATGAAAAACATTATTGGATATAATTATTAGAAATGTAATATGCATACCTTCAGGATGGATTTCTTTTTTGTCTACAAATATTACTCATTTACAAGACAAACAACCACGTCACTTTCATTAGAATAAATGTAGA
Organism: Acanthosepion lycidas; assembly: GCA_963932145.1. Taxonomy (NCBI): domain Eukaryota; kingdom Metazoa; phylum Mollusca; class Cephalopoda; order Sepiida; family Sepiidae; genus Acanthosepion; species Acanthosepion lycidas. The sequence goes on along the minus strand of OZ010615.1, from coordinate 28,465,279 downwards.
TATCATAAACCATCTTTTCCAGGCCACTGACAGGTGTTTCATCTGAAAATTTTAGCATGAGAAAAGAAACACAAACAAACACTACAAACAAAATTCAATGAAAACATTATTGGATATAATTATTAGCAAATGTAATGAAAGTTTTAGCATGAGAAAACAAACACAAACAAAGAACATTCTATGAGAAATATTGTTGGATATAATGATTAGCAAATGTAATATGCATACCTTCAGGATGGATTTCTTTTTCATCTACAAAGATTACTCATTTGCAAGACAGACATTCACATGAATTTCATTGGAATAAATTTAATTTGCATACCTTCAGGATGGATTTCTTTTTCATCCAAAAAGATTACTCATTTACGAGATAAACATTAACGTTAATTCCATTGCAATGAATGTAGATATCACAAAACATGTTACCATGCCACTGAAAGGCGTTTCATCTGAAAGTCTTAGCATCAGAAAACATACACAAACTATGCAAACAAAATTCAATGAAAACATTAATGGATATAATTATTAGCGAATGGAATATACATACCTTCAGGATGGATTTCTTTTTCATCTACAAAGATTACTAATTGACAAGACAAACATCCACGTCACTTTCATTAGAATAAATGTAGATATCATAAAACATCTTACCATGCCACTGACAGGTGTTTCATCTGAAAGTTTTAGCATGAGAAAACAAACACAAACAAACAACATTCTATGAAAAACATTGTTGGATATAATTATTAGCAAATGTAATATGCATACCTTCAGGATGGATTACTTTTGCATCTGCAAAGATTACTCATTTGCAAGACAGACATTCATGTTACTTTCATTGGAATGAATGTAGATATCACAAAACATGTTACCATGCCACTGACAGGTGTTTCATCTGAAAGTTTTAGCATGAGAAAAGCAACAAAAACAAACAACATTCTATGAAAATATTATTGGATATAATTATTAGCAAATGTAATATGCATACCTTTAGGATGGATTTCTTTTTCATCCAAAAAGATTACTCATTTACAAGACAAACATTAACGTTAATTCCATTGAAATGAATGTAGATATCACAAACCATGTTACCATGCCACTGACAGGTGTTTCATCTGAAAGTTTTAGCATGAGAAAAGAAACACAAACAAACAAAATTCAATGAAAAACATTATTGGATATAATTATTAGCAAATGTAATATGCATACCTTCAGGATGGATTTCTTTTTTGTCGACAAAGATAACTCATTTACAAGACTGACATTCATGTTACTTTCATTGGAATGAATGTAGATATCACAAAACATGTTACCATGCCACTGACAGGTGTTTCATCTGAAAGTTTTAGCACGGGAAAAGCAACACAAACAAACAACATTCTATGAAAACATTATTGGATATAATTATTAGCAAATGTAATATGCATACCTTCAGGATGGATTTCTTTTTTGTCTACAAATATTACTCATTTACAAGACAAACAAACACGACACTTTCATTAGAATAAATGTAGATATCATAAACCATCTTACCATGCCACTGACAGGTGTTTCATCTGAAAATTTTAGCATGAGAAAAGAAACACAAGCAAACACTACAAACAAAATTCAATGAAAAACATTATTGGATATAATTATTAGCAAATGTAATATGCAAACCTTCAGGATGGATTTCTTTTTTGTCGACAAAGATTACTCATTTACAAGACAGACATTCATGTTACTTTCATTGGAATGAATGTAGATATCACAAAACATGTTACCATGCCACTGACAGGTGTTTCATCTGAAAGTTTTAGCATCAGAATAGAAACACAAAGAAACGCTACAATCAAAATTCAATGAAAAACATTATTGGATATAATTATTAGCAAATGTAATATGCATACCTTCAGGATGGATTTCTTTTTCATCTACAAAGATTACTCATTTACAAGACAAACATTCATGTTACTTTCATTGGAATAAATGTAGATATCATAAAACATCTTACCATGTCACTGACAGTTGTTTCATCTGAAAGTTTTAGCATTAGAAAAGCAACACAAACAAACAACATTCTATGAAAACATTATTGGATATAATTATTAGCAAATGTAATATGCATACCTTCAGGATGGATTTCTTTTTCATCTACAAAGATTACTCATTTACAAGACAAACAACCACGTCACTTTCATTAGAATAAATGTATATATCATAAAACATCTTACCATGTCACTGACAGGTGTTTCATCTGAAAGTTTTATCATTAGAAAAGAAACAAACAAACAACATTCTATGAAAAACATTGTTGGATATAATTATTAGCAAATGTAATATGCATACCTTCAAGGTGGATTTCTTTTTCATCTACAAAGATTACTAATTTACAAGACAAACATTCATGTTACTTTCATTGTAATAAATGTAGATATCATAAAACATCTTACCATGTCACTGACAGGTGTTTCATCTGAAAGTTTTAGCATGAGAAAAGCAACAAAAACAAACAACATTCTATGAGAAATATTGTTGGATATAATTATTAGCAAATGTAATATGCATACCTTCAGGATGGATTTCTTTTTCATCTACAAAGATTACTCATTTACAAGACAAACATTCATGTTACTTTCATTGGAATAAATGTAGATATCATAAAACATCTTACTATGTCACTGACAGGTGTTTCATCTGAAAGTTTTACCATGAGAAAAGCAACACAAACAAACAACATTCTATGAAAACATTATTGGATATAATTATTAGCAAATGTAATATGCATACCTTCAGGATGGATTTCTTTTTTGTCGACAAAGATTACTCATTTACAAGACAGACATTCATGTTACTTTCATTGGAATGAATGTAGATATCACAAAACATGTTACCATGCTACTGACAGGTGTTTCATCTGAAAGTTTTAGCATGAGAAAAGCAACAAAAACAAACAACATTCTATGAAAATATTATTGGATATAATTATTAGCAAATGTAATATGCATACCTTTAGGATGGATTTCTTTTTCATCCAAAAAGATTACTCATTTACAAGACAAACATTAACGTTAATTCCATTGAAATGAATGTAGATATCATAAAACATCTTACCATGTCACTGACAGGTGTTTCATCTGAAAGCTTTAGCATGAGAAAACAAACACAAACAAACAACATTCTATGAGAAATATTGTTGGATATAATTATTAGCAAATGTAATATGCATACCTTCAGGATGGATTTCTTTTTCATCTACAAAGATTACTCATTTACAAGACAAACAACCACGTCACTTTCATTAGAATAAATGTATATATCATAAAACATCTTACCATGTCACTGACAGGTGTTTCATCTGAAAGTTTTATCATTAGAAAAGAAACAAACAAACAACATTCTATGAAAACATTATTGGATATAATTATTAGCAAATGTAATATGCATACCTTCAGGATGGATTACTTTTTCATCTACAAAGATTACTCATTTACAAGACAAACATTCATGTTACTTTCATTGGAATAAATGTAGATATCATAAAACATCTTACCATGTCACTGACAGGTATTTCATCTGAAAGTTTTACCATGAGAAAAGCAACAAAAACAAACAACATTCTATGAAAACATTATTGGATATAATTATTAGCAAATGTAATATGCATACCTTCAGGATGGATTTCTTTTTTGTCTACAAATATTACTCATTTACTAGACAAACAACCACGTCACTTTCATTAGAATAAATGTAGATATCATAAAACATCTTACCATGTCACTGACAGGTGTCTCATCTGAAAGTTTTAGCATGAGAAAGGCAACACAAACAAACAACATTCTATGAGAAATATTGTTGGATATAATTATTAGCAAATGTAATATGCATACCTTCAGACTGGATTTCTTTTCCATCTACAAAGATTATTAATTTACAAGACAAACATTCATGTTACTTTCATTGGAATAAATGTAGATATCATAAAACATCTTACCATGTCACTGACAGTTGTTTCATCTGAAAGTTTTAGCATCAGAATAGAAACACAAACAAACACTACAATCAAAATTCAATGACAAACATTATTGGATATAATTATTAGCAAATGTAATATGCATACCTTCAGGATGGATTTCTTTTTCATCTACAAAGATTACTCATTTACAAGACAAACAACCACGTCACTTTCATTAGAATAAATATATATATCATAAAACATCTTTCCATGTCACTGACAGTTGTTTCATCTGAAAGTTTTAGCATGAGAAAAGCAACACAAACAAACAACATTGAATGAAAAACATTATTGGATATAATTATTAGCAAATTTAATATGTATACCTTCAGGATGGATTTCTTTTTTGTCGACAAAGATTACTCATTTACAAGACAGACATTCATTTTACTTTCATTGGAATGAATGTAGATATCACAAAACATGTTACCATGCCACTGACAGTTGTTTCATCTGAAAGTTTTAGCATGAGAAAAGCAACAAAAACAAACAACATTCTATGAAAACATTATTGGATATAATTATTAGCAAATGTAATATGCATAACTTTAGGATGGATTTCTTTTTCATCCAAAAAGATTACTCATTTACAAGACAAACATTAACGTTAATTCCATTGCAATGAATGTAGACATCACAAACCATGTTACCATGCCACTGACAGGTGTTTCATCTGAAAGTTTTAGCATGAGAAAAGAAACACAAACAAACAAAATTCAATAAAAAAATTATTGGATATAATTATTAGCAAATGTAATATGCATACCTTCAGGATGGATTTCTTTTTTGTCGACAAAGATTACTCATTTACAAGACAGACATTCATGTTACTTTCATTGGAATAAATGTAGATATCATAAAACATCTTACCATGTCACTGACAGGTGTTTCATCTGAAAGTTTGACCATGAGAAAAGCAACACAAACAAACAACATTCTATGAAAACATTATTGGATATAATTATTAGCAAATGTAATATGCATACCTTCAGGATGGATTTCTTTTTCATCTACAAAGATTACTCATTTACAAGACAAACAACCACGTCACTTTCATTAGAATAAATGTATATATCATAAAACATCTTTCCATGTCACTGACAGTTATTTCATCTGAAAGTTTTAGCATAAGAAAAGCAACACAAACTAACAACATTCTATGAAAACATTATTTGATATAATTATTAGCAAATGTAATATGCATACCTTCAGGATGGATTACTTTTTCATCTACAAAGATTACTCATTTACAAGACAAACATTCATGTTACTTTCATTGTAATAAATGTAGATATCATAAAACATCTTACCATGTCACTGACAGGTGTTTCATCTGAAAGTTTTACCATTGGAAAACCAACACAAACAAACAACATTCTATGAAAACATTATTGGATATAATTATTAGCAAATGTAATATGCATACCTTTAGGATGGATTTCTTTTTTGTCGACAAAGATTACTCATTTACAAGACAGACATTCATGTTACTTTCATTGGAATAAATGTAGATATCATAAAACATCTTACCATATCACTGACAGATGTTTCATCTGAAAGTTTTAGCATGAGAAAACAAACACAAACAAACAAAATTCAATGAAAAACATTATTGGATATAATTATTAGCAAATGTAATATGCATACCTTCAGGATGGATTTCTTTTTTGTCTACAAATATTACTCATTTACAAGACAAACAAACACGACACTTTCATTAGAATAAATGTAGATATCATAAACCATCTTACCATGCCACTGACAGGTGTTTCATCTGAAAATTTTAGCATGAGAAAAGAAACACAAGCAAACACTACAAACAAAATTCAATGAAAAACATTATTGGATATAATTATTAGCAAATGTAATATGCATACCTTCAGGATGGATTTCTTTTTTGTCGACAAAGATTACTCATTTACAAGACAGACATTCATGTTACTTTCATTGGAATGAATGTAGATATCACAAAACATGTTACCATGCCACTGACAGGTGTTTCATCTGAAAGTTTTAGCATGAGAAAACAAACACAAACAATGCAAACAAAATTCAATGAAAACATTAATGGATATAATTTTTAGCAAATGTAATATCCATACCTTCATGATGGATTACTTTTTCATCTACAAAGATTACTCATTTACAAGACAAACATTCATGTTACTTTCATTGTAATAAATGTAGATATCATAAAACATCTTACCATGTCACTGACAGGTGTTTCATCTGAAAGTTTTACCATGAGAAAAGCAACAAAAACAAACAACATTCTATGAAAACATTATTGGATATAATTATTAGCAAATGTAATATGCATACCTTCAGGGTGGATTTCTTTTTCATCTACAAAGATTACTAATTTACAAGACAAACATTCATGTTACTTTCATTGTAATAAATGTAGATATCATAAAACATCTTACCATGTCACTGACAGTTGTTTCATCTGAAAGTTTTAGCATGAGAAAAGCAACACAAACAAACAACATTCTATGAAAACATTATTGGATATAATTATTAGCAAATGTAATATGCATACCTTCAGGATGGATTTCTTTTACATCTACAAAGATTACTCATTTACAAGACAAACATTCATGTTACTTTCATTGGAATAAATGTAGATATCATAAAACATCTTACCATGTCACTGACAGTTGTTTCATCTGAAAGTTTTAGCATGAGAAAAGCAACATAAACAAACAACATTCTATGAAAACATTATTGGATATAATTATTAGCAAATGTAATATGCATACCTTCAGGATGGATTTCTTTTTCATCTACAAAGATTACTCATTTAAAAGACGAACATCCACGTCACTTTCATTAGATTAAATGTAGATATCATAAAACATCTTACCATGCCACTGACAGTTGTTTCATCTGAAAGTTTTAGCATCAGAATAGAAACACAAACAAACACTACAATCAAAATTCAATGACAAACATTATTGGATATAATTATTAGCAAATGTAATATGCATACCTTCAGGATGGATTTCTTTTTCATCTACAAAGATTACTCATTTACAAGACAAACAACTACGTCACTTTCATTAGAATAAATATATATATCATAAAACATCTTTCCATGTCACTGACAGTTGTTTCATCTGAAAGTTTTAGCATGAGAAAAGCAACACAAACAAACAACATTGAATGAAAAACATTATTGGATATAATTATTAGCAAATGTAATATGTATACCTTCAGGATGGATTTATTTTTTGTCGACAAAGATTACTCATTTACAAGACAGACATTCATTTTACTTTCATTGGAATGAATGTAGATATCACAAAACATGTTACCATGCCACTGACAGGTGTTTCATCTGAAAGTTTTAGCATGAGAAAAGCAACACAAACAAACAACATTCTATGAAAACATTATTGGATATAATTATTAGCAAATGTAATATGCATACCTTCAGGATGGATTTCTTTTTCATCTACAAAGATTACGAATTTACAAGACAAACATTCATGTTACTTTCATTGGAATAAATGTAGATATCATAAAACATCTTACCATGTCACTGACAGTTGTTTCATCTGAAAGTTTTAGCATCAGAATAGAAACACAAACAAACACTACAATCAAAATTCAATGAAAAACATTATTGGATATAATTATTAGCAAATGTAATATGCATACCCTCAGGATGGATTTCTTTTTCATCTACAACGATTACTCATTTACAAGACAAACAACCACGTCACTTTCATTAGAATAAATGTAGATATCATAAAACATCTTACCATGTCACTGACAGTTGTTTCATCTGAAAGTTTTAGCATGAGAAAAGCAACACAAACAAACAACATTCTATGAAAACATTATTGGATATAATTATTAGCAAATGTAATATGCATACCTTCAGGATGGATTTCTTTTTCATCTACAAAGATTACTCATTTAAAAGACGAACATCCACGTCACTTTCATTAGAATAAATGTAGATATCATAAAACATCTTACCATGCCACTGACAGGTTTTTCATCTGAAAGTTTTAGCATGAGAAAACAAACACAAACAATGCAAACAAAATTCAATGAAAACATTAATGGATATAATTGTTAGCAAATGTAATATCCATACCTTCACGATGGATTACTTTTTCATCTACAAAGATTACTCATTTACAAGACAAACATTCATGTTACTTTCATTGTAATAAATGTAGATATCATAAAACATCTTACCATGTCACTGACAGGTGTTTCATCTGAAAATTTTAGCATGAGAAAAGAAACACAAGCAAACAACATTCTATGAAAACATTATTGGATATAATTATTAGCAAATGTAATATGCATACCTTTAGGATGGATTTCTTTTTCATCTACAAAGATTACTCATTTACAAGACAAACATTCATGTTACTTTCATTGGAATAAATGTAGATATCATAAAACATCTTACCATGTCACTGACAGGTGTTTCATCTGAAAGTTTGACCATGAGAAAAGCAACAAAAACAAACAACATTCTATGAAAACATTATTGGATATAATTATTAGCAAATGTAATATGCATACCTTCAGGATGGATTTCTTTTTCATCTACAAAGATTACTAATTTACAAGACAAACATTCATGTTACTTTCATTGGAATAAATGTAGATATCATAAAACATCTTACCATGTCACTGACAGGTGTTTCATCTGAAAGTTTTAGCATGAGAAAACAAACACAAACAAACAAAATTCAATGAAAAACATTATTGGATATAATTATTAGCAAATGTAATATGCATGCCTTCAGGATGGATTTCTTTTTTGTCTACAAATATTACTCATTTACAAGACAAACAAACACGACACTTTCATTAGAATAAATGTAGATATCATAAACCATCTTACCATGCCACTGACAGGTGTTTCATCTGAAAATTTTAGCATGAGAAAAGAAACACAAGCAAACACTACAAACAAAATTCAATGAAAAACATTATTGGATATAATTATTAGCACATGTAATATGCATACCTTCAGGATGGATTTCTTTTTTGTCGACAAAGATTACTCATTTACAAGACAGACATTCATGTTACTTTCATTGGAATGAATGTAGATATCACAAAACATGTTACCATGCCACTGACAGGTGTTTCATCTGAAAGTTTTAGCATGAGAAAACAAACACAAACAATGCAAACAAAATTCAATGAAAACATTAATGGATATAATTTTTAGCAAATGTAATATCCATACCTTCATGATGGATTACTTTTTCATCTACAAAGATTACTCATTTACAAGACAAACATTCATGTTACTTTCATTGTAATAAATGTAGATATCATAAAACATCTTACCATGTCACTGACAGGTGTTTCATCTGAAAGTTTTACCATGAGAAAAGCAACAAAAACAAACAACATTCTATGAAAACATTATTGGATATAATTATTAGCAAATGTAATATGCATACCTTCAGGGTGGATTTCTTTTTCATCTACAAAGATTACTAATTTACAAGACAAACATTCATGTTACTTTCATTGTAATAAATGTAGATATCATAAAACATCTTACCATGTCACTGACAGTTGTTTCATCTGAAAGTTTTAGCATGAGAAAAGCAACACAAACAAACAACATTCTATGAAAACATTATTGGATATAATTATTAGCAAATGTAATATGCATACCTTCAGGATGGATTTCTTTTACATCTACAAAGATTACTCATTTACAAGACAAACATTCATGTTACTTTCATTGGAATAAATGTAGATATCATAAAACATCTTACCATGTCACTGACAGTTGTTTCATCTGAAAGTTTTAGCATGAGAAAAGCAACATAAACAAACAACATTCTATGAAAACATTATTGGATATAATTATTAGCAAATGTAATATGCATACCTTCAGGATGGATTTCTTTTTCATCTACAAAGATTACTCATTTAAAAGACGAACATCCACGTCACTTTCATTAGATTAAATGTAGATATCATAAAACATCTTACCATGCCACTGACAGTTGTTTCATCTGAAAGTTTTAGCATCAGAATAGAAACACAAACAAACACTACAATCAAAATTCAATGACAAACATTATTGGATATAATTATTAGCAAATGTAATATGCATACCTTCAGGATGGATTTCTTTTTCATCTACAAAGATTACTCATTTACAAGACAAACAACTACGTCACTTTCATTAGAATAAATATATATATCATAAAACATCTTTCCATGTCACTGACAGTTGTTTCATCTGAAAGTTTTAGCATGAGAAAAGCAACACAAACAAACAACATTGAATGAAAAACATTATTGGATATAATTATTAGCAAATGTAATATGTATACCTTCAGGATGGATTTATTTTTTGTCGACAAAGATTACTCATTTACAAGACAGACATTCATTTTACTTTCATTGGAATGAATGTAGATATCACAAAACATGTTACCATGCCACTGACAGGTGTTTCATCTGAAAGTTTTAGCATGAGAAAAGCAACACAAACAAACAACATTCTATGAAAACATTATTGGATATAATTATTAGCAAATGTAATATGCATACCTTCAGGATGGATTTCTTTTTCATCTACAAAGATTACGAATTTACAAGACAAACATTCATGTTACTTTCATTGGAATAAATGTAGATATCATAAAACATCTTACCATGTCACTGACAGTTGTTTCATCTGAAAGTTTTAGCATCAGAATAGAAACACAAACAAACACTACAATCAAAATTCAATGAAAAACATTATTGGATATAATTATTAGCAAATGTAATATGCATACCCTCAGGATGGATTTCTTTTTCATCTACAACGATTACTCATTTACAAGACAAACAACCACGTCACTTTCATTAGAATAAATGTAGATATCATAAAACATCTTACCATGTCACTGACAGTTGTTTCATCTGAAAGTTTTAGCATGAGAAAAGCAACACAAACAAACAACATTCTATGAAAACATTATTGGATATAATTATTAGCAAATGTAATATGCATACCTTCAGGATGGATTTCTTTTTCATCTACAAAGATTACTCATTTAAAAGACGAACATCCACGTCACTTTCATTAGAATAAATGTAGATATCATAAAACATCTTACCATGCCACTGACAGGTTTTTCATCTGAAAGTTTTAGCATGAGAAAACAAACACAAACAATGCAAACAAAATTCAATGAAAACATTAATGGATATAATTGTTAGCAAATGTAATATCCATACCTTCACGATGGATTACTTTTTCATCTACAAAGATTACTCATTTACAAGACAAACATTCATGTTACTTTCATTGTAATAAATGTAGATATCATAAAACATCTTACCATGTCACTGACAGGTGTTTCATCTGAAAATTTTAGCATGAGAAAAGAAACACAAGCAAACAACATTCTATGAAAACATTATTGGATATAATTATTAGCAAATGTAATATGCATACCTTTAGGATGGATTTCTTTTTCATCTACAAAGATTACTCATTTACAAGACAAACATTCATGTTACTTTCATTGGAATAAATGTAGATATCATAAAACATCTTACCATGTCACTGACAGGTGTTTCATCTGAAAGTTTGACCATGAGAAAAGCAACAAAAACAAACAACATTCTATGAAAACATTATTGGATATAATTATTAGCAAATGTAATATGCATACCTTCAGGATGGATTTCTTTTTCATCTACAAAGATTACTAATTTACAAGACAAACATTCATGTTACTTTCATTGGAATAAATGTAGATATCATAAAACATCTTACCATGTCACTGACAGGTGTTTCATCTGAAAGTTTTAGCATGAGAAAACAAACACAAACAAACAAAATTCAATGAAAAACATTATTGGATATAATTATTAGCAAATGTAATATGCATGCCTTCAGGATGGATTTCTTTTTTGTCTACAAATATTACTCATTTACAAGACAAACAAACACGACACTTTCATTAGAATAAATGTAGATATCATAAACCATCTTACCATGCCACTGACAGGTGTTTCATCTGAAAATTTTAGCATGAGAAAAGAAACACAAGCAAACACTACAAACAAAATTCAATGAAAAACATTATTGGATATAATTATTAGCAAATGTAATATGCATACCTTCAGGATGGATTTCTTTTTTGTCTACAAAGATTACTCATTTACAAGACAAACAACCACGTCACTTTCATTAGAATAAATGTATATATCATAAAACATCTTACCATGTCACTGACAGGTGTTTCATCTGAAAGTTTTATCATTACAAATGAAACAAACAAACAACATTCTATGAAAAACATTGTTGGATATAATTATTAGCAAATGTAATATGCATACTTTCAGGGTGGATTTCTTTTTCATCTACAAAGATTACTAATTTACAAGACAAACATTCATGTTACTTTCATTGGAATAAATGTAGATATCATAAAACATCTTACCATGTCACTGACAGTTGTTTCATCTGAAAGTTTTAGCATGAGAAAAGCAACACAAACAAACAACATTCTATGAAAACATTATTGGATATAATTATTAGCAAATGTAATATGCATACCTTCAGGATGGATTACTTTTTCATCTACAAAGATTACTCATTTACAAGATAAACATTCATGTTACTTTCATTGTAATAAATGTAGATATCATAAAACATCTTACCATGTCACTGACAGGTGTTTCATCTGAAAGTTTAACCATGAGAAAAGCAACAAAAACAAACAACATTCTATGAAAACATTATTGGATATAATTATTAGCAAATGTAATATGCATACCTTCAGGATGGATTTCTTTTTTGTCGACAAAGATTACTCATTTACAAGACAGACATTTATGTTACTTTCATTGGAATGAATGTAGATATCACAAAACATGTTACCATGCCACTGACAGGTGTTTCATCTGAAAGTTTTAGCATGAGAAAAGCAACAAAAACAAACAACATTCTATGAAAATATTATTGGATATAATTATTAGCAAATGTAATATGCATACCTTTAGGATGGATTTCTTTTTCATCCAAAAAGATTACTCATTACAAGACAAACATTAACGTTAATTCCATTGAAATGAATGTAGATATCACAAACCATGTTACCATGCCACTGACAGGTGTTTCATCTGAAAGTTTTAGCATGAGAAAACAAACACAAACAAAAAACATTCTATGAGAAATATGGTTGGATATAATTATTAGCAAATGTAATATGCATACCTTCAGGATGGATTTCTTTTTCATCTACAAAGATTACTCATTTACAAGACAAACAACCACGTCACTTTCATTAGAATAAATGTATATATCATAAAACATCTTACCATGTCACTGACAGGTGTTTCATCTGAAAGTTTTATCATTAGAAAAGAAACAAACAAACAACATTCTATGAAAAACATTGTTGGATATAATTATTAGCAAATGTAATATGCATACCTTCAGGGTGGATTTCTTTTTCATCTACAAAGATTACTAATTTACAAGACAAACATTCATGTTACTTTCATTGTAATAAATGTAAATATCATAAAACATCTTACCATGTCACTGACAGGTGTTTCATCTGAAAGTTTTACCATGAGAAAAGCAACACAAACAAACAACATTCTATGAAAACATTATTGGATATAATTATTAGCAAATGTAATATGCATACCTTCAGGATGGATTTCTTTTTTGTCGACAAAGATTACTCATTTACAAGACAGACATTCATGTTACTTTCATTGGAATGAATGTAGATATCACAAAACATGATACCATGCCACTGACAGGTGTTTCATCTGAAAGTTTTAGCATGAGAAAAGCAACAAAAACAAACAACATTCTATGAAAATATTATTGGATGTAATTATTAGCAAATGTAATATGCATACCTTAGGATGGATTTCTTTTTCATCCAAAAAGATTACTCATTTACAAGACAAACATTAACGTTAATTCCATTGAAATGAATGTAGATATCACAAACCATGTTACCATGTCACTGACAGGTGTTTCATCTGAAAGTTTTAGCATGAGAAAACAAACACAAACAAACAACATTCTATGAAAAACATTGCTGGATATAATTATTAGCAAATGTAATATGCATACCTTCAGGATGGATTTCTTTTTCATCTACAAAGATTACTCATTTACAAGACAAACAACCACGTCACTTTCATTAGAATAAATGTATATATCATAAAACATCTTACCATGTCACTGACAGGTGTTTCATTTGAAAGTTTTATCATTAGAAAAGAAACAAACAAACAACATTCTATGAAAAACATTGTTGGATATAATTATTAGCAAATGTAATATGCATACCTTCAGGGTGGATTTCTTTTTCATCTACAAAGATTACTAATTTACAAGACAAACATTCATGTTACTTTCATTGGAATAAATGTAGATATCATAAAACATCTTACCATGTCACTGACAGTTGTTTCATCTGAAAGTTTTAGCATGAGAAAAGCAACACAAACAAACAACATTCTATGAAAACATTATTGGATATAATTATTAGCAAATGTAATATGCATACCTTCAGGATGGATTTCTTTTACATCTACAAAGATTACTCATTTACAAGACAAACATTCATGTTACTTTCATTGGAATAAATGTAGATATCATAAAACATCTTACCATGTCACTGACAGTTGTTTCATCTGAAAGTTTTAGCATGAGAAAAGCAACATAAACAAACAACATTCTATGAAAACATTATTGGATATAATTATTAGCAAATGTAATATGCATACCTTCAGGATGGATTTCTTTTTCATCTACAAAGATTACTCATTTAAAAGACGAACATCCACGTCACTTTCATTAGATTAAATGTAGATATCATAAAACATCTTACCATGCCACTGACAGTTGTTTCATCTGAAAGTTTTAGCATCAGAATAGAAACACAAACAAACACTACAATCAAAATTCAATGACAAACATTATTGGATATAATTATTAGCAAATGTAATATGCATACCTTCAGGATGGATTTCTTTTTCATCTACAAAGATTACTCATTTACAAGACAAACAACTACGTCACTTTCATTAGAATAAATATATATATCATAAAACATCTTTCCATGTCACTGACAGTTGTTTCATCTGAAAGTTTTAGCATGAGAAAAGCAACACAAACAAACAACATTGAATGAAAAACATTATTGGATATAATTATTAGCAAATGTAATATGTATACCTTCAGGATGGATTTATTTTTTGTCGACAAAGATTACTCATTTACAAGACAGACATTCATTTTACTTTCATTGGAATGAATGTAGATATCACAAAACATGTTACCATGCCACTGACAGGTGTTTCATCTGAAAGTTTTAGCATGAGA
Organism: Acanthosepion lycidas; assembly: GCA_963932145.1. Classification (NCBI taxonomy): domain Eukaryota; kingdom Metazoa; phylum Mollusca; class Cephalopoda; order Sepiida; family Sepiidae; genus Acanthosepion; species Acanthosepion lycidas. The sequence continues at coordinate 28,449,929 of OZ010615.1, read as the reverse complement.
AAAGCAACACAAACAAACAACATTCTATGAAAACATTATTGGATATAATTATTAGCAAATGTAATATGCATACCTTCAGGATGGATTTCTTTTTCATCTACAAAGATTACGAATTTACAAGACAAACATTCATGTTACTTTCATTGGAATAAATGTAGATATCATAAAACATCTTACCATGTCACTGACAGTTGTTTCATCTGAAAGTTTTAGCATCAGAATAGAAACACAAACAAACACTACAATCAAAATTCAATGAAAAACATTATTGGATATAATTATTAGCAAATGTAATATGCATACCCTCAGGATGGATTTCTTTTTCATCTACAACGATTACTCATTTACAAGACAAACAACCACGTCACTTTCATTAGAATAAATGTAGATATCATAAAACATCTTACCATGTCACTGACAGTTGTTTCATCTGAAAGTTTTAGCATGAGAAAAGCAACACAAACAAACAACATTCTATGAAAACATTATTGGATATAATTATTAGCAAATGTAATATGCATACCTTCAGGATGGATTTCTTTTTCATCTACAAAGATTACTCATTTAAAAGACGAACATCCACGTCACTTTCATTAGAATAAATGTAGATATCATAAAACATCTTACCATGCCACTGACAGGTTTTTCATCTGAAAGTTTTAGCATGAGAAAACAAACACAAACAATGCAAACAAAATTCAATGAAAACATTAATGGATATAATTGTTAGCAAATGTAATATCCATACCTTCACGATGGATTACTTTTTCATCTACAAAGATTACTCATTTACAAGACAAACATTCATGTTACTTTCATTGTAATAAATGTAGATATCATAAAACATCTTACCATGTCACTGACAGGTGTTTCATCTGAAAATTTTAGCATGAGAAAAGAAACACAAGCAAACAACATTCTATGAAAACATTATTGGATATAATTATTAGCAAATGTAATATGCATACCTTTAGGATGGATTTCTTTTTCATCTACAAAGATTACTCATTTACAAGACAAACATTCATGTTACTTTCATTGGAATAAATGTAGATATCATAAAACATCTTACCATGTCACTGACAGGTGTTTCATCTGAAAGTTTGACCATGAGAAAAGCAACAAAAACAAACAACATTCTATGAAAACATTATTGGATATAATTATTAGCAAATGTAATATGCATACCTTCAGGATGGATTTCTTTTTCATCTACAAAGATTACTAATTTACAAGACAAACATTCATGTTACTTTCATTGGAATAAATGTAGATATCATAAAACATCTTACCATGTCACTGACAGGTGTTTCATCTGAAAGTTTTAGCATGAGAAAACAAACACAAACAAACAAAATTCAATGAAAAACATTATTGGATATAATTATTAGCAAATGTAATATGCATGCCTTCAGGATGGATTTCTTTTTTGTCTACAAATATTACTCATTTACAAGACAAACAAACACGACACTTTCATTAGAATAAATGTAGATATCATAAACCATCTTACCATGCCACTGACAGGTGTTTCATCTGAAAATTTTAGCATGAGAAAAGAAACACAAGCAAACACTACAAACAAAATTCAATGAAAAACATTATTGGATATAATTATTAGCAAATGTAATATGCATACCTTCAGGATGGATTTCTTTTTTGTCTACAAAGATTACTCATTTACAAGACAAACAACCACGTCACTTTCATTAGAATAAATGTATATATCATAAAACATCTTACCATGTCACTGACAGGTGTTTCATCTGAAAGTTTTATCATTACAAAAGAAACAAACAAACAACATTCTATGAAAAACATTGTTGGATATAATTATTAGCAAATGTAATATGCATACTTTCAGGGTGGATTTCTTTTTCATCTACAAAGATTACTAATTTACAAGACAAACATTCATGTTACTTTCATTGGAATAAATGTAGATATCATAAAACATCTTACCATGTCACTGACAGTTGTTTCATCTGAAAGTTTTAGCATGAGAAAAGCAACACAAACAAACAACATTCTATGAAAACATTATTGGATATAATTATCAGCAAATGTAATATGCATACCTTCAGGATGGATTTCTTTTTCATCTACAAAGATTACTCATTTACAAGACAAACATTCATGTTACTTTCATTGGAATAAATGTAGATATCATAAAACATCTTACCATGTCACTGACAGTTGTTTCATCTGAAAGTTTTAGCATGAGAAAAGCAACACAAACAAACGACATTCTATGAAAACATTATTGGATATAATTATTAGCAAATGTAATATGCATACCTTCAGGATGGATTACTTTTTCATCTACAAAGATTACTCATTTACAAGACAAACATTCATGTTACTTTCATTGGAATAAATGTAGATATCATAAAACATCTTACCATGTCACTGACAGGTGTTTCATCTGAAAGTTTTAGCATGAGAAAAGCAACAAAAACAAACAACATTCTATGAAAATATTATTGGATGTAATTATTAGCAAATGTAATATGCATACCTTTAGGATGGATTTCTTTTTCATCCAAAAAGATTACTCATTTACAAGACAAACATTAACGTTAATTCCATTGAAATGAATGTAGATATCACAAACCATGTTACCATGTCACTGACAGGTGTTTCATCTGAAAGTTTTAGCATGAGAAAACAAACACAAACAAACAACATTCTATGAAAAACATTGCTGGATATAATTATTAGCAAATGTAATATGCATACCTTCAGGATGGATTTCTTTTTCATCTACAAAGATTACTCATTTACAAGACAAACAACCACGTCACTTTCATTAGAATAAATGTATATATCATAAAACATCTTACCATGTCACTGACAGGTGTTTCATCTGAAAATTTTATCATGAGAAAAGAAACAAACAAACAACATTCTATGAAAAACATTGTTGGATATAATTATTAGCAAATGTAATATGCATACGTTTAGGATGGATTTCTTTTTCATCTACAAAGATTACTCATTTACAAGAGAAACATTCATGTTACTTTCATTGTAATAAATGTAGATATCATAAAACATCTTACCATGTCACTGACAGGTGTTTCATCTGAAAGTTTTACCATGAGAAAAGCAACAAAAACAAACAACATTCTATGAAAACATTATTGGATATAATTATTAGCAAATGTAATATGCATACCTACAGGATGGATTTCTTTTTTGTCTACAAATATTACTCATTTACTAGACAAACAACCACGTCACTTTCATTAGAATAAATGTAGATATCATAAAACATCTTACCATGTCACTGACAGGTGTTTCATCTGAAAGTTTTAGCATGAGAAAACGAACACAAACATACAAAATTCAATGAAAAACATTATTGGATATAATTATTAGCAAATGAAATATGCATACCTTCAGGATGGATTTCTTTTTTGTCTACAAATATTACTCATTTACAAGACAAACAAACACGACACTTTCATTAGAATAAATGTAGATATCATAAACCATCTTACCATGTCACTGACAGGTGTTTCATCTGAAAGTTTTAGCATGAGAAAAGCAACACAAACAAACAACATTCTATGAGAAATATTGTTGGATATAATTATTAGCAAATGTAATATGCATACCTTCAGGATGTATTTCATTTTCCATCTACAAAGATTACTAATTTACAAGACAAAGATTCATGTTACTTTCATTGGAATAAATGTAGATATCATAAAACATCTTACCATGTCACTGACAGTTGTTTCATCTGAAAGTTTTAGCATCAGAATAGAAACACAAACAAACACTACAATCAAAATTAAATGAAAAACATTATTGGATATAATTATTAGCAAATGTAATATGCATACCTTCAGGATGGATTTCTTTTTCATCTACAAAGATTACTCATTTACAAGACAAACAACCACGTCACTTTCATTAGAATAAATATATATATCATAAAACATCTTACCATGTCACTGACAGGTGTTTCATCTGAAAGTTTTATCATGAGAAAACAAACAAACAAACAACATTCTATGAAAAACATTGTTGGATATAATTATTAGCAAATGTAATAATATGCATACCTTCAGGATGGATTTCTTTTTTGTCGACAAAGATTACTCATTTACAAGGCAGACATTCATGTTACTTTCATTGGAATGAATGTAGATATCACAAAACATGTTACCATGCCACTGACAGGTGTTTCATCTGAAAGTTTTAGCATGAGAAAACAAACACAAACAATGCAAACAAAATTCAATGAAAACATTAATGGATATAATTGTTAGCAAATGTAATATCCATACCTTCATGATGGATTTCTTTTTCATCTACAAAGATTACTCATTTGAAAGACGAACATCCACGTCACTTTCATTAGAATAAATGTAGATATCATAAAACATCTTACCATACCACTGACAGGTTTTTCATCTGAAAGTTTTAGCATGAGAAAACAAACACAAACAAACAACATTCTATGAGAAATATTGTTGGATATAATTATTAGCAAATGTAATATGCATACCTTCAGAATGGATTTCTTTTTCATCTACAAAGATTACTCATTTGCAAGACAGACATTCCCATGAATTTCATTGGAATAAATTTAATTTGCATACCTTCAGGATGGATTACTTTTTCATCTACAAAGATTACTCATTTACAAGACAGACATTCATGTTACTTTCATTGGAATGAATGTAGATATCACAAAACATGTTACCATGCCACTGACAGGTGTTTCATCTGAAAGTTTTAGCATGAGAAAAGCAACAAAAACAAACAACATTCTATGAAAATATTATTGGATATAATTATTAGCAAATGTAATATGCATACCTTTAGGATGGATTTCTTTTTCATCCAAAAAGATTACTCATTTACAAGACAAACATTAACGTTAATTCCATTGAAATGAATGTAGATATCACAAACCATGTTACCATGCCACTGACAGGTGTTTCATCTGAAAGTTTTAGCATGAGAAAAGAAACACAAACAAACAAAATTCAATGAAAAACATTATTGGATATAATTATTAGCAAATGTAATATGCATACCTTCAGGATGGATTTCTTTTTTGTCGACAAAGATAACTCATTTACAAGACTGACATTCATGTTACTTTCATTGGAATGAATGTAGATATCACAAAACATGTTACCATGCCACTGACAGGTGTTTCATCTGAAAGTTTTAGCATGGGAAAAGCAACACAAACAAACAACATTCTATGAAAACATTATTGGATATAATTATTAGCAAATGTAATATGCATACCTTCAGGATGGATTTCTTTTTTGTCTACAAATATTACTCATTTACAAGACAAACAAACACGACACTTTCATTAGAATAAATGTAGATATCATAAACCATCTTACCATGCCACTGACAGGTGTTTCATCTGAAAATTTTAGCATGAGAAAAGAAACACAAGCAAACACTACAAACAAAATTCAATGAAAAACATTATTGGATATAATTATTAGCAAATGTAATATGCAAACCTTCAGGATGGATTTCCTTTTTGTCGACAAAGATTACTCATTTACAAGACAGACATTCATGTTACTTTCATTGGAATGAATGTAGATATCACAAAACATGTTACCATGCCACTGACAGGTGTTTCATCTGAAAGTTTTAGCATGAGAAAAGCAACACAAACAAACAACATTCTATGAAAACATTATTGGATATAATTATTAGCAAATGTAATATACATACCTTCAGGATGGATTTCTTTTTTGTCTATAAATATTACTCATTTACTAGACAAACAACCACGTCACTTTCATTAGAATAAATGTAGATATCATAAAACATCTTACCATGCCACTGACAGGTGTTTCATCTGAAAGTTTTAGCATCAGAATAGAAACACAAAGAAACACTACAATCAAAATTCAATGAAAAACATTATTGGATATAATTATTAGCAAATGTAATATGCATACCTTCAGGATGGATTTCTTTTTCATCTACAAAGATTACTCATTTACAAGACAAAGAACCACGTCACTTTCATTAGAATAAATGTATATATCATAAAACATCTTACCATGTCACTGACAGGTGTTTCATCTGAAAATTTTATCATGAGAAAAGAAACAAACAAACAACATTCTATGAAAAACATTGTTGGATATAATTATTAGCAAATGTAATATGCATACCTTTAGGATGGATTTCTTTTTCATCTACAAAGATTACTCATTTACAAGACAAACATTCATGTTACTTTCATTGGAATAAATGTAGATATCATAAAACATCTTACCATGTCACTGACAGTTGTTTCATCTGAAAGTTTTAGCATGAGAAAAGCAACACAAACAAACAACATTCTATGAAAACATTATTGGATATAATTATTAGCAAATGTAATATGCATACCTTCAGGATGGATTTCTTTTTCATCTACAAAGATTACTCATTTACAAGACAAACAACCACGTCACTTTCATTAGAATAAATGTATATATCATAAAACATCTTACCATGTCACTGACAGGTGTTTCATCTGAAAGTTTTATCATTAGAAAAGAAACAAACAAACAACATTCTATGAAAAACATTGTTGGATATAATTATTAGCAAATGTAATATGCATACCTTCAAGGTGGATTTCTTTTTCATCTACAAAGATTACTAATTTACAAGACAAACATTCATGTTACTTTCATTGTAATAAATGTAGATATCATAAAACATCTTACCATGTCACTGACAGGTGTTTCATCTGAAAGTTTTAGCATGAGAAAAGCAACAAAAACAAACAACATTCTATGAGAAATATTGTTGGATATAATTATTAGCAAATGTAATATGCATACCTTCAGGATGGATTTCTTTTTCATCTACAAAGATTACTCATTTACAAGACAAACATTCATGTTACTTTCATTGGAATAAATGTAGATATCATAAAACATCTTACTATGTCACTGACAGGTGTTTCATCTGAAAGTTTTACCATGAGAAAAGCAACACAAACAAACAACATTCTATGAAAACATTATTGGATATAATTATTAGCAAATGTAATATGCATACCTTCAGGATGGATTTCTTTTTTGTCGACAAAGATTACTCATTTACAAGACAGACATTCATGTTACTTTCATTGGAATGAATGTAGATATCACAAAACATGTTACCATGCCACTGACAGGTGTTTCATCTGAAAGTTTTAGCATGAGAAAAGCAACAAAAACAAACAACATTCTATGAAAATATTATTGGATATAATTATTAGCAAATGTAATATGCATACCTTTAGGATGGATTTCTTTTTCATCCAAAAAGATTACTCATTTACAAGACAAACATTAACGTTAATTCCATTGAAATGAATGTAGATATCATAAAACATCTTACCATGTCACTGACAGGTGTTTCATCTGAAAGCTTTAGCATGAGAAAACAAACACAAACAAACAACATTCTATGAGAAATATTGTTGGATATAATTATTAGCAAATGTAATATGCATACCTTCAGGATGGATTTCTTTTTCATCTACAAAGATTACTCATTTACAAGACAAACAACCACGTCACTTTCATTAGAATAAATGTATATATCACAAAACATCTTACCATGTCACTGACAGGTGTTTCATCTGAAAGTTTTATCATTAGAAAAGAAACAAACAAACAACATTCTATGAAAACATTATTGGATATAATTATTAGCAAATGTAATATGCATACCTTCAGGATGGATTACTTTTTCATCTACAAAGATTACTCATTTACAAGACAAACATTCATGTTACTTTCATTGGAATAAATGTAGATATCATAAAACATCTTACCATGTCACTGACAGGTATTTCATCTGAAAGTTTTACCATGAGAAAAGCAACAAAAACAAACAACATTCTATGAAAACATTATTGGATATAATTATTAGCAAATGTAATATGCATACCTTCAGGATGGATTTCTTTTTTGTCTACAAATATTACTCATTTACTAGACAAACAACCACGTCACTTTCATTAGAATAAATGTAGATATCATAAAACATCTTACCATGTCACTGACAGGTGTCTCATCTGAAAGTTTTAGCATGAGAAAAGCAACACAAACAAACAACATTCTATGAGAAATATTGTTGGATATAATTATTAGCAAATGTAATATGCATACCTTCAGACTGGATTTCTTTTCCATCTACAAAGATTATTAATTTACAAGACAAACATTCATGTTACTTTCATTGGAATAAATGTAGATATCATAAAACATCTTACCATGTCACTGACAGTTGTTTCATCTGAAAGTTTTAGCATCAGAATAGAAACACAAACAAACACTACAATCAAAATTCAATGACAAACATTATTGGATATAATTATTAGCAAATGTAATATGCATACCTTCAGGATGGATTTCTTTTTCATCTACAAAGATTACTCATTTACAAGACAAACAACCACGTCACTTTCATTAGAATAAATATATATATCATAAAACATCTTTCCATGTCACTGACAGTTGTTTCATCTGAAAGTTTTAGCATGAGAAAAGCAACACAAACAAACAACATTGAATAAAAAACATTATTGGATATAATTATTAGCAAATGTAATATGTATACCTTCAGGATGGATTTCTTTTTTGTCGACAAAGATTACTCATTTACAAGACAGACATTCATTTTACTTTCATTGGAATGAATGTAGATATCACAAAACATGTTACCATGCCACTGACAGGTGTTTCATCTGAAAGTTTTAGCATGAGAAAAGCAACAAAAACAAACAACATTCTATGAAAACATTATTGGATATAATTATTAGCAAATGTAATATGCATAACTTTAGGATGGATTTCTTTTTCATCCAAAAAGATTACTCATTTACAAGACAAACATTAACGTTAATTCCATTGCAATGAATGTAGACATCACAAACCATGTTACCATGCCACTGACAGGTGTTTCATCTGAAAGTTTTAGCATGAGAAAAGAAACACAAACAAACAAAATTCAATAAAAAAATTATTGGATATAATTATTAGCAAATGTAATATGCATACCTTCAGGATGGATTTCTTTTTTGTCGACAAAGATTACTCATTTACAAGACAGACATTCATGTTACTTTCATTGGAATAAATGTAGATATCATAAAACATCTTACCATGTCACTGACAGGTGTTTCATCTGAAAGTTTGACCATGAGAAAAGCAACAAAAACAAACAACATTCTATGAAAACATTATTGGATATAATTATTAGCAAATGTAATATGCATACCTTCAGGATGGATTTCTTTTTCATCTACAAATATTACTCATTTACAAGACAAACAAACACGACACTTTCATTAGAATAAATGTATATATCATAAAACATCTTACCATGTCACTGACAGGTGTTTCATCTGAAAGTTTTATCATTAGAAAAGAAACAAACAAACAACATTCTATGAAAAACATTGTTGGATATAATTATTAGCAAATGTAATATGCATACCTTCAGGGTGGATTTCTTTTTCATCTACAAAGATTACTAATTTACAAGACAAACATTCATGTTACTTTCATTGCAATAAATGTAGATATCATAAAACATCTTACCATGTCACTGACAGTTGTTTCATCTGAAAGTTTTAGCATGAGAAAAGCAACACAAACAAACAACATTCTATGAAAACATTATTGGATATAATTATTAGCAAATGTAATATGCATACCTTCAGGATGGATTTCTTTTTTGTCGACAAAGATTACTCATTTACAAGACAGACATTCATGTTACTTTCATTGGAATGAATGTAGATATCACAAAACATGTTACCATGCCACTGACAGGTGTTTCATCTGAAAGTTTTAGCATGAGAAAACAAACACAAACAATGCAAACAAAATTCAATGAAAACATTAATGGATATAATTTTTAGCAAATGTAATATCCATACCTTCATGATGGATTACTTTTTCATCTACAAAGATTACTCATTTACAAGACAAACATTCATGTTACTTTCATTGTAATAAATGTAGATATCATAAAACATCTTACCATGTCACTGACAGGTGTTTCATCTGAAAGTTTTACCATGAGAAAAGCAACAAAAACAAACAACATTCTATGAAAACATTATTGGATATAATTATTAGCAAATGTAATATGCATACCTTCAGGGTGGATTTCTTTTTCATCTACAAAGATTACTAATTTACAAGACAAACATTCATGTTACTTTCATTGTAATAAATGTAGATATCATAAAACATCTTACCATGTCACTGACAGTTGTTTCATCTGAAAGTTTTAGCATGAGAAAAGCAACACAAACAAACAACATTCTATGAAAACATTATTGGATATAATTATTAGCAAATGTAATATGCATACCTTCAGGATGGATTTCTTTTACATCTACAAAGATTACTCATTTACAAGACAAACATTCATGTTACTTTCATTGGAATAAATGTAGATATCATAAAACATCTTACCATGTCACTGACAGTTGTTTCATCTGAAAGTTTTAGCATGAGAAAAGCAACATAAACAAACAACATTCTATGAAAACATTATTGGATATAATTATTAGCAAATGTAATATGCATACCTTCAGGATGGATTTCTTTTTCATCTACAAAGATTACTCATTTAAAAGACGAACATCCACGTCACTTTCATTAGATTAAATGTAGATATCATAAAACATCTTACCATGCCACTGACAGGTGTTTCATCTGAAAGTTTTAGCATCAGAATAGAAACACAAAGAAACACTACAATCAAAATTCAATGAAAAACATTATTGGATATAATTATTAGCAAATGTAATATGCATACCTTCAGGATGGATTTCTTTTTCATCTACAAAGATTACTCATTTACAAGACAAACAACCACGTCACTTTCATTAGAATAAATGTATATATCATAAAACATCTTACCATGTCACTGACAGTTGTTTCATCTGAAAGTTTTAGCATGAGAAAAGCAACACAAACAAACAACATTCTATGAGAAATATTGTTGGATATAATTATTAGCAAATGTAATATGCATACCTTCAGACTGGATTTCTTTTCCATCTACAAAGATTACTAATTTACAAGACAAACATTCATGTTACTTTCATTGGAATAAATGTAGATATCATAAAACATCTTACCATGTCACTGACAGTTGTTTCATCTGAAAGTTTTAGCATCAGAATAGAAACACAAACAAACACTACAATCAAAATTCAATGACAAACATTATTGGATATAATTATTAGCAAATGTAATATGCATACCTTCAGGATGGATTTCTTTTTCATCTACAAAGATTACTCATTTACAAGACAAACAACTACGTCACTTTCATTAGAATAAATATATATATCATAAAACATCTTTCCATGTCACTGACAGTTGTTTCATCTGAAAGTTTTAGCATGAGAAAAGCAACACAAACAAACAACATTGAATGAAAAACATTATTGGATATAATTATTAGCAAATGTAATATGTATACCTTCAGGATGGATTTATTTTTTGTCGACAAAGATTACTCATTTACAAGACAGACATTCATTTTACTTTCATTGGAATGAATGTAGATATCACAAAACATGTTACCATGCCACTGACAGGTGTTTCATCTGAAAGTTTTAGCATGAGAAAAGCAACACAAACAAACAACATTCTATGAAAACATTATTGGATATAATTATTAGCAAATGTAATATGCATACCTTCAGGATGGATTTCTTTTTCATCTACAAAGATTACGAATTTACAAGACAAACATTCATGTTACTTTCATTGGAATAAATGTAGATATCATAAAACATCTTACCATGTCACTGACAGTTGTTTCATCTGAAAGTTTTAGCATCAGAATAGAAACACAAACAAACAACATTCTATGAAAACATTATTGGATATAATTATTAGCAAATGTAATATGCATACCTTCAGGATGGATTTCTTTTTCATCTACAAAGATTACTCATTTAAAAGACGAACATCCACGTCACTTTCATTAGAATAAATGTAGATATCATAAAACATCTTACCATGCCACTGACAGGTTTTTCATCTGAAAGTTTTAGCATGAGAAAACAAACACAAACAATGCAAACAAAATTCAATGAAAACATTAATGGATATAATTGTTAGCAAATGTAATATCCATACCTTCACGATGGATTACTTTTTCATCTACAAAGATTACTCATTTACAAGACAAACATTCATGTTACTTTCATTGTAATAAATGTAGATATCATAAAACATCTTACCATGTCACTGACAGGTGTTTCATCTGAAAATTTTAGCATGAGAAAAGAAACACAAGCAAACAACATTCTATGAAAACATTATTGGATATAATTATTAGCAAATGTAATATGCATACCTTTAGGATGGATTTCTTTTTCATCTACAAAGATTACTCATTTACAAGACAAACATTCATGTTACTTTCATTGGAATAAATGTAGATATCATAAAACATCTTACCATGTCACTGACAGGTGTTTCATCTGAAAGTTTGACCATGAGAAAAGCAACAAAAACAAACAACATTCTATGAAAACATTATTGGATATAATTATTAGCAAATGTAATATGTATACCTTCAGGATGGATTTCTTTTTCATCTACAAAGATTACTAATTTACAAGACAAACATTCATGTTACTTTCATTGGAATAAATGTAGATATCATAAAACATCTTACCATGTCACTGACAGGTGTTTCATCTGAAAGTTTTAGCATGAGAAAACAAACACAAACAAACAAAATTCAATGAAAAACATTATTGGATATAATTATTAGCAAATGTAATATGCATACCTTCAGGATGGATTTCTTTTTTGTCTACAAATATTACTCATTTACAAGACAAACAAACACGACACTTTCATTAGAATAAATGTAGATATCATAAACCATCTTACCATGCCACTGACAGGTGTTTCATCTGAAAATTTTAGCATGAGAAAAGAAACACAAGCAAACACTACAAACAAAATTCAATGAAAAACATTATTGGATATAATTATTAGCAAATGTAATATGCAAACCTTCAGGATGGATTTCTTTTTTGTCGACAAAGATTACTCATTTACAAGACAAACAACCACGTCACTTTCATTAGAATAAATGTATATATCATAAAACATCTTACCATGTCACTGACAGGTGTTTCATCTGAAAGTTTTATCATTACAAAAGAAACAAACAAACAACATTCTATGAAAAACATTGTTGGATATAATTATTAGCAAATGTAATATGCATACCTTTAGGATGGATTTCTTTTTCATCCAAAAAGATTACTCATTTACAAGAGAAACATTAACGTTAATTCCATTGAAATGAATGTAGATATCACAAACCATGTTACCATGCCACTGACAGGTGTTTCATCTGAAAGTTTTAGCATGAGAAAAGAAACACAAATAAACAAAATTCAATGAAAAACATTATTGGATATAATTATTAGCAAATGTAATATGCATACCTTCAGGATGGATTTCTTTTTTGTCGACAAAGATTACTCATTTACAAGACAGACATTCATGTTACTTTCATTGGAATGAATGTAGATATCACAAAACATGTTACCATGCCACTGACAGGTGTTTCATCTGAAAGTTGTAGCATGGGAAAAGCAACACAAACAAACAACATTCTATGAAAACATTATTGGATATAATTATTAGCAAATGTAATATGCATACCTTCAGGATGGATTTCTTTTTCATCTACAAAGATTACTCATTTACAAGACAAAAAACCACGTCACTTTCATTAGAATAAATGTATATATCATAAAACATCTTACCATGTCACTGACAGGTGTTTCATCTGAAAGTTTTATCATTAGAAAAGAAACAAACAAACAACATTCTATGAAAAACATTGTTGGATATAATTATTAGCAAATGTAATATGCATACCTTCAGGGTGGATTTCTTTTTCATCTACAAAGATTACTAATTTACAAAACAAACATTCATGTTACTTTCATTGTAATAAATGTAGATATCATAAAACATCTTACCATGTCACTGACAGGTGTTTCATCTGAAAGTTTTACCATGAGAAAAGCAACACAAACAAACAACATTCTATGAAAACATTATTGGATATAATTATTAGCAAATGTAATATGCATACCTTCAGGATGGATTTCTTTTTCATCTACAAAGATTACTCATTTACAAGACAAACATTCATGTTACTTTCATTGGAATAAATGTAGATATCATAAAACATCTTACCATGTCACTGACAGTTGTTTCATCTGAAAGTTTTAGCATGAGAAAAGCAACACAAACAAACGACATTCTATGAAAACATTATTGGATATAATTATTAGCAAATGTAATATGCATACCTTCAGGATGGATTACTTTTTCATCTACAAAGATTACTCATTTACAAGACAAACATTCATGTTACTTTCATTGGAATAAATGTAGATATCATAAAACATCTTACCATGTCACTGACAGGTGTTTCATCTGAAACTTTTAGCATGAGAAAAGCAACAAAAACAAACAACATTCTATGAAAATATTATTGGATGTAATTATTAGCAAATGTAATATGCATACCTTTAGGATGGATTTCTTTTTCATCCAAAAAGATTACTCATTTACAAGACAAACATTAACGTTAATTCCATTGAAATGAATGTAGATATCACAAACCCTGTTACCATGTCACTGACAGGTGTTTCATCTGAAAGTTATAGCATGAGAAAACAAACACAAACAAACAACATTCTATGAAAAACATTGCTGGATATAATTATTAGCAAATGTAATATGCATACCTTCAGGATGGATTTCTTTTTCATCTACAAAGATTACTCATTTACAAGACAAACAACCACGTCACTTTCATTAGAATAAATGTATATATCATAAAACATCTTACCATGTCACTGACAGGTGTTTCATCTGAAAGTTTTATCATTAGAAAAGAAACAAACAAACAACATTCTATGAAAAACATTGTTGGATATAATTATTAGCAAATGTAATCTGCATACCTTCAGGGTGGATTTCTTTTTCATCTACAAAGATTACTAATTTACAAGACAAACATTCATGTTACTTTCATTGGAATAAATGTAGATATCATAAAACATCTTAACAAGTCACTGACAGTTGTTTCATCTGAAAGTTTTAGCATGAGAAAAGCAACACAAACAAACAACATTCTATGAAAACATTATTGGATATAATTATTAGCAAATGTAATATGCATACCTTCAGGATGGATTTCTTTTTCATCTACAAAGATTACTCATTTACAAGACAAACATTCATGTTACTTTCATTGGAATAAATGTAGATATCATAAAACATCTTACCATGTCACTGACAGTTGTTTCATCTGAAAGTTTTAGCATGATAAAAGCAACACAAACAAACGATATTCTATGAAAATATTATTGGATATAATTATTAGCAAATGTAATATGCATACCTTCAGGATGGATTACTTTTTCATCTACAAAGATTACTCATTTACAAGACAAACATTCATGTTACTTTCATTGGAATAAATGTAGATATCATAAAACATCTTACCATGTCACTGACAGGTGTTTCATCTGAAAGTTTTAGCATGAGAAAACAAACACAAACAAAGAAAATTCAATGAAAAACATTATTGGATATAATT
This sequence comes from Acanthosepion lycidas, assembly GCA_963932145.1. Taxonomy (NCBI): domain Eukaryota; kingdom Metazoa; phylum Mollusca; class Cephalopoda; order Sepiida; family Sepiidae; genus Acanthosepion; species Acanthosepion lycidas. The sequence continues at coordinate 28,434,266 of OZ010615.1, read as the reverse complement.
ATTAGCAAATGTAATATGCATACCTTCAGGATGGATTTCTTTTTTGTCGACAAAGATTACTCATTTACAAGACAAACATTCATGTTACTTTCATTGGAATAAATGTAGATATCATAAAACATCTTACCATGTCACTGACAGTTGTTTCATCTGAAAGTTTTAGCATGAGAAAAGCAACACAAACAAACGACATTCTATGAAAACATTATTGGATATAATTATTAGCAAATGTAATATGCATACCTTCAGGATGGATTACTTTTTCATCTACAAAGATTACTCATTTACAAGACAAACATTCATGTTACTTTCATTGGAATAAATGTAGATATCATAAAACATCTTACCATGTCACTGACAGGTGTTTCATCTGAAAGTTTTAGCATGAGAAAAGCAACAAAAACAAACAACATTCTATGAAAATATTATTGGATGTAATTATTAGCAAATGTAATATGCATACCTTTAGGATGGATTTCTTTTTCATCCAAAAAGATTACTCATTTACAAGACAAACATTAACGTTAATTCCATTGAAATGAATGTAGATATCACAAACCATGTTACCATGTCACTGACAGGTGTTTCATCTGAAAGTTTTAGCATGAGAAAACAAACACAAACAAACAACATTCTATGAAAAACATTGCTGGATATAATTATTAGCAAATGTAATATGCATACCTTCAGGATGGATTTCTTTTTCATCTACAAAGATTACTCATTTACAAGACAAACAACCACGTCACTTTCATTAGAATAAATGTATATATCATAAAACATCTTACCATGTCACTGACAGGTGTTTCATCTGAAAGTTTTATCATTAGAAAAGAAACAAACAAACAACATTCTATGAAAAACATTGTTGGATATAATTATTAGCAAATGTAATCTGCATACCTTCAGGGTGGATTTCTTTTTCATCTACAAAGATTACTAATTTACAAGACAAACATTCATGTTACTTTCATTGGAATAAATGTAGATATCATAAAACATCTTAAAATGTCACTGACAGTTGTTTCATCTGAAAGTTTTAGCATGAGAAAAGCAACACAAACAAACAACATTCTATGAAAACATTATTGGATATAATTATTAGCAAATGTAATATGCATACCTTCAGGATGGATTTCTTTTTCATCTACAAAGATTACTCATTTACAAGACAAACATTCATGTTACTTTCATTGGAATAAATGTAGATATCATAAAACATCTTACCATGTCACTGACAGTTGTTTCATCTGAAAGTTTTAGCATGATAAAAGCAACACAAACAAACGACATTCTATGAAAATATTATTGGATATAATTATTAGCAAATGTAATATGCATACCTTCAGGATGGATTACTTTTTCATCTACAAAGATTACTCATTTACAAGACAAACATTCATGTTACTTTCGTTGGAATAAATGTAGATATCATAAAACATCTTACTATGTCACTGACAGGTGTTTCATCTGAAAGTTTTAGCATGAGAAAACAAACACAAACAAAGAAAATTCAATGAAAAACCTTATTGGATATAATTATTAGCAAATGTAATATGCATACCTTCAGGATGGATTTCTTTTTTGTCGACAAAGATTACTCATTTACAAGACAAACAAACACGACACTTTCATTAGAATAAATGTAGATATCATAAACCATCTTACCATGCCACTGACAGGTGTTTCATCTGAAAATTTTAGCATGAGAAAAGAAACACAAGCAAACACTACAAACAAAATTCAATGAAAAACATTATTGGATATAATTATTAGCAAATGTAATATGCATACCTTCAGGATGGATTTCTTTTTTGTCGACAAAGATTACTCATTTACAAGACAGACATTCATGTTACTTTCATTGGAATGAATGTAGATATCACAAAACATGTTACCATGCCACTGACAGGTGTTTCATCTGAAAGTTTTAGCATGAGAAAACAAACACAAACAATGCGAACAAAATTCAATGAAAACATTAATGGATATAATTGTTAGCAAATGTAATATGCATACCTTCATGATGGATTACTTTTTCATCTACAAAGATTACTCATTTACAAGACAAACATTCATGTTACTTTCATTGTAATAAATGTATATATCATAAAACATCTTACCATGTCACTGACAGGTGTTTCATCTGAAAGTTTTACCATGAGAAAAGCAACAAAAACAAACAACATTCTATGAAAACATTATTGGATATAATTATTAGCAAATGTAATATGCATACCTTCAGGATGGATTTCTTTTTCATCTACAAAGATTACTCATTTACAAGACAAACAACCACGTCACTTTCATTAGAATAAATGTATATATCATAAAACATCTTACCATGTCACTGACAGGTGTTTCATCTGAAAGTTTTATCATTAGAAAAGAAACAAACAAACAACATTCTATGAAAACATTATTGGATATAATTATTAGCAAATGTAATATGCATACCTTCAGGATGGATTTCTTTTTCATCTACAAAGATTACTAATTTACAAGACAAACATTCATGTTACTTTCATTGGAATAAATGTAGATATCATAAAACATCTTACCATGTCACTGACAGTTGTTTCATCTGAAAGTTTTAGCATGAGAAAAGCAACACAAACAAACAACATTCTATGAAAACATTATTGGATATAATTATTAGCAAATGTAATATGCATACCTTCAGGATGGATTTCTTTTTTGTCTACAAAGATTACTCATTTACTAGACAAACAACCACGTCACTTTCATTGGAATAAATGTAGATATCATAAAACATCTTACCATGTCACTGACAGGTATTTCATCTGAAAGTTTTACCATGAGAAAAGCAACAAAAACAAACAACATTCTATGAAAACATTATTGGATATAATTATTAGCAAATGTAATATGCATACCTTCAGGATGGATTACTTTTTCATCTACAAAGATTACTCATTTACAAGACAAACATTCATGTTACTTTCATTGGAATAAATGTATATATCATAAAACATCTTACCATGTCACTGACAGGTATTTCATCTGAAAGTTTTACCATGAGAAAAGCAACAAAAACAAACAACATTCTATGAAAACATTATTGGATATAATTATTAGCAAATGTAATATGCATACCTTCAGACTGGATTTCTTTTCCATCTACAAAGATTACTAATTTAGAAGACAAAGATTCATGTTACTTTCATTGGAATAAATGTAGATATCATAAAACATCTTACCATGTCACTGACAGTTGTTTCATCTGAAAGTTTTAGCATCAGAATAGAAACACAAACAAACACTACAATCAAAATTCAATGAAAAACATTATTGGATATAATTATTAGCAAATGTAATATGCATACCTTCAGGATGGATTTCTTTTTCATCTACAAAGATTACTCATTTACAAGACAAACAAGCACGTCACTTTCATTAGAATAAATGTATATATCATAAAACATCTTACCATGTCACTGACAGTTGTTTCATCTGAAAGTTTTAGCATGAGAAAAGCAACACAAACAAACAACATTGAATGAAAAACATTATTGGATATAATTATTAGCAAATGTAATATGTATACCTTCAGGATGGATTTCTTTTTTGTCGACAAAGATTACTCATTTACAAGACAGACATTCATTTTACTTTCATTGGAATGAATGTAGATATCACAAAACATGTTACCATGCCACTGACAGGTGTTTCATCTGAAAGTTTTAGCATGAGAAAACAAACACAAACAATGCAAACAAAATTCAATGAAAACATTAATGGATATAATTGTTAGCAAATGTAATATCCATACCTTCATGATGGATTTCTTTTTCATCTACAAAGATTACTCATTTAAAAGACGAACATCCACGTCACTTTCATTAGAATAAATGTAGATATCATAAAACATCTTACCATGTCACTGACAGGTGTTTCATCTGAAAGTTTAACCATGAGAAAAGCAACAAAAACAAACAACATTCTATGAAAACATTATTGGATATAATTATTAGCAAATGTAATATGCATACCTTCAGGATGGATTACTTTTTCATCTACAAAGATTACTCATTTACAAGACAAACATTCATGTTACTTTCATTGGAATAAATGTAGATATCATAAAACATCTTACCATGTCACTGACAGGTGTTTCATCTGAAAGTTTAACCATGAGAAAAGCAACAAAAACAACATTCTATGAAAACATTATTGGATATAATTATTAGCAAATGTAATATGCATACCTTCAGTATGGATTTCTTTTTTGTCTACAAATATTACTCATTTACTAGACAAACAACCACGTGACTTTCATTAGAATAAATGTAGATATCATAAAACATCTTACCATGCCACTGACAGGTGTTTCATCTGAAAGTTTTAGCATCAGAATAGAAACACAGAGAAACACTACAATCAAAATTCAATGAAAAACATTATTGGATATAATTATTAGCAAATGTAATATGCATACCTTCAGGATGGATTTCTTTTTCATCTACAAAGATTACTCATTTACAAGATAAACAACCACGTCACTTTCATTAGAATAAATGTATATATCATAAAACATCTTACCATGTCACTGACAGTTGTTTCATCTGAAAGTTTAAGCATGAGAAAAGCAACACAAACAAACAAAATTCTATGAAAACATTATTGGATATAATTATTAGCAAATGTAATATGCATACCTTCAGGATGGATTTCTTTTTCATCTACAAAGATTACTCATTTACAAGACAAACAACCACGTCACTTTCATTAGAATAAATGTATATATCATAAAACATCTTACCATGTCACTGACAGGTGTTTCATCTGAAAGTTTTATCATGAGAAAAGAAACAAACAAACAACATTCTATGAAAAACATTGTTGGATATAATTATTAGCAAATGTAATATGCATACCTTTAGGATGGATTTCTTTTTCATCTACAAAGATTACTCATTTACAAGACAAACATTCATGTTACTTTCATTGGAATAAATGTAGATATCATAAAACATCTTACCATGTCACTGACAGTTGTTTCATCTGAAAGTTTTAGCATGAGAAAAGCAACACAAACAAACAACATTCTATGAAAACATTATTGGATATAATTATTAGCAAATGTAATATGCATACCTTCAGGATGGATTTCTTTTTCATCTACAAAGATTACTCATTTACAAGACAAACATTCATGTTACTTTCATTGGAATAAATGTAGATATCATAAAACATCTTACCATGTCACTGACAGTTGTTTCATCTGAAAGTTTTAGCATTAGAAAAGCAACACAAACAAACAACATTCTACGAAAACATTATTGGATATAATTATTAGCAAATGTAATATGCATACCTTCAGGATGGATTTCTTTTTCATCTACAAAGATTACTCATTTACAAGACAAACAACCACGTCACTTTTATTAGAATAAATGTATATATCATAAAACATCTTACCATGTCACTGACAGGTGTTTCATCTGAAAGTTTTAGCATGAGAAAAGAAACACAAACAAACAAAATTCAATGAAAAACATTATTGGATATAATTATTAGCAAATGTAATATGCATACCTTCAGGATGGATTTCTTTTTTGTCTACAAATATTACTCATTTACAAGACAAACAAACACGTCACTTTCATTAGAATAAATGTAGATATCATAAACCATCTTACCATGCCACTGACAGGTGTTTCATCTGAAAATTTTAGCATGAGAAAAGAAACACAAACAAACACTACAAACAAAATTCAATGAAAAACATTATTGGATATAATTATTAGCAAATGTAATATGCATACCTTCAGGATGGATTTCTTTTTTGTCGACAAAGATTACTCATTTACAAGACAGACATTCATGTTACTTTCATTGGAATGAATGTAGATATTACAAAACATGTTACCATGCCACTGACAGGTGTTTCATCTGAAAGTTTTAGCATCAGAAAAAATACACAAACAATGCAAACAAAATTCAATAAAAAACATCATTGGATATAATTATTAGCGAATGCAATATACATACCTTCAGAATGGATTTCTTTTTCATCTACAAAGATTACTCATTTACAAGACAAACATCCACGTCACTTTCATTAGAATAAATGTAGATATCATAAAACATCTTACCATGCCACTGACAGGTGTTTCATCTGAAAGTTTTAGCATGAGAAAACAAACACAAACAAACAACATTCTATGAAAAACATTGCTGGATATAATTATTACCAAATGTAATATGCATACCTTCAGGATGGATTTCTTTTTTTCTACAAAGATTACTCAATTACAAGACAGACATTCACGTTACTTCCATTGGAATGAATGTAGATATCACAAAACATGTTACCATGCCACTGACAGGTGTTTCATCTGGATATAATTATTAGCAAATGTAATATGCATACCTTCAGGATGGATTTCTTTTTCATCTACAAAGATTACTCATTTACAAGATAGACATTCACGTGAATTTTATTGGAATGAATGTAGATATCACAAAACATCTTATCATGCTACTGACAGGTGTTTCATCTGAAAGTTTTAGCATGAGAAAACAAACACAAACAATGCAAACAAAATTCAATGTAAAACATTATAGGATATAATTATTAGCAAATGTAATATTCATAACTTTAGGATGAATTTCTTTTTCATCTCCAAAAATTATTCATTTACAAGACAAACATCCACGTCACTTTCATTAGAATAAATGTAGATATCATAAAACAGTTTACCCTGCCATTGACAGGTGTTTCATCTGAAAGTTTTAGCATTACAAAACAAAAACAAACAATATGAACAACATTTCATGACAAACATTATTGGAAGACTAACATTCATGTTTGTTTCATTAGAATATATGTAAATATCATAAGAAATCTTACCCGGCTACTGGCAGGTGTTTCATCTGAAAGTTTTAGCATCAGAAAACAAATACAAACAAACAATATAAAAAACATTCAATGAAAAATATTATTGAATATAATTATTATCAAATTTAATATGCATACCTTCAGGATGGATTTCTTTTATCTACAAAGATTACTCATTTAGAAGACTAACATTCGAGTTACTTTCATTCGAATGAATGTAGATGTCATCAAACATCTTACACAGACACCGACAGGTGTCTCATCTGAAATTTTAGCATTAGAAAACAAAGAATACAAACAACATTCAATGAAAAACTTTGGATATAATTATTAGGCCATGTAATATGCATACACTCAGGATGGTTTTCCTTTTCATCTACGAAGATTACTCATTTAGAAAACATCATTCAAGTTACTTTCATTAGAATAAATGGAGATATAAAACTCTTCCCCTGCCACTGACAGGTCTTTCTTCTGAAAGTATTAGCATTACAAAACAAAAAACAATACAAACAAAATTCAATGAAAAACATTTTAGGATATAATTATTAGCGCATATAATATGCATACCTTCAGGATGGATTTCTTTTTCATCTACAAAGATTACTCATTTACAAGAGAAGCATTTATTGGAAACAATTTATATACCATAACATATTTTACAGTGCCAAACACCCGTTTCTCCTGAATGTATTAGCATGAATGGAACAAACATGAACAAAACAAATAACGGACATTGTTATTGGACATTATTACTAGTCAATGTTATATGCATACCTTCTGGATGGATTTCTTTTTTGTCTATAATGATTACTCATTTAGAAGAGAAACATTCTCGATAATTTCATTAGAAACAATTTAGATATCATAAAACACTGATAGGCGTTTCTTCTGATAGTAGTATCATTAATACATATATTGACATTCAATTTGTACTTCGTATTTGAAATTATCAACAATATACATTATTTTCTTTAGCTCAGATTTCTTTTTCATTTACACATATTAGTTATTTACAAGAGTAGCTTTCAATTCAATTTCATTGTAAAAAATTCATGTTAATACATCGTACCATTTTCCTCTGACACGTCTGCCTTCTTATTACCATTATACAATCTTGACATAATTTGTATTTTTATCAAACATACTTTGTATGACATGATTATTAACAATTTAAACATCTTAAACATTCATAACTTCATGTCCAGTATTCTTCTTGCTTCAAGTTTAAAATATTTTTCATTTTCAGTGAAAAAATTAAGATATGTTGAAAATTACCATTGAACTTGTCTTGTAAAATCAGGTTAATAAACTTTGACTAGCATTTTATTCATTTAAAAATAATTAGTATTGTAAATAATTATTAGCAATTTAAATATTCATTCCTCCATCTGATTTCTTTTTTGTCGTTGAATATTAGCTATTTACAAGATTCAATTCACTTTTATTTTAAGCAATTTTTTTTTATTAAAATATGAACATCTTTCTTGATTTGACTAGCAATAACAACAAACACTGACATTTAACATTCAATGAAATATACTATGTATTTGATGTACTCAATAGTTACAACAAAACATACTATCTGATGCACCGATTTTAATTTCTTAAATAGCCATCCTTTCTGCTCTGATTTTTTCTTCTGACAAGTTTTAGCATTTACCAAGGAAGCATTCAGTATTAGCAGTTTAATCAACTTAGAAAACATCAACATTATAATTTGCATTCAATGAAACATTCTTAGCAATGGATATAATTATTAGTAATTGAAACATCCTTAATATTCATATATCTGATTCTTCTTTCCACTGAAAAGATTATCATTTACAATGTCAGCATTCTATTTAATCTCAGTAGCAAATTGTCAAATTTTCTCAACATTGCCTCTGATATATTTGTTCTGTGAAATGTTGATTCTTTTATATTGAAAAGTAATCTTATCCCAATTATAAATATTTATGGTTTATTCATCGTAGCCTCTTAATGAAAGTTTTCTATCAATTCAGTTGTGATATGGTACGGAATGCTTAATCTCTGCCTATCACTTTACATCTACAGGGCATTGTCTAAGAAGAAACTAAATAGACTAGTTCTATTTCTTTCTTGTTCCTGATGAGGTTCGAAATGATTTGTTTGGGTCTTCTCACAGATCTATACATTCAGTGGAGTTAGTGCTTAGAAAACATTTTCTGGTGAGATCAACATAGCAGATATACAATTTTATATTTTATAGGTATACAAATTGCTGGAGTTTCCCCCGATGATATACATTCTATCTTTGTAACTCTTACCAGAATAAAAGGCATAATTTTTTTTTCTTTAAAAGCATTTCACCCCAAGCAAGGCGGGAAGCCACTAGGACGCAAGGGGTTACAGAAAATTTAGAGCAAGATCAGATAGGAGTGATAGAAAAAGGATGAGGAAGAGGGTAGTGGATAATGGGCTGAGAAGAGAACTTTCATGCTTAAGAATCAAATATTCATTAGTACTTTCACATCAATGGATTCAGTTGAAATATCACTTATGTGTGAGGGTTTTCAGAACTACCTCTTTGCTCCCACAGTACCTCACTTAATGCCACTAGATAACAGTCATCAGTGAATGAAATGTAAATTTTATTTATATATTTTTTGTTTCTCACATGAGATTCTTCTTTTCAAGGAGACTTCTTAATTTCACCCAACCACGTAGTGCACATACTAAATATTTTTTTCTTTTTGAGCTTATATATATATATATACACACACACACACCAAAGATACACTTAATTTGAATGTATTAAACTTTTCTCTGTAAAAAATCTGAAACAAATCCATCTGCTACACCAACTTTACCACTGATTTCTCTCATAAAAAGATTAGCATTTACATTGGATACATGAAATTTACTTTAATTGGTTGCAATATAATTATCTAACATATGCCTACCTGTTCTGAAAGCATTGCCATTAAACTAAGCAAACATGAACATTACAATTTTACTTTAACGAAACTAGCTTAGTATTAGCATTAACACAACATTGACATTACAATTTACATTCAATGACATACTTAGTATTGGATATAATTATCATCAATTCAAATATCTGAAATATTCATACCTTTGACTGATTTCTCTCGAAAAGATTGGCATTTAAAAAGCACTGAATTTTCTCTAAGCAATTTCAATATCTTAAATCATCTTTGCCTCTGATATGCCTTCATTCAGAAAGGATTAGCATTTAACTCTACAAACCTGAGCCTTAGTTTGCATTTAATGAAATAAAATTAAATATAATTTATTTCTAATTTGAATATGTATTAACTGACCACAAATTTCTCAAGTGATACAGAAAATTTACCTTCATTATTGGAAATTTTAATAAGTACATTTGCCTCAGATTACCTTTAAAAAGGGCATACATAAAAATTAGTTTGCATTTAATAAAGTTTATTACCTGTGATGGAGCATATTAAATATTCATGCTTTCACTTTTGATACAATCAAAGGAAATATCCTTGTCTCAAATTCTTTTTCCTGAAAGTATTAAGATTTATATAGCAAACATTGAATTTACTTTATTAGTAATTTAAATATCTTAAAACTGATTTGTAGCTCTGCCTAATAGTTCTTGTTTTGAAAAGACTAGCATTAAAACATGGTATTTCCTTTTGCTATCAGCAATTTAATTATCTCATATTGTTTTGGAAGTATCTTATTAAAAACAAACCTTGAACCTTACTATATGCAATTAAACACCTTAATATTTTTACTATTCTGAAAGGATAAGTACTAATCACAGCAAATATGGACATTATTTTCATTAATTGCAATCTTAATAATTATCATCTTTTTTTTTTTTAATTCAGTTATCCTTCTCGTAGATTGGTTACCACCATGTTACTGTCTTGCTATATACCCATAGCTGGTGAAATAGATTCATATATTTCCAAAGGATCCCAGATTCCTCAATCAGATCAATTACTCCACCATTGCCACCTTTCATTAGTAGCATTTTAATTATCTTAAAATATGCACGAGTCTGTTTTAGATTTTTTTGTTGAAATGTTTAGCAATTATAATGCCAAATACAGAAATTACTTTAATTGCAACTTCAGTCATTTAAATAATCATACTTTTTCCTGTATTTGTTATGAAAGGATTAGCATTAAACATAGCAAACAATAAATTTACTTTATTGGAAATGTAAATATCTTAAATATTCCTACCTTCACCACAGATTTCAATGCCTTCTGAAAGGATTAAAATTTACAGAGAAAAACATGTAACATATAATCATTATTCACAACCTAAATATTTTAAATATTCATGCTGTTGTTGCTTCTTTCTGCTGAAGGAATTAGCATTTATATAACAATGAATTCACTGTCATCATTAGCAATTTAAATATCTTAAATATGTGTACTTTTGCATTAGGTTCCCTTTGCAGGATTCATTTTATAAAAAGCAATTTAAATATCTTAAATATTCTAACCTTTGGCCTTATCAATCTTTGTTCTGAAAGAATTACAAATGTCAAATATTCATACCTCCGTCTTCATCTTTTCTTTCTTCTGAAAAGGGTAGCATTAAACACAGCAAACATGAAATTTACTTCATGCATTTAATCAAACAGATGTATTAAAAATAACTATTAGTAATTTTAATATTTTACCTTCATTCCTCTTTGTTCTGAAAGGATTAACATTAAACACAGACATAATATAAATATGCCAGTATTTGTATTTGATACCCAAAAGTAGCATTAAGCTGACATGGAATTTACTTTTTGTGTCTTAAGATTTCTTTTCGTTCTGAAAAGTTTAGCATGAAACATAGCTATGCTAGAAATTAGTACATGCACTTAATGAAACACTATTAAGTATAATCATTAACAATTTAAGTTTTAAATATTTGAATTTTTGCCTTTTATTTTTGTTCTGTAATTAATAGTAAACATGGAAATTGCTATTAGTATCTAATATAGCAAAAATATTAATTAGCATTTTAAAGATATCTAAAATTTACTACTTTTAATAGATTTTTCCTTGTATTTTTATTTAAATATTTTTTTTACATTTCATTGTAATAAAATATTACCCATAAAGAAAATGTTTATAGATTGTACCTTTATTTTGGAATTTTTCATTCTGAAAGAGAGAGAATTAACAGAAGTACCCAAATTATGCTTAACAGTAAATATTTTGTTTGCTAAGGATTTCTCTTTATCAAAATATGACACTGTTCAAACATAAATTCAGGACATTTTAAACAGCTCTTTACCTAAATATATTCTCTTAAATCATTAACATAGAATATGCATGACAAAGGCCAAATTTCAATTTACAGTAAATTTCATTGTGTTCCTCTTTTAACTGATAAGTTAAAATTAACACAGCATACAAGACATTCACTTCCAATGTCAATAACGGTACCTTAAATATACTCACCTTTCAGCCTCACAAGCTGGAATGATTATTCTTTTTTGAATAAACCACTGATGAAATCCTTACTCCAACCAACCCTTTCATTACAAATTCTAGAAATTTTCTCCTGCCACTTTAGGCCTTGAGTATTATAGGACAAAGTGTTTTATGTGAATATTTAATAAGAGGTAGTTGAAATAGTGGTCTCAGGTGAATTTTTCTTCAAAAGAGACTTATCATCCCAACCTATTTGAAACTCAAAGGCAACCCAGCATATATTAGGTTGGTGCAAAAATAATGTCGGTTTTTGACGTATTTTTTAACGTCAAAAACCGACATTATTTTTGCACCAACCTAATATATTTACTTTGAAAATATTACAGAATATTTTCATTGATCATGCATACCATTTATAAAGCACAATTTTGGTTGGTCCTAGGACCCCACTCATAGATACCAAAATTTTCAAATTGTCAAGAGTTTTACATAAAAATTTCTATGCACATTCACCCAACAAGTAATCCATATATGTATTATAAACAATCTTTACTTTGGTTTTTAATCATTTCACTCAAAGTAAAGTAATAAAGTTACTAAGGTGCAAGGAGTTAATGCATGTGAGAGAAAATGAAGAAAAGAAAACAGCTATTAAGGAGAAGAACAATAAATTTAAGACAGAAGATAATGATTGGCATTGCATTTAAATTTTTAAAGATCAAAGGTAACTGGAAAGCAAGAAGCTGAGAAAGAGCTTCATGAGCAGCACAAGAAGGAACTGTTAGCATAGAACTTACAACCATTTCAACTGTAAAATGTTGAAATATTGCCACTAATGTATTAGTATGCTTAAATTCATAAAGTCTAGGTACAAAAGAGGCAAGCTCAATATAATAATTACCATGAAAAGTGACTGAAGCTGAGATGTGAGTGCCAATATTGAAGATTACTTCATATTTTATTAAGAATCTCTAAATATTAGGTTGGTGCAAAAATAATGACGTAATAAATGTTGTTTTTTGACGTTAAAAAATACGTCAAAAAACGACATTATTACGTCATTATTTTTGCACCAACCTAATATATAGTAAAATCACTAGACACGGCAGCAATATTCAATGCATGATTAGTAGACTTATAAATGTGCATGATGTAAAACCTATCACAATAGAGTACATCAGAAAAATATTTGTAGAAGGAAAAAAAAAAAAAAAAAACTTTCAGAGAAACTTTTGATGAAAAATATTGTTGTACACCTTCTCTATCAAACTGGAGATACTTGTCTATTCACAAACAAACGAAAATCTTAGGATGTTTGGCATGCAACAAACTAAAGTTTTGGTTTTTTTCTACAGATACAAAGAAACAGCTATATTCTTATTCCCAGTTACTCGACGAGGACACATTTTTATTAAAAGATTAACAATTTTCCAATATTTACTCTTTAGGCATTTATTGATTTTTTAAATTCATAGAATTAAAACAATTCATGTAATACTCACTCAAAACATGAATTTAGAGAAGATTCAAATTCTTCCAACCTCCCAGTTTTTCATTCTGAAACTATTAGGTTGGTGCAAAAATAAAATCGGTTTTTGACGTCATTTTTAACGTCAAAAACCGATTTTATTTTTGCACCAACCTAATAGTTAGAATCAAGGCAATATACACTCACTCCAAACATGATCAGTTGGAAAAAATATTTTATTAAGTTTCTCTTCATTCCAAAACTAGTTAGAATCAAAACATTGCACCCACTCCAAATATTATAAATTTTAAAAAATACTTCAATTATTCCTACCTTTAATTTCTTTTTCTTCTGAAAGGTATAGAATTAACAATCACTTGAAACAGTCAAATGATTCTTACATTGACATGGGTTTCATCATTAATCTGAAATTAGTTACAGTCAATACAATATGCATGCTACTCACTCAAAATGTTATCACTTTAAAGTATTTAAATTCTCTCATCCTCAATTTTTATACTCTAGAAAAAGTCAAATTTGACACATCATTTACAATACATTTAGTTCTGCAGTCATTTGACAGTTCTCATTGCAATTATCAACTTGGGTTAAGATAAAATTGTCAGTTTTTTTTTTTTCTTTACATCTATTAAAAAAAATACATTTTTTCAAAATGATTTTTACCTTTAGACAGCAGAAAAACACTCAATTCATTTTGATACTAAATGTTCTTTACTTTTGGAGGATTTCAGAAACAAACAGATGTGTGTTTCCTATTTAAGCTATTTTCCTTAAGCTTGCAAAAAAAAAAAAAAAAAAAAAATTAATTATTTAAAAGTAACTGTCATACACTGTAGAATATGTTCTACATATACAATTAACATTTATTTCAATGTAACATTTTCAGACATCCTTTTCTGAATGAATCTTAAATGGTGGATAAATTAAAAATGTCATGCATCACCGAGTAAAATTCTTATTTTAGATATTATATTAAATTGAAATGCTAATCATGCAAAGATTCTACCACTACCAAAGGCAACCGAGGAAATGTTTTTCCTAATTATGGAATTCACATAAAAAAAAACGTGGAAAAACTGCAGTCAAGCAAAAAATCTTCAAATCATATTCCTTTCTCACAAGTGCCATCCAATCATTTCAGCAAAATTAGTTTGAAAGTATCTTAATTATCTATTCACATCCTTTTAGTGATAATTCTAAGATTCTCATTAAATCCAATAACACATAGCAAACATTTACTTTTAATACAAAAAGAATTAATGTGACTCAACATGCAAATCAAATATATTCACCTTGACATTATTCATCTGCTGAATCGTTTAGGTGTAAAAAACACAAAGCATGACAACAAAAATATCCAAGGCAGAAAAATCAGTATTCTGAAAAAATGACAAAATTTTTAAATATTTCAAACTAAGACTTCTTAATTAAAGATTTCTTTCATAAGCATTTTTCCAATTTAAGTTATCTATAAAACATGAATAAATCTTAAATAAAATTAGTTTGCTATCCCTTCACCAGTAGTTTCCTTAATTTCAGTCCAGATACAATATCATTTAATCTTTACCATTGCTCAACAAGCTTAGTCTTATGTTTTGATTAAAATTAACTATGTTGAAAATAAAATATTCTGTAATTTTTATAATTATGCTCAAAATCATTTTTCTCTATTTTCAATGGGAAAAATAATTTTCCCACTGAAAAAATATTGTTCAACATATTCTAAAATGTGAATATTTTAAAAATCACAAATGAAGTTTTCCAAACATTTAGATGTGACCAAGATGCTTATAACTTTTGTTAAATTCAAATATAATCTGTATATTGCTCATTTACTGCAAACAATTGTTTTATGATTAAATTTCTACTTAATCCTTTCAGACAGCAGCAAAATTCTGTTCTAGAATCAAGGACTGGTGAACCAGGATATTTAAGATACAAAGCTGTGGACTGGGTTGATGTAACACAATACAAGTCATTTTAAACACAAATTTTTCATGCACAAGACCAATTGCAAAAAGAACTTCATTTGTTGGTATTCATTTTTTTTAAATGTGAAACTGTAGTAATGAGTATCACCCAGCACACACAGAACAAAAAGACTTCTAAGTACGATGCAAGACGTGCACTTACATAAATTGGATTTGAATTTGTTTGAACATTATGGATTTTTCTTCTTTAAGTGAAAGAAGATAATTCCAAAGAATTCATAATTACCTTAATTTTGTGATAGGAGATAAAGGTAAATCATTTGTAATTCATAATTAGTACAGGTATTCCTACCCAATTTTTTCATGCCTTGTGATAGTTACATCTGAAAAAGACTTTTTTCAAACAGGAAAAAAAAATAAAAAAAATTGACAGTAATGTCAAGTGGGTACATTCCTAAGATGATGTAAAGTTCTCAGGTAAATTATATATATTTTTTTTCATAGCTGTTTTCAGTAGTCATTCTCAAATGAGTATACCCAGTGGTGCAGTCTGTTCTTCGGTATTTCATTTTGTTAAAGTTTGGCTGGTCAGATGACAGTGAAGCACTAGTTTTTTTTTGTGTGTTTGGCAGTTGAAGATAGTGAAATCACATAAAATTTGAAGTCTTTTAAAGCATTCACATTTATCTGAAGACATACAAAAGACATGTTATGGAAATGTAAAATCTCTAGATTATTCCATTAAGACAGCCTCTCAAATTGACAAGAGCAATCTTTAAAAATTTCTATATACATTTAAAATATTTTGTTTGGGATATTCAGGTTCTGGAAATTTTTTTTTTTCCTTTTAAAAGGAAAATTATAATTCTCTTGATTGCAGTTTAATCAAGCTGGTTTCCTTGGTGCGTATATATTTTTAAATACTTATAAATACCCAAAATCGGCTTGTATAGCTAACAAGCTGGGAAATATTACCTGATTTTTTTCAATGTTTTCATAGTGCAGGAAAAAGATGTTGGCAAAAAGTTAAGCTGCAGTTCAAGATTTTCACTTTGTTAAGTTTCATAAATACAAATGATAGATACTCTGAAATCCACCTTTACAAGGCTTTCGAAAAAAAAAAAAAATTTAAACTCATACTGTTGGAGTAATATCCTGGCGTACTTTCAAAACTATGAATCCCTTGTAGAAGTTGAGAAAAAAAAAAAAGCCAAAATCCGTGTCTCCTTAAAGAAATGTTTAAAAAATCCTTGGCAGGTTTCATTTTTTTTTTTTTTGTATTGCTGCTGCATCCCAAAACTTTTACAGGCTTAATAGCTTGAAGCAGAGTGTGTGTAAAAATGTATAAAAAAAAGAAAAAAAAAGATAATGCTCCTCTCCAGTGGAAGTAAGAGAGTAATGTCCACCACTACAGTATTTGATCTAGATATTAAATCTAAATATCTTTTTCACAAGATATTTAAGACATTTTTCATTAGTTCAACTTTGAATAAATTAAGGTGTAGGGAAGGGAGCTTCCACAAAATCCTTGATTGTGTGGTAAAAAATTATTTCCAAATATTTAAATTTTAACAAGAGCATTTATGAACACTTAAGCATTTCAATAAAATTAACTGAAATTAATTTCTAAACTAAGTATTAGGTTGGTGCAAAAATAATGACGTTTTTTGACGTTAAAAAATACGTCAAAAAACGACATTATTATGTCATTATTTTTGCATCAACTTAGATATTTTGAACATTAATCATATACATTTAAATATTTTAAGACATTTATAAAAATAAATAGAATTAGCTATTTACATATACTGTACAAATAGAGGATCAATCACTTTATATAGTCCTATTAAATAATTTTACTTCCATGCTCTTTAATAGGTAAATAATTTTTTTTAACTTTAACTTATCAATTTCAAACACAATTAGCTTTTGCAATTAAAGATTACCTTCAAATTTAATGACTGATAGTGAAAAGGTTTTAGAAAAATATGTAGGAGGCAAAAAGCAATCATCTCGCTGTAAGCTTTGCTACTAAGAAAAATAATTGGAAAAGTTTTATAAATTTCCAGAAATTCAGAGGAAGAATCAAATGGTTTCTGTACCTTTCAATGAAAGTGTAAATATTTTATGTTTCATCAGTTGTTCAGAGTTGCAGAAATAGAAATCTTGAGTTCATCTATGCCAAGGTTTACATCATCCAGGGTATGAGAACTTGTCCTATGCAGCCAAGTTAAGACAAAAAAATAAAAGTAAAATGATTGCAGGGTAAAATGCTACCCCACAAGATTTTTTTCAACGTCCAGAGTTAAAAATGTTGATGGACAACTTATAAAATGCAGAAAAATAACTTTTCAAACTTAGTGACAATAAGAAGTTTATATATAATGATAATTAGCACAAGAAAAGTTTATTCATTTTTCCATGTTGTCAAGAGTTATTAAAACTTCAACATGCTTTTACAAGATAAATTATATTTTTGTATAGAAGATGGACACTGATATAACTTAAAAATTGTTGGAGAACTGTTCACCTTTATTTTGGGTAATGTGAGAAGCAACTGCATATTCTTGAAAAAATCTTTGACTGAAAGAAAAAGAGACCATGTGCTTTCTACAGGTAAGCACATGCTTCTACAAACGCAAGCAAAAATGTTACCCTTTAAGATAAATGGAAAGAATCCAAAGAGACATTTTACTTAATTTGAATGATTCAAATTCTAGTGACAAAAGCACTTTAATAATTGCTAATAAAAATTAGCATTATGAACTAATTTCATAAAAAATAAGTTGAACTTAACCAATTTCAGTGATTTAAATAAAAATTCATGTTTTTAGACACAACTTGCCAAATTATACATTAGTTATAAAATGTTTTATGCATCAAAAGAGTGAAGAAAGTTTAAGCATTAAAATGTTTTTAATCTATCAGTATATATTTTAAAGATAAAAAATGAATGAACAAATTTGCTATGAAAATATAAGGAGGCATGATGAAGGTGCAAGTTATACTTCCAATAAATAAGCAAATTCAGTCACCCGGTTCCTTCTCAAAATCAATGTTGGTGGGGATTAAACTGAGTGGTGCAGAATATTGGGTATTGCATTTTATAATTTGTAGTTTCTACCATTTCTCTGAGAAGTAAATTTGGTTGAAATCTCTACACATCAAGAAATGACAATGTACCTTAATCATCGAGATTAACCATTTTCTCCCTCCTCCATCATTGGTGCTTTAATGTAGTCCCCCCCCCCTCCATAGGTGCGGAGTATATCGAAAAATCTTATCTCATTCACAGATGGCAACAGTGTGAACAAAGTATTTCTTTTTAAATGCTCACCGATTACCAAATATAAAAAAAGGAGAAAGGGCAAAAGAGAATACCCGCCTCAATCAAGGAGGAGGAGAAGAAAAAAAAGCTAAATATTACTAAATTTTTATATTTGATAAATTTTATACTGACAATCATTTATTACAATATCTTGTTTTAGTTTTATCTTTTTTTTTTTTTAAATCATTTAAATGCTTAGTTGTAATCAAGATTCATGCAGGAAAAAAGAAAAAAAAAAAAAAAAACTTGAAACTGGTAATTTCTCTTCATGGTAACAATTCTTTACTTACCCCAATTTGCCAAAAACTACCAGGTAATCTTTTACTGACTTGAGGAGATAAAATTCTGCCAACCCATCTTGACTGGCTGCTTTTAGTTTATAAACCTTGTAAAGAATTGAGAAAATTCTTCATAGACACTAAATTTCATTAAGTTTAGATTTGGAAATTAACATCTTTGAAAGTAAGCACTGCAAATCTTGCAATTTTTTTTCTTTTCTTTTTTGGTAATGTGATGGGTTGGGAAGGGAAGGAGAGAGAGATCATAAATACAAATATTTAAACAATGAAAGTTATTGTTAACTGATTTTATCCTGTCACTGCAAGTTGAGATGATGATCTTCGTCCCTGATGAATACTTACCAGTCTTCAATTCAAATGTTGTAGAACATCCTCATTCTGAATCCAAATCAGTTTCTTTATTTTGGTGATAAAAAGAAATCTTGCATGAACCCAAATGGAAGCAACTACTAGACATTATTATTTAAAAATTTCAACCAAAAATGTAAATGCCCATTAGTGTCCAGTTGAGTTCATGTGAAACCAATTGATGCACTTTTCTTCCACAATTATCAATTAGATTTTGTATCTCAAAATCCGTTCTACTTTATAGGAAAATCATGCTTTACATCTTTAGTCATAAAAAGTCTTAACATATCAATGAAAGTTTAGATATTACAAATGTTACATAAACATTTTTTCTCTCCCACAATTACTCTAAAGAAAGGGGAAGTGGGTAGGGGAAGAAGGTGTGTGCAGAATCTATTTGATATCAAGTGATTGCGAGGAGGTTCAATAATTGTTTACCACTGACTATAGTTGTTGTTGCTGCTGTTGTTGTTGTCGTCGTCGTCCACGTCCTGAGAATGACAAATCTTGCAAGTCCAAAATCCATGGTTGTAGAAATTCTCATGATTCCAGTAGAAGCAAGAGAAACATTGCTGTTGAATAATAACTAAAACATTGCCATCATAAAATAAAAAGTGCCAACTGCACTGCCCATTTTTAAAGGGGGAGCAGTTAAACACTGAGGAACAATCTATGAATAAAATATCACTGAAGAATGATTTAATACAAGTCTACAATTTCAGCAATTTAACTAAAATTAATGAGAAAATGAAGCTAGAAAATAATGAATCAACAATTTTAACTGAGAAGATTTTACAAACTATTTAAGTCAAAGGGAGATAACTAGCATATGTGCACTCCTTGATAAAACTCATTATTTCTGTTTTTTTATCCCATTTTGGGAAAAAGGTCATCAGTTGTTTTAAGATTTTCCAAATGGTTACATTTGTAATGTTTTTATTCTGTAGGGAGGATTTAACACTGAAGATAATAAAAATATATAATATACACACACCAAGTAGCAATATAGAACCATACCTTCCTTGCCCGTTGCCATAGCAGCAAACCTTTCACACCAGAGCCCTTGGGCCACATCAGTGTTGTATTATCCTCAATTCTGGAAACTAATAATTTAGTGTTAACGAAACATTAACTACAACAACCAATCAAGCTTATTAACTACTATGTCTACTAACAGAAAGAGATTAGAGAAATAAGAAAAATACTTGTTTACTAGGAAAATTTACTTTATTTGTGCTTAACTTTTTAAATCAAAAACATTATGAAAATAAGAATGTAAAGGTGGAAAAAGAGAAATAACTAAAAAACATCTAATATTTCTGTCCATGCAAGACATTCTAAAAATTAACAAATCTGACATTTTGCAATGAAGAATTTAATATTTTTTGCTTATTTTCATAACCTAACTTCTCGGATAATTCTATTTTCACAAAAAATTTAAAATTAAAAAAAAAAAAAAAAAAAAAAGTCAGTGGTTCATATCTTAATATCCTCAGGTTATTGAGGGAGATCTGTTCAGATATTTCAATTGGATGCTACAGTTAAAATATTTTCATAGAATGCATAAGAGAATTGCGAAAAATGATACAAAAATTATTTTACTGCATTATACAGAAAGCAATTCGTTTTTTTTAAGCTTGTTTACAATTAAAAAAAAAAAAAAAAAATTTTGAATGTAAAATACACACATTTCTATTACTGAATTTATATGAAAAAATTGCTTTATAAAAAATAAAATACATTTCCCTTTAAATCTTTTTCCTGAGAAATTTACATTTTCTTGGGTATTATTTTAAATTGAATGTTCCAGTCATAAACTGAAAATTTTAGTAGATTAGCATTTGTTATCATAATCGAAAAAGTTTTCATTTAAAAAAAAAAAAAAGGGGGGGGGTCCTGTTCATAGAGTTATCTGTCCTTGTTTTATTTACTAATGTCAAGTTTGAACCTGGTCACACAATTAATATTGGTTTTCTTTCAATTCATAATAGCCTGCAGTTATCAATAACATGCAGTTTCAAACTTTACATTTCTAATTAAAAACGAAATCCGGGATCAATTAAAAACTTATGAACAGAAATTCCCCCTCCTATCCTTTCTAAAAAGCTTTTTTTTTTTTCCCCCCCGATTCTAAAAAATTTTTAGTCTATATTTCCAATATTAAATATTTAGGAAATAAATTATGAAATTCCGAAACTGAAATCGATACGACCAATTTGTTTCACATTTTAAGCACGTTTTTCACCTAATATTGATTTTGTAATACAAGCCTAATTATCCATAAAAAAAAAAATGAAAAAATTCAATTTTGCGACCTATGAGAATTTTTAAGACAAAGCAGGACCAACAAATCTTGCTCCAGAAATGCAATTTCAATTAACTATAAAAATCACGGACAAGGTTCGTTTCCGATTGTTTTTTTTTTTTAACTATGTGTTCCGAATATGAGGTTAGGTAAAGCAGTCTAACTGCGGTAATTGAGTGTTTGTATTGTAAAAGACTAAAATAAATCCATTGGCGGTTTTCCATCCATTATTTTGTATTATTGATACTGTTCCTTTTAGAGGGAAGGGGGAACCTCTCATGACCGCACCAGATGAAATTAGCCCCCACACTTTCTTGGCCTTAACAGAAATTGTCTTTTTGCTAATTCATATTTCAGCAGTCATAAGGAGGGAAATGTAACTTAACCTTTGAACTTAGTTAACAAGCAACAAACTTGGAAAAAAAAAAAAAAAAAAAAAAAAAAAAAATTATATAAATAGAGTAATTAAAATTTTCAAATCCTATTTAAAACATAACCGATACATTTATAGGAATTTTATTAGCTAAAAAGGATTTATGTCACGTCTCTTTCAAGTTTTGTTTGACCAATCAAAATAATTTGAAGTTTTTTTTTTTTGTTTTTTTTTTTTTTAACCTTTTTTAGGCTATTTTCTCTAAATATCAAATTTAAGACTTCAAATATTGAAGGCATTTAATTTTCAGTTTTAAAAGGAAGACCTAACAACACTGTTCGAATTCCCCTTTATAGCAGAGAAAGGGTTTTTGTTTTTTTTAAATGAAATATCAGAAAAACTGTCAAAAAAAAAAAAAAAAAAAAAAAAAGACAACTAATTTACATCATTTCAATCACCATTATCCTATTTTTTAAGGGTCCTACAAATAAATTAAACCAGAATATTAAGAAGCCTAAGATCCAATAATTAATCTTAATCCCCGCCCCAAAAGAATGCCTGTATATTTCATGTAAAATTTTATCCGCTATCCTCAGAGACCACTACAGATAATAAAAGTTGGAATCTAAAAAGCAAAAAAAGGTGATACCCCTTCGTCGTCGCCAGATGAGAAGGAAGAAGGCCCAGTAGTTTGTATTCTGCTTGTGATGGACAAAAGGAGCAAAGTGTCCGGCAAGAATGACACCTACAAGCCTTGGATTGGTCAAAACTGTGAAAAACAAACGGTTTACAAGTACGCCAAAAGAAAACATCAGAAGCTGAAAATTGAGTGATCATCTATTATCATCATCATCAATAATTAAACAATCAATCTGGTGTGGATTCATGCCAATGTTTGGATAAACGATCAAATAATTACCAACGATAATCCAAATCACGGACTGTATCCACTAAAGAAAAAGATGTAACACTTCGGATTTTTAATTAAGTTAGTTACAAAATCCGACGACATTACTTAAAAAGACAGGTTCACTTGAGGCAAGAATTTTTTTTAGATTACCTTCCTCAAGCCATGACATTTTTCGGGTTAGAGTTTTTTTTTTTTTTTCGATTTTAGAAAGAGGGTTTGTTGATAGTTTATGCTTTTTTTCTTTACAGAATTATCTGGATCCAAACACTTAAGTGGGCACAATAACTGTAAAAAGTCAATGATCGATTTTACACTATCATAAACAGAACCTACTTTCTAAAACGATTAGGAAAAAATTAAATTCTGACAAATGTGTCCCCGAGGAAGGTTACGATTAATTATTAATAATACTAATCTACAAAAATTGTTTCCAATTTTTTCCACTATTTGTCTTTAAGTAGTGCTCTTCTCTCCTTCAGGTTATATAATTTAATCAGACATATTACCTACTCTCAAAATATTTTAGCTAAGTTTCCAGGGAAATCGACACTAAGACAAATTAGACAATTTGTTTACATTAAAAGGAACCCAACCAGTTTTAATGAAATTTATTTCCATGAATGACTATTTTTTCCAAATGTTTTAAAACTGATTAATAAAAATTACTAAGTACAACATAGGCACACTTTATCAGACTAATAAAAGGCGATGAAAAGCCAACCTGTATATTCCATAAGAGTTGCCTAGAATTGCCAGGATACACAGCATGAATGGAATTAACCTCAATAAATCAGGCATTGAACTGAAAAGAAAATTTATATACTGGGAAAGGGCCAGCCAACCTCAACAAGAACCAAGTTGCAACGAATTAATAAAATTCAAACATTTTTACCATGTTTCATATTACGTTGTTTAAAGCTTCAACACAAACTGTTTATAAATAACAGGATTGTAATTAATAAAGCGAATATATTTTCAAAATGAACATATATTTCTTTTAGTAAAAAAAAGTGTCAATGCTTAAGCAGTTAAGCCTTTTGTAATATGAGACATGGCAAAAAAATTAAGATTCTCCATAAATAGAATTTAAGGATTGATGAAAGTTAGTGTACAAAATTTTCAAGTTTCGATTAAATCAGGTTAGAAAAGTTTCTGTTTAACGAACCACTTTTTTTATCCCTCTTCAATCAGCCACCATTTTTGAGTGTTATAAAAAAAATGGTCAAAGGTAACTGTGGTTAAATTTTACTTTTAAGTCACAAAAAACAATCGAAGAAACAAGGCGTTTTTTTTTTTTTTTTCAGTGCTATTCAAAACTGCGGAAATTAAGATCGACAATTCTGAGCATTGAAGGATGCTAAAATTTGACATTGTCAAATTTCTACATTATGCAGAAAATATACTTTCATAGTCAAAGACAATGTTAAATTTTAGCATCCCCTGATGTCTGGAATTGACCATATTTTAATCTCCAAACAGCCTTTTAGAAGCACCAAGAAGTAGCAAAAAAAAATTCTTACCAGAATCATTCGAAACATTTAAACAAAAATGAACAAGACTAAATATTTGTTGGGGAAGATTTTTTTTTTTTATAAATATAAACACGGAACAGATCGATTTTAGCTTACCCAGGAGATCACGAGAAATAAGATAGAAACCCATATAGAGTCGGTCACTTGGGACAATTTTTAAAAAATTTCCATCATACTGACAATTACTACGGTAGGGACAACTCGGTAGTGATTTCTGCTTTAAACAACCGTTTTCAAAGCTGCGAAGAAGAGACAAAAGATAAAATAAAAGTTAAGACGATAATTTAAATTCCAAAAGATAGATTTTATTTTTTGATTAAAAAATCGGAATACATAAAAGTCTTACCAGACCAAATACCATATGTACAAAAATTGGCCAAAAGTTCGTTCCGTTTATTTGTTTTTTTTTTAAATTTCACTGAAGATAGTTACCGTTTAGTTTTACTATTTCCTGCCATCTTTCAGGCAATTTCATAATTCCATCCTCCCAAAACTTTTTATCTTTTTCGGACAAAAATTGCTCTAGATGTCTTTCACAGTCTTCCAGAGATTTAAGTTTTTTTTCATCAAAGAAATTCTGTAAAGACCGGAACAAATGGTAATCCGAAGGTGTGATGTCTGGAGAATATGGTGGATGAGTCAAAACTTCCCAGTCAAGCTGTAATAATTTTTGCCTGGTCATCAAAGAAACATGAGGCCTATCGTTATCTCGATAGAACACTACGCCCTTTCCGTTAACTAATTCCGGACGTTTTTTGTCAATTGTTTCCTTTAACCGGTCTAATTGAGAGCAGAACTTGATGGAATCAATAGTTTGGTTCTCTGGAAGAAGCTCATAAAAAAGGACCCCCATCCAATCCCACCATATACACAGCATCACCTTTGAATGAAGCTTGATCATAGGTTCATTTTGTAGTGAGTCATTACTCTTTTGGCCCCACGATCGCTCCCCTTCCATATTGGTGTAAAATAAACACTTTTCACCTCCCGTTACAATTTGTTTCAAAAACGGAATACTTTCGTTACGTTTAAGTAGCGAATCACATATGGAAACACGGTCCAGTAGATCTTTCTCGCTTAATTTTTGTGGAAGCCACATATCAAAGCAATTTACATAATCAAGCTGCTGTAAATGATTTTCAACACTTGAATTGGACATTTTAACGATGCTGGCTATCTCTTGCGTCGTATATCGCTGATTGTTTTCAAGTAATTTCTTGATTTCATCGCCATCAGCCTCAACTGGGCTTCCTGACTGTGGAGCATCCTTTAGCGAGAAATCTCCTGCACGGAAATTTGCGAAAAATTTTTGACACGTTCGGACACTAACAACACCGTCTCCATAAACCTCACAAATCTTTTTTTGTGCGTGATTCGCAGTTTTACCTTTGTTAAAATAAAAGAGAATAATTTGGCGTATATGCGCTTGTTCCATCTTTAAAATTAAAAAAATAAAATAAAAATGACAAACCAAAATAACGGCACACTATGACAATTGTTAAAATACGATCAAAATCGATCTTACTTTTTTTTCAAATAAAACTATAAAAACAGAACGAACTTTTGGGCAAATACTTAAAGCAAGAGAAACAAACAACAGCTACATCCAGCAACGGTCAGCACTCGAATGAGAACGCGTAGTAGAGGAACTACATAATTATTTCTCCTGAGCCTATTTACTGTATTCGTACGCCATTGCGCAAGATATAGTGCCTTTATAAATCATACCTTATTTCAGGTAAATAAAGTATAAATATCCCAGGTCTTATTTATTATGCAAAAACAAATGATATTAGAGTAGATTTTGTCTCGGTTTTCACATTTACTTGTATTGTAATTAATTATTTATGATGGTATCCGCGGAAAGTGAAATTGCTAGAATGACGTAAAAGAAAATACGTGACAAGAAAAGAAGGGCAAAGTGTAAAGGTCAAAAATGATGTCATTTCAGAGAAAAATAATGTTTAGTTTATTATTCATTGTGGGCGATAACAACTTCCTGTCATTTTGTTGCTCTAAATAACTTGAATATTTGTCCTTGTTTTGCTATTTGATTATTAGTTCATGTAGTAAAGACTGTAAAATAATTCCATATCCCTGACTTTTTGTTGTTGATAGAATCCAAAATCGGAGTAATTAGGTAAGGAGGGGTCAACAAGGCTTATGTTTCACTGAAACAAACAAGGTGGAAATGTTGAGATGACAATAGTAAGAAGCCTATTTTATTTTGGGGCGTCTAGTGTGGTTTCTATTTTAAATCTAGCCTTGTGCCATCTAGCCCGTCATTACTTCTACTAGCAAAAAGCAACATTTTTGATTTCATCTTTTATTTTTTGCCTGACCTCATATTTGATTTTTTTTTTAAATAAAGATCTCCTGGGAAGCTTGGATAACGTTATCAATGATTTAATTTTTCTTTATGTCCTGTCAAGACAAAAGAATAGATTTTTTAAAAATCAAAACTAAAAAAAAGGGATATTGGATTAATAAAAAAGAAAGAAATTATTAAACAAAATGTTTCGGTTTAAAACGGAAAGAATGCATGTTACTTTTAAAAAAAATAGAAACATCTTTTTTTTTTACTAAATAATTTACGATGAGTAGAAATAGAAATGTTTCTTTTTTTTACCGACAAATAAAAATTTAAAAACAAAATTTTTTTCAAAAATTATATTCTTAACAAAACAAGTTTTAAAACATTTTTTTTATTTTTAAGAAATAGGAAAATTATTCGACACTAAGTGACTAAAAAGTGAAAAAACTTAAACTACACAACAATTCCCTGAAAAAAATTCCCGTATTTAAAAGGAATACTGCAAATTTTTCAAATAATAATTTTTGTAGATTATATTTTTTTACTAATTAATTTGTATTTTATTCTTTCTTTTTACCTTCCTAAGTCCTCGACATTTGTCAGAAACTTTTTAACTGATTTTTTTATCGATAGAAAGGGTGGGGTCCTATTGAATAATTACCGAAACTGTGAAATCACCCCCTGACATTTTATTACAGCGTTAAGTTACTGGATTAAGATTAAGAAACTGTTTTTCTGTACAAAAATAAACATTTGTTTTTTTTAGTTACAAAAAGATTATTCAAAAACAAACGAACGGGTCACATGATGATGATAAACAAAAATGACATGGATTTTTTTTAAAGAACGGCAAAAATTTATATAAAAGTATAATTTTTGTTTATTCTTCATTTATGACCGGATAATTATCCCCTGTTTGTGAATTTTTCCGGAAAAATCTCCCACCCAAAATTTAAAAAGTTTTCTAAAAAGGTTTAACTTTAAAAAGAAAGTAAACTATTAATTAAAAAATCTGGAAAAAAAAATGGAGATATTAGGTTGGTGCAAAATTAATGTCGCTTTTGATGTTAAAAAATACGTCAAAAAGCGACATTATTTTTGCACCAACCTAATAAAAATTGCAAATTTGACAGTTGCACTTGTACATAAGTTTTATGATAAAAAAAGCGTAGTAAGTCATTTTTAAAATTTTAAAATCTTTTTTTGTTTTTTGCTTTGTGTGTCTGTTTGTTTCAGAATTCTCTCCATACTCTATTTTTATTTCTGTTCTTAATATTGTTTAAAAGTTGTTAATATTCTAAATTTTAAATAAATGTTACATTGTTACATGTACTGCGCTTTAAAAATAAAACAATATATTCAAAACATTTTAAAATATTGCTTGTATTCAGTCCCTGTCAAAAGATACTCAGAGAAATAAATCGGAAAAAAAAAACTTATTCTAAATTTTGAACAAGTAAAATTTAGTTTATTTAAAAATTAAAATTCAGAACAAACAAAAAAAAAGCTTTCCAACAGAAAAAGTAAGGCCGGTTCCAAAATAAGTTATCTCCCTTTTTTCAGCAAACTGTCCCCACCAAAAAAAAAAAAAAAAAAGAAGGGAAAAATTAACAAAATCTGGGTATCATCAAAATGCGTCCGAATTTTTGATAATGAAAGAAAAAGAAAAAAAAAGAAAACACTGTTCTCATTTTTAAAAAATTACCAAATATCAGGAAATTAACCGATTTAAATGAAAATTTTAGTACTTTATAGAAAACTTTGTGGAAACATTTTCTCGGTGGGTGGGGAGATCAGTTTCTGCCACACACACACACATATGTATGTGTGTGCGTGTGTGTGTCGAGATATGTGGGGGAGAAACACACACACACACGCATATATATATATATATATATATATATATATATATATATATGTTTGTATGTGTACATATGTGTGTTTGTGTGTGTGGATATATGTGGGGGAGACACACACATACATATATATATATATATATATATATATATATATATATAATGGCCGGTGGTAGATGGACCAATACCATATTAACGATATTTCCAACGTACAGGATTCAAGTAAATAACAATAACTCCAAATTGTTAATCAACAAATATATATTGAAATAACATTCAAGAATACACATGCAATAAAATTGTTTTCAATGTATAGATTAAGGGAAAGAAGTTGATCCCCTTTAACAGTAGATTGATTTGTAATTAATTTCTTGAGAGAAAAATGTCC
Organism: Acanthosepion lycidas; assembly: GCA_963932145.1. Classification (NCBI taxonomy): domain Eukaryota; kingdom Metazoa; phylum Mollusca; class Cephalopoda; order Sepiida; family Sepiidae; genus Acanthosepion; species Acanthosepion lycidas. The sequence goes on along the minus strand of OZ010615.1, from coordinate 28,404,926 downwards.
AGAAATCAATATTAGAGCAAAATTTGCAGGTTAAGAATAAATAACACAAATACAATTAATTAAAAATGTGTTGTGTTATAGAATGGTTTGAATCAACAGCGTTCTGGTTGATTGTACTTGGCAAAAGTCATAGAGAGAAATGTAAGTTTATATTACGAAATTCTATGTCTGTTTCTGTGTGTGCGTTGAGCAAGATCGTGGATTTGTGTTGACGGCTGGGATCTTACTGACGACTGGTATTTATTTGAACAAAAAGTACAAATTGTGGCACAAGGCCAATAAAGGGGAGGGGTAGAGGCTGGTCAACACTAACTATCTTATACCTAGCTAATCAGATTCGCGACCCATTCGTACATTACATTTTACACATTCACCAAAAGAACTCGTCCATCACCAAACAATCCTTCAACCACCATAATACCACGTGCTCTCAAGGGAGACCTACCAAAATCGCGCCCCATACCATGAAAATTCTAATGATGATATATATATATACAATTCTAATAATGATAAAATGAGAGGGGAGGGAAATGAACCCAATAATAAACTTAAAATAAACACAAATACAAACTAAACATAATTGATGTTAGTAGGGACCGTCCAACCCATAAATCAGAGAGGCCGCTGTATTCTGCCCAGGGGACAAAATCAAGAGACGCTCTCGCTAAGGGAGTGGGAAAAAGTATAAAATATTAGGCTGGAATGGGAAAATATAAAACTGACCCAGTCGAGATGAAAATGGGGCGGGGGTCAAAACAAACTGGGGAGGATGGGAATCTCGACTTGGATCATAACCAAAGAACGGCCGGGATGCAGGCCAGGAACAACACTTACTCACATTAACTAGGTACACTGAAGCTTGTCTAACCTAACCAAGGGGAGGGTTCCACAGGAAGCCACCCCGATGTGCAATAGGTTGACCTAGAAGAGAAAATCAAGGCTAGCCCCGTTCACACGAAGCAAGCTCGCTTCTTTTACCCACCTTTCGCTAAAGACTGTCGAATGCAATCGTTTTCTATCCGATCTAATCTTCATCTTGAGCTGATGCTCAAAGAATCGAATCAGATCCGAATGAGAAAGACGATTGCCTCGCAAGACTTCCTCCTTTCGCGTCGTCCAAATCACCATTCGAGCCGTGGCCATCAGCGTCAGAAACACCATCCGTTTCATCCCGGAATACGGGGGCGACACATTGTCACACGCGTATGCGCGATCAATGGACACAAGCTGTTCGGGAGCGAGACGAGCCGTCAGCTCGCCGACATGGTCCCATAAGGGGCGGACCTGGGGGCAATGGTAGAAGGCGTGCGCAGCCGTTTCCTCTAAGCCAAGGCCACACCGTTCACAGTCTGGCAAATCCGCCAAGCCCCATATGAAAGCCTTGTCGTTGAGAGGCAGCCGATTCCGAGCCAATCGCCAGCTAAGCGAAAACTCAGGGTTAATGAGGTAATCCGCCGCTGGCGCCCAAGACCAGTAGGAGCAGTACTCCTCCTCCGACAAGCCGAGCGTATCTCGTAGGAGATCCTTCGCGGGCCTCTCCACTAATTCACGATAGAAGACCTTCCTAGGCCGAGAAAGGTCACTGGACCGGGGAACGGCCCTCAAGGCCGACCGACACTCGCGAAGGAAAACCGATTGATCCCGGGGTTTACGACCGCGCTCAACCCGCGAGATGGGGGACTGATGGTAAGGCCAGGGAACGCGTCCCTAACAATCCCCTCCAGAATCGGATCTCCTCCAGTCAATGCACGGCGTAGGAAAGCCAACCTAGAGGCACGGATGTGACTCGGCAGGTGCGGCATTCCCAGCCCCCCATGACACGGACGTTTAGTGCAGACTCGTCTGTCGACCCGATTACCGCGTCCCCTCCATAAAATGGAGGATAGCGATTGCTCGAGCGCCTTCTTGTGAGTCTTACAGAGAGGAAGTACGGACAATCGATAAAGAATCAGGGGGAAAATGTATGTAGCACACACCTCCGCCCTGCCCTTCACGGACAACCTCCGTCGATTCCAAGTCTGACCGGCGGAATCGACCTTTGCTCGTACTTCAGACCAATTCTTCTCCAGCTGGAGGTCAGGCCCAAACCACACTCCAAGAATGCGGACAGGACCGTCTGTCCAACCGAAGCGGCCCGGAAGAGCGACCCCCTTCCAGGCACCTAACCGCAAGCCGGACGACTTGTCGCGGTTTATTTTGGCCCCTGTCACCTTCTCGTACCGATCAAGCGCCTTCTGTACCACCTCAATGTCGTTGCGGGACGACACGAAAGCAGATACGTCATCGGCGTACGCGGAAACCCTGGCTCGAGACCCTCCAGGAACGGCAATTCCACGTAGGGCCGGACTGCCGGTCTCGTCCTTCAGCCGGCGAAGGAGAGGCTCCAACGCCAAAGCATAAAGGAGAGGCGACAGCGGACAACCCTGACGAACCGACCTAGACAGCACGAACGCGTCCGACAGCCTTCCGTTCACCTGTACCACCGCACTGGGGGAGCGATACAGGAGGCTAATCCAGCGGCAGAAGTTGGGTGCGAATCCAGCGGCCTGCAGGACAGCTGCAAGTTAGCGATGGTCGACCCTATCAAATGCCTTGGACTGATCCAAATTGATCAGCGCGGCTTCTTCGTCGTCTTTTACACCCTCTATGATCGTGCGGATCAGATGCAGGTTGCTCTGAATTGTTCGGCCCCTCACAGAACAAGTCTGCTCAGGTCCCAACAGAGACTCGGCAACTGACTGCAAACGCTCCTGCAGGATCTTGGCCATAATCTTTAACTCTGTGTTTAGAAGAGTTATGGGCCTGTAATCATCTAGGTTCCCCCCACCACCTTTGCCCTTTTTCAACAGAGTGATCACACCCCTGGTGATCCGGTTGGGGATGGACCCCGACCGAAACCAGTTGTTGAACACTGCAGTCAAAATTGGAACAAAGATGTGCGACAGCCTCAAGTACAATTCATAGGGCAAACCATCCAGACGGGGCGACTTGCCTCTGCCGACCTTCTTCAAAACCGCGTAGACATCGCCCTCCGTAATCTCTCCCTCGCAGCTAGCCGCTTCAGTCGGCGAAAGCCGAGGAAAGTCAGCCAAATAGCTACGAAACTCCTCCTCACGGAGACCAGGCTCCTTGGTAAACCGGTTCTCGAAATGGCGCCGAAACGCTCCGCACATGTCGTCAGTGGCCCGAAGAGTACGCCCCTCCGGGGATTTGACTTCACGAATGTAACGATCGCCACCTCGACGGACCTCTTCCCTGCGCAGATCTGCGCCCAAGTTCACGGCTTCGGAAGACATCTTGCTTAACTTATGTCTAATTACCTGACCCATGTACCGCTCGCTATTCGATCGATCCAGGGCCTCCTTAGCTAAGGCTATCTCTAGGGGATCCCCCCCAGCCACCGCCCGGGAATAACTAGCTTTAAGCGTCTTCACCTTTTCAGCTCTATCTAGAGCGAGCCGTTTGCTGAAATCAGTGGTGAAGGACCTAATCCTACATTTAAGGCGTTCCCACCACCTATTCCCGATAACCGCCCCCACTAGCTCCCGCTGCACTAGTCTAGTTAGCTGCTCCTGGAAGTCCCGCCTGTCCAGTAAAGACAGATTGAACTTCCAGTAGCCAGCCATTCTAGGCCTATTGTCTAACGCCACCCGGGCACAAACGAGTTTGTGATCCGAATAGCCTACCCAGTGGAACGTAGGGCAATCTAGTAGTTCTATGTCGGCTCTTCTCACTAACATTCTGTCAAGGTAGCTAACCACCTTGTCAAAAGGCCAATTAAGAGCCCACGTCCACATTTTTCCCTTGGGATGATCGACCCGGTATCTATCGACGAGACCATAGCCAAGCTGCGATCGCCCCCTCTCCCGCTAGCACCCCGCCCCCTGTCTAACTTGGGGTCCAGGATGGCATTCCAGTCCCCCATTAAAACTAGGCGCGTTGAATCCACCAGGAACGGCCCCAACCGCCGAAAGAACGAGACCCGCTCCCTCTGGTCATTGGGCGCATAAACCGCAACGACCCGGAACGAACCACTTTTCACGGCAATATCGGCCACGATCAACCGGCCCTCTGCATCGGTATGCACAAGGTCTACCTTCGCATCGAGAGTACGTCTGACAAGCAAAGAAACACCTCTGGCAGACCGGTCCCCGTATGCTGAATAAACGACAAAGTCATCCTCCAGCACACACGCATCGGAACTGCAAACAAAGTGGGTCTCTTCGATCGCGGCGACATCCACATCAAAAGACAACAGGTCCCGGAGCAGGCGGGCAGCCTTACCCCGATCCCTCAAGCCATTCACATTCAGTATAGCTAACTTAACTGCCATCGTCTAGGCCTGCAAAAAGAAAAAAGAATAAGTGCAAAAACCTTATACACATACGGGGCGGAAATCTGCGTTGAGCAGGACCCCGACAGATTGTCCCAGACTGCCAGTGCCCAATTCAGTCGTCATACGACCGCCCAGGACAATACCGCCGACGTCAATAGGGTACATTAATTTAATAGCCCTATATAAGGAGGGGTGAACTAAAACCGGGACCCTCCCAGAGCAAAAGTTGCGCAATCTCTTTAAGACGGGGTTGTCAAATTCGCACATTTTAATGTTCGGAAAGGCATCCCTGGCCTCGAATATGTGGCTCCACACCTTCAGTTTGCCACCAGAGTCTCTGATACAGGTAATGACACCTGGAGTCTTTGGAAAATTACGGGGGTTCTCGACACTTTTGCCGTCCACCTCCGTCGTTTTGTACAGCACCTCCAACAGGGCCTTCCTTTGTTTGGACAGGCCCCTTATGTACTCTTCTTTGTCAATTTTACAAATTGACTCGGGGCCCTCAAACATTTTCTTTTTCTTCTTTTGAGGGATCTTACTGACGACTTATGAAAAGTCGCTCCTTTTAAGAAAAAAGGGTAGACTCCTACGGAAACGCGGGAACACTTAATCTTGCATTAAAAAATATGTGATTGGTTAAAAATTAACCAATCACTACACTCGTACTAACAGAACAGTCAAGCAAGCTCATATCCAAAGGATTCAAAGAAGCGACAGCGATGGCTAAATTGTCCTGTATAAAGGTAGTAGTGATTTATTAGCCAATCGCAGGAGAATAAAATGTGGGCGTGGGAAAACATAGCAACCGCTACATATATATAAATATTTATGTTTGTGGGGGTGGGGGAGAAACGCACACACATTTGTGTGTGTGTGTGTGTGTGTGTGGAATCGAACGCTTCTCTGGAGCGAAAAAACGGTATAGCACGTCAAATCAAATGACGGTTTCTGTAGAGGAATACACAGGTTCGATTCCTGTCGGAGAATGCACTGATTCTACGATATTTTCTCGGACATTCAGACTGGTAAATAAAATGTAATTAATACAGATTAATTAAAAGAACAGAGCATTTACTTAAATAAATTGTATCTATAAAAATAAAAGAGAAAATAAGTAATTCTGACCTTATGCGCCCCTACTTTAACTTACGAAAAGAGGTAAAGATTTGTTTTTTAAATTTCCCTAATAAATCATTTTTATCATTAGTTATCTACTATCGCCTGAAGAGGTACCATCTTAGTACCGAAACATTAAAGTTTTTCTTTGTGTATCGATGTAAAATGTTTTTATTGTATTTTGCTCTACTTTGTATTGAGTACTTTTTAAAAAAATAAATGCTACGAACTGTAGATTTTTACTCCATCTGTTCTTTCTCATTTATATATATATATATATGGGAAAATATATATCTTTTTCTTTTTTTTATTTATTATTATTATTATTATTATTATTATTATTATTATTTTATTTATTGATTTTATTTCATTTTCCCATGATGCTAATAGATAACGGAATCGGAAATTTGATTACCTCATTTGGCCTCGAAAACGCCCATTAGGCGGCTCTATTTAATTCTATAAAAAACAAAAATTTTCTTCCTTTCTTTTGCTCCTCCTTGCTCCAAGATGTAGCCACACCTGAGAAAAAGACGTTCTCGCTGGAACACGTTCGTTCCCCGGTTCACTGATGGCGGAAATCTCTCTTTCCACTTTCCAACACATAGCGTTCGCACGTGTCTTTCAAAACCTCCACTTATGAAGTAAATCAACATTTTCTTTGGTCGTTCCAACTCAGCACAAGGCTGACTTGAGCTCGACCATTATAACGATGCTTATTCTTACTTACCCTAACTTTAGGACCAACAAAGAAAAAAGACATATCTAAGAGTCATTGAGAACTTTGTTTCTCTATAGTTTTTACTATCAAAAACAAAAAAAAAAAAAAAAAAGAAAAGAAAAGAAAAAATGGCCCGTAGCATAAATTCAAATTTTTGTCTGATTCTTCTTAATTGTTTACATGTGAACATGCACGTACACCTAAAATACTGCAGCGACTGTTATGCTTTTCCACGCCCATAATTTATTCGTCTGTGGTTGGCTAGTAAATCAATACTGCTTTTCTATAAGACAATTTAGCAATCACAGTCAGCACTTTGAATTTTTCGGTCGTGAACTTGCTCACATGTTTCTTTAATACAAAATCAGTAAATGGTCAAATTTTAACCAATCAAACATTTTAATACTAAATCAAATTTTCCCGCTTTTCGCTCGGAGCCTACCGGTACCTTTAAAAGAAAAAAATTTGCCACAAACCGCCAGTAGAGTCCAGCTATTTCGCCTGTCCACACAAATCTACGACTTTACTCACAACATTTCAAACGCACACAGACACACAGATTTTTGTAACAGATTATACATATATCTCTCCGTGACTCAGCCAAGTTCATGAACCAGAATTCTATTAATTTCTCTAAACAACACATTTCTTAATTAACTGTATTCTATTCTAACAGCATACTCTATTCAACAGAATCCTGAACATTCTTATTCAAGAGAAACTCTTTCGAACATTCAATCATAAATCAGAATACAGTTGAAGGGGAACAACTTTCTTTCCTTAACCATTACACTTGTATATTATATTTCAATATAGATTTATTTGTTGATCCATAAGTGGAGTTTCGTTGTTTTTTTGGTTTTTTTGTTGTTGTTTTTTTTTGGGGGGGGGTTGTTTTTTTTTTTTTGAATCGTTAAATGTACAATAGATGTATGCGCTAAGAACACGTATCACAATACACCCAACACGCAAACCTTCAAATTCTATACCATCAAGCAGTTGTAAGATCGTCTTACAGACGTGCTGGTCCATATGCAAAAGTGTGTTCAATCTTCACCATGTGTCTTTCACTTTTGACCTTGTTTAGTAAATATCAATTTGGACACCTTGCCAGAGAACAATGCTCAGCCCACTAAGCTTAGAGATTATACTAGCAAATTAAATCCTTTGTGCTCATTTGTGGTGTCGGAGTTAGCTCCTCCTTTAGTTCCTTAATGAATCCTTCAACAGGGGTCTCCTCTTGGGCATAAGAGGAGAAAGAATGCGAAGATTATGAGGATATGTAGGATAGATAACGGTTGACCGGCGACTTAAAAACGTTAAGATTGTAGTTATCGAGTAAGCATCCTCTCGGGAGCCTGTTCTACAGAGTACCGGTTCTCGAGAATAAGTTGTCTGAGTGGAACTTCCTTGATACTAATAGAATATGAAGGAAATGTGGATGACAATAATCGAGGAAGCATCCTCTCAGGAGTCTGTTCTACAAAGTAGCGGTTCACGGGAAGAGGCTGTCCGAGTAGATTTCCTTCTTCCTTCTTCTTACTTAACAATGGAATTCGAAGGGAATGGGGGTTTTTTGACCCTGTATAAAAATTGCCCATTTCCCTCGGCACTTTCCTTTCTGAGACGCCTCAGATTAGGTACTGACCCTCACCCTCCACCTCTTAGTGCAGTAGGAGAGGTACAGCGGCGATAACACCCTGGAATTAAACACATATACTTATCACGATTGGGGTTCTGATGAGGTCAAAACACAGCTTTTAGATAATTCAAAATTGAATTATTTCCCTTGATTGTAAATCCAGGTAAAGTTTCTAATGACGTCACTCCTTAGTTACTGACATATACAAACAACATATGAACGTGTCGGAAACTACAGTCGAAACGTAAAAATGCCTGCAGGAAGGGATGCAGTCCTTAACAGGTCAATATCTGAGAAAATCGAGGAATTGAAAGCGAAAAAGTCTCTCTTAGGTAAGAAAACAAAAAAATATTTTAATTGTAGGTTTTGATTCCAAAAAAGAGAGGTCATAACTTGTGTGTCTCTTTTCTCTCGCACTTGCATTTTTCGTAGAGCACAGATGAATTTCAGGCCTAATTTAATATTTAATTTTAAAATGGTTCTCCCACTTTCTTATGTAGTTACTGAATATGAGTCAACGTGTTTTTTGTTGTTTATTTTTCTTTTTAATTACTTTACTTTTACTAGAAAAAAAAATATTTATTACTCTTTAAATTAATTTTTTAAGAGTTTATGCAAGAGCCACATAATACTTCCTTTTTTATTTCAGCAAGTAATAAGGAGAGAAAAACAAAAAAGATACAAAAATCCCACAAATACACACACACACGCAAAAAAAAAAAGAAAAAGAAAAAAACGTTGCACATTACATTGAATGTTATTGTAACGTAACTTTATCTGTCTGGCCCATTTCAAAACAGTTTTTGTTTTTTTGTGCATTTATTTACTATAAAATTGATGAGCTTCTCTTAATTGTAGTAAAAAAAAATGGACCTTGTACATCATCATCAAATAGATTAATTAGTTTTCATTATAATCTCTAATGTACTCTGATGAATAAATTAAATTGGAATTTTGAATTAGTTTCTTAAAGTACCCTTTAAACTTTAAAGGGTACTTTAAGAAACTAATTCAAAATTCCAATTTAATTTATTCAGTTTAAAGTATAACGCGAGAGATTCCAATTTTTTCTCATTCAGCTTAAATAAAATTAACTAAAATTTATTTTAGTGATCAGGGAATTATATTTTTGTTTGTTAAAGTTTCTTTAAAATAATTCAAGTTCACAATTAGTTTATTTTGTTAAATTTTAATTGTTAGTAACAATAGCTTGAGACCAGAATTAAATTCAATTGCTAAAACTAACTTTGAGAAAATATTTTTCCTAACTTTTTTAACATGGGTGGGGAAGTAATAAAACTTATGATAATAATAATAGTTGTTGTTGCTTGCATTTTTATCAGAAACATCAATTTCATTCTTAGTGAACTGAAGAGATTATAGGACTGAAGAGATTATAGTATATGGTAATTGTATAATATTACTCCTTATTACTGGCATAATTAGAAAAGACCTGAAAATTCTTATGAAGAAGTTGGTAGAATTCCAAGAAAGAATCAAAACTATCCAAATAAAAGTATTGATCAGTATTAGAATTTAACTTCAGAACCATGACTACAATATATTACAGGTTTGTTGCGGAGGTATGGGTTATTATTAGGTTGGTGCAAAAATAATGTCGTTTTCTCACATAGTAACATATGTGAGAAAACGTTATTATTTTTGTACCAACCTAATAGATGAAATATATATATATATCAGAAGGTGTATTTTGTTGGCTGCATGAAAATAGACTTCACCACAAACATTTTAACTTGTGTATGGCACAAGGTCATTAACAACAAAAGTAATAAACAAAAATATTTCTTTTTTAGAAAACAAGAATAAAGCATTTATATAACAAATGTTTACAGTATGTGAAAGAGAATATTTCTTGAATAGATAGAAAGTTTGTTCTGTGTTCCTGAATGATTAAAGGATTAAGGAATTGATCAGTTCAAATGAAATTATATTTTACATCCAAACTTTGTTATAGTTGATGTTGGAGATTAAGTAAAAGTTGTAATAATCAGTAGGAGTTATTTCCCTTTAACTATTATTTGAATTAGTTAAGACTTTAAGGAAATTATATTTTTTATCTGGACTCACAGAAAAAATTTCAGTTCATAAAATTATAGTAAGTTTCAATAGAAGGAATATTCTTTGACAGGAACGTGCTGTAGGCTGAAATTTGGTGGAAGATGAGTTCAAAGAAATTTGTTGATTGAGGGAAAATGTAATCTTCACTTGAATATCGAAAAGTTGAATTAACTTACTGCTTATTGTTGTTCACTGAAGAAAATTGAATATGAGTGAGAGAATACTGAAAAGCTGAGAATATGTTGAACCATAACTTATAGTTCCAGAAGATTTTGAAGTAATATTTCTCACTGGTGAATATTGACAAGAAGCAAAAGTTGTAAAGTTGAATGAGTTTCTGTGTAAGAAGTGAATAGTTAAGAGGTGCTCATTGTTCATACGTATGTGTGTGCACATGTGTATGTGTCATAGCGTCTGCATAGCATTTTCCTTTGAAGGGACAAACACGACTTCTTCACTGCTACATCTTGTATGGCCACATGGTAGGCTCCAGAAAGCATTTCTGATTTTGGCATTGTTGTCAATTTGAACAGGTCAACCACATAGATGTAAGTGAGAACACAGTATTAGGATCAATTGACCAATGAGGAGACAGAGAAATAGTAAGCTAGGATTTTAACTCTGTGATCCACTTTTTGCACAGATTTTTGCCAATCACAGTGCTGTTTCACAAAAAAATGTATTGGGATCTTTTTTAACCAATGGAATTAGTTAGATCCCAAATAAAATGTTGTTAAATTGAAGTAGGGCACTAAAGGTTCACATTCTAGCATCTTTTCTAATCCTCATCCCAACTTTTTTCCCTTGCTTTCAAATCAAGCTACCAAAGCCTTGTTCCTTATCAGAGATAAGGATATATCTTCTGACAAATAAGAGAGCTGACAAATATAAAAAGGAGTTTGAACATCATTATTGTTCTTGGTGCTATGAAGTTTGAGGAAGGCGCTTGCAGCTTGTCAAACCCTTACCAGCTCCCATAGCCTTGTTCTTATCAGAGATAAGAATATTATTTCTAATGAATGAAAGGGCTAGGAAATTTATATAGCAATTTTAGAGGGAAAAATCCCCAATGTTTCTGAGCCTCTTCATCTCCATATATATGGAGAATCTTTGCCTATTTGGCACTGAGTATTCAACAACCGTCTGTGATAAGAACAGGTTGGCGACAGGGAAGCAGTCATCTTCAAGAAAGAACAACCTACTTTGGGCTGTCATGGAAGAATGTCAGCCCACTACTAAAAACCAATTGAGATCTGTCACCGGCCTATGAACTCACTGAACTACAAAATTTGTATCTTCCAACAGTTTCCTCTTCTACAAGAACTCTGAAAAAAATCTGTGAGTGTTTTAACCCTTTGATGTAATGGAATAACCTGGCATCCCCATGAGTGACTTCACTATAGGTAATAACTACCTTTAAGTATCCGTAAGGCAACAGACTACATGAGACTTGCTGGGATTTGTTGAGTACGACTCCTATTTACTTGAGAACTATTCAACCTTCCAAAAAGCAGCACCCACAACTGGTTTTATATTTAACTATAGACTCAAGTTTACATAACCAATGCTTGCCCACTGTTGGTCAAGTTGATACAGTGGGCAAGCATTGGTTATGTAAACTTGAGTCTATAGTTAAATATAGACTGGGTATATATTTGAGCTTATAGGTAAGCACTAGTTGAGTTTATACTTGAGTCTATTGGCAATAATTGAGTTGATACAGTAAGTAAGCATTGGTCAGAGTTATAGTTGAATCAATATCAGTGGATTAGCTAGAACGTGTGCCACCCTGAGCAACCCTGGAGTTTCAGCTCCCACAAAAAATACATATTGCATAGTGATTCACTTTTAAAGTTATAAAACTAGTTTGTGTACCTTTATAATATTACCCTCATATATTCAAATATAGTATGCTTTAAATACACGTGGTACATAAGGAAAAAGATGTTTTATGACATTGGTATTTTTGGATGGCATTCCAGAAGTGGGGGTGGGTATGCAGAGCCAGACAAAATTGAGTTCTGTTTTTGTCATATGAGCTGTGCATGTCAAAGTGAGCACTTGTTTGAGTTAAAGAATTGGAGTTCTAACAGGGTACAACAAATTTATTGTGGATTGTATGTACATTGGTGTTTAAGTTGGGAAACACATATCTCCTGAAATGTTTATCCCACAACAAAAATGGTGGACTTGCATGTGTGTCCAGGTAATAAAATACAAAAAACAGCTAAAACCAATATATACATAAACAAATAAAGACAAAAAGTTACATTGTTGCAAATGACAAAGACAATGATATTGTATGTATGTGAAAAAACAATGAACATACATGAAAACATTTAAAGACTAGTGAATTGTTCATGTATGTAAAATGTGTGTAGATGTCCTAGAGAAAATGAAGTTGCATATATACTTGTGTGTGTGTTTGTGTGTTTCCCAATGGGAAATGCATTTTGATGATAAATTCACATCCTAGTGTGTTTTAGAAAAATAGGAAAAAGAGAATGATAGAAAATATTACAATGTATTTATAGGTTCAGCAAGTGTCCCCTAGTGATTGTTTTTTCAGTAAGGAATGTAAGTGGAGTTAACTCTACAAATTATGTCTACTGGTCTTTCTATCTTTAGCCTGGTAGATATTATCTTCACTTTTTAAAAATACAAAAAACAGGAATATCTACACAAACATGCATTCCCACTAAAGAGCCATCTGTTTGAATCACAAGCTTCTAGTTTTTACTCTTACTTTTTATTCCCAAATACACCTACTGTTTCACATTTATTATTACACTCTTATATTTTTTCTTATTATCCTCTCCAGCCAGTGGGTTATAATGTAATATAAGGTGAGCAAATCCTTGGTGTGGAAGGTGGTGCATTCTTTCAAATAATTCTGCTCTTCAGGGTCAGTGCAAGGGTGCATGTCTATGATAGACCCCCACCACTCTACTACAACTCAATTTTCATAAGGTAGTATTCATATAAAATACAAATTTTATTGTAACCTAATTATGTGGTGTGGAGAGTGGTGCATTCTTCTGAATAATTCTGCTCTTCAGGGTCAGTGCAAGGGTCATGTGCCCAGCCCCAAAATCTATGATATGTCCCCCACCACTCTACTGGATCTCAATTTTCATAAGATAATGTTCATATAAAATACAAATTTTATTGTAACCTAATTATGTACAATAATGGATCATATGCAATATAGGTGAACAATTCAACTAGAAAAATTAAAAATAAATACAATGTATTTAAATACAAATTAAAGACATGTCTTTATAGATCATTCCTTTTTAAATAAATTAACAATATTTTGTGGCAATTTTAACATCAACTTGAAATTTTTCTAGTTAAAATGTTGAATAATTTCACACATTCAAAATTATGGATAAATAATAGTAAATATTATATAGAGTTTTTTTTATAGGTTTAGCATGAGCAAAACAAATTCATGGATTTGGACAAAAATAAAGACTCCCAGAATGATGTCAAAACCCAGAAAAATTTTTCATCCTTTAATAGTTGTACTTTGTTTAATTTGTAATGTATCTGAATGTAGGTAGAAAAGGAAAATTTTGATATGATAGCAAGAGTCACAAAGCACTGTCCAGGGTTCCCAATCAGTCTCACACCCATTCCCCAGTCAAAAGGTTCAGGGGTAGTATGCACATGTCTTGCCTCTCTTTCTAAAAGGTGATATCATTAATCCCTAGTGCTTGAGAATTTCCCAATGAGACTTGAGCAATTTTAGTCTCAAGATGTCTTGAGTGGGGTCTGGAAATGTGACCTTTATTGCTCTTGCCTTTCCTTAGCATCTTTTTTTTATTTTTACCCAATAAAGTTTTACACTTGTGGTATTCACCAGGGATCAAGTGAAAGCAAGTCTTCACAACCATCCTATCATTCTCCTTAGTATTATAACTTATTTTACTTCTGCTACTTGGATGGCTTCAGTTTGTATAGCTCTGTTGACAGGATCTGGAATACAAAAGTTGCATCTCCTGCAGATGTGTATGACCCCAACTCCCAAAAAGTGGGCACATACAAACTCAAGTATAATTCTGACATGTTTATCTATAGACTCAATTTTTACATACTGACTCAAGTATAAACCTGATCCATCTCCTTATACTCTCTCTCTCTATTCCTTTTCATTCTTTTTTCTCTTTTGCCTCTGATATGTACATATATTTGTGTATTTAGGCAGCAATCCTTCTTTCATGCACATTTCATTGAATACGACAGAAAAGGTGCTTTTATTTAGTCTTTTATACAATTTCTCATGTGATCTAATAATTTTTTTCTTTTTGGATGATAAATTATATAAAAACTGTCCAAATGTTCTTTTTATCCAAGTTCTTTTGGCTATACATTTAGCTATTTTCAAGGATTAAATATTTTAACTGTTAAATAAGAAATAGTTTTATTTGTAGATTATTATTAGGTTGGTGCAAAAATAATTTCGTTTTCTAACATATGATGTGAGAAAACGAAATTATTTTTGCACCAACCTAATATTAAAAACTCTAAGGGACGTAATCACTCATAAATTTAGTAACAAGGTGATTTACCTCCCTTCCCACTACAGCTGAGGCAAAAATATATAAATTACACATTGATAATTATTATATGATTTGATTATGTATATTAATTGTTAGTATATCTAGTATTATTATTTTATCTTAAATTATTTATAATTACTTTTTAATATAGACCGACCATATAGTTAAATGGGACATGAAGTCTTTATAAAAATATATGTCAGGGAAATCACAAATGAGAATGTATTCAAGATTTATTTTTAATCATGATTCATTTTTCCAGACTTTTTCATTGAGTAATTTATTTTATTTGTCCAGATATAAATTACTAAAGCCTTTGATTTACAGGTAGCATAACAGATATCGTATCATTTTGGAAAGTGAACCTATTTCAAGTTTCAACCTTGATACCTGTGCTCACTTTCACGCATATGCTATTGGGAAAATAGTGAATACATTTCTTTTGGCAGTTATGGGTTAAATAGCAGGATAGACTGGGCTTTCTAACCTTGGGTGATTATTAAAGATTGATACAAAAGTTCCCAGTACTTGTTTGTCAAGATTTTTTATTCATATGAATTCATATTATTATTTTTCAATCATCAAAATTTTTATTCTCTGGTTTTTCTTTGACCTTATGACCTTATGCCAACTTCCAGCTGAACTGTGTTTCACATCATCAAATTTGACCCATTAAAGCAATAAAGAGCTCAGAATTTTTCAAAAACACATTTACCTTTTCCTTAAGATCGTAAAAAATATGATATTTAGAACTTTTGAATTAACTCCATATCTACATCTATCTGTGTGTACATATATTTCTAAGGAGTTAATCAATTTTATTCTAATCTGACATTAATTCTTATTGTTTTAAATGTTATATTTAGTGGATAGATGTATTTGAGTAGACATCTCTGTTTTTTAAACAGTGTAACTTTATATCCACCAGCCTGTGCATTTGAGAGTATTAATGAAGAAAACCTGCCTTCCAGCAGAGTTAAACATGGAAACACCATTTAAACCCATTTTGCATTAGAACACTCAGCCAAGAAAAGCTTCCACAGTCAAATAAAATTTAATTACTGTATTTAAAAAATGTGCATCTCGTGTTCAGATTTCTTGGAACCAAAGTCTGCTAACTTTATTTTTGCATGTAGACAAAGTAACTTCTCAGAAGTTAATTGATTGTATGAGCAGTCTAATAGATCTATGTACAAGTCTGGCTGAACACCAATGAAAGTTCTTGGTTTAAGAATTTTTGTTTGTTTATTCTTTATTTCAGATCATTTTTTCTGGTTTCCAATGAAAGTTTAAATACCCAATTTCTGAGTACTTTCGGTTTTCAGAAGCCATTACTAGAGTTTTTTTTGTTTTTTTTGCATTATGTCAGTTTCATTGTTTTTCAAATATCATGTTTTCATGTGTCATCTTGCTTTTTTAAATTATTGCATCTTCAAGAATCATTACAATTTTTAAAAGTATTATGCCTTCATGAACCTGTTTAAGAGAAGGAAAACTTTAAATTTCAAACTATAGGGAAAGTACTCCACTATCTTTCTAAAGAATGCATGGTAATGGTTATATTCTGTGCTAAAAGGAATATATACTTGAAAAACAAGGTGGATAAAATAAGTAAAGGTTTATTATAAGTAACCAGTACAATAAGAATAAATGTAACAGTTATGCACAAGGTCATCGCAAGTCAATCCAGTAGTGAGTGCTACTATTGGAAAGTTGGTAGTTCTTGCGTAAGTCTGAGTCGTATTCAACAGATCCCAGCTAGTGTATCTAGCAAACTCTTCCTACACAGTCATATGTGGCACAAGGCCCAATTTAATGTGGGGTCCCCAAGCCTGTAGGGTTGCCCCCAAAATCCCCATAGACCTTGCATAACCAGGATTGGGTCAGTCTACCTCCCCGAATGATAACTTTGCCCTTCAGCAAAGCCTCGTCCAGGTTCCTCTCTGCTTGAAGGCAGAGAGTTTGACCAGCACAGCTGAAAAAGATTTCAGCTAGTGTATCTAGCAACTGCTCCATGCAGTCACATGTGGCAGAAGGCTGAATTTAACGTAGGGTTCCCAAGCCCATAGGCTTGGCCCCAAAATCCCCGTAGAACCCACATAAACGGGATTGGGTCGGTCTAACTCCCCAAACAAGACTCTGCCCTTCAGCATAGTCAACAAAAACAATCCAGAAATATTCACAGAAATTACAAAAAATCTAGACCTACTTAGCAAGAATAATAAACTGAATAATATACTAAAAACAACCAAAATAATTAAAAGTAAATGTCAATCTAAAAACCTAAAACACATATTAACCTCATCTAAGTTTAACCAACACACAATACAGGGAGTTACGAAATGCAACAAAAAAAGATGTGGGGTTTGTGAAACCATTATAGAAGGAAACTCCTACACTTTTGAAAACCCCCAAAAAACATTCATAATAAATAAAAACTTAAACTGCAACTCCAAAAATGTAATTTATGTACTTAAATGCACAAAATGCAAGAAGTCATATATAGGCATCAGCCAACAACTGAACAACAGGGTCTCCCTACACAAAAGCAACATAAAATTGCCAGACAACAAGAACTACGCAAGAACTACCAACTTTCCAGTAGTAGCACTCACTACTGGATTGACTTGCGATGACCTTGTGCATAGCTGTTATATTTATTCTCAGACAACAGAAAACTTTTTGTATCACAACACCTCTTCAAATGTAACCAGGATAAATTTAATATCATGCTAATCTATCAAACAGACAATTATTTGTACCTACAAATACAAGAAAAAAACTTTATAAACAAATTTAAACCCGAACTAAATAGATCATAACCCCACATGCAAAAGCACACGACGTGCACACAAGGTGACCAAATACAGTGATCAAATCACTCATATGCATGAATGCACACTCACATGCGGGTATCTGTGAGGCACGAAAATATATATACATACACACACACGCGCACACACACACACACACATATATATATATATATATATATGTATGTTGACAAAACAGGGGAACTACTCACAAGTATGCACACAAACCCCACACAACTTAGGAAGTACGTGTGTATGTATGTATGTATATATGTGTATATGTGTGTGCATATATGTATACTGGTTCCATGTAACTTGGGAAGTATGTGTGTGTATGTACTGATTCCTTGTGGTGCGACGGTGTGTGTATGTGTATGTATGTGTGTATATGTACAAATGAGTTTACTAATTCCTCATAGTAAGACAGTATATGTATGGAGGGGGAATATACGCATGCATATATACACGCATGCTGACAGGAACACACGAAAATGGAAACAAATCTAAGAACACACAGGGGTCATTAAAACATTAAAAGATTAAATGCCGATAAGTAATTCATCATTTCTCTTGGACCAACTTTAATTGTTTTATGACCCTTCATGCAGAACTCTTCACTGCCAATTCAAGAAAGACATTCGGATTACTAACACAAAAGCAGAGAATGTCTCATATTGAGAATATTTAACATTGAAAAACATAAGGAAAAAATTAATTATTTTTAATAATATGTGGAAATCTCCGCCTTTTACCTGAAGATGGTCGCGAGACAGGAAAAATGTGTAGTAAAATTATAGAAAATAAAGCATACAAATCCACATTACAACCAAAAACATTTGTGGCACCTATCTTCTCTTCTTTTTAATATATATATATATATATATATATATATATATATATATATATATATATATATATATATATATATCAAAAAAAGTCATACCTCGGGCTTAAAGTGCATTTTAAAACTTAAAAATCTTTCTTGAATTTTATTTTTATTTTAATTCCAAGTTAATAGATTAAATTTAATATTTCCAATTAGCAAAATACTTTGCTGAATTTCAAAGTGAATTTAAATTCAATGGAATTATTTTTTTTAAATCACTAAAATTGGCCATATTGACAAATCTGTCAACAGAACATTTATTACAAAAATCTTTCAAAAATAAAATATACTTTTCTGAAACCTTATTTGAGGAAGATTAAATTGTTTAAAGTTTAATTAATCTTAATTAAAACAAATATTACTTACCTTTAATTTAAAATATTGCAGGAAAGCATTTTTTAATATGGCTGTGTGTGTTTTTTTATGAGTTGTTGAGAGATTTATCAATAGATTAATGTTTGGTGTTTTTATGTAAAGCACACATTTAACTGTAAAATTTACTTGACAAATACAATGTGAACACCTTTTTTGTATAATTTTTATCTAACCAGTAATCTTAAAAATTTAGTTAAATATTCTAAGTAATCTAATATTTTATTGAATTTTAGGTACTTTGGCCTTATAGTCTTACTTACAACGATGCTTGGTTAGAAAATGTTAGAAAATTCCCAATAAATTTGAAATTTACTATAGTTACCTCTCTTATTTTCTAATAATGTCATGTATGGGCATCTGTATTTGCAAAAATAATTTGATTTAAACACATTGGCCCCAATTAAAAGAAATTACAAAATAGATTTTACAAATATTGATATAATATGCAACAACTATTAATATTCTTAGAACCCATCATAAATAACATTTCTTATATCTCTATACATACATACCATCCCATATTACGATGCTTGATTAATTCATAACATGTGTATATATATATAATTTCACCTATGTAAGTATAAGGCTTGGTTCCAAACACATTAGATATATAATCCTGACCTATTATTATATTTACACCATGAGTAATAGTTTACTTTAATTGTTATAACTATGGCATTTTATGGGAAAAAGTGAGTTATCCCTCTTGACAGCTAACTTGTTTACTTATTTCAAATTTAAATAATTGTTTTTTAATTCTTCATCTTTCGAGCTTATGAATTTGAATGATATAAATTATAAATAATTAATTATAATATTTTAGGTGACAAATTTTAAATCAACATCATGAGAATGCAAACTCTATAATAGTCAGAATATTCTCAGCACCTGACAATTGCAAAAGTGCATGAAACTCTGTCATGCTACCGATGCTGGATATTATATTATAAAAGGCTCAAACGCTAATATTCTTGCTCTATGACATAGAGCTAGCTCTACCTGGATTATATTGTCTTGTAAATATATATATATATATATATATATATATACTAGCAGCATGGCCCGGCGTTGCCCGTGCTTGATTAAAAAATTGTACAACTCATACAGCAATCGCTATCACTTGACTTAAAATATTTTTGCTCTTCCTTGCCTTTAAAGGAGTGCCCTTTGCCATGCTGATGCTGCTACATGCCTTACTTCTTGCCTATCTTACACTGCCAATTTTTTCTAAGCTCTATACTAAACATTAAATCTGTTACGAAAAAAGAACTAAACAAAATGAACACAAAATGATCAGCTTTAAAAAAGGACACATAACTGGAAAAACCAAATGAAAAAAGAATGTTAACAACAAATACTTTTTCACACCCAACCCAGTTCTGCGGAATCAGAATCAGCATTGAGTTCAAGCAGGCGAATGAGCCAGTTGGAGTAAAATGCCATGCAGATTTAAATTTTTCCCACTTGTGATGAATGCAGCTATCAATTTTTTTTGCATGCTAGCTAACATTCGTGTCAGTCAGCTGTTGGCTCTCACGCTGGCCAATAGAATCTTCCTGCTTATTCATGGCAGCTAGCTATAGGCTCTCACTCTGGCCAGTACAAAATGGCCGCAAAATACATGAAAACTGCCGTAGAAGCATGAAAAAATTGATTATTTCCACTATTGATGGTAGTTGGGAAATGCAAAGTCAGTCTTGGCCTTCCCACTAACTTGGAGCATGTGCATGTAAATTTTGGTGCAAATCCGTCGAAAATTGCGGCTGTGCATTCGTTACACACACACACACACACACACATCCTGCCTTTTATAGATAGAGATATATAATATTATAAATTAACTGATTTAAAATATGGTTTTTCACTACACAGTAATAACTATGTTTCAAAAATGGAAGCTGGATTATATATCTTACTGTTCTTTCTTTTTATTTCTATATATATATATATATATATATATATATATATATATATATATATATTGACCACTGATAATGTCTATATATACAGGATGCGATGGGTAAATCTATATTTTTAATTTTGTGTATGCACATTGTTTGTTTTGGATTTTGTCAACTACACAGTATAGTAGAGTCAGTTGGGCACTGTTTGTGAGAAAAAGAGCACCATGATGCAATTTACTCCACTAGAAATTTGGAAACAGCATGCTGTACTTCTTGGCATTCATGCCAGAAGCTCCAATATGAACATTTCAGCATGTTTGTGTGTCAATCTGAGGATAGTGCAGCAGATTCAGAAAGAGTTAGATGAGTCTGATGTTCATTATGAAGTTAAGGCAGCTTGGAAAACTCGTTCTGATCATTCTGATAAGAAAAGAACTCACAAATTTTTTGGTGAGGGCCTCAGACTGAACATCGAGGCCTACATCAAGTGCGTTGTGAAGGTAGTGCTCCTCTAGGTCAAGAGGGTGGCTACTAGAAGACCCTATATCTGGCAACTGGACTCTGCAACATGCCACACAAGCAGGAGAACTCAGTCATGCCGATCAGATAATTTCTACGACCACATCACCCCCTATATCTGGCCACCTATCTCCCTAGACTGCAACCCTCTTGAGTATTATGTGTGGGATACAGTTGAGCAAGAGACCAACAAAACTCCTTGTAACACCAAAAATGAATTGATGGCAAGAATTATGGCAGCATTTATCAACTTAAAGAGACTGCCCAGAAGTGTTGCAGGAGATTCTGGAGGCTGTGGTTGGAGCCAATGGTGATTTTATTGAATAAATTTACTCTTTGGTATTTCAAGATATTTTTGTGTAATTTTGGTAAATATATCTGTTAAAATGAGATGTCAGTGTTATTTTCATTTTTTGTGTAATTTAGACAATTTATCTATCATATTCTGTACATATATATATTCTATGTAAAGAATTATAGTATTATAATTTAAAATAATTTTGTATAATTTAATATTTTATTTGACAGATTTATCTTTACTCATTGAAAAGAATATCATTTGTATCTTCTTACTTTCAAGATGGAGATCGGAAGGCCTATGAGGAAACATCCCAAACTCTGATCCAAAAGAACAAGGAAAGGATCAGATGCTTAAGAAAAGACAACAAAGAACTTCGTCAAAAACTCCAAGATCTAAATTCGGTATCACAAAGTTTTCTCACTTTTTTTTTATTCACCTCTTTCTTAAGAAACAGGTAATGTCAATGAACAGGTGTCATTGCAAGAAATTAAAAAAATGGTCAGGAACAAAATAGGAATTTCAGTTACAATATTTTATATTCTTCTTCTTTTATATGCCATTTCCATTTAGGACATGGGGAATCATGGCTCTCCACAACTTCAAATAAGACATGCGGAGAAAGCTGGTTAAGCTGGGCAATGACCTTATAAGCACAATTGATCATGGAACTGATGATGATGTAGGTGCAGGTGAGGTTTATACAAGTCATCTGTTTGTGAATTTTTATTGATTCATATTTGATGGATTATCAACCTTTTGCCGGTTATTTAAAACCAGAAAATATTATAGCTTATTTACATTATAAGAATTTTTTTTATAGATAATGATTTTTACTGAAACAAGTTCTACTTTTTAACCCATATCTGGGAGAAGAAGAGGTGGAGTTTTACTTTTCCCAATGATGTAAGTGAATATAACAAACCTGACTGGAATTGGATCTTGGCTGTCTGATTTCTAATTCCAAGCCACTGTCCATTACTCCACTCTCACATTCAAGCTTACAGCACCTGGTATTCCCAAGCTGTTTGTGGGAACAAAGTTCTACAGTGTACTATATGTCATTGGATTACTCATAGGGCAGTGTGAAATGTGTAGAGACAGGTTATATGAATGAAGGGTAAGAAATATTGAATGATGGGCGGATAACATGCAAGTAGCATAATAGTTATCAGTTCAGAAATTGAAATCAGCAAACTGAGTTCAAATTTCAGCCTAGTCAGTTGTGTTTACTTTCACAATGATGCTCTTCAGTAAAGTATGAACCATTTCTTCTTTACCACCTCTGGCTATGGGTTTTATAAAAATTTGATTCCTACCAAATCCAAGTTCTTGTGCCAAACACAAAAACTTAGTAGAAACAGCAAAACACAAGAGGCACACAATTTTAAATCAAGACAACCACTGTTTAAAATTGCAAAAGGAAAAACGTATTTACTTACAGTTTACACAATTACGAAAAAAAGGTACAATACAAGTTTGCACATAAATTTCAAGGAAAAAAACAAGGATTTTGTAAATGACAAAAAAATATTACAAAAAGACAGTAAGAAACAAAGACTCAACAACCTTTGAAATATTTTTGTTATAGGCTGTCTAACCACAAGAGAATTTTCACTTGAAATTTTGGTCTCTCCATGTTTGGTTGGCTGGTAACTGGTGCCTTCTTTGATGTTCTCTTCTTGATGACAAATGGCTTTTTTGATTTTGCTGTCCAAAAATCTTCGCCTCATGTGTCTGACTCCTTTGGCCAGACCAGTCCTCTTGAAGCATGTGTGCTAATACCTTCCTCTTTGATTGTTAAGAGCTTTTTTGTCAATAGTTCATTCTTCCTCTCTCTGCCTTTATCTGTTGATAACAGTCTTTTTTTTATTGAAAAAGGGACTGTCATATTGGCTCACTTCAAGTTTTCACAAGGGCTCCCATTGGTCAATATATATGAAACCCTTCTTCTATAATTAAAAAAATTAATCTGTGACAAATAATTTTGATGGTCAATGGCTTGAGCCTAAAAAATACAACAGTTTTCACACAAACTCTCTGGACTTCAGAAAAATACACTTCTCATAAAAAAACGTGTATGAAAAAAAACAACCTAGATGATTAAACATAGAATTTTAACATTTTTAAAAATAATGAAAATAAATTTTTTTTAGTTTGTGGATGTTGGTGCAAAATGTTGGTTTTTGCATTCAAAATGAATGAACACTTGCAAAATGTTGCCTTGGAAAGTTAATTTTTTGTATAGATAGGTAAGTAAAAAAATTATCCACACTTTTGCTATATATCTTTAGGTTTATCAGATTGTCTTTTGCTCATGCATGCTTATAGTTGGTACTATTTTGTTCACATGACCAAAGTTTGAGCATGATTATGCCAGTTTTCTTGCTGCTGTTACAGTGTGCACTGAGGAACAAAAAGCAGATGATAAGTAGATGATACTTTTCAGGAGATTTAAGAAATATTTTTATTTTATTTATTAAATTTTCCCTACTACTACAGGTTAATTAGCAAGGTAGACTGTGCTATCTAGCCTTGTCAAGAGCCAGTCCAAGAGATGAACAACTCTGAATTCAGAACCATGGAAAAAACACTGGAAAACCACCCCATTATCTTTCCTAAAAATGTCACAACAATTCACAGATAATAAAGGAATGGAACCTATGGAGAGCCATGATCACCTTTGTCTTGAAGGAAAATGACATTAAAAATAAAATATATTAATATTAAACTGAGATATGAACACTCTGTGCAAGGCTGACTTGAGCTCAACCATGCTTATGCTTACTTACCCTAACCTCTGGGACCAAAAAGAAAATGGATATATCCAAAAGACATTAAGAACTTAGTTTCACTACAGTTTATATAAAAAGAGAATAAATGGTTTGTGGTAGAAACTCAAGTTTTTATATGCTTCTTCTTCTAATTGTTTACATATGAACATGCATCACACCAAAAATACATGTAAACATGCAACCTTTTAATTCCATATGTTTACATTTAAAGGAAACAGAAAATAAATGTGAACTTGCCTTCTAAAAAACATTCTTTTAGAACTGGGCATAAAGTAATTGATTTTAAAAAAAATATAAAAATTGTTATTAGAATTCTATGATTTTAGGCATGAGAGCATTACTTATGTTATCATTTTCTACAGCATTCATTCTAATCATTGTTGTCATCCTATTTACTTTACTACAAGTGGAAGAGAAAAAAATTATGGAATTATCTATTAAGCCAAAGAGTGTGAGTTCAATACCCGGTTAAGGCAGTGGAGAACTTTCAGAGGGAAAATTAGCAGGAGATAACTGATAACTGACATCCATCAAACATGGCACGTGGAACTAGAACAGTCTACCCCAGTGATCGAAATAAAGGGTTCAGTTCGAAATTCCAACCACCTGAAGAAGGCCGGAGTATACAACGGCCAAAACGTTGTGACAAATATGGCAACAAAGATGAGGACAATAGTCCGACTAATGTAAATACTGTCCAAAATAATATTTTTAACTAAATTTACTTAATACCTAACTGTACCTAATTATTTAACAAGCGAAAAAACAGTAGATTTGCTGAATTCATTTTAATTATTATTACTAATATAAACATTAGAAAGTTACTTAAATGTTTCTCACATGGTCAAGTCTGTGTTGCTATGTCCAGAGTAGGAAATTCAAGTGGACTTAGCATGATGGCAACAAAAACTTTTGAAAATAGATGTCTTGCTGAAAATTTTGTTTATACAAAAATTTTATAAAGACAAAAAAACTTTTATTACAACTTGTTTTCCTCTGTCTGTGGGATTGGGTTTTGGGTATTTTTTTTATAATACTCAAATGGCTCAAAACCAAGAATTAGAATTGTCAAAAGTTGAATTCTTGAAAACTGCTACATTTGCCTAACCAGAGTGGCTATGGTTCAAATTTTTCTGTGTATTAAAACATATTCATTTTTATTAATTCTTTATTTATATCTTTTAATTTCCAGAAAGATGAAGCTGTTATCAATAAGGCATTAAAAGACAAACCAATCGAAAGAGCTTCTTTGAAGAATAAAACAGGACAGGTAAGCATTTTAGTGATTAGCTACTTCAATAGTTAAATGTGTAAGGTTTCTTACAGGAACATTTTATAGTACATGGAATAATGGTAGTGTGAAGATTACATGCACAAAATAACAGAATAAAAGTGATTTTTCAATGCAAAGATAACATTTATCCAAACAAAATTAACAAAAGGAAAGTTTAAAACAAGAGTTTCTTTTGTTAAACATAAATTGTATACACAACAAAATGTTCATTAATATGTTATAGAAGGAACTTACTTTGTTGGTGTGTTTTAGTGTGAAACAATTTATACAAAGAATTAAATAGCAATGTTAATGTGATTAATGGCAAACACACTTCACTAACAAGACTTAATAAAACATTAACTTACTATCAATTCCTTGAATAATAAGATCCTTATATTCAAGTTGTTGTCAGATGGAAGACATATGCCAAGTACTTTTGACAATTTCAAATTGTCATCTTCAGGGTGCAATTTTCACATACACGGGTAAGCATTAAAATCAAATATGTGGAGACCAAAAGATGTGTTTTTAAATTATGCTATTTATTTATTTATTAGCCACATTAAAATTGCCATTTAATTCTTTGTATAAATTGTTTTTTTTATGATATAAAATATAAGCTACACACTCTAATATGAATTATAATATAAATTTTGTGGATTTATAACTTTTCAAACTTCAAACAAAATTCTCACTTTATCGATTTGAACAAGAATTTTAGTGGTGCAGCATTGCACGCTCCAAAACATATATTCAACTGTCAATAAATAGCATAATTTAAAAAACATCTTTCAGTCTACACATATTTTGTCTTAGTGTTACTCAGGTATAGGTAAATTGCAGCCTGAAGATGATAATTTGAAATTGTCGAAAGTACTTGACATGTGTCTTCCATCTGACAACAACCCAAATATTAGAAAAAAGTTATACACCAAATCTGACATAACCTTTTGCTAAAAGGCTTCCAGCTGTGCAATATAATTATAATATATATATATATATATATATATATATATATATATATATATTATAATTTTTACATATGGACAAAAACAACTTATTCACTACAAAGATGCATTCTTGTTTCAATGCAGCTGCATCTCAACTGGTGAGAACCCAAAATGGTTATGAACAATTCTATTTACAAGCAAGCTGCTTATGGAAAAAAAACACATAGGGAGAAACACCTTAAAAGGAAATGGAGAAGGGTAAAGCAAAGGGAGGAAAGAGAAGGAAAGGAAAGAGGGTGACAGAGTAAGACAATATTTTTTGATAGCACTTTGGGCAGTGAAGGGTCTGACTTGAAAAGTATAAAACAAAGCAAAAGTGTCTGCGACAGTTTTTGATACTATACAACAGCCAGAAATTTAAGCAAAGTATGCCAAATCTCCCAAGAAAAAGGAGGGAGAAAAAGAATTTATATTATTTTTTTCTCATTACATTTGTATATATATATATATATATATATATATATATATATATATATATTAATAAAAACAAAAATATATGTATATTTCTAAAGAATTAATGGATTTATTTTTGATCCAACATTTTTATTACTTCAAATGTTATTTTTAGTGGATACCAGTGTTTGAGTAAAGGTCCCATTGCCAGTAAACAGAATAAACACAGTTTAAAAAATGGAGTATCTACTCAAAAACATGGGTGTCCGTCCACTAAAAATAATGCTTGAAGTTATAACAAACATTTCTGGCAATTAAAGAATAGTGCTAATACACCCATTATTACATGGGATATTGTAGAAAAAATAAATCTTACAATGGGGAAGGTGATAGATGTAATTTATGCCGTGTAGAAAAATTAGTTATCTTAAAAACTTAAATAACCCTGACTTATTAAATAAGAGAAATGAATTGATGGTCACATGTAGGCAAAAAAATAAATATCTGTTGAAATACTTCACTCCAGATTAATTTTTACTGTAAATTATAACCTATCCCTTTTTTATTTTTTTACTTTTCTTATTTCTTATTTTTATTTTCTTCTGTTCACTTATATCGAGCATATACACTTTTTTATTTTTATCTTTTCTAGGTATGTTTAATTTTATATAAAAATTTTTCTAACAAAACTTTTTAAAATAACCCAGTAATCCCCCTTTATGTTTGATATAAAATAATAATCCTAACTTTAAATAAAAATTAATATTTTTTCTTTTTTTTCATATAGTTTTTAGTTATTTTAATATCTTTTTTAATAAATATCATTAATCCTTGTTTATTTTAAATATAAAATAAAATATTAATCCCTGTTTACTTTAGATATAAAATAAAAATCCCGTTTATTTTAAATGCTATATATTTTTTAAAATAAAAATTCGTAATCTACATATAATATACAGTGTGCGATGGATAAATTGTCGCCATTTTATATTATAATTTTGTTTATGATTTTGTTGACTGTACAGTATCATAGAATCAGTTGGGCACTGTCTGTGAGAGAAAGAGTACCATAACACAATATGGAGGCCTACAAGTGCCTTGAGGAGGTAGTGCTGCCCTGGGAGAAGAGGGTGGCTGCTGGAAGACTATATCTGGCAACAGGTCTCTGTAACATGCCACACAAGCAGGAGAACCCAGTAATGCTGTCAGACAATTTTCACATCATCCCTTACATCTGGCCACCTATCTCACCAGACTGCAACCCTCTTGATTATTATGTGTGGAGTGCAGTTGAGCAAGAGACCAACAAAAGTCCTTGTAACATCAAAGATAAACTGAAGGCAAAGACTATGGCAGAAATTTACCAACTTACATAAGGACAGAAGAGTTACACGAGATTCCGAAGTTGTCTGGAGGCCGTGGTTGAAGCCAATAGCAATTTTATTGAATAAATTTTCTCTCCAGTATTTCAAGATATTTTTGTGTAATTTTGGTAAATATATCTGCTAAAATGATATGTCAGTGTCATTTTCATTTTTGTGTAATTTAGACATCAATTTATCCATTGCACCCTGTATAGACTGTGCCAGCATTGTGTTAACCAGATATTTTATTAAAATTTAAATTCTGTAATGGTCAATCTCTATCCAGCACCTGAAGATGGCATTGTGCATTAAACTCTGAGTCATGCTTGTTGAGAGATAATATGTATATTTATTAATATATACTTAGTAGCGCTGTTATATATCATCAAGTACTATTTTATTAACACCAGCACTCAATGTGCAATATCTTACATATATATATATATATATATATATATATATATTTCTGAATATACATTATTTTTATAGATATAATTTAAGTAAATGGTCTGTTTTTCAATTAAACAGTATTAATTACATTTACCAACCTAAATGTACAAGAATTTTTGTAGAAATTCAGGCCAGTAGATGTAATTAATACTGTTTCATTAAAAAATAGAATAAAAAATGTTTCATTAAATAAATTATATGACATTTAACATATAAATGGAAAATATATTAAAATAATTGTCAGAATTAATCCATATCATAATATATATATATAATAATAATCAAGAAGAAGACCGTAAAGATTCATTTCAGTAATAATTTATTTTGAGAATATCTATATATTCAACTCTTCAGACCAAAATCTCTTAGTAAATGGTGACAATACTCCAGAATGATATATTAGATTGCCGGGGGGGGGGCAAGAGAGAAGAGAAAAGGAGGGAAGAAGTGAAGTGACATATGGACAGGTTCTTTCAAAAAGTGATATAGAGAGAGGGTATGAAATGAAAGGGAAGAAGGAAGTAATGAATGGGTTGTAGTAAGCCTAAAAAGACTGACCCAGCCAAGAATTTTTCCCTTAAAGAATTTTTCCCTTTGTACATCATTAATAAAAGTAAAATTAGAAAAATAAACACTGAGTAACTGAGTTCCCAAATTTCACTGTCGATAACTCCAAAACAGTAGATTTTATCAACTTTATCAAGCCAGATTTGAATGGAGCATGTACAATTACACATAAATATAAGTATTTTGGAAATTTTTAATGCAAACTGAGTGCGGGTGTTACACTGCAAATTAACCAATTTGTATCATTTAGTAGTCAGCCTGATAATGCAGGTATAGATATGTATATCTGCTGAAATAAATTTATAACCAATTTAGATGATGTTTTAAGTTTTTTTCCTTGCTATTATTTATATTGTGCTATATATAAATTTATAGATTGAGCTCTCTTCATGGATTTGACTTTTTAATATTTTTATAATAAAAAGACCTCCATGGAATAATCCTTACTACTTACAGATTTCGTATTTTATATATATATATATATATATATATATATATATATATATATATATATATATGTTGTCACATGTTATGAAATGGACAAAGTCCGATAATTATTTTAAGACATTTTTATGTTTATACATTCTTTTTATATATTTAAGTAAATGCTCTGTTTATAATAAACAGTATTAAACAACATTTACCGGCCTGAAAATTTCTTGGACATTCAGGCCGGTAAATGTTTAATACTGTTTATTATAAACAGAGCATTTACTTAAATATTTGTATCTATAAAAAGAATGTATAAACATAAAATGTCTTAAAATATATGTATATATATATATATATATATATATATATATATATATATATATATACACACACAATGAAAAGCAATAACATTACTGAATGCAGGATTTGTGTTTGTTTATTAAATATTTTTTCTTTTTTGTAGGAAGCCATTACTGTCCTGGACCACAAGGTATCTGATGGAATAAAACAACTAAATTCCTTGAAACATCAAGTGGCTCAAAAAAAGAAGCAGTTAACAGAGTTGACAACAAAATTTAACCTTCAAGTCAAAGATGCATCCCTAGCTCGGGCAACTGACAAGGGAGAATCACAAGAGGCTCAGGTTTGAAGCAATCATAGAAATATTTTTGAAACATTCTTCTTGTCAGGGTTGGTTTAAGCCATTTGGACCCATTGATCTCAATTAGGCTCTGCCCCTAAAGGAGCTACACCCACTCAAGGATAATCTCCTTGTCAAATACACTCAACACTTTCCAATATGCACCTATCACCAGATTGCAAAGAATAGCAACTGTTATATTTTGCATATCTCTTTGTGTAGTAGCAGTTGTAGTACAGTTCTCCATGTTATGTTTAGCAAATGGGTTTGCTAGGCAGAGCCCTTATGTTTGCCAACTGTTCTCTATTTATACTTGTCTATCTAATTTGCATACAGTACTACACCTCCCTGAATTGGAGAGGTTGTATACCCAAGTTTTTTCTTTTACTATTCCTGATTATTTTTGTACTTTGCTGTCCTTCCTCTTGTCTTTCTTGTTTTCTCTTTAATGGTGATCTCAGTCTCTCTTCATTTTCTTATTCTTGCAAATGCAACAAAAGTTCTTATCTATGTTTCTATGTGTTTTGGGTCATCCAGCAAATTTAACGATCATATCAGCAACGCCATTGTTATGTTTTGTATATCTCTCTGTGTAGTAGTAGTCGTAGTACAGTTCTTCATGTTATGTATAGCAAACTCGTTTGCTAGACATAGCCCTTATGTTTGCTAGCTGTTTTCTATTTATACTTGTCTATCTAATTTACATCTTCTATTACAGCAACAATTTAAATTTTCAAGGCAAAGGATTACTAGGTGGGGTTGTTTTATGGATGTAAGAACTACAGTATGTGTAGGATAAATAACCATTGACTCTAGATGTGAAGAGATTATGAGTGTAGTGGTCAAGGAAGCATCATCTCAGGAGTCAGGAGTCTGTTTCACAAAGCAGCAGCTTTTGTAAATGGTATAAGAAAGGAATGTGAATGGTTTGCTCCTGTGTACATGGTCTTAGCTGTAATGGTCTGAACTGGTGGAACAAGTAAATGTAGCTCATTAGAACATTTTCTATGAAAATAGTAATTGAATAGCAAGAGGCTTATGACATATCTCCTGTGAGAACTGGGTTGCAGAGAAGGAAATAATTTCTTGCCTACATTGCCATGTAAAAGCTTTTACACTATATTAATGCTGGAAAGGGAGGATTGGACAGCTCCAGCCCAGATATGGCAGAAATATTCCACTTTTGGCCTGATCTGACTCTGATAAAAATAAGTTGAGTCAGGCAGATGTTAATCCAAGTAACCTTTAAAGAGCTTCAAAAAGAAAACTTAATTTAATCTACAGGGGTAGATTGTTTTGGTCCTGCTAACCATGTCTAGGAATATATATTCTTGTTCTTATTTAGTACTATTCACTTATTGTTCATTCTGTTTCCACCAATCAATAGCCAAGGGGAATTACAAACTGAACTCTTTATTTAATCTCAGGGGTCAGATTGTTCTTGTTCCACAGTCCATGTCTAGAGATACCTAGTTCTTATTTTAGTACTGTTCAGTTATTGCTCACCCTGTTTCCACCAATCAATAGCCGAGGGGAATTACAAACTGAACTCTTTATTTAAGTTATGGCAGCAGATTGTTGTTCCACAGGCACTGTAT
Source organism: Acanthosepion lycidas (assembly GCA_963932145.1). Classification (NCBI taxonomy): domain Eukaryota; kingdom Metazoa; phylum Mollusca; class Cephalopoda; order Sepiida; family Sepiidae; genus Acanthosepion; species Acanthosepion lycidas. The sequence continues at coordinate 28,373,144 of OZ010615.1, read as the reverse complement.
ACTTGGACTCAGTAGAAACAGTGTAGAAACAGACCTGTTTCTACTGAGTCCAAGTATACACTGCCTTGAGGACTGACAAATGATGTTACATTATTGGTTACCACTGATTATGATCAACAATTATATAATTATTTTCATGGTAATTGTTCTTATGAATTTCCTCTTTGGTATCTTGACTTTATGAATTTAAGCTCAGTACTAGATTGGCAGCTAGGTCTCATCATTTTACAGATGAAATTGTTAGATGTAACAAAAGTTCTATGCTAATAGTTTCTCTTCTTGCACATCTTGTGGAAATCTCTTCCAGCTTTTTAATTTCCAAGCAAATTTGATCTTTAAAAATTTAAATGTCAATTGTTATCTTCTGCCTTCTTAATTTCTTTTCTTTTACTATTCTCTCTTCTTAATAATATTTTATTTTTCTGATATTCTTTCACACTCAGTAACCCCTTGTGTTTTAGTGGCTTTATTGCCTTGCTTGGGGAGAAATGATTAAAAAATATATTGATTCTAAGATCTTAATATTATTTTCTATTCATCACAAGCAACAAAATGGTACCTGTCTTTTTGTACATTGAACTTCTTCTTTTGTTCAGTAGGCAATTCCAAACTAGGCCTGTTACTTCATTATGATGGTGGTATCTCTATACAATATATACAAGCAGATGGCCAAAAAACATATATCTAGCAAAACAAAAAAGAATATACATTCCCTAACCACTTAAATAGGTATACTTTTCTAGCCCTAGGCTGGATCCCCTTTTACCTTTAAAGGTTTACAGCCATATCATGTTGAAACACTAGTTCCTGTACAATCACTGGTTAAACAACATTGAGCCTGGTCTGTACCTAGAATGGTGACCACTTGAGAATACCAGGTGCTGTAAGCTTGGATGTGCAGGTGGTGTACTGGATAATGGCTCAGAATTGCTAATCAGAGAGCTGAGTGCCAATTCCTGTTGTGTTCATTATAATGCTTATGTGCAAATACCCTTGAGAAAGGTATGAGTCCACCTCTTCCCCCATTTATGGGTTAATTAGTTGCACTTTTATGATTAAAAACATTATTATCTAAAAAAAAAAGAAAATTGTTCAGGTTTTGTTATATCAAAAATCTGAATTCCAAACAATAATAAAATTAAAATAATGAAAACAATTATGTTTGTTAAATAAATAAATTTGCATTTACAAACATATGTACATGAGTTTAAAAGGAATGAAAATAGTCTTGAGATAAGTTAAAATCTTTGGGTAGTTGGTACTCAGAAAAATCTGTTCTTTAGAAAATATTTTTAAATAGTTGGTCCACAGAAAAAAGCTGAGGTTGAAAAAAGATTTTTATTGTTAGCAAAGATTCATTGACCATCTTCATTGTTATTGTTGTTGGAGATGATTTGGTTGAAGTCACCAACGCGTAATCATCAGTGAAGATTCACTTACTGTCCAAGCTGTTGTTGCAGCTGATTAGTTTGAAGTCACCAAAACATTTCTTTCAGGATGTACTGAGGGGAAACAATTGCAGCTCTCTTTTATGTTTGGCTTAGAAGAGCTGCATCTCTGCTCTTTGAAAGTCAAAATCTTTGGGGTTTTTATAAGAAATATTTCCTGAAAATAAGCTCAAGAAAAATAGGGTTTTAGTTTTCTCCAATTGATTAAATATTTCATATAGTGACATTAATTTCTGACCAACAGACACTTTGATTTAAATTGTGTGTTGTATTGCAGAATCTTGTTGGCATATTTGTAATATTGTCTGTTAGTGGGTAGAAAATAAAGTTTGGGTATGATTTAATATGGTATATATGTAGGTATGTAATTGTGTTAGAAAGAGGGTTTACTTCCTATAATTTTTCCAGTTTTCTATTGTCCAATATTTTTTAATCCTTAACAAATATTGGTCTTAGCTTCTTCTTCTTATATGACAGGAGCAGCACTCAGCATGGTGTTCAACTGCTATAGCCCAACTGCTTCAAGCTTCAATGTATTGTGTGTTCAGAAATGCTCTTCTGTATACCTCCATTGTAAAAAGTAGTTATTTGAGTTAGTTGCCTTTCTATCAGTTTGAACCAGCATGGCCATTATCCTCCAACCACTTTCATCTCCATGGATTACCACTCATTAGAATTTGTTTCTTTTTCGGATCATTCTCTATAAACCCTTGAGATGATTGTATATGAAATTCCAAGTAGACGAGGAGTTTTTGAAATACTCAATCCTGCCTGTCTGGCACCAATGACCATGTCATATTCAAAGTCACTTAAATCACCTTTCTTTCCTATGCATGAAATGAAATTCAGCTGGTAGCCATGAGCATGTTTAAATACTTGTATCCACCAAATCACTGCCATGTCATTGGCTGATTAGAAATTTGTATAAAAGAGCATTTGTTCATGTGTCCAAACATTCATATATCAAACTACACACAATCAATGTAACTTTCAGTACTTCAAAAATCAAGCTAATAAATTTTTACCATCACCAAGTTAACCCTAAACTTTCATCAGTCATAATGAATGGTACTTTCAATGAGCCTCTTTGTTTGAATGTCTACTGGGCCTCAAGTGCACCCCAGACCTCATGTAAAACTCATATCTACAATCCATTACTAAAGATGCTGGGAAAATGGTCAGCTTCTTATATTGCTCTGGGAAGTACCTGGACTCCACCTTTATAAGTGTCAGATCAGACCAAAAGTGGAATATTACTGCCATATCTGGGTTGGAGCTGCACAATCTTCATTTTGCAGCTTTAATAGAGCCCTTCTGTGACACTTCATCTTTACAAGGGTCAGATGAGACCAAAATTGAGTACTGTTGCTATCCTTTAGGACATCATCAGACTAAAGTGATATGATTACACATGTGCATGAAGGAGAGGGGATGCTGAAATTTCAGATTTAAATTTTTTCTTTTTTTTTTTAAAATGTGTTTGGGTATATAGTCTAGCTGATTTAATTTAGTTTCTTTTTGTTGATGTTTTTATCTCTTTTGTTATTAAATATCCTATATTATGATAATAGAAAACCTGTCAGGAAAGGTGAAATGTTGTAAGAACCTTGACATAAATTTACTATGGATGATCTGGTGATTAAAGCACTTTCTATACACTTCCGTCTTAGTAAATTACTTTCATTTGATTAAAGTAGCATTTTTTAAATCAAAATTATGGTCAGTCTCATTGCGGTAAGCAACTAATTCATTGACTTTGTGGTTTTGTAAAAGATCTCTTTTGTGTTCTTTTAATCTTTTATTTAAATTCTTTGCAGTTTCTCCTATGTACTCCTTGTTACAATTATTACAGGTGATAGAGTAAATTTCTCAACAAGGGTATTTATGTGAAAGTGAATAGAACAAACTCAACTAGAATTTGAACGCAACTCACTAACTTCTTGTTCGAAGACACTAATGACAACACTATCTGCATATACAGTAACTCTGATAAATAATATTATTTTTAATATTTTTGTTTGCTTTTACAGAGAATAAGATACCTGGAAAATAGCTGTGACAAAGCTCGACTAAAAATCCATGAAGCAGATCACCTATGCCACACCTATGAGCAGATCCTTCATAAACTAAAAGAGGTAAGTCTCTTTTGAATTAAATCAATATTTACTATACTTAATGTTTTTATACTCCACTTCAAATTAGATCTCTTTCTCATTCACTCTATATGTTGGCCGGATGTGAACGCTAAGAAAGCAAAATACAAAATAAAAAAAAGTTGTCTGCTGCACAGGGGTTCCAAGTATCACATCCAGCCCACAAACTAAATCCCCTCAAAAATATAAAACAAGAACATAAAATAAGCCAATCACAAACGATGTTGTCAAAGAAAAAACATGAACAAAATATGAGCTCAGGAGCCAAGACACTTTCTTTTAAGAATGCCACTCATAAACAACAGTGCAAGCTCTTGATCTTACCATTGTGACTTTGGTCAGCATAAGGCAATATAATGCATGCAGAAGGTAACTTAATAAAAGGGAATTAATAATTTGTAAAAAAATTGTCTATAAAACAAGATGAATTCTAAGAAAAACTGTTGAGTACACTGTTCTATTCCCTAGATATGTCTAGAGATATCCCATCTTTAAATTTTGGTTCATTGTACATAAAAGTGGTTCTACTATTTTAAAATTTTACTTTCCTACCAACTCCAAGTTCGTGTGCCAGACACAAAGCTTAGTTTGTAGAAACAGTAACTCAAGATAATAGGCACAAAATTAAGAAACAAGATGACCACTGTATAAAAATTTAACAGGGAAAAATACATTTATTTTACAATTTACAAATCTGAAAAGGTACGATACAAAGGTTACACAATAATTTCTCTTTGTGTGCCTATTTCAGCAAGATAACAATTTTCTGAGGTTACAAGAAAGGGATTACCTACAGAAACAAGAAAAAATATGTTACAAATTGCTCGATAAAGACAGATTCAAAGACCAAAAATTAAACCCTTTAAAATTAGAAAAAGGGGAAAACTTGGAGTAAGCATTAACAAAATTGCACAAGACAGAAATTTCAAAATATACCCACTTTCGTTCTTAACAGAATAGCCAAATGAAACGTCTCAGCTCAAAAGGGTTTTGTGTTTTAAAGTTGTTTTCTCAAGGGCCTTTTGAAGTATTTTGCTACAATGTTATCTAGAGAGTTCTTTTGGCTCAAATTCTTTTCAGGAATGCACAGAAAGTAATTTCAGTTATGGGGTAGAATTGATTTGTCTGCTCTTTCTTTCCCCTACATTGTTTTATGACCTCCTTTGGTTAGACTAGTCCTTTGTAGTGTGGGTGCTAAATGCTTTCTTCCTCCTCTGTTAATTGCTTCCTTGTCAATGGCTCATTCTTTTCTTCTCTTCTGATCTTATCCACTCATAACAATCCTTTTTATTGAAAAAGCCAGATCATGCTAGCTCTAGCCAGAATTTCACAAGTGTCTGAAAATCTTGTTTCTCATTGGCCAATATATAAAAAACCCTTCTCCAAGTATTCAAAAAAATGAATCCGCTACAAATCAAATAATCTTGGTGGTATCAACCGCTTGAGCCTATAAGGCTATAAAAAATGCAACAATTTTCACACAAAATGTCTAGCCTCCAGAAGAATAGACTTCTCTCAAAAATGTGTATTAAAAAACAACCTAGATTATACATTTACAATTAAAAATAAATAAAATTTTTATACTACACGAAATAAAAAAGACTCTCTTATTCATATTTAAAATTTAAATGCAATGTTAACTGTTATCTTCTGTCTTCTTAATTTCTGTTCTTTTATTGTCCTCTCTCTGTAATTTTTTTTTGTCTCATATTCTCTCACATTCATTAACCCCTTGCATTTTCATGGTTTTATTCATTCTTTACTTATTTTAATTGAGGATTCTTTGACTTGGCCATTGGTTCTTGAAAATCTGGAGAAACAAATCAAGCAGTGTCAATTAGAGCTTGAAGAATTGAAAGGTATGCATAATGATGCACAACTGTCAAAGGAGAATGCACTGAGAGACTTGAAAAAGCAGGAGAACCTCGTTGCAGAAGAGCGAAAGAAACGAGATCTTGCTTTACAGGAAAAGAGAAAAGAAGCTGAAGAGAAGAAGATGCTCCATGACCGCATTGAAAGACGGTTTAATGTAATTAAACAAATTATTTATTTCTATTTTGTTTTATTTGAGACTTTTGGCATTATTTTGTGATTTTATTTACTATTCTCATCTTTGTTATAGTTTCCTCCATAAAAAAGGAATCTGTGGAGGCTCATGATCATGAAGTGACATGGTATTTAATATTAAGAAAATGGTTAAATAGTAGGGTAGACTCATCTCTCTAGCCTTGGGTGGCAGCCAGTCTAAGAAAAGGAAAATTCTGAATTCCAAACCACGGAGAGTGCAATTTGAAGCCACTCCACTATCTTTCCTAAAAAATCATAGCAATTCAAAAATAAGAAATGGGATTTGTGGAGAGTCATGTTTGCCTATATCTTGATGAGACATGGTATTTAATATTAAGAAAATGGTTAAATAATTGGGTAGAATGAACTCTCTAACCTTGGCTGGAACCTAGGCTAAGAGAAGGGAAAATCTGAATTCTGAACCATGGAGAAGGCAGTGGGAGGTTTCTCTACTATCTTTCCCAAGAAATCATACCAATTATGAGATATGAAAAGGAATCTGTGGAGAGTCATAATTGTCTTTACCTTGGAGAAACATGGAGATTTAATATCAAGAAAATGGTTAAATAGTAGGGTAGACTCAACTCACTAGCCTTGGGTGGTAGCCAATCTAAGAGAAGGAAAATTCTGAATTCCAAACAACGAAGAATGAAATTTGAAGCCACTCTACTGTCTTTCCCCAAAAATCATCGCAATTCAGAAATAAGAAAAGGAATCTGTGTAGAGTTATGCTTACCTATATCTTGACAAGACATGATATTAAGAAAGTGGTTAAATAATAGTGTAGATGCGGTTTTCTAGTCTTTGGTAGCAGCCAGTGTAATAAAAAAAAACTGAATTCCAAACCATGAAGGAAACTACTCCATTGTCTTTCCCAAAAAGTCAAGGTAATAAAGAAAAGGAAATAAAGAAAAAGTTGGACAGCATGACATTATCATCATTATCCTTAGGACCTTAAGAGAATGATATAAATATAGTATCACTGTGGTTCCTTTTGTAAGCTTCATACCCAGCCACTTTGTATTTCTCCTGTTCATCTGGTCACTTTCAAGATGTTTGCACTCTCTGAGTCACTATAGTTGGTTGCCAGTGTCACAAGCTTGGTATGCCTTTTCATTTCCTGTGCCACATAGGAAGATGCCATATTAATGCACTTGATACATCCTTTTATTTTTTTACAATGATGTTCACTCTTTACAAGACCCACGAGCCACTCAAGGTAGTAGGTTACAGAGTAAGAGGTAAGTTTATATAAATATGTAGAAAAAATAACAGTTAACCCGAGACATGAACAGGTGAAGATTTTAGTGATCAGGGAAAGATCCTCTTGGGAGTTAGTTCCACAAAGCAGTGGTTCATAGGAAGAAGCTGCTTGAGTGGAACTTACATCTCACTAATGGAATATGATTGGAATGATGGGAGGTCATTCCAATGTGCCTGGCATGGTTGGTCTTAGCTGTGAAGATTAGAACTGGTGGAACTAAGGAATGTAGTTTGCCTGAACACTTTCTATGGAAATAGCAATAGAGCAGCAAGATCCTTGAAATGTTTCACCTGTGGGAAAGAGGTTGTAGGGTGGAAGCTAATTTATCATCTACAAGGTGATGAATTTTCACATGTGTTTTTCTTTTTTCTCTTCTTTTCCTTCTTTCTTTCTTTTTCTAACACATTTCTTCCTTTTTGTTTTCTTCTTTTCTTTTTGCTTTCATCCTTTCTTTTTGCTTTTTCTTTCTTTCCTGGCTTTTCTTTCTAACTTTCCATCCATTCTGTCTTTCATTGCTATTCTAACAACTTTTCTTTCTGTCATTCCATACTTACACCTTTCTTTCTTTCTTTCTTTCTTTGATTTTCTAACACTTTTCTTTCTGTTTCTTTTCTTTTTTCTTTCTAACTTTCTTTGCTAATACGCTTCCTTTTTTCTTTTGTTAATGCTCTTGATACATCGGAAAGAGAAATGAGAATGTTAAAATTTGGTGTATGTCACATAACAATTACATAAGGTTAACTTTCATTTATGACCCCCTAAATTATTATCCTCATCAGTCCCATAACCAAATATAATCATCAAGTCTGTGCATGTGACTTTATATATCTTGGTTGCATGTCTAAGTCTTTGTGAAGAATCTTCTAGTCCACTCAGGCATGCCAGACCATTTTTTACTCTGTCTGCTTCTACTTCTTTTGCCTAAGGTGGAACCTTGTAAGTTGGCAGCAGAAAGAATGTTTGCTCTTACATGTGATCATACCATTTTAATTTTCTCTTCTTGATGGTGGATATGTGGTCTTCCAAAAGTCCTGCTTTTTTTCTAATGGTGTCTTGCACTGTATCATTTGTGGAGTTCTTAAATACCTGGCCCAACTTCCCAAGAAATTATAGCAGTTCAGAGATTAGGTGTGATCATTGGGTGATTGCATAGCTGAGTATATGGCCATCTCCCTCTATATGTTTTTATTGCATGCCAATGTCTGAGTTTTTGTGAAGGATCTTCCAGTCTACTCAGTGATGTTGTCAGCCAATTTTCTCCTTTTTTCCCTAAGATGGAATCTTGTAGAATGTGAGCAGAAATATTTTTTGCTCTTATGATTTGGCAATAACATTTCAACTTTCTCTTCTTCAAGATAGATATGATGTCTTACAATGGGCCTGTTTCTTGTCTAATGGTGTCTTGCACTACATCATTTTTGGGATTCTTAAATGCTTGATACATGCATATTGAAGTTTTGTTTAATATGTAGCAGATTTGAATCAATTCACAACAAAAACAAAGACAGGAAAGGTTATTAAATATAAAAATATAAAATATTTTTATCTTTGTGTTTTTTACAATTAAATTTTTCTCAGCATGTATGAGTATCAAATTTCCTTGTTTGTAGTTGTTGGTTAAGATGAAAAGAAATGTGATTTTTTTCACATGTATGTGTGAGAAAAAGAGGCAAAGAATAAAGTGGGGAAGAAAGTGTAAGTGTCATGTAACTTGGTGAGGAAGAGTGTAAGTGTTACATAGCTTGGTGAGGAAGACAAGTGAATAAGTAAGGGAACCTCTTTGAAGCCGATGCATGGTGAACTGATGTTGCATGTATCCATCTCCTTATTGATTTTATCCATCTAGAGACTTTACTTATATACTCTTCAAGGGGATCACAAAGCAAATTTTTATTATTGGCAGGAACACAATCTATTGGCTGAAAAATGTTAAATATTTATTTTCAAAGGATTAATTTATTAACTGGAAGGATGGATGAACGAATCCTCCAACTTAGAAACCATTTTTTTTTTATTTAGCTTCCAACTGTCTTGCTGTCTATTTCCATCTCCATTTCACAAATATTCAATTTACTAACTACCAGTCATCTTTTTTTTTTTAATAAGAAATGTTAGACAAATGAATGACAAAGTGGAAAAAATTCTCTGTAATGCATTTTGACTTCATCAGACTAAAATAATGTTTTTGTTGATGCAATTATATATGTGTAGTAAGAGGAGGAGGAGGAGACAGAAAAATTCAAGTGTTGTTTATTATTATGCACTGATAGTAAATGCTGAAGATGTTGGAGTGTTGAAATTTTAAATTTAAATTTTTTTGATGTGATTAATTAGAAATATATCTTTTACTGTTTTGAAGGGTATGAATATTAAAGAAATGTGCAATTGTATAATTTATTGGTTATATTCCAGTCACAACGGGCCTCATTCCAACAAGATGAAATTGGTGCCATAGATAAACCAACTTTGTCCGGAGAAGAGCAACAACAAAAGATAACAACTTATGAAGAAGCCTTCCGACGTATCAAAGAAGCTACCGGCGTGTCGGATACAATGGTGAGTTCTGCCTGAATTTCTGTGATGAGAATTTACCATTATTTATATTAAGACTAATGTCCTCATTTTGTTATTATTAAAAAATTTTGGTTGTTGTGTTCTCTGGCCTTGTTTCATGGATTAAGTGTTCATTTGTGAATTTGGTAACATAGAAATTGTGAGTTCAATCCCTGGACTGGGTGGTGCAGACTTAGACACAGTGGAGACAGGGTGAGAAATAATTGAGCAATACTAAATAAGAAGATGAGATATCTGTAGACATCGACTGTGGAACAAGAACAATCTGACCCCCAGAGATTAAATAAAGAGTTCAGTTTGTAATTCCTGTCGGCTATTGATTGGTGGAAACAGGGCAAGCAATAGCTGAGCAGTACTAAATAAGAACAAGATGAGATATCCCTAGACATGGACTGTGGAACAAGAACAATCTGACCCCAGAGGTTAAATCAAGAGTTCAGTTTGTAATTCCTGTCGGCTATTGATTGGTGTAAACAGGGCAAGCAATAACTGAGCAGTACTAAATAAGAACAAGATGATATATCCCTAGGCAAGGACTGTGGAACAAGAGAAATCTGACCCCAGATATTAAATAAAGAGTTCAGATTGTAATTTCTGTTGACTATTGATTGGTGAAAACAGGGTGAGCAATAACTGAGCAGTACTAAATAAGAACAAGATGAAATATCCCTAGACAAGGACTGCGGAACAAGAACAATCTGAACCCCAGAGATTAAATAAAGAGTTCAGATTGTAATTTCTGTTGACTATTGATTGGTGGAAACAGGTTGAGCAATAACTGATCAGTACTAAATAAGAACAAGATGAGATATCCCTAGATATGGAATGTGGAACAAGAACAATCTGACCCCCATAGATTAAATAAAGAGTTCAGATTGTAATTTCTGTTGACTATTGATTGGTGGAAACAGGGTGAGCAATAACTGATCAGTACTAAATAAGAACAAGATGATATATCCCTAGATATGGAATGTGGAACAAGAACAATCTGATCCCCATAGATTAAATAAAGAGTTCAGATTGTAATTTCTGTTGACTATTGATTGGTGGAAACAGGGTGAGCAATAACTGATCAGTACTAAATAAGAACAAGATGAAATATCCCTAGACATGGACTGTGGAACAAGAACAATCTGACCCCAGAGATTAAATAAAGAGTTCAGTTTGTAATTCCACTTGGCTATTGATTGGTAGAAACAGGGTTAGCAATAACTGAGCAGTACTAAATAAGAACAAGATGAGATATCCCTAGACATGGACTGTAGATCAAGAACAATCAACCCCCAGAGATTAAATAAAGAGTTCAGTTTGTAATTCCTGTCGGCTATTGTTTGGTGGAAACTGGGCGAGAAATAACTGAGCAGTACTAAATAAGAACAAGATGAAATATCCCTAGACAAGGACTGCGGAACAAGAACAATCTGAACCTCAGAGATTAAATAAAGAGTTCAGATTGTAATTTCTGTTGACTATTGATTGGTGGAAACAGGGTGAGCAATAAATTAGCAGTACTAAATAAGAACAAGATGAGATATCCCTAAACATGGACTGTAGATCAAGAACAATCTGACCCCCAGAGATTAAATAAAGAGTTCAGTTTGTAATTCCTGTCGGCTATTGTTTGGTGGAAACTGGGCGAGAAATAACTGAGCAGTACTAAATAAGAACAAGATGAGATATCCCTAGACATGGACTAGGGAACAAGAACAATCTGACCCCCAGAGATTAAAAAAAGAGTTCAGTTAGTAATTCCCCTTGGCTATTGAGTGAAGGAAACAGGACTGTAATATCATATTCTAAGCTTTGTTAACAGGGCTGAATAAATATTGGGGTATTTCACTGTGGTGTAGTATTTAGATAGCAGTCATCCTTGAGGTAACAATGAAATAGATAATAATCATAGCTTGCAATAATGGAAGCAACATTCTGTTTCTGAATTTTTATGAAAAAAGTCTGTTACTGTGTCAAGTTAGCCTTTGATTCCTTCAGTTTTGAAAGGTGCATTGGGCCTTCATATTTATCGTAAGATAGATGATTTGTTTCATAATGTCTTTTAAGGTTGTACTCTTTTGGTGGGGTGATGGAATTGTTGCAAATTAAACAATGTAACTTTTCATTACTGTTGTGCAAAAAATACTATAATTCCAACTTTTTTTGAAACACTCTCTCCTTTTTTGTTCGAATTTCCTTTTTCTCTTAGCCATTTTAGGGTTGAAGTAGTAGGAAAAACTAATTTTCAAAATTGATGACATGGAATTTGAAAAATTACTGGCACATTTAAACTACAGCTAACAATAAAAAGAGATAAATCAATTTTGATAATACCTCTAAAACTTTTTGACATTTTGCCTTTAAAAACAAAACTTTTGAAATTTTGAAAGAAAGTTTTCTGTTTACAACTGTTAATGAGCTGCCATATTATTTGTATTGTGATGGCTGGTGGCATGGCTACTGGAGAGAATTTGTTCCCAAATTATTTCCTCAGCCACCAAGAATATCAAATATTTGCTACATTTTTTTAAAATAATAGCTTAGTACTGTACTAACTTAAAGTTTGTTGATAATATTAAAATTATTTTAAAGAAATTTATGTAGTAAATGGTATTCTTATTTGATATTCTATTAAAATAAATCAAAATATAAAAAAAACATGTGATTTATTTTCTTAATGCCGTAATTTCTAAATGATAAAAACTGTAATTTTAGCTGTTAAATGACCAAATTAGTATCCTTTGTGTGGGTCGCAGGTGTGTTTGTAAGGGGTTTGACATGCCTGAGATAAAGTAAACATTTTGCTGAAGATCTTCTAGCAAGAAACAAAGTTATGACCTTTTTAGCTATGATATTTTTCTGATGCAAAACCAATGCTAAACAGGTCCCTTACTTTGTGTCCACCTATTTAGCTAAACCAGATCCTCATCTTTTTATTTAATCATATAAAATAAACATTTTGCTGAAAATTTTCTAGCAAGAAACAAATTTATGATCTTTTTTGCTATGATATTTTTCCAACGTAAATCCAATCCTTACTTTGTATCTGCCTGTTTAGTTAAACTAAATCTTTACTTTTTTGTTTAATCATATAAAGTAAACATTTTGCTGAAAATTTGCTGTTGTAAAGTCATATACCATAGTGGTCAATAATTGCACAAATTAAATATGGACATCTTCCTTGTTTATAATCTTGTTTAAAAGATGTTATTTATAGACTTATGAGAATGGAAGGTATTATTATTTCATGCCTTCTGGTACATTTGTCCCACAAATAATATTTGGTGTGGACTCATATGAGTCTGGGTAAAAAAAAGTTCACAAAATATGGTATTCAAACAAACAACAATTAGTAAATGTATTAACAAAACATGTTACAGAAAAATAAAGTTATGAACAGTTCAATGCAATCTTCAGTCTGTGTTGCTTAAGTACTTACATGCCACATGTCTATTGGAGCAAAAGGAAATGTGTTGCTGCTTGAAATGTCAAAGAGAAAGAGCCTTTCAAATATTGTGCTACCTGTGATTATTGTCAGGGGGTGGTAATCTGACAAACTACACTCTTCACATATTTAAAGACTTCCATTACAGTATATACAATTATACTGATAGGGATTTAGGTTATGTTTTATTTTCAGTGTAATGAAAAATTGAACATATGCCCTCCTAACTCTATATCTGAAGAAAATACAACAATAATATGGAGTACATAGTGATATCAGTAAGGATGATAGCACTCCAGGTCAATGTTTTTTCTATATTTTTTAAGTATCAGGGAATTGGTAGATATAAAGTATATAGAGATATTTGAAGAGTTGATAGGATTCAAGTTGAATTATTTTTAAATTCTGAAACATCAAGATAGACATGAAGTACAAAGTGATATCATTAGAGTTGATAGCACTCCAGGTCAATATTTTTTCTATTTTTAAAATATTAAGCAATTAGAAGAAGGTTATAGCTTTTTTTTATTCCTATTTTCTGCAAATTTAAGAGTTGATGTATATGCAGCTTAGAAATTTGTGAGAAAAAATTGTTTTTTTTTCTATAGATTTGTAAAAAATAAATTAAAAATAAGAATGATTAATTTGATATCCCTTAAAGGAAGTTGTGTACCGTTTTGAAAACCAAGGAGCCACAACTGCTCACCTTGAAGAATTGAAAAGAGTGAATGAGAAACAGATTATCCGACTTCAGGAGGAGAAAATTGCCCTTCAGAAAAAATTTGAAGAAATGAAATATACAGGAGAATCAAAACTTTCAAGGTCTGTATTAAAAACCCAGTTTGTGAATAAATAGTACTTTATTAAATCTTTTACATGTAAACTTTTTTTGCTTTTCCTCAAATATTATTATACACCATCTAAGATGAATTACCATATTTGACCACCAGTTGGATAAAATAAATCCATTTTATTTTGTTCTCTGAGCTGTTAGGAGCTGCCAGTAATCACTGGTTTTAATTGCAGAGTGAGAAGGATTCAACTCCATGCTTCCTTTTTTTCTTGTTTAGAGTTTGTAATTTCTAAATTTATCAGGTCACTTTATAAGCAATGCTGGTACCATGTAACACAATACAATCTGTTACATGGTTGTGTCCTCATTGATTTGACTAGTTAGGATAAGTGGGTGTCCAGTCATCAAGCAGGATTAAAAACAAAACCTGTCAAAGGGTGGATGAACCTTCTTGTAGGGTCAATAACCATATAGCACAATGGAGCAGACTTGAGAGGGATGGTCCCCACCAGGTCTACTGACAGATTTTGGCAGAATTATTTTTTGTCAGGTCAAGAAGTAGGTTGATGTTATTTTTTAAGCATTTCACCCCAAGCAAGGCAGGAAGCCACTAGCATGCAAGGGGTTACAGAGAGTTGGAGCGAGAGCAAATAGGAGTGGTAGAGGAAAGGATAAAGAGAAGGATAGTGGATAGATCAAGGCATCTGGAGACGTTGATTGACATTACATTTGAATAGTTGGAGATTATAGCTATCAGTGAAACAGGAAAAGGGGAGGGAGTTCCACAGGTGAGAGGTGTGAGACATGAAGCTATTGGAGTAGAAGAAATGGCTACATTTAACAGTTTTGACAGTGAAAGGGTGTGAGCAAGAAGCCATCCTAGTAGAATGTTTAAATTCATAAAGTCTGGGAATGAGTGAAAGCAGCTTCAGACATGATTTAAATATTAAGTGACCAATCAGAAGTTGAGATTTTCTGAAAATATTTATTAAGCTGAATAAACTCTGTGATCAACTTTTTGCACAGAAATCAACATTGATATTCAGGCATAATTTAAATATTAAGTGACCAATCAAAAGCTGAGGTTTTCTGAAAATATGTATGAAGCTGGGTAAGCTCTGTGATCCACTTTTTGCACAGATCTGTACAAAATTCAACATTAATAAGAAAATGGTAGCAGGATGCTAAACCTTCTTTCCAGCTTTGATAGAGATTAGAATCATTTACATAGTGTTGTAGAGGAAAACTTATTTTCAACTCTGCAGCCACTTTCCCACAGATATAACATCAAAAGCCAATCACGATTCCATCACTATTTCCATGGTAAATGTTCATTCTGTTTAAGGAACTGATTCCTTTGGTCATGCTTTATCTTTACAAGAATCAGATTGGACCAAAAATGAAACATTCCTGCCATGTCTGTGATGGAGCTATTCCATTCTCTCTTTCGAGTCTTGATAGTTATAAATTGTATATATGGTTTTATAGAAGATTTGTTCTTCATTTGATAGCCTCTTTTCCACAGATGCAATATAGCAAACCTATTGCTACTCAATCACTATTTCCAATATGAAGTTAACATGAGCTTCATACCACCAGTTCAGACCCCACTTTGGCCATTCTTTATCTTTACAAGAATTAGATTAGACCAAAAATGGAATATTTCTCCAATGTCTGTGCTGGTGATGATTAATCCCTAATTTTCATCCTTGATAGAACTTACACAGTATTGTGTAGCCACTTTCCTACAGACACAGCCTCATAAAAATATTTTATCACTATTTCTATGGAAAACGTTCAGATGAGCTCCATTCTTTACTTACACCAGTTCAGACTTTTAGAACACCATGCTAATTACCCACAGTCAAATCATCCTCATTTCCTCTATATTTTGAATGCAAAGTGAAAGTTCCACTCAGCTTTTTCCAAAGAATTACCACTCTTTAGAACAGACTCTTATGTGGATGTTTCCCTAAACACTACAATCTTAACCTCTTCAAGTCAAGGGTCAATCATTATCTATCCTCCTTATCATCATAATCTTCACTTTCTACAACCTTCTTTTTCATTGATATCATATACTTCATTCCTCATTTCTATAGGGTGTTCCAATAACTTGGACCAACTTTAAATGAGAATTAAGTTTAAGCATCTAATGATTTTTTTTTTTCTTTCAGATTTAACAACTTAAGTCTTTGGCAATTTCAACCATAGAAAGATTAACAATCAAACAACATGTTAAAGTTATCAAAGCCTATTATGAAAATAGACATTTAAATTTATAAATATGAGGCCCAATGATTCTGCTAGCAAAAAATGCACACCAAAGAGTGACCTTTTGTGAATGCAGCAGCTTTTCAACAATCTTCCTTGGATTTTCATCAGCCCAAATACGACAATTCTGCTTATTAACGATTCCATCAAGATGAAAATTGGCTTCATCACTAAAGAGGATTTTTTGTGAAAAATCTTCATTGCCTTGTCTCATGTCTCATGCACACAAGTGATGAATGTATGGTGCTCCAAATGGTCAGCAGGTTTCAGTTCTTGTGTCAATTGTATTTTGAAAGTGTGAACAGACAAATCTTTTGTCAAAATTCAATGTAATGTTGTTGTGGAAAACTTCAATTCCTGTGCACAATGACAAATAGAGGTTGAAATTGCCAAAGACTTAAGTTGTTAAATCTGAAAGAAAAAGAAATCATTAGATGCTTAAACTTTATTCACATTTAAAATCAGTCCAAGTTATTGGAACACCCTATATATTTGTATGTGTATATATCTGTGTGTGTGTGTATACATATATATATTTGCGTGTATATATATATATATGTATATGTGTGTGTGTATATATATATATATATATGTGTGTGTGTATATATATATATATATATATATATATATATGTGTGTGTGTGTGTGTGTATATATATATATGTATGTGTATACATATGTATGTGTATACATATGTGTATATATATATATATATATATATGTATGTGTATACATATGTGTATATATATATATATATATATATGTATGTGTACATATGTGTGTATATATATATATGTATGTGTATACATATGTATGTGTATACATATGTGTATATATATATATATATATGTATGTGTATACATATGTATGTGTATACATATGTGTATATATATATATATATATATGTGTATACATATGTGTATATATATATATATATATGTATGTGTATACATATGTGTATATATATATATATGTATATGTGTGTGTGTATATATATATATATATATATGTGTGTGTATATATGTCTATATGAAAACCCTCCATACCTCCTTTATTCAACCAGTTCGAGGTCTTGACCTCCTCTACCGACAAGGCTGAATCCTTTGCTTGGAAATTCTCATTTAATTCAACACTCGACTCCTCCGGTGTACCCATACCAGACTTCCCTCCAAGAACTGAGGCCCTACTGAGCAACTTATACATAACCCCATCATTGGTATTGGGCATTATCTCCAATTTAGACCCCCACAAGGCTAGTGGTGGAGATGGCATACCAGCTATTGTCTTGAAGAAATGCATGCCTAAGCTAGCGCCCGCCCTCTCTAAACTATATAATGACTGCCTCAAGGAATCCTGTTTTCCTGACTGCTGGAAGTCCTCATCCATTGTTCCTGTCTTTAAGAACTCTGGAGACTCCTCTGAGCCCTCTAATTACCATCCTATTAGTCTCCTACCCCTCTTCGGCAAAATCTTCGAAGCCCTAATCAATACCGAAGTGGTTAACCACCTTACATCCCATGATCTGCTCTCAGACAAGCAATATGGTTTCCGCTATGCCCGATCTACAGCTGATGTGCTTATGGCCATCACTGAAACTGTCTACCAAGCCCTTCAAAATAATGGTGAGGCTTGTGCCGTGACCCTAGACATCTCCAAAGCATTTGATAGGGTTTGGCATGCCGGCCTTCTTCGTAAGCTCCAGGGTTATGGTATTACTGGTTGATTGTTTGACCTAATACAATCATTGCTGTCAAACTGTGAATTGAAGGTCATTCTCAATGGATTCTCCTCCAGTTCCTATCTCACGAACACAGGTGTTCCCCAAGGCTCCATCCTTGGCCCCACTCGATTCCTTATTTTCATCAACTACCTTCCTGACGCCATAGCTTCCCAAGTTGGCATCTACACGGACGACACTACAATTTACTCCTGCCTCAAAAACAAATCTAGTGTTGGTGACAAAACTAATCTGGCCGTGTGTCTTGAAATAGACCTCCAATAGGTTGTTAATTGGGGTAAGAATTGGCTGGTCAACTTTAACGCCTCAAAAACTAAACTACTCTCTATTAATCACCATAGAGATCCTTCCCTGCCCCCCATTAGAATGTCTGATAGTCAACTTCTTGAGAGCAACTCCCTGCGTCTGCTCGGTCTCACGTTGACTGCTGACCTGAGATGGAACAAATACATTGAGTCAATTGCTTCTTCCATCACGAGGAAAGTTGGCTCTCTATGCCATGCCAAGAAATTTTTCTCCCCGGAATCAATACTTCAAATATACAAATCAACCATTCGCCCTTGCATGGAGTATTGCTGCCATATATGGTCTGGGGCACCTTCTGTTTACCTCGGAGTTCTTGACAAGATCCAGAGACGGATATGTAATATAATTGGCCCTGATCTGGCGTCTCGTCTACAGTCACTCTCTCACAGATGTGCCATCACATCTCTCTGTCTTTTCTACAAATACTTTCATGGTAATTGCTCCGATGAGCTGCTTTCACTGGTTCCCAGACTCCATGAATTTGAACGCCCTACGAGGCTGGCATCCTGCTCCCACCCTTACACTGTAGAAACTTTTAAATGTAGCCGTCTCTTCTACTCCAATAGCTTCATACCTGGCACCTCTCGCCTGTTGAACACCCTTCCCTATTACTGTTTCCCTGAGAGCTATAATCTCCAACTATTCAAATGTAATGTCAATTGACACCTCCAGTTACCTTGATCTACCCACTATCCCTCTCCACATCCTTTCTTCTATCACTCCTATCTGCTCTCGCTCCAAATCTTTTGCAACCCCCTGCATCCTAGTGGCTTCATGCCTTGCTCAGGGCATAATGCTTAAAAAAAAAAAAAATGTGTATGTATATATATGTGTATGTATGTATATGTATATATGTGTGTGTATATATATATGTGTGTATATATATGTCTATATGTGTATGTTTATATATGTATATATGTATGTATATATATATGTATATGTGTGTGTGTATATATATATATGTATATATGTATGCATATATATATATATGTATATGTGTGTGTATATATGTGTTTGTATATGTGTATGTATACATGTATGTATATATATGTATATATATATATGTGTGCATATATATGTATATATACATGTGTGTGTGTATCTATATATATGTATATATGTGTGTATATATATGTATATATACATGTGTGTGTGTGCATGTGTGTATATATATATATATATATATATATATATATATGTGTGTGTGTGTGTGTTAATGCATATGTGTGTGTACGTTTCATTCATATCATATGCTTCATTCCTCATTTCTATATATTTCAACTGTAACCCTCTACCCTGGAAGGCTATTGAGCCTTGCATTGGGTGAACTTTGGCATAAAAATTAAAAGAAGTTATTTTGTTTCACTGTTTTGAATTTTTCAGTGGGCAGAAGATGTTGGAAGATTTTCAGGAAGAATTGCAAAATGAAAAGCAGAACCGAAATGAAGTTGAAGAGAAACTTGATAAGCTCTCCAAGGTTCTTCTACAAGTCAAGGCAGGAGTCGATCACCTGGCTGACAAACTTACTCACCTGAAAACTGTAAGTATCTTATAATTTTGCTTATCCCTCCTTTTGTTCTTTTGTTTACATGTATGTTACACCCCCTCAATACACCATAAATAATGAACCTGTTTTGATCTTGTAGAAAGATAGAAAAGACATATCAAAGACACTACTTGATTTTAGTAAGAGTACAACTAATTAATTATAAATTTTAAAAAAAGTCTCATATTAATCAGAAGTTTCTAAAAAAATCCAGTATTAATTATAGGTGTTGGATTGTTATTTTATAATGATTCCCTACCTCAAGGAGCTCTCAAATGTATAAATACAATCTACTAGTGGGAAAAGAGAGGTGACAAAATATGTTTGCCATTCTTGTTAACTGTAACAATGCATAACAACAACATTTCATGGCATAAACATGTTACTTTCAGGTGAGGTTTGCACTCTAAAAGTTTACTACCTTAAGTTACGGTGAGGTCATCAGCTAACATCTAGAAATATCTTTGTTCTCATTGGTGTGAGTCTGGACATTGGTTGCAGTACATCTTTATCCAACCTCTTCTCAAGACTGGTCTGGATTCTGACTGTGCCAAGGGCCCTAATTCATCTTAGGTTGTCTGCTAAATATGCAAAGGGCACTAACTCACCTCAGTTATCTGCTCACTAAGCAAGGGATTCTATCTAAAACCCTACATAGGTTATAAATATCTGTTTTTTTTTTACCTCTAACCCATTCATACACATTATTCAAAAAAAAAAAAAAAAAATGGGACAATGCACTTTCATGTGTTAATTTATAAATTAAGCGCAATAAGAGATTAACAAATTTTACTGATTAATAAAATGGAACAATTATAACAATATACTGTAATAAAAATTATGTGATTGATAGAACATTTGTTCTTACTGTAGATTTTATTAGGCACAATAAGAGATTAACAACAATAAGTAATAATAAGAAAGAAAGAAGATAGGAGAGGTGATAATACTCTCATGTGTTTAACGTCTGTTTCAGTAAAATGGAAAAAGTTATCAATTTCAAATCATTACATTTGTATCCCCTTACTTCTTTAAATAACAACAAGCATTCATATTTATGATTGTTACTGAAATATTTTCTTAAAGATTTTAAACTCAAATATTTAACAATGCAATAGGGGAATTTCTATGGATATTTTATTGTCATACAACTCACCATGAGCTTATTCAATCCTTAACTTAAGAATTAAGATTCAACAGAAAATTAAAATAAAACTGTGAAACTTTCACAGGTATTTCTAGTATATTTATTTACCATATTTGCCAACCTGTAAGATATATGTCTACAAGGACATTTTTGAACTATTGCTCACCTTAACTCATTATATATTCACCCTATCACACTCCAATTCCCTTGCTATATGGCTTGATTTTTCAGTGACAAGCCTCCTGTCTGTAATATCAACCCATTTTTTATAGATCATTGTCATATACCAAATATACAGTAACAAGTTGTACAACAGCCAGTGACTTTTTGTTATAGTGGTATTCATAAAATATAGTCAAATCACCCACATTTCCCTTGTATTCCATTTGTAAGGAGGAAGTTCTACTCAGGTAGCTTTTCCCCCAACAAATGTTACTTTGTGGAGTAAACTATGTGTTGTGACCAAGTAAATGGTTAAAGAAATAACAAAACAAGTGTTGCAGATATATCATATATTAAACAGTAAGTACAATAGAAAAGTATTACATGACTAGTGAGTGTGTGTTGGTTGACCCAGCATTTAATCTATTCAACTGTTCCCCCAAGGCCTTCTTTCCTACTAATCTTATAGTAGGTAGAAGAGTCCAACATAGACTCTTTAGAGGGAGGACACCACAACACTATGGCATAGATGCTTCCCTGGACACTAAACTTAACCTCTTCAAGTCAAGTATCAATCATTATATATCCTTCTTATAATCTTTACTTCCTTTTACCTCCTATTAGGTTCATATCACACACCTCATCCAGTAATCCTCTACTATGAGTAGCTCTTGAGCCTTGTATTGGGTGAACTTTAGTGTAAAATAAAGAAAAATAGAAAAAATAGCTTTGCTTTCATTGGTTGAGAGCATTGGTAATTCTATGGTAGGAGATAAAAGAGAGGTATATGCTGACCAAACTTTTTCTCTGGCCTTTAACCTTTTCAAGTCCACATTTGCATAATTGATGTATACAACAAAAAATATTATTGTTCATTTCAGTAGACATATCTAAATATTAGGTTGGTGCAAAAATAATATCGTTTTTTGACGTATTTTTTAACGTCAAAAAACGATATTATTTTTGCACCAACCTAATAACTTTGGCTTAGAAAAATAATATTATTGAATGTATTATTATAAATATAGCAATGGGACACTATGTCTGCTTTATCCATTATCAATGCGTTTTGGGGACAGTTATGTCCCTCAGGACGTTTTGAAAACATGTGTGGGACACATATATCACAGGGAACTCAAAAGGTTTAAGTTGGCCCCTCCTACGCACTATAATGTAGAAGTGTACTTGATATATATTTTAATAATCATAAATTTCCTAAAGATAATCTGAACTACTAAAGCCATACTTAATTACTATACTTTTTCTGTTCTGCTTGATGGTAGATATCATAATTAAAAGTAGATGCTTCCTTGTGACATACATCACAATAAATAGGGGCTAAGAAATTTAAAAACAGTTTTGACAAGTTTGATGATGTTAAAACTTAAAAATGTAAAGAAATGCTAAAAAAGAGAAATTATTTAATATAGAAAATGTATATTTTCTTTAGCAGACAGTTAAACTACATTAAATCTGCGGAGATTATTTGTGATCTAACTTGTCATTTTTACTACTACTACTACCACTACTCCTTGGAAAAACCATTTGATTTAGTTGCATTTTATTTTATTCAATAAAATGTTACAATATTTTAGACATGCCTGTTTTTCTAATTAATGTCTACTAGCCTAGAAATGAAAATTCTTATTTAAAGAAAATGTCTCTCAACAGAAAGTGAACTTGCATTCCTTTTTTAATGTCGGAATCACTTTCAAGTCAAGTGTGCTTTACTATTGAGCCACGGGAAGCCATCACAGCGAATCTGAATTACTCTAAGAAATGCATATCACCAGTTTGGACCATTCAAAAGTATAGTTGGTATATATTGTAATAATTGTAGATTTTCTAAAATATAATCTGAAATACAAAAGCCATAGTAAATTCTTGTAAAGTTTGTCTGTCCTGTCCACTGGCATATATTATAATAAAAAATGGATGCTTCCTTATGGCTAGAGCTAAAAATAAAAATAAGTTTTGACAGAATCTTTCAACTTAAAAATATAAAGAAATGCTAAAAAGAAGAGATTATTTCATTTCATACAAAATTATTCTAGAAAATGCACATCACCCATTTGGACCATTCATAATCTATATATATGTTATCTAGGACATAAATGAATGAAATTGTCTGTTTATATAAATAAGCAGAGGTGAGCAGAGTTAGTATTCGGTCAATTGCTAAGTATACCTTCATGTAGTAAACCTTCTATTTTATTACTTACCTACAAGTTTGTCTTCCTTATTTATTTCCTTCTGTTATTTCGAAAACACGAGGTACAACAATATATAGGCCAGTAGATAAAAGATATTTTAAAAAAAATAATTTTTGGAAGTTGTATAAGTTAGTAAGGTGAATCATAAAAAATTATTTTTATGTTTTGACTCCTTTCTAGATATGCACATTAATCTTGGCTCCCAAGTGCCTCTCCTGACTTTCTGATTGCTAGAAATGCTATTAGTTGAGAGTCTTCTTATTTGGATATGCAGAGAGAAAATGAGGTGAAAAAAGGGATAAGGCTTCCCTATTTTAGATTGTTTGACCACTTCCAACAATGCGGGTTGTATTTCCTCACAATGTCCATTCTATAGCATTGGGTGTTGGAAAAGTAGAGAAATAAAGGACATTGAATGAATACCCGGTGTAAAATACTCTGTATTTTTATCAGAATGCTTAATTGTCGCTTTCCATGGTCTTTATCTACATGGCGATGTGTATTTATTTGATCATGTGATTTGTTATTTGTTGTGTCTTCATTTAATCACATTGTTTTAATGCATATGCAAAACATACTTTGATGGCTTAATCAGAATAAATGATAACCTGATGGTGTTAAATCTGGTGAATATATTATGTGAGAAAAAAATTTCTCATCACCACTACATTGTTTTTTTGGATTGAGAAGGCAACATATGGACAAGACTTGTTATGGGTCCACCCATGATTTTCAATACTATAGATTAACATTGGAATTCTCGTTTTAAATTTATACTGACAATATTGCAATCACAAAGACTTTTTCATATCTGGCAGGAAGTGAAATGCAGATGGTGAGACTTTGTCCAATGCTTTGCCACTACAGTTTATATGAAATCAATTTTCTCACTTTTTAAATTTTCTACAATCAATTTCTTTTTAAATTAATTTTTTTTCTTTTTAAAGCAGCTCACCCCAAACAATGTGGGAGTGCCACTAGCATGCAAGGAGTTACAGTGGGTTGAGAACAAGAGTAAAGAAGCATGTTTGAGGAAAGGATACAGCGAAAGACAGGGAACAAGCTCAGGGTGTCAAATGTCGATTGACATTACACTTGAATATTTGAAGATTATAGTCATCGGGGAAGCAAGTAAGGGGAAGGGAGTTCCACAGATGGGAAGTGTGAGAGAAGAAGCTATTTGAGTTGAAGAGATGGTTACATTTAACTGTTTTGGCAGTGAAAGGGTGGGGCCGAGATACCGTCCTGGTAGCTCGCTTAAATTCATGCAGTCCAGGAACCAGTGAGAGTAGCACGTCAGAACAGTTGCCATGAAAATACTTGTAGAAGAGACAGAGGGAAGCCACAGCACGTCTGTGGTCTAGCAATTGTAGACTAGATGCCAAATCAGGACCTATCAACTTGCATATTCGTCTCTGGATTTTGTTGAGGACCTCAAGATGTACAGCAGGAGCACCAGACCATATATGACAGCAATTTTCCATGCAAGGATGGATGGTTGACTTATAGATTTGAAGGAATGTACTCAGATGAGAAAAACTTTCTGGCACAGCACAGAGAACCAACTGTAACGAGGTGCTCTCGAGGAGTTGGGAATCAGTCATTCTGATGGGAGGCAGGGAGGGTTCTCTCTGGTGGGTAAAGGAGAGCAGTTTCATTTTGGAGGCATTAAAGTTTACAAGCCATTTCCTACTCCAGTCAACAATAGAGTGGAGGTCTGGGAACTTTTGAACACACTTAATAATTTCCATAATTGATTGGGTGCTGGGAATTTTGCACACACTTAATAATTTCCATAATTTCTATTAACCATTTTTGTCCTTTTATTATTGTTATTAATGCAGACAAAAGGTCATACAACTTCAGCTCGAATTTCACCAATGTCCAATGAATATGTTCTTGACCAACTTGCATTGTGTGAGGAAAAGTTACTGAAACTTATGGATGATTTTGGGGACACGAATTTGGAAAAGATCCAAAAACAGATGGAAGATGAAGAGGTACTACATTTTTATTGTACTTTAACAAATATTAAAGAATATAATCTTTTTTACCCATAATAAAATACAAATATTTCTTTGATTCTAAAACTTTTTCATTATTCTTGTTTTCATCAGAATATTGATCAAAGTAACAAACATGTTAGTTTAAATTATTCATAAAAATAGATAATGTATTACTTCAAAACTTAAGATAAAACCCAGTCTAATCTACCCTCTTATTTACTTATATTTTGAGAGAGAACAGATTCATACCTTTTATAAGAATATTAACACAAAGTAAATGCAAAAGCATCAACTGGAATTGAAACTCAGCCTGCTAATTTTATTTTCTGTGACAATAGATATGACACCACCCATACATTTATTACCATACACTGTATACTTTTACATCAGACAGATTTCCTCTTGTTTCTTTTACTTATGTCTGTTTTTATTGCATTATATTTTATGTTTATTCCACACCAGGTAGACCCACTGTCCTCTCATTGTTCTTAATTTTATATTATTTTATTTTTCTTTCAATTTTTTTTATCCCTATTTTCTTATATCCAATGTCTCTGCCTGTACCTTGTAATTTTATTGATTATTTATTTTTTTCTTCAATAGAAGTAGATAGGTTCACCTATTGCCCGATTCCTACTCTTTCCTGATCTTTTGAACAGGAGCAGAGGTTTATCCCTTGTTTCCTGCTTAGGATTGGGTTTCCAGTTTCTTTTAAAGGCTACTGCAACTCTATATTTCTAATGTCACTCTGAAATTTTATTTACTAATTATTTTTATTTTTCTTCTGCTCAATAAAAGTAAATAGGTTTGTGTATCACCCGATTCATGCTTCTCCCCAGTTCTTTTGAACTGGAGTAGAGGTTTATCCCTTGTTTCCTGTTCCTTCTAAAGTCTTTGTATTCTCTTTCACTCCAAGTATCCCCTTGCATCTTAGTGGTATTATTGTCTTACTTGGAGTGAATTGATTAAAAAAAAATATGAGGAAGGTTAATGGATATTGTTTAAACTTAGTAATCAAAACAATAAAAATGAGGATACTCATCCAAATAATTCTTAAAAAAGTTAATATACACATTAGAACTCCAGTTATTATTCGGAAGGTTAGAGAATATGTTTAAAGGTAGTAATCAAAATAAAAAATGAGGATGTTTATATAAATAATTAATAAAAAAAACATGATAATACATCATTTCAGAACTTCAACTATTATGAAGAAGGTTAGGGAATGTGTTTAAAATTAGTGATCAAAACAACAAAAATGAGGCTGCTTATTAAAAAAATTCATAAAAAACACAACAATATATAATTTCAGAAATTATAATAATATTAGGAAAGCCAGAGAACATGGTTTAAATTTAGTAATCAAAACAACAAAAATGAAGATGCCAGTTCAAATAATTCATAAAATCATGATAATGCACACATCAGAACTTTAGCTATTATTAGGAAGGCCAGAGAACATGGTTTAAATTTAGTATCAAAACAACAAAAATGCAGATGTTTATTTAAATAATTCATAAAAAATATGAAAATAAATCATCTCAGAACTTAAGGCAATACTTGGAAGTCAGAAAACATACTTTAAACTTAGTGATAAAAAAAAAACAAAGAAGGTTATGTGTCCAAATAATTCATAAAATCATGACAATACATTATCTGAATTTAAGACAATACTTGGACGTCAGAGAACACAGTCCTGAAATTTAGACAAGGCAAATCTCAAATTTGTTTTCAATTCTGAATTCAAATCCTCGTAAATACTATATCTTAAACACATAATTTCAGGGAATATATCTCCTCCACTAGATAAAGCAAGTAAAAAAATAGGAACTGTGATATGGCTTAAGCTTGTAAATATCCAAGTTTTATGTTGTTTTTTTATTTTACTTAAAAAACATTATTGAATTGCTTTTAAATTATTTCAGTTTCATGCCAACATGGAAAACAGGCTTCCCTTGTATAACACCAGAGTGAAGCTACCATTTCAACAAGCTGAAACCATTTATGGAGGTAGGTCAATGGCGCTGTTTTGCCTTCAATATATTTTAAGTTAAATCTTTCAAGATATTTAAAATATATGATTGGTTGATTTGTTATTTATGGTTTATCAAACCTTTGAGGGTTATTTAAAACTGAAAATGTATTTTGAGTTGTAAGAACAATTCTCTTTTTTGTGAGTGATTATTGCATTAACAATTTTTGTAATAACATTGATTTATTAGTTACAAGTCATACTAATATACCTTAATACACAGTCATAACAGAATAGCTGAAAGAAAGGAATAACGAATACGTATTGTCCTCAAAGAGATATATACATATTTATTACTAATTTATCCTATAACATGTATACAGCAAGCAGAGTGAAAGGAGTAAAAAGAGAGAGTCTTACTTGTAATATTTCCCAATGGGAAAATGGGTGTCTTTCATGTTTATGGCAAGATCATGTGAGTTCTTCTGCTCACCCTACTGTATGTGCTACCCATTTTAGTTGTTGTTGCTGTTGGAATTCTTCAAGTAATCTGATTTTCATTATTTAGCAAACTCTTTTTTGTAATTCTAGAGCATCAATCTATATGATCTGATGAAGGATTGTCTTTAAGACCTAGAGGATTCATTCACTTGAAGTTATTTTTAATTATTGATTTGAGAAAATGGTTGTATAAAGCTGATAGTTTAGACATTTCTGAATGAGTTGAATATTATGCATGACATCTATATGAAATTCTTAATCTAATGAGGCTATTTAAGAATATAACTTGTGTTTTTATGTTAATGTTTTGGTTTTGTAGCAACTTGTTGTGTTGGGTGAAACTACCCCTAGCATTGACTATTCTATGTTCAATTTCTATATCTCCTATACTAAATTTGTTATACAGAAAGGTATCTGAAGTATTTAGTATTTACTAATTCCACATTTTGGATTTTTGTGATGGATTCAGGGTACATGCCATCACTGCCAGCATTTCAATTCCAAATAATAATTTTTACTTTGGAAAAGTTAATATTGTCCTACTTCTGGAAATGCTTAGTAAAGAATATTGTCTATATTTCTGAGATGAGGTATTATGTACACTATTTACATTATTTGGACGATTGTCTTCATCTTTGTCGCCATATTTATTACAATATTTTGGCAGTTGTACGCTCCAGCCTTTTTCAGGTGGTTGGAATGGCACAGTGGATAAAGATGTTGGCTATATCCAGAGACAGGACCCAAAGAGTGTGAGTTCAATACCTGTTTAAGTTAGTGGAGAACTTGGAGAGGGAAATTAATAGGAGATAACTGATAACTGACATCCATTAAATATGGCACGTGGAACTAGAACAGTCTACCCCAGTGAGCGAAATAAAGGGTTCAGTTCGACATTCCAACCACCTGAAGAAGGCCGAAGTGTACAACAGCCGAAACATTGTAATAAATATGGCGACAAAGATGAGGACAATAGTCCGAATAATCTAAATAGCGTAAATAATATTGATTTTTTGTCCAAGATTATTTTTATGCCATGAATACCGATGTCATCAGCATAGTTCTCTCATCATAACTGATACACTGGTCGCTGAAGTGAAAAGATTAGTGCTGTTTTCCAATCATAGATTCATTTGTGATGTTGTATGGAATGTTTTGTTTTAACCTTAGGTTAGTCTTATACAAAATTAAATATGAGTAAAAAAAGAGTTAAAAAGATTCAGTTGCCCTAATCTTCTATATGATGAGGAACAATGTGCTTGCCTTGAAAACCAGCATTCATGGACCATCAAATAATGAAACCAGTGAAAAACTAGTCCCTAGGAGGCACGGTGGAGTAATGGATATCGGCTTGGATTGAGGAATCAGAGAGCTGAGTTCAAATTCAAGTCAAATCCATTCCATTCACTTACGTGCTAATACCCTTGGGAAAGGTATTAATCCTCTTCTTCTACCTCCAGCTATGGGTAAAATAGCAAGACAGACTGGTTTCTATAGATTTGGATGGCAACTGGTCTACCGCAGAAAGAAATGGCAACCTACTGCGGAAAAAACTGCCTCATCAGTCATGTATGGAAAGATACATGATCGCCTAAGTGTGTATCATGCATGGCACATAAGTGATTGAAGAACTAGACAATTCCCTTTGCCACGAAGCACACAACTAACATTCAGTTGTGGACTGGGTCTAAAAATATTGATTACCAGGAGCCAAAGGTGGTCTGCCCAAAACTACAATGCTATCATTTAATTTTCATAATTAATAAATAAAATTTTCAAAAAAATACATATAGAAAAAAAGGGTACAATTAAAATTTTGGTGGAAAAAAATGAATATTTATTAGTAATTACAGTGTACTTGTACTGTACATATATTACTGGTAGTAGATACCAAATGCAAATACAGAATATCATATTTGAATTTTTTATTTATTTTTTTAATTTTAAGTAATTGGTTGATATTTTAAAATAGTTTTCTGCACAATTAACACATTGACAGATAGCTCAAAAGCATAATAGAGCATTGCATGCAGTTCACTATATTAAAAATAACTGTTTGCGTTCACGAGATGATTGTTCAAATCTGCCAATAATTGTTTCTACAATCAATTCATCTAACAATTCCTTTTCAATGGATAGTGACATGTATGATTCCAAATTCTCCTCAGTGAATTTCTTAACCTTGTATTAGGTTGGTGCAAAAATAATGTCGTTTTCTCACATATGTTACTATGTGAGAAAACGACATTATTTTTGCACCAACCTAATATTTATGTTCTTTAACTTTGAAAATGCTCTATCACATTGAAATTAAGTAAGTGATAGTGTGCAGATGATTTTATAAAATTCTTATGACTTTTTATTACTAAAAGAGTTGTCTGTGTTTGTTTCTTTCTTGCATTTTTATTTGATATACAGGACCATCATTCAATCAGAGGCCCATTTGCCATCAGGCAAGCTGACACCTTGGCCAGTCTGCCACTGCTAACATACTTTTTTTCCTTTTGTATGGTTAATACTAGCTGAAATCCTGCTCTAGGTAGAATTTTAAGCTAGTTCTTTTGGGAGGTTTACACGGCTTCCTGTTGGACATTGCTTGTTCCATAAATGCAAAGCACAGCACAATTTATTAAGTCTTGAGTTTCAGCTCACCAGAAAAAAGGAATAGGAAATGAAGTAATGGGAAAAAAAGTCTTAACTTTTATTACTGGTTACAAAATTTTCAATTAAACAAAAAGATAAAGATTTTGTTTAGCTTGCCAGAAATTTGGAAATGGCACACTGTACTGCTTTGCATTCATACCAGAAATTTCAATATGAACATTTCAGAGTGTTTGGGTGTCAATCTGAGGACAGTGCAGAAGATTCAGAAAGAGTTGGATGAGTCTAATGGTGATTATAAAGATGCAGCAGCTCGGAAAATTTACTCTGACAATTTTCCCAAATTTGTTAGTGAGGGCCTCAGACTCAACACAGAGGCCTACATCAAGTGCCTTGAGGAGGTACTGCTGTCCTGGGTCAAAAGAGTGGTTGCTGGAAGACTATGTCTGGCAACAGGACTCTGCAACATGCCCCACAAGCAGGAGAACCCAGTCATGGCTGTCAGACAATTTCTGAAACCACATCATCCCTTACATCTGGTCACTTAATTCCCGAGACTGCAATCCCCTTGATTATTATGTGTGGGGTGCAGTTGAGTGAGAGACCAAACTTGTAACATCTTGTAAATCAAAGATGAACTGAAGGCAAGGATTATGGCAGTATTCACCAACAAGGAGACTGTGCAGAAGAGTTGTAGGAGATTCCATAGTTGTCTGGAGGGCATGGTCAAAGCCAATGGTGATTTTATTGAACAAATTTACTGTTTAGTATTTCAAGATATTTTTGTGTAATTTTAGTAAATATATCTGTTAAAATGTTATGCCATTTTATATATATATATATATATATATATATATATATATATATATATATATATATATTTGCTCTACTCTGTATTGAGCACTCTTTTAAGAATAGTATTTTTTGGTTATTGGAATTTATTCCATATACACAAATCCTATGCTTGGGTGTGTATATATATATATATATATATATATATATATATTATTTTAATATCTGTACTCAGGCAGTGTGAAAAAAAACAGATAATACAATTTGTAAATAAAAAATATTAAACAAACTGATATCAGCGAAAAAAAACAAATTCAATAAAAGATGAAAAGACTAAAAACATCTATGCTGCTTGAAAATAATCAACCAGCAGCACAATGTCTAGGGTAGGTTCTGGCTCATTAATTTTTTTAGTATATATATATATATATATATATATATATATATATATATATTTATTTATGAATAAAAATGACAATAGGAAAACTGGTAATTGCTGACGCGTTTCGTCCAATGTGGACTTTATCAAAGCAAAATACGAAAATGAAATTAAATGAACAAAGTAACTAATAAAAACAAAAACAGAATGTACCTAGCAACTGGAATGTAGAGAAACGCTATTTTCATTCCAGTTACTAGGTACATTCTGTTTTTGTTTTTATTAGTTACTTTGTTCATTTAATTTCATTTTCATATTTTGCTTTGATAAAGTCCACATTGGACGAAACGCGTCAGCAATTACCAGTTTTCCTATTGTCATTTTTATTCATAAATATTGTCTCTCTACTGGTTAATTCGGAGAAATTTTCATATATATATATATATAATTCTCAAAATGTGTGTGTGTGTGTGTGATTGGATGTTGTTTATGCATTTCCACAGTTTTCATCCGATTCTGATGAATTTTTTTTTGTTAGAAAAATCGAAAAAAACGATTTTTTACACTTTGCGCAAAAATCAAAGGCAAAAATTTAATGTCTGTAAAAAACAGTGTACAATCAATTTAGAGAGTTGAAATCTAAAACAAAAGATTATTAAAATTATAAAAAAAATTATATTATTAATAAAAATTATCATAAATTATTATTTTGATGGTCCATAGAAGAGGTTTGCTTCCTTGCAAGATTGAGAACACAAAACGGTCCTTTTCAGTGCCCCCCCCCATTCAAATTGTTAACCCAACCCCATTTGGGGATGTGCCTCAGTTGCACCCAATTCTTGTTACTAATATTGATTTTCAGGTGGGCTGACTTTAAACTTAAATTGCTCCAATTGAACGGCAAAAATTCCCAGTAATGAAACACCTGGTTGAAGACAGGTTATAGTGTTAGTATGTGTATATATATATGTGTGTGTGTGTTCCTAAATTTTTGCTTGAGGATGAAACAGGGCTTGTTACTTTAATTCAATTTAATTTTAATAATTATATTGATGGTTTTGGCTCTCATTTTTGAAACATGAGAACTCTTATGTAGCAAAGGAATAATATTTTTTTAAAATTATTATATATATATATATGTGTGTGTGTCTATTTCTTTTTATTCCTTCACACTGATTTTCTCATTTTTTTTTTTAATACAGTCCATTACCTTGACTGACAGAAAAAAGAACAAAACAAAATACTGCAATGCCACTTGCACTCTTCTATTTCCTTGCTTCCTCTTTCTTGCCTCTTCTCCTCTCCCCTCTTCTTCACTCATGTGACATTTCCATTTGACTCCCAGAGCTTCTTTCCTCATATTCCTCAAATCCTGTAGCCATTATTCCATAATGCAACCCACTTCTCCCTTTCAGTTAAGGCATTCCCTCCTCCTACTGTCTTCCATTTTTTTCACTTTATCCTTCTACAATGCTCCGTTGGCAGGAAAGATGGTAAGCTTATATAACTCATTTTTTCTCCTCCTTTCTGTCACACCACATTTATACAAAGATAAAATTTTGGTTTAACTAACATGACAGACACAAAGTAAGGTTCTAGATTAACATTGTAAATCAAATCCCTAATGAAAACTAATATACTAAAAGTATGTTCTAGTAGACTATTAATAACCAGAGAAAAATTGACCATGGTTATAAACATCCTTGACATACAAAACAAACAAAAAAAGACATTTGCTGAATTATAATAAGATACATGAATTATCTCAATTTCAATTGGTAAGTTGCTAAGATCCATCATGGAAGTTGCATACCAGTGAAAATAATTTTTCCTGTTTATTTTCTCTCTTCTTTTTTACATTAGCTGACAGCGAAAGTGGCAGAGAAGATGATGCTGAGGTCCTGAGTCGAATTGCTATCAAGAAGCAATCCAAAGAATTAATCGATCGTCAGACCAAGAAATGTAACACTCGCCGGAGGAAAAAACCCAAATAGAAACAGTTTTTGATATTCAGTTGATGTTTCTGACATTGACTTCAAATCTTTTCTATATATTTTGGTAAAAGGGTGTACTTTTAGTTGCCTAATAGAAGGTGGGTGTTTATTTATTTTTTTGAGGAAATTTTCTAATCACCTACCTGGAGCTTATTAAGATTATTTGGTTTATTAATTTTGCACTTTTTGTCCTATTAAATGATTTTACCCCCATCCCCCACCATTTTATTTAGATCCCTTGTTTATTGATTGAGAACAATTTTGACTACATCCTCTATGAAGACTCCCCTGACCCAGTTCATTGCTTATTGAGAAAAATTTAGATCCCCTGTTTATTGATTGAGAAAAATTCTGACCTCCACCTTATGAAGACTCCCCAATTTATATGCCTACTGAGAAAAATTCTGACCCCTCTTTATGACTTCCTAAAAATTCTGACTACTACTTTTATTAAAAACCTTATTTACTGCATATTGAGAAAAATTCTGACCCCTAATTATTAAGACCCTTCATTGTATTAGGTATCTAAGAGTAAGATATAATTAACAAATAAGCCGATTAGAATTTATTTTATTGATTTATTTATTACTAGTGTCACTTGAAAAATCATTAAATAAGCCAATCAGAATCCTCAATTCATAATTGACTAATCAAATTCCTGTAAAAAATAAAGATGGCAATTAAAACAGTTTTTATCAGTTCACCTTACACTACTGCAGATAATAATTAAGCTTATGTCATCCAAATTTATTTGATGAAGCATTTTCATTATTAATTTTGATTAGTTTTTATTTTTCCTATTGTTAGTATTGCTTTTATTCTTAATTTTGTTATCTCCTTCATATTAATTTTTATTCTAATGCTCAGGCCATTTTATATTCAACTCTTAAGTAATCTAATGTATTTTCTTGTGTATATGACTTGAGTATAATAGGACCCAGTGTTTTTCAAGCTAAAAACCAGGAATAAATTACACCCTTGAGTATAATATGATTCCACAGTACAGGCATTCCAATGTAATATTTTCAAAAGTTGTACCATATTATCCATTAAAATCTCAATGTCACATATATATTTCAGTTCACTAAAATATTTAATTTTTCCCAATATTAAATAATAGAAACTTGATGTTTAGTTATTGTGTGTTTCTTTTCGTAATTTCTGTTTCAAAACTTATTTTCAAATTTTTTGGGAAAGGTAATCTCTTGTAATATTAACGCTATTTCAGTCAGTTTCCTGTCTTTGAGGCAAAAGACATTCAATTATGCTGATTCCCAAAGAACAAATATTGCTGACATATACCTTTTGTAAAGAATTTTT
The DNA here is from genome assembly GCA_963932145.1 of Acanthosepion lycidas. Lineage (NCBI taxonomy): Eukaryota > Metazoa > Mollusca > Cephalopoda > Sepiida > Sepiidae > Acanthosepion > Acanthosepion lycidas. Next base: position 28,338,459 of record OZ010615.1, on the reverse strand, counting down.
ATCAACACCTGCCTACTTTGTGTTTTATTATCTATTGTGCTGAGTGTATTTGTAATCTTGTTGTTTTCAAATAAGAGGTTTTTTAAGCTCTGTAAAAATTTCTGAAAACATGTACTTGTGTATAATACATGACCCTTTTGGCCTTTAATTTCCATTCAAAATTTCTCATATTATACACAAGAAAATTTGATGATTAAGCCCCGGAAACTAATTGTAATGAAAATTTCCATTCTGGTGTGAAATTGCCTGATTAATTAATTAACAATAAAAGTTTGCAGAAGAAAATTGTTTAGGAGTTATCGGCAATATCAGTTTGGCAGTATTTGCATCTAGCCTGGCTACCATTACTGGCGTTGTTTACATATGTTTGCCATGGAATGTAATGCATGGAAAGTTACTTAGTTAACGGTCTTTTTACTGCTCTTCTTATCTTCTTACTGCACAATTCACAAAATATAATTTAAAATTCACTCGTTGCATAATAATCAAGACAAGTGAAGCTTCCACACATTACTACTCAAGACAAACATATGTAAACAAAGCCACTAATGGCAGCTGGGCTGTAACTGCGATGCAAATGAGGTCGAAATTATATTATTAAATATTAATTATTAAATTATATTTTAAATGGTTTTCTTTCACAAACCTTTATTGTTATTTTTTAAATAAGCATGCAAATTTACACTAGAATAGAAATTTAACATTACAATTGGTTTCCAGAGCTTAATCTGCAAATTTAATGAGAATAAAATACATGAAGTAACATCTAGTAAAAATTGAATGGGATCCCATATTCTTGAGATCTGGTCTGATAATAGTAATGAGGATCCAGTTCAAATAAAAGCAAAAGCAAACTTTGCATGGCACACAATCACTCCCTGAATTCTTTCTTATTTATACACTACTGGTTAAAATCTTAAGGCCAGATACAAACAGGTTAAAAAAATATAAAATACTGTTACTTAATTCGAAATATATTTGCAAAAACTTTACATTTAATTAGAAAATGTAGTTTATCAACAAACAAGTGAAAATTCTAAGCTTTTAATTGATTAATTTAAACAAACGTTGAAAAAGTATTTTTTGGTGGGTAACAAAGATAAAACCATGTAAATAAAAATAGAAAATACAGAACAAATAAGTCATAACAACAATTTAATATTCTGTATATCCTCCATTTTTGCAAATTACTTTGAAAATTCACTTTGGCATACTTATTATTAACTTCTGCATGAGGGTGCTTGGGATCATTTCTTTGAAGTTCAAAAATCCTGCTCTGTTCAAACTTTGTTAAAATTTTACTCTTAGCCATTTTAAAACCTGAAATTTAATGCTGGAAATGATCTAAGTAGATGTCTACACACTTGAAGGTATGAGCACACTGACTAGTTCTAAAATTTTTGTCCAGTACTTTTTTTTTCACATATGGTCTTATCTTTATGACCAACCAAAAAATACTTTTTCAATGTTTGTTTAAATTAATCAATTAAAACCTTAAAATTTTTATTTGTTTTTTTGATAAACTACATGTTCTAATTAAATATAGATGATGCACAAATATATTTTGATTAAAGTAACAGTACTTTATATTTTTGTAACTCTTTTGTAGCTGGTTTTAAGATTTTAACCAGGCGTGTATAAATAAGAAAACGTTCAGTGACTGCTTGTGTGCCATGCAAAGGAATGTATTTTTATTTGATGTATCTAGGCAGTAAAGATTTGTTTAGACAGGTTTTCTTAAGAAATGGCTTGTTAATTTTAATGCCTCCAAAACAAAACTGCTCTCTTTTAATTGTCTTAGAGAACCTTTTTCGACTTCTATTAGCATGGCTGATGCTAACCACTAGGAGAGTGACTTATTGCACTTTCCCAGGCTAATGTTTTCTACTGACATGAGGTGGAAAGATTATATTAAATCAATTGCTAGGACTGCTGCTAGGAAAATTGGTTCACCAGAATCAATCTTACACATTTATAAGTTTACCATTTGTACATGCAATGAATATTGTTGCCACATCTAGCCTGGTGCTTCTGCTATGTATTTACAGATTTTTGCTAAAATACAAAAAAGAATCTGCAATATTATTAGTCCTGATATGATATCCTCAGTCACTTTCCCACCACCATAACATAGTTTTTATGCGCCTTTTCCATAAATATTTTCATGGTAATTGTCTTGATGAGCTTTGCTCTTTGGTGCCTTGACTTTATGAATTTAAGCATACTATTAGAGGAGGCATGGTGGAGTAATGGATAGCAACTTGAACTGAGGAATTGGTGAGCTGAGTTCAAATTCCACTTGAATCCATTACATTCACTTACATGCTAATACCCTTAGGAAAGGTATGAATCCTCTTCTTCTCCCCACCAGCTATGGGCAAATAGCAGGACAGACCAGGTTCTGTAGCCTTGGATGGCAACTGGTCTACTGCAGAAAGTAATTGCAACCTACTGTGGGAAAAAATCTGTTCTCGTCAGTCATGTATTGAAAGATACATGATCGCCTAATCGTGTATCATGTATGGTATGTAACTGACTGATTAGATTGGCAGCTAGGTTTCATCATTTCAGAGTTGAAATAGCTACATGTAATCATAAGTTCTATGCTAACAGTTTCTTCTCTCGAACTTCTTGCTTGTGGAAATCTGTTCTGGCTTTTTGCTTTCCAGTCAAGTTTCATCTTCAAAATTTTAAATGTAATATCAATCATTATCTTAATTCCTGTTCTTTTATTGTTCTTTCTCCTTAATAATGTTTCTTTTATTTTATATTCTCTCACATTCAGTAACCTTTGCATTTTAATGGCTTTATTGCCTTGCTTGGGATGAAATTATTAAAATTTATATATATCTATATATATATATATATATATATAGTGTATTGGGACAGCAGATCATTATTTGAATATATATTGTTAGATATAACAGACAATGAATGTCTATTATGTCTGATAATGAACAGTTCTAAAGTTCATATGTTTCCTTTAATTACAGGTAAAAATAAAGACAAAAACTGTCCGAAATTGTCCATTATCTTCACATAGCAATCTTCTATGTCAACATAACAAACTATCATCTTTGATAGTGTATATCTTTGTTTAAATGTCCGTATAACCACTCTGAAGATGGCTTATGTGTGCCGAAAGTTTAGATCAAGGACAAACTTAATAAAAAAATATCCAAATGCTGGACAATTTTTGCCTTGATTTTCAACCAAAATTAAAGCAAACATATGAACTTTAGAACGGCTCATGATCAGACATAATAGACATTCATTGTCTGTTATATTTAACAATATATGTTTAAATATAAGTATATATATATATTGAAATTCTACTGTTGGGACATTTTATGCCTGACCTTTTATCAATAATACAAGCATGTTAGATGCAGTGTAATATTTGAATGTTTATTTTTAAATGTTTCTGAGAATTCAAAAATATGACAGATTTAAAATTAGAAAAAAATTAAATTTTTTTATTTAGAAAAACAATTTGACTTTTAAAAATTGTAAAAATAACTTAATACAAATTCTATTCAGATGCTTAAAAGTAATCTATGCTAGCAAATACTAATAGGAACATATCACCATGACAAATCCCCTTTTGGGAATTCCTCAGGAGCTTGGTAATAACACTAGCCCCATCTCGAGGGAGTGGTATTACCTGAACAGACAGTGCCCTGAAGTGTGAGCACACTCTATTAAATTTTAGCTACCCGTAAAAGTAAATTTAACCTTTTCGACAAAAGTAACTGCAAGTCTAAATCTATAATAATTCTTTCATTTTTGCTACATTAATTTGGAAAATTTATAAAAACTATATAAATTTTAATATTCATAATAATTGTGATTTAGAAAAGATAAAGAAAAAGAGTGGGTGTTTCACCATAGAGCAGTTGTCAGTTTGAGAGTCTCCCAAAACAACCATTAGCAATGTAGTAGCTTTGATTCTCACTGGGTGCCAAACACTTGAGACTTTATATCAAAGTAAGCTAAGCATAGTAAATATTAATAGGAACATATGACCATGGAGCAGTAGCTAGCAAACTAGTATCATAGGCCATTCCAACCGAAGTAAATTTGTTGAGGGATTATTTTTTTTAACTGATAGGATAGTATCAGTAAGTAATATTATTTGATAGAACAGTGAACACAATAGTGTTTCCTTAAATAAGAGAGTATGATTAAATATACAAACAATTAGATATAATTAACAAATTTTATTGCCTAGGCAAATTAAATAGAATACAAAAGGTGAATGAAGTTGTGTGTATAGTATATACATATATGTAAAATTTTTATCAAAGATCATGTGAGACTTACATTTGAGAAGAGTTCTTTATTTGTTGGTTTGATAGAATCAATAAATATGCCTGTTTTTGGTCTAGTAAGCTATCGGTATTGTATAGTGTACTATTCTGTATTGGGCTCAATATCACGAGGTTTGCTGGGGACCAGAGGGGAATGAAATATCTAAACTCTAAAGGAGGCACAGTGGAGTAATGGATAGCAGCTCAGATTGAGGAATCAGAGAGCCGAGTTCAAATTCCAGTCAAATCCATTACATCCACTTACATGCTAATACCCTTGGGAAAGGTATGAATTCTCTTCTTCTACCCCCAGCTATGGGTAAATAGCAGGACAGACCGGGTTCTATAGCCTTTGATGGCAACTGGTCTACTGCAGAAAGAAATGGCAACCTACTGCAGGAAAAAATCTGCCTTGTCAGTCATGTATCGAAAAGATACATGATCACCTAAGCATGTATCATGCATGGCACATAACTGACTGAAACTCTAAGGTATACCTTTTTTTAACATTGTTTACACAAGGCCCGAAGGCCACTTAAGGTAGAACGTTACTGAATGATGTTATTGTATGAGAGTAAGAGGAGGAGGTAAGAAGTGCAGTTTAATGATGTAAAAAAGCGTAGAAATCTTTAGAAATTTTGACCTAGCGGCATAGTTATAGAAATTCAAACCTTCCACTTGATCCCAAGAAAGGAGAGTAAATAGTAATGGTAATTGTAATATTAACTGTTTCCCAATAAGAAAACATTTGGCATTCAAGACTTTCACTATTATGATTCTGAGTGGATATGCACTTCATTAAGATTGTTATTAACGTTTACTCCATCTTAATTAAAAAAAGAAGATAATAATGGTAATGGTAATATTAGTCACTTCCCTATAAACAAACATCTGGCATTCACTGACTGAGAAGCCAGTGCTCCTATGGTTAATTTTTCTTAACTCCCTGACCATCAAGCTGGGATCAAAGTGTATTATCTGTTCTTCTCATCTCTAAAGATAATGGTAATAATAGCTGTTTCCCTACAAGGAAACTTTTGGCATTCATCGACCGAGCAGTCAGTGGTATTCTAGTTACATTTCTTCACTCCCTGGCCATCGGGCTTGGATCAAAGTGTAGTATCTGTTCTCCTCATCTCTAAAGATAATAGTAATATTAGCTGTTTCCCTATAAGGAAACATTTGGCATTGATTGACCAAGCAGCCAGTACTGCTTTTGCTTGAAATTTATAGTCTTTCTCTTAAAACAATTTTTTTCATGAAAATAGATTTCTCAAGTTCAGTAACTGGTATCTCTCTTTTACAGTATTGATGTGGGGAGGTGTCCTTCCTGACCTTTTATTTGAAGTAGTGTGGAATGTCAACATCTTGATTATGTTATTATTTTCTCTTAGAGTTACATGTGCTATCCATTTTAGTTATTGCTGCTATTGGTAGTCCTCAAGTGATGTGGTTTCTATTATTTGGTAGGGAAGAAAGAAAAAAATGGTCTTTTTTTTAAGCAGGACTTGACTATAGGTAAGCATGTTAAACTTTTTGTCCTGCTGAAAATAGTTGTTATTTAACATTATAATCCCAGCAGGAACTGTTAACTTAAAGGCTAGTTGGTTTTGTTCATCTCCTTGAAACAATTCAGTGTTCAGGCAGGGTCATTAGAAGTATTGAGTTGAAATAGATTTTAGAAGGAACCAGAAACCCAATCCTAAATAGGGAACAAGAGATAAACCTCTACTCCTGTTCAAAAGACTGGAGAGGAGTGTGATCTGGATGACAGGAAAACATATTTTTTCCTACTGGAATAGGAAAAAAAATAATTCCAGAATAAAATCAAATGCCAGAAGTACACAGTTGAAGAAACAAACAAGAAACAAAGGACAAACCCCCAGACCTGCTCAAAAAACAATAGACGAGTATGAACCAGATGATAGGTGAATGAAACCACTCCCATTGACAGAGGGGTAAAAATAATAACAATTAGTGAATAAAAATTTGGCATTCAGGCAGAGACACCAGGAGCATGGAGTTGAAGCAGACCCCAGAAGGAACCAAAAACACAATTCCAAGCAGGAAGATGTAAATAAATAAACAAAATTATGGAGATTAGCTCTATATATATGTTAGGGTAGAGTTAGTTATGGAACTGACAGTATGATATTATCTATTAAGTTTTAACTTAGTTCAAATATCCTTTATCCAAATAAAATCGAGCAGGGAATTAATATTAATTGAATTACATACAAACAAGTTTAAATTTTGGTCCGACTGTTTAGGCTAGCAAAAGATGATTATAAGCCAAAATATACAAATACTTGTTTAAAAATGAATACACTTAAATAAATAAAATCAAGTATGGAATAAACAAAATAAAATTAAGAAGACAATATAAGAAAACTCCTCTGTGTTGTCTTTCATGGAACATCATCTGCATCACATGATTATTCAGCCAAAAGGGGTCATTAGCAGAAGTTATTCAACAGACAAGTGGGAGTAATCCCACAAGTTCAATTCTCACTTAATCTAAGCTTACTTAAGATCTAGTTTGCTTCATTGTGGAGTAATAGTTAAGAAGCTAATCTCACAGATCATTACTACTGTAGTCAGTTTAATTCTCACTGGGTGCCTCATACTTGTTTTTTTCTTTTTTAGCTTTGTTTAGTAAATATGGAAAAGAAAAGCTGTATATCTTAAAAAAAGATTTTTTTGCAAGACTGTGCACAGATTTATTGCTGATGAAATACTTTAAAAAATCTTCCTTAATTTTTTTTGAAGAAGGAACAGAAACCAACTAGATCTTTTCCAAAATAAACTTTTTTTATCCAAAGTTATAAAAATTAATTTAAAAAGAAAAAACAGCAAACATGGATAAACATGTCAAAAGACAATTTTTCTCATGACACTGCTTTTTTAATTACCTTCATTTTTTAAGCAATGTTTTGTTTTAAAAAGCGATGATTAGAATTGGAATAAAACCTAAACATATATGGTAATGGATAGTGGCTCAAATTGAGGAAATCATAGAGCCAAGTTTGAATTCATTATGTTCAATTGTGTGCTAATACCCTTGGGAAAGGTGTGAAGCCTCTTCTAAGCCCCGCCCCCCGCTATAGGTAAATAGCTGGATAGACCGGGTTCTATAGCTTTGGATGGCAACTGGTCAACTGCACTGTATGAAAAAGATCTGCCTTATCAGTCATGTATCAAAATATACATGATTGCTTAAGCATGGCACATAACTGACTGAATACATTTTATTAAAAGTAAAACTAATGCAATGCAGTATTTATCATTTATCAAGAAATAAATGTGAAAACAATTTTTTAGTTATAAATTTAAATTAAAATATGTGAAGCAACTATAATGCAATCCTTATTTATCATTTTATAAAGTTTGAGTCAATTGGCAATTAGCAAATGTTTTGCCAACCATTCCAATAAATAATACAATTAATAAATTTTTATTGTCAATTCTCAGGAACAAAGAGAATGTATAAATTCATTTTCATATGTTTAGGTTTTATTCCAATTCTAATCATCACTTTTTAAAAGTGAAGGTAGTTAAAAAAAAAAGTGGTGTCATGGGAAAAACTGTCCTTTCGACACTCCGTTTTATTGTGGACATTTATCCATGTCTGCTTAAAATTTTTTTTTTTTCATCTGACTTAATGCAATCATCATAATTTTAAAAAAATTCTTTCTTGATCAGACAGAGAATTCTTCAGTACACATGTGGAACTGGGATTTAAAAACAAAATACTGAGTTATTGCCCTTGAATTGCAGTAAACCTTTATTCACTCACTAAACTTTTTTGTTCTACTGTTTGTTCTTTCTATTTCAAATAGTTTTTTTTTTATCCTGTCACTTAAAAATTAAATTATTATTGTACTGCAGAATTGCCATTTTCTAATGTTTTCTTTAATGTATGCTTTAATATGCTCCCTGTTATCTTAGAGATGTTTCTGATTTTAAAAATAAAATATACTTGTTTTGTCAATGTTTTGTTCTGCTTATGTATTCTTAGTATTTCAGCTATCCTCTAACTCATTATCTGAAATATATACATGCAATAATGGCATCGTAATTTTATAGGAACTGGTTCTATAAAGACAGGTAATCTTTAGGAACCTATTCTGCTTACTTTCTTTTCAATCTGAGAATGGAAAGAAATCACTTTATAGTATCAAAAAGAATTTTGATAATTTAATAGAAAACATTTATTAAGATATCTCCAAATTGAAATTCTGTTCTCATCATATTTCTTTTCAGAAGTAAGATGTTTTTGACTCTAGTTTCATCAGCTGTGTTATGGTTTATCATTAGTGAGTTCAGATTTATAAATACTTCAGTTGCTACTTTTGAGGATTTTTTTCCAATATTTTAGGGATGCTTTAAAACAATGCCTCCTATTTATTTCCATGGAAACTACAACAGATACAGGGAGCATAATAACACTTTTGGATTGAGCAAGTAAGTTTTCAGCTACAAAAATCTATATTTCCACAACTGGCTTTTCATTTTTACCAGTAATAATTATGAGGCTGTACAGAGCTACCTGAAGTGTGATTTGACATACACATAACTATCGCCACATTTACTGTAACACATTAGCCATGGCCTGTGTTCATATTTACTATTTGGTTTCCATAAATGTTCATTAAGCATTGAGGAATATCAATGACTGTTATTTTTCTCATGTGAAGGAATTTTTCTTTTCTTTATACACACATTCATGTCAGATATTATTTTCACAGACACATAAACAAGTCAAGAAATAATTTTGCTATCTGATAGGAAGGTTTACCAGCTACAGCCATACCACAAATAGGAGATATTACTTTCAGTATGACAAGCAAGGAAATAAAGCCATTAAAACAAAATGATTTTACTGAATGTGAGAAAATATGATAAAAAGAAAATATTAAGGAGAGAGAAATAAGAAAAGCAAGAAAATGGAATAGAGTAAACACACAGACACATATACATCTATTCAAATAATAGAGGGAGGAAGAAATGCAAACATATCAGAAAGGGATGAGAATAATTAAAAAAGATCTTATTGTCTAAAACTGGTAAAAAAAACAGTTGGTAATCATCCAGCAAATAAAGGGAAAAATTATCAAAGTTGTTTATTATGAAAAACAGTTGATGGTGTCTCAGTAATTCAGAAAAAAAAAGTTGTATGTGTGGCGATGTATAATCATTTGATTAAATACTTCTTTTTCTTTCTTATGCTCTCTCTTTATTTCTTATAATTACCAAAGCCATTAATAAAGTTTATTTTGAAAAACAGTCAATGGTACTCACTAATTCAGAAAAAAAAATGTGTGTGTGTGATGTATAATCATTTGATCAAATACAGACAAACCTCTCATCTATCGACCCCCCCCTCAACAGACTTTGGATGCAACGGACAAAATCTGCAGGAAAAAAAAACTTCCAAATCGTCTGTGATGTATTTCAAAATTTGCGGGCTTAGCGGAACAATTCATATTAGTTCTCAAAGTGACTGCTTGGTGGCAGGCCTTTCAATTGTAAACAAAGATGGATATACAGTATATAAAGTATGATACATTAGCACGTGTGAAAAAGTAGCTGTGAGAAATCTATTATTTTGATTAATATATCTATATTAAGTATATGTTTATTCATGCCATATATACATATTTATAGTATTTACATTATGATCATAACGACTGGCAGTTACTATAGTGATAACTCAAAAACAATCCCTTTCTATTGATGGACAATTGGCTTTAATGGACCACCCATCCCCGCTATTAGTCCATTGATAAGTTTGTCTGTACTTCTTTCTGTCTATATTTCTGAGATGAGGTATTGTAACTATTTACACTATTTACTTTGTTCGGACAGTCGTCCTCATCTTTATTGCAATATTCACATTTTAGCCGTTGTACACTCCAGCCTTCTCCAGGTGATATACGTTGGAATTTCAAACTAAGTGATTTATTTAGTTCCATGGGGTAGAGTGTTCTAGTTTCACATGCCATGTAACTCAACTACTCCGAGTTTTTGCTCACCTCTGCTGTGGCCACGTATTGAGCTCTCAGAAATATAGACAGATCCTGAGGAAGGTTGGAGTGTACAATGGCCGAAACATTGTGAATTGACAATAAAGATGAGGACAACAGTCTGAATAATGTAAATAGAGTAAATCCTTTCTTTTTCTTTCTCATAATTATCAAAATCATAAATAAAGTTTATTTTGAAAAACAGTTAATGGTGTTTCACTAATTCTGATGAAAAGTTGATGAAATATATGAAAAGGTTGAAAAGTGGATGAAATATATCTCTCTTATATCATTTTTAAAAGAACAGATGCAAAAGTAAGCATGTGTGGTTGAAGAAATAGGACTTAATATAAACTTGGAATTGAAATGAATGCAATGATGTCACCTAGCTTGAATCCATCATAAAAAATTCAAAATGTAGAATTAATAAATTCTAAACACTTCTTATACTTTGTGTATGGATAAGTTAAAAAAATTCAGATAAGGAAATTGAACATCGGACAGGTTTCACCTGGGGTACTTTTCCAAACACCATAACCATTTAGTAAAATACCACTCTCCCTCATTTCATTTCCAAAAGAACAGATGCAAAATTGAGTATATCATTCTTTACTAAGTATTCCAAAGACATTTTTTTAATCATTCCTTGATCAGTTTAAATTGGCAGCTGATAGCAAAAAATGACCAATCTGTTGTTAACTGGAGCAAGGAATGGCTTGATAATTTTAATGCCTCCAAAATGAAACTGCTCTTTATTAATCATCTCAGAGACCTCTTTCTACCTTCTATCAGCATGGCTGATGCTAACCTCCAGGAGAGTGCCTTCTTGGGCAAAATGTTCTCTGCTGACATGAAATGGAAAGATTATATTGAATTAATTGCTAATTCTGCTGCTAAGAAATTTGGTTCAGTGTTGTGCTAGACATTTTTCTCTCCAGAATCTGTCTTACATATTTATATCTACAATTCATCCATGCTTTAAATATTGTCTGGTGCTCCTGCTATATATTTAGCGATTCTTGATAAAATCCAAAGAATCTACAATGTTATTGGTCCTGACCTGGCATCTCGGCTTCAGTTACTTTCCCACCGCCATAATGAAGCTTCCCTTGCCTTTTCTATAAATACTTTCATGGTAATTGTTCTGATGAACTTTCCACTGTGGTACCTAAACTTTATGAATTTAAGTGCAGTACTAGATTGGCGGCAGGTTCTCATCAATTCACAGTTGAATTGGCTTGATGTAACTGTATGTTCTATGCTAACAGTTTCTTTTATCACTCTCTTCCAACTTCTTGCTTTCAAGCCACCTATGATCTCCAAAAATTTAAATGCAATGTCAGTCATTATCTTCTTTTGATTCCTCTTCTTTTATTGTACTCATTCATTAATAATGTTTTTCTTTTTCTTATTCTTTCATTCAGTAACCTCTTGTGCCTTCGTGACATTACTGCCATGTTTGGAGTGAAATGATTAAAAACAAAAAAAATTCACCTCAAGTAAGGCAATAAAGCCACGACTGAATGTGAAAGAATATGAAAAAAGAAAACATTATTAACGAGAAAGACGAATAAAAGAACTGGAACTTAGAAAACAGGAGATAACGATTAACATTGTGTTTAAATTTTTAAAAATCAAAGTAGACTAGAAAGCAAGAAGCTGGAAGAGATTTCCACAACCGAGAAGTGTGAGAGAAGAAACTGTTAGAATAGAACTTATGGTTACATCTATCCATTTAAAGTGTATGATGATAAAACCTAACTGCCAATCTAGTACAGTGTAACCCGGATATAAGAGAGTTGTCGGGACCGGAGAAGAAGTCTTATATCCGGGTTTGGCCTATTTTTTTTAGGTAAGTATGGCTCTAATTTGGGACCAGAGAAAATCTATCTTATATCCGGGTTTCTCTTAAATCCGGGTTACACTGTATTACTTTTTCAATTGTATAGAAATACCCAAATGGAATAAAACTCATGAAAAGTCACACAAAGCTGACATTTTTGAAACACCCACACAAATCCAAATTCTCATCCCATTTTATTTTGGTTAAAATACCAAAATTAAAATTATATAAAAAAAATAGCCAAGACAGATTTTGTTATATCACTAATGTTTTATTTTATAAACTGATGATAAAGAGAAAATATTTTAATAGATGCAATCATGTAATGTAACGACCAATAAAATGATAATTTTTAAAAAATATCTTTTAAGAGTAATGAGGTATGAAGCACATTTTTGAAGCTGTTAGTGTTAGTGAAAAAAAAAAATACCCAAGTTCATGGTTTTATTAGGAATTTCATATTTTCAGAAGGAAGCAGAGAACATTTTTAAGGACTAAACACTCCTCACTTAAAATAAAGATCTGTAAATATTATTTTTCAATATTGGCATTCTTGTTCTTGTGCCACTACTGTGCAGCAAGCAAAAAGAAAGACTTCAAAACAGGGTTGATATCAAGGAAAGAAAAGGAACTCACTCCAACACCATAAATCATGAAACACACTGTCTTCCATAGATCATAGCTAATTGCAATCTTTTCTCAACAGCTGCTGGCAATGCACTAGCTGCCTCTTCAAGCAAATCCTTAAATACATGCTGAACTCGTGAATACTCAACAGCCAATGGCATTATAAAAATTACACTTACACTTTTCTCCTTGCAAATGTCCACCTACATGTAAAGCATAATTTTCCTTCTAGCCTAGTTGGCAACACAGGCTAGAGATCACAGCCTGCCATGCTATTTTATTCATAGCTGGGTGAGGAGAAGAAAGGGATTTATGGATTTACAAAGCCATACACATTTTAAGTGAAAATACATGTCATTAAAAAAAAAAAAAAAATCACCTATTACAGCATTCAATATTCCCTTGATATTGTCATAAAAATTGAAGATTTTTTTTAAAAATATACCCCAGTTATTTCCTGGCTATTTAATAATACTAGCTTAAATGAACTGTAGCTGACTCTGATCATGTGTTTGAATTTCATAGTTGTGTTATCATATCCTTCTATGGAAACAGATAAGAACTTTAAGTGAAATTAACAATAAGGATACTGCAATTGAGAGGCTTTGAAAAAGAATGCAGTGGAAAGGGAAGTAGTATTAATAATGCAGTATGCTAAAGGATAACTTTGTTACATATTCCTATCCAATTTTGAAGCCTTCTTATAATGAAATGAACAAAAATGAGATATTTCATGTTGGTGTTGAAGATTTTACAAGTAAATTAATGCAGTGCCTGATATCGAAAAATAAGATGCTACTGGTATTGCTTCCAAAATTTAAAATTTTGTATTTTTACTTGGGCTTGAAAATTAATTATATGCACAAGAGAAAAAGGCAATCCTTATAGATATGAACAGATAAATATGAAAGAATAAACAATATATATATATACAGAACCAGATTAATTCCTTTTGATCTTGACTAATGCTGAAGTCAATGACGACCCGAGGGCAGGTACCCAAAGACCCATCAAATCTTCATTACATCAAGAGAGGTAGTGTCCGAAACTCACCCTAATGTTTGTGGTGGTAATAAAGGAATTAAATTAACCAGTCAGGTTCTGGTTGACTCAAACCATGGCACCAAGAATTAGGTGATAGTTATGCTTTTGTACCAAATACAAATACTGCCTGGAATAGTCATACTGGCAGGAAATCTTCAAATCATTAATTAAGTATTCCTGATCAAATGAACATTCCTTTAAGAATTTTTATAGAAGTTTAATAAACATAAAAGAAAATAATCGGGCCGCGGAGAAAATTATTTGACATATTTTACAAGTAAACAAATATATACTGACTGCAGCCTAATACATTTAGACAATAAAAACAAGTTAAAAGTTACCGAAATACAAAGTCACTTTCAGTGTAATAAAACAAATGAAAGTATACAAGTAGGTACCTCCAAAACCATGAACACTGTTGACGTGGAGAAAAAAAAAAATATTGATAGCTCCAGTTTTTAAAAATTTACCAAAAATCAGAGAATTATTGGATTTCACTGAAATTTTCATCATCTATTCATTAATGAATGAACTTCATATTGAATTTTTTTATTTTATTTTTAAGTTATGTGGAAGTACTTTTTTCAGGTCATTTATGCTCCACACCTTTAACTCATGACTAATCTGCACTAGTGAATTTTGATATTCCTAAGTCCCCAAAAGGGTTGTATCAAAAAAAAAAAATATATATATATATATATATATATTATATTTAATATTGAAAATATGGTCTGGAATCTTAAGAAAAGAATTCAAGAAAAAAACTGAAAAATTATTTTTGTTGAAAATTGCTGATTGGAAATAAAATATACTGTGTAGGTTTTGTTTCCACAGAATAAAAAAAAAAAAAAAACTCTGATGAATATTTTTGTTTGTGAATAAGTGACAGTTTTACAACATGATTTTCTTGGTTGTTGTTGATAAACTTGATATAAAATAAAAAATGTTTAAAGAATTGGAAAATGTAAAGTTTAATGCCATTTTCGCATGTGAACATTTTAAAAATAAACTTAATTTTTTTTTCTTTCACTTTACAACTGTTTGATTTTTCTTATTCTACAGAAGATCAAAAATGAAAATCAGAAATAAAATTCTGAATTATGTCTCTTCACATAAAAATAATGACCCATTTCCAAGCCTCCGAAAAATTATTGAAAATTCAGACTAGTCTGTTCATGCTGATAGTATTTTTGACTAAAATGCTTATCATTAAAATGTCAGGAATACTTCGGAATCATAATGATCATAAAGAAATCAGTTGGTTAGAGGGTTGTAAGTTACAACCCTTTTTAACCTGAAACTATAACTGACCTGAAAAATATTTCCACTAAGTTTTTTTAATAGGACTTCCTGCATATTTTATTATTTGAGTCATAGCACAAAATTTTGAAAATGGGAGCAGGGTTGTAAAATTAACAATTGTTTGACCATATTGACAAATGAGGACATATCCTGTTAGGGAAAAAATATTTTTTGTTAACTTTTTAAACAAAAAAAAAAAGTAATATTTTTTTACAAAGTTTAATTAATTCTTAAATGTACTGTTTTTCTTCAAAACAAATCTCTGTAACAGATATAGGTTTTTTTTTAAAGCAATATCTCTTTTAAAAAGTTCTCTTTTGTCAGCATCCATCAAATTCACACTCTCATTGAAATGGGCAGAAGTGAGTTTGTTTTTATACTTTCTTGTTTTAAAAATTTTTTATGAGCATAAAATATTTTTCTTTCTTCACAGATTAAGTTCCAAATAAAAACAAACAAACACATTTTAGCTTCCATGAAGACATTTAAATTATTTAAAATCCGTTTTTTTTTTTAGCTTCTTTTTTTTTAAGCCCATCATTGAGGTACCCAGCATACAAGAGACAAAGTTTCATAAAATTAAAAAAAAAAATGAAGTAAATAAAAGCAAAAACCAGAGTGTTAGTGCTAAAAATTAACACTGTTAAATATTGTGATGCTGCTCCCTAAATTTATTCTAACCAAAATGGACAGGTGTTGGTTACCACTCACACACAAAAAACAAAACAAACCCGACTCTGGTTTCGGCACGTGAGATTGTCACTCAAAAACTTGATACACAATTGCTTGGAGCTGTAATAATATTTACCTTAAGCCCGTATTTAGTGGCGTGATTAGTCATGTGATCAACCACTACCATAAAACGGACTAAAAGCAAGATAAAATATTTTTCTTCTGGAGAAGTGCCTTAGTGTAAATAAAAATTAGTTTAAAAAGCTTATTCAGCACAACATCTAGAAAATCATGTTTATTAACTTTTTAAAATACTTTCTACTTTTACTTTATCAGAAGAATGAAATACCTTCTTATTATTTTTTGACTTTTCTTTCACTTTTCTTTTCAGGGACTTTGTTTCGTAAGGTTGCTTTTTAATTACAAAAAAATATTTCAAAGAGGGATGATAAATACCTTCACTTTTTTTTTTTTTTTTTTTTTAAAAAAGAAAAAAAAACAAAAAAACAGGTGATTAAAATAAATCAGTCTCACTTGGCCGGGGTATAATGTACCCAACCCTATTTGGATTGCAATTTATAAAAAATAAAAATGAAACTAAGGAAGCTAATTGTCTTTTAAAAGAAAATTCTAATTTTCTTAAAATAACATTTTTTACAAAGCATATTCTAACTAACGATAAGTAATTATTCTCCTTTCAATTCATTTTACCATATGAGAACTAGAGAGAAAAATAAGTAAGTGTTTTGAGTTAATTGGCGGAAAAGGTTAAAAAAAAAGAAAAAAAAAAAAAAAAATGAAATTATGACAGTCCCAACAAAAATCCTCCAGCAAAAACAGATGCCAATAACATGTTATCTTCAATAAACGAATGAGAAGTTGATGTCAGTTTACTGGCGAAGGATGCCTCCTTTGTATCCTTCATAACAGCTTTTCGAATCTTTTGCGCATTTTCTCTCAGTTTTTTCCAGTTAACATTGACATATCCCTGATGATGGGCCACTTGAAGCAAAAGTAGGCTGGTGCCAACGGTTGCAGCAGCCATCTTTCCGACTTTGGCAAAAAGAAGACCAAAGCACCACCCGGATAATCCACCAATTAAGGTCTGGTTAGTCACAGACATCTTAGAGGCATCCTTTAATAAGTTCTCCATCCATTTGTGACTTGGCGATAAATATTTGGTAATTTCCATTACTTCATATTCTTCACCTGTAGTGGTTGTTGTTGTTCTTATCGTCGCAGAAATGGCTGCCATCCGTGGTAAGAAAATGACAAAAAAAAATCAAGTAAATATTTAAAAAGAGGGAAAAAATAAAATAAACAGTTTGTTAATTCCCTGAAAAATAATAAATGCGATTAAATCTGAAAATTGTGACTAACTGCTGAAATAGATTTGGAACGTAGAAGTGATAGAAATAGTGTCGGGTGTGTCTCTCTTCTTCTGTTTTCCTTCTTCTTGAGATTGTTTTTGTTTTGTTTTTGTTGTGGTGTTTATTTTTGATAATATTGCCATCTGAAATAAAACTATATTTTTAAAAAATAAAAAAAAATCTCTTACATTATAATAGCTCAAAATAAAGTTTCAGAGAATTTACGATAAAACATATCCGCATTAAATGAGAATGACGTCATCATTGACCTTTGTACTTTAACCTTTCTTTCTTCTTTCAAGTGACGTATTTTATTTTTTCATATTAATGTTCACCCAATATAAGGCCCAAAATCTACTAGGTAGAGAGTTACGTTGTGGTGTTGTATGAGAGTATGATAAGGCAAGAAATGAAGTTCTTGAGGTTATGCAGAAAGATAACGGTTCCGTAAACGAAGAGGTCATGACTGTAGTAGTGTTTTTTTGGGGGGAAAACCACCTGCCGGGTGTCTGTTCTACAATGTAGCAGTTCTTAGGAACAAGCTATCCAAGTGGAACTTCAAAAATTTTAACTTTTTTTTGTATATAATTTTTTCGGAGGTTCATAATTATTTATCTGAAATTAAGAATAAGTGGATACATAATTTTATTAATTTAAGTGTTTGTTCTTTAAAATTGTATATTCGTTTTTGTTCCTTATTTAAAAGAGAAATAGAAATCTTTTTGTAACTCACCTAAAAAAAACAGTTTTGTTTTTATAGCTAGGGCCATTACTCTGTAAAAATCAGAGATTTATTTGACATTGTATTGATATTATAAACAGGATCCCCACTTCTAAATCGATAAGAAGTCAATATTTTTAGTTTCTGACAAGTGTCTTGGTCCAAGTAAGGTCCAAAGAACACAATTCTACAAAAGTTCGGTATATTTAAATAGTTTGAAATTTTTAAAACATTGACAAAGTCATTCATCAACTGATTTAACCTCTATTATTGATGAAAAATAAAAACAACAAATTTAATAATCAGTTAAAAATCCAATATTTGCCTTTGAGTTATATTTCAAAATAAATTAGTAAATTTCAGGATTGATTAACTGAATTTTGTCTCTATCAAAAGTACTTTTTGCTTAAAATATAGTGCAAACAACATTAATTTATGCACAGTAGCACCTGAGCTATCATCAAAATTAGAGGTAAAAATAGTAGTCTTCTACTGTCACCCCCACTTAATAATTAAACACAAAAATACATATGTAAAACTGCATTAAGTACAGAGAACAGGAACTACTGGACTCAGGAAATTGCTATTGTTTATATTTAAAAATAAATTATCTTTAAACCTACATAACTAACAATTTATGAATATAATTTTTTTAGTTCTATGGGTTTATGTAATTTAGTAGAATGAATAATTTTATTTTTTATGCTTCAATTAGAGTGTAGGAAATTCTGTCATTCAGGTTGTTTTATATTAAAAATCTGAACATCTGAATTCCAGACAATAATAAAATAAAGAAAACCTGGTAATACCTGTTAAATAAATCATTTGTATTTACAAACATATGTGCATGAATTCAAAAGAGTCAAAAAAGGAGTAAAATAGTCTTTACTTGAGTTAAAATCTTTGGGTAGGTGGTTCGCAGAAAAAGCTATGGTTTAGAAAAGACCTTCAGTAGTTGGTCCTCATTAAAAAGCTATGTTTGAGAAAAGACATTGATCATCAGCAAAGATTCACTGCCCATTGCTGTTGTTGGTGGTGATAATTCATTTGAAGTCACCAACATATGTTTCTTTCAGCACGTACTGGGGAGAAAGAAAAAGCTATGTACACACATCTTTTCTTGTGTTCAAACAGCTTGAAGCCAGTCACATCTCTGCTCCTGAAAGTTGAAATCTGTGTTTCTTTTTTTTAAATCATATCACCCTATGCAAGGCAGTAAAACTAGTAAGACACAAGAGGGTACTGAGTGTGAATGAATAAGAAAAAGGAAACATTATTATGGAGTGAAAACAATAAAAGAGTAACCAAGAAGACAGTAGATAATGATTGACATTGCATTTAAAATTTTTGAAGATTAAAGTTGGCTGGAAAGCATGAAGCCAGAAGAGAGTTCCTCAAACAAGAAATATGAGAAAAGAAACTTTTAGTATAGAACTTATGGTTACATCAAGCCAATTCAACTGTGAATTGATGAGAACTTGCTGCCAATATAGTACTGCACTTAAATTCTAGGTACTAAAGTGAAGAGCTCATTCAAAGAGTTACCATAAAAGTATTTATAGAAAAGGCATGGGGAAGCTGCATTATGGTGGTGGGAAAATGACTGAAGCCAAGATGCCAGGATAGGACTAATAATATTGCTGATTATTTGGATTTCATCAAGAATTCTCTAAATATACAGCAGGAGCACCAGAATAAATGTGGTAGCAATATTCAAAGCAGGGATGAATGGTAGGCTTATAAGTATGTAAGATTGATTCTGGGGAGAAAAATTGTCTAGCATGATACAATGAACCAACTTTATTAGCAGCTGACCTAGCAATGGATTCAATAAAATCTTTCCACTTCATGTCAATCAAGAATGTAAGCCTGAGAATGCACAGTCACTCTCCTGAAGGTTAGTATCAGTCATGCTGATGGGAGACAGGAAGAGATCTTTCAGGTGATTGATAGAAGTTTTGTTTTGGAGGCATTAAAATTAACAAGCCATTCCTTGCCCTAGTTAACAACAGACTGTAAGTCATTTTTGAGATCAGCTGCCAATTTGACCTTATCAAACTGATCAAACTGACTATGGACACAGGAGTAAATGGTTTTGCCATCAGTATAGATATCAAGTTAAGAACTGATGTCATCAGGAAGGTCATTGATGAAAATTAAGAACAAAGTAAGCCCAAAGATATATTGCAGGCTTCAACACTTTGAGGATATACTTATGCTCCTGGTACATTTGACCCACAAACAATTTTTGTTGGACCTGTTATAGTCCAAAAGAAAAATAAAACATAGAATTTGAACAAAGAAATATTAACAAATATATTGACAGGACATTTTACAAAAGAAAAAATGAGAAATGAAATTAAATGTGAAGAGTTCAAAGCAACCTTCAGTGTCTGTTGTTGAGGTACTTACAATTTTGCAGGAGTGAAAAGAATACATCTTTTCAAAATAAAGTCATGGAGAAAGAGATTGATTCTTTAACTCACACCACCTGTAATTATCATCAGGGGTCACTAATTCAAAATCTCTCTGCCTGTGATTATCACCAGGGGGCGATAATCCAACAGATAGAGCCCTGGAAGACACCTGCATTAGTATAAAAAAATCTAGAAAATTCAGGATTTCATTTTGTGATTTGATAAGAAAGACTGAATCAGTTCCAAAATTTATCTGGAAATATCGTAGCCTTTCAACTTATGAAGAATACAATGTTACATTCTTCTTAAAACCATATCTTCTGAGTCATACTACACTAATTTCCACCACTGGCTGGATGTGAATGCTCTAAAACTCAAGATTGAACTAAAAATTCCATGAGCTGTACATAGGCTTCACACATAGCTTTCATTTTTACTCACATATTCAAAGAAAAATACACTCCAGAATTTCCACCCATTAGGACCCACTCCTGTCTAAAGAAACAAAATAAAAACTGGAGCTGATCTGAGCCTAAGAAAAGGAAAAAAGCCTATCAAAAGGACATCTTTGGCAGTCAGACAGCACAACAGACTGGATTCACAATGCTCATTGGAATGCTATCTCCCATCTCCAAAAGACAAAGGCCGTCACCTCAGTAAATCACAACTCACCCTCCGTCTTCTATCATATGCCTCTGTGGATGACTTTTACAATTCTACTTATCTCTTTCTTTCAATGAGAGACATTTACACTGATTTACCATTTGTTATATTTTTATGTTAATACAATTGTTTATTTCTTAAACCTCCGTTGTTTCTTCTTTGTTCTGTCACCATATACTTAAGATAACAACAAGAAGTTTTTCCCAAAAGTAAGGTTGAGAAAAATAGTTTTCTCTGATTAGTCAACTATTTCACATGGTGATGTTAATTTCTACACAACTAGAATTTTTTGAAACACGCTGATGCATGTTGAAATCCTCACAGTATTTAGTATTCTTGAATTTATCACTAACATTTTCTGTCGAGATTTGCAAATTCTAGATTTAATTCAATTTCACAAATCGATGAAATTTGAATAAACTGATTTGCTTGGAAAAATACTTTGACAAAAACCCTGTTTCATGGTTTAATATTTAATTTAGTTTTATAGGACTTCATGGTAAACAATATTTTTTAAGAAAATTTATTTTTTCTTTTTCTCTTTTTAATAGCAAAGGATAAATTCTTACGGTTTCTTACTCTTGAGCATGCAACATACAATGGGCAATGTGTAAATATTTCTTTCTGGAGCCAAATTCCAACTTTTTGAAGTTTTTGGCCTTGTGATTTGTTTATAGTTCTTGTAAATGCAGGATGAACTGGAAACTAGATTCTTGTATATAAAAAGAAAAGATATGCAAAAGACAATATTGCATTTTTATTAAATAAGTATTTGTTATTTTAATCAATAAATTGTTTTTAAAATTGTATGTTAAATAAAACATTTAATTTTTCCCCCAAAATTAATGAAAATTTATTGTACTGAGCTATACATCCTAGTAAAACTAACTGTACTTTGTAACCCCTTACCAGTTTGCACTTCTCCCCAAAATTTGGTTTTGATCAGCCTATTTTAGATGGTGTGATGGGCTGATGGACTAATAGAAGTCGCAGAATTTTATATATATATATATATATATATATATATATAAAATAAAATAAAAGGCTCAAACGCTAATATTCCATGGTTATAATTTATTACATTGGAATCGTAATCACAATCCAATTCATCAGACCAACAAATTCAAAATATATTTAAGCAGCATATTTTCATTCAAGCAGGTTTGGTTAAATAATTTAGACATATTATATCTATTTATTTTAGTTTTAATCCTTTCGAGTCTATGAATTAATTTCTTGGTGGATGTAGAAAATTGATAAAAAAAATACCAAAATTTTGTTTTAAATGATTTTTATTTTCCTAAGTACTTTTAATCTCATCTGAGAACATCTTCAGTGGGTTAAAATATGTGGATGTGTATACAGTAGCTCCATAAATTCAAAATATAATTTTTTTCACTGTTCATTTACACCATTTCAAATTTAAAGTTTTTTCTCTCAGTTATGCAAGGGAGGTAACTTTTGTAATTTTTTTGAAAATAAACTTTTTTAGTTATGATACTTTTATTTAGTATTTTTATATAAAACTTTTCTGCTACAAGCATTTAATAACTTTATTGCTATACTCATAGTTGACTTTATTTTTGGCCACAATTATATAAAGAGCTTGAAAAGATTAAAACTAAAATAAATAGACATAATATGTCTAAGTTATATATATATAATATAAGATATATAGATTGTCTGTCATTGGATAGAAAATAAAGTTTTTGTGTGTTTTAATATAGTATCATGTGGGCATGTAATTGTGTTGGAAATAAGGTTTATTTCCTATAGGAATATAAAAGAGAAATTAATTGAAAAAATTCTTAAGTGAAACTTTTGAGTTTTACTCATTACATTTTTTTAATTATTTTCTTATATATTTGATATTATAAAATATTTTGTAATGGAGGAGAGCTATGGAAGAAAAGTTTATTCTCCCATTTGTATTTTCCCCATTATGAGCATTATTATATCTGACCTGTGATAAAATAACACCATACTTCACAGACAGAATGGAATAACTGAAAGGAATAATGAATGACAAACATGCTTTGTTCTCAGAGAGACTTTTACATCACTAAGACACACACAAAACTATATGTACATATATACAAATGTCTCATATGGAGAATAATATATCACATATATTTATACAGAAAAGCAGAGTGTAAGGAGAAACAAAAAAGAAGGGTCTTACATATAATATGGAGATACTCCTGTGTCTGGAGAAGCCATGTTTAGGATTCCAGATTCAAACGGGCCAGATATATCTATTTCCCAGTGAGTTTTGGCTTTTACCCAAATTGAGGACTGCGAGCTGGAGTTTCATTCTATAATTGGGAAATAGACAAAGAGACAATCCATGCAATAGAAACATCTCTTTCTCATCTGTTCCAAAGAAGGCCAAGTTCATTTTATCTGCAAGGAAGGTGATGGTCTCAGTTTTTTGGGATGCAAAAGACATTGTGTTTATTGATTTCTAAAAGGACCACACCATCAATGGTGAGTTCTATGCCAACCTGTTGAGGCAGTTAAGAAAGGCTATCAAGTACAAACAACCAGGAAAACTGACAAAAAGGGTCTTGTGTCATCAGAACAATGTGTGTGACTGTGGCTCTGATCTGGTTGATCATGCTATTCTCCTTTCAGCCACCTCTGACTACCATCAGTTCCTCAATATGAAAAAACACTTAGCTGGGAACCAATATCACAGTGATGATGATGTTCTATCTCCTGTTGATGACTTTTTTGACCAACAGAATGAAAGCTTTGCCAATGATATCCAAGCACTGTAACATTGATTGAAGAAGTGTATGGACCACAAAGGCACTATGCTGAAAAATAAACCTCATTTGGTCACACATGAAAAAAAAGTTATGAAAAAAATCATTAAAATAATTTTCACACTTGAAAATGACATTAACCTTTATATATTTTGATTCTTGAAACAAGTCTTTATTTAAACAATCCCTTGTAAAGAACAAATGGTTGAATTT
The DNA here is from genome assembly GCA_963932145.1 of Acanthosepion lycidas. Lineage (NCBI taxonomy): Eukaryota > Metazoa > Mollusca > Cephalopoda > Sepiida > Sepiidae > Acanthosepion > Acanthosepion lycidas. The sequence continues at coordinate 28,314,483 of OZ010615.1, read as the reverse complement.
TCATAATTGAACTAAATAAAATTGCAAGTAAATTTTAAAAAAATCAATATTGAATGTAGATCTTTTTCTTTGTCTAATCTGAAAAAAAATAATATTTTGTAAGTACAAACTCTTAACATAAATTATTTTTTGACTTTTATTGGTTTATTGTTGGTATGGCTCGGGATGAACTTTCAGCATGTTCATAGTTGATATTGCATTGTTTTTTTATTATTAAAATAATATCTTCAAGGATTTTCCTGTATAACTGCAAAAACAAATTTTCAAACATCACCCCAAATTTAAAGTGCTCATGATATATTGAAAAATAGGGGTATAAAACTGACCCCTCCAAAATATTTCCACAAGATTTTCTCAAATAATAACCTTTTCAATACAAAATTCATCCATTAATGAAGAAATATTGAAAATTTATCTCAGATATTAGGTTGGTGCAAAAATAATGATGTAATAATGTCGTTTTTTGATGTATTTTTTAACATCAAAAAACGACATTATTACGTCATTATTTTTGCACCAACCTAATAATCATCTGATTTACTGGTAAATTTCTGAAAATTGGAGTAGAGACTTTTGCCTACATTTAGGTCAAGGTTTTTCAAACTGTGGGTCCCAACCCTTCAATGGGTTGTGAGATAAATAAAATGGGTTGCGACAAAAAATAAAAAAATAAGCAAGAGCAAAGTGCAGAATATACACATCTCTAAATGTTACACAACACTCATAATTCATTGCTAGCTTTCACTGAGGTAAGCTCATATTATATTTTATTATTTTAAATATAATTATATATATATAAAGGGTGTTTCATTAAGATGGATCAAAGCCAGCAGTAAATAAATCTGTTATAGGTGAAAATTTATTTATTTCTCGATTGGATCATGTTATTTAAGTCATGGCAATTATGTGTGACAAATAATATCACCCAAATGACTGCCAATGCTTCGGTGGCACACCTCCACTCAATGGTCAAAATTTTTGTTGACATCTTTGCATAGTTGCATCTTGATCTCACCAATATGCCTTATCATCTCATCCTTCAGCTGTTGAATTGTTGTTGGCTTGTTGGCATAGACCTTACTTTTGAGATGACCCCAAAGGAAGAAATTTTTGATGACCTCTCTGCATAGTTGCTATTTGATCTCACCAATATGCCTTATTATCTCATCCTTCAGCAGTTGAATTGTTGTTGGCTTGTTGGCGTAGACCTTACTTTTGAGATGACCCCAAAGGAAGAAATTTTTGATAACCTCTCTGCATAGTTGTTCTTTGATCTCACCAATATGCCTTATTATCTCATCCTTCAGCTGTTGAATTGTTGTTGGCTTGTTGGCATAGACCTTACTTTTGAGATGACCCTAAAGGAAGAAATCTAAAGGCGTCAAGTCGCTTGATTGTGGTGGCCAATTGATTTCACTTTTTTGAGATAGGATGCAACCTGGGAACTTCTCATTCAATAAAGCCATTGTTGCATTGGCTGTGTGGCATGTAGTGCCATCCTGTTGGAACCACAAATCTTTGACATCCATAGCATTCAATTCAAGATGAATTTGCCAAAGACTTAAGTTGTTAAATCTGAAAGAAAAAATAAAAAATCATTAGACGCTTAAACTTAATTCACATTTAAAATCGTTCCAAGTTATTGGAACACCTTTTATATATATAGTCTGTTCTCATTGAGTTTATGTATCTTGTTTGTCAAACTTGTTGTGAACTGAGTGATGTCAGTTCCATCTCACAGAGAGACCTCATACCAAAACTTAGTTTTAAAGGTGTACAGTGCATTTGTCTTTATGGTCAGTGAAAGCTGTTAAGATTATTGAATAATTCAGTTGCATCTGAAGTCGGGGCTAAAAGTGAATTTACTGACTCAATATTGAAATCAAGTACTGGTACATTCTTCTTGTGGTAGTAAGATGATGTGTTGTGTTCATTTGAAGTCTCAAAATTTTCAGTGAATTGGCTGTCATTTTGGAAAAATATAAGAACAGGCTAGTTTTTTTAAAAGTAATAATTTTATATAGCTAATACAAATATATACATGCAATTCTAATATGTGCAGATCATAAGAAATATACATAATAATATATATTCATATATACATATAAATTGTCAATGCTAAATAAATAAACCTAGTGAACAGAGTTTGTCTTTGATTTATTACATGTAGGTATAATGGGTCGCAATGCAAAGTGGGGTTCTTGCTGTGGTTTGCAGTAAAAAAAGGTTTAGTCAATACCTAGTTAAAATAAGTTCACTAGTACAATGTAACCCGGATATAAGAGAGTTGTCGGGACCGGAGAAGAAGTCTCTTATATCCGGGTTTCTCTAATATCTGGGTTTGGTCTATTTTATATGCATTAACACAGGCTCTAATTTGGGACCAGAGAAAATCTCTCTTATATCCGGGTTTCTCTTATATCCGGGTTACACTGTAGTTAAAATAGCTTAATTTTTTACTCTTACATCTCTCTATCACATTTTCTTTTTATTAGATTTGAGGAAAATATAGAAAAGTTCCACTTCCCAAAATCTGACCAAATACCGGAATTTGTCTTATTATCACTTTTTGGTCAGTCCAAGAACATTTGTGTACCACTTCATATTTTGTTGTAAATGAAAGAGTACCCTCACAACAAACAGGATAATTTGAGATGCTCATCTATCTACAGTGATGTACAGAGGTTTGGTGATATTTGGTGATGCCCAGAGCCAACTCCTTAATTGTGTGCCCCTAAGATTCATATAGGGGGATCTATAGGGCCTAGTACTGAGAAATATGAGAAAGGAAAACATTTTAAATATGTAAAAATAGATAAAACATTAAATTAGCCCTTTATTCAAATTAAATATAAATTAAATTTTTATTTCACTCTTTGATGCCCACCCAATATGGATGCTTGGGGTCATTGCACACTCTACCCACCTTTTGCATGCTACTGTTTATCTATCTCAGTATTTTCATATCTATCTATCTATCTATCTAGGTTGGCACAGAATGTTGTTTTTTACATTAAATATAAATGAACACTTTGTGAACTTTGTTTTGGAAAGTTTAATTTAATTTTTTTTATATAAATAAAAACTTGTATCTTTTTGTTGAAGAGACAGAGTTTGTAGCTCATATTACATAGGAACAGTGAGAGACCCCTCCTTCTTTTTAGCAAGCAGCTGTCTTGATTAGTTCTTTGGTGAGGTAGAGTGGAGTGGACCAGCTTGCTCCACTTTCATCACAAAATTGTAGAGAATGACCTTGAGGTCCTATTTTTCTTTGGTTTATATAAAGGTTGGTAAGTAGTCGGGGAGTACAGTGAGTGCAATTGTCCTGTTCTTAAATAGCCAAACCTGTCAAATGTATACAACTGCTTTCTAAGATATATGGTTAAAAATCACAAAGAACTGTACCCAAATACAGAAATCACCTCACTTGAGGATTACCAACAGTAGTAACAACTAAAATGTAACTTGAAGAGAAAATAATAATCAAATTTTTAGCATTCTACACTACTTCAAACAAAAGGTTAGGAAGGAAACCCCTAACAATACTGGAAATAGTGATAATGGCTACTAGACTTGAGAAGCATATTTTCCTGAAAAAAGAGATTTTATAAATTTCAACTGAAAGCAGTACCAACTGCTCAGTCAATGAATGTCAAATATTTCCTTGTCTGGAAAAAGCTGATATTACCATTAGTGCAAGCAATTTGATTCTAATTTATTCATTTGAACATGCAGAAAATATTTTTTTTTAAATAAAAATATATTTCTTATCTAGCGAAAAACATTTCCTGTTTCTAAAACAAAAGATGTTTACACACATGATCTTCCTTAGTGAAAATTGCCAATGATTTAAAATGACGAAAATGTTACTTTTACTAAAAGTTTGCAAAATTCAAGAAATATTGTACTTAATCATTGTATGATGTTAGGTATGAGAGTGTGTGAGTGAACAAGTGAGTACAAAATGAAACAAACAAAATTTAAATGAACATTATTTTCCTCATGAAATTAGGCATGTCATTCAGAAAGTCAAATGGGCCATATGCAGCCTGTGGGCCATATGCAGCCTGTGGGCCATAATTTGCCCATTTCACTGGTTTAAACAATAAAAGAAAGCAATAAAAATTTGGTAAAATAGAAAAACTAAAATGTAAGCTAAATTGTAATAAATGATTGTCAACATAAAATTTGGCAAAAAAAAAAAAATAAAACCTACTTATTAAATTTTTTTCTCTTGCTTATTGTAGCTGGTTCTCTATTCGGCTTTCCTCAGTTTTATTTTATATTTGGTAATAAACAAGTTTTTAAAAAAGAAATTCTTTGTTCACAATTGCCATCACATTGTGAATGAGATTATAATTTGATGGATGTCCGCTACACCTGAGGAAGTTATAATAAAAGGTATACATACTAGAAGAAGCTCTAAGGAATTCAAATCTAACAAAATTGTTTAAAAAACTTTCTTCCTCTATTTTTATGAATGGACCAGTCAATTTAAGTAGTACTGAAAGTTTTTTTTTTATACAGAACATTTAAAGGTTCTAGTTCTACATTCAAGTGGATCACTAGCAGCTTAGATGGAAATGGACAACACATATTTGTGCTGAAATCTAATGACGACAGCCATTTGTATTTACAATTTTGTTTTGAGTTTGATCTGTAAAAAAGGAAGATCAAAATTAAATCAAAATCAAACAGTCTTAAAATCTCAACTCAGTTTTTTAAAACTCAAATACATTGGTTCATAAATCCTTTGCATGTTTAAAAACTATCTTGAGAAATAATTTGCATACAAGTCTATTTTTTCTCATAATTATGAGTCAGTGAAAGCTTTCATCAACAGTGTTATAGGAATTAAATTCTCTATATATGTTTAAACCAATAGAATCCATCAGAAGGTTTATTTGATAAACAATATTTACTAGGGCAAATACTGCCAAAATAATTGTGGACGTATTTGTAAACCTACCATGTGTTATTTTTGGACCATTTAGAAAATATCAACAAACTCTTTCACCACTCCTGCAAATTTGAAAAAAAAGATTTTCATGAGTCAGTGTGAAATTATTTTCTAACTAATGAAAGCCTTGTATGCAAAAAGTTCACACTTCTATGCAAAATTAGATTTTGGATATAAAAATAGTCATACTGCTTATCAAAGTTCAAAACAATTTCAGAGAACAGTTTCATCTAAATGTGCATACACACACATGCACACAATAGAAGAGAAGACAGCCAGCAGCCACCAACTAAGGCCTTGTTTATGCACACAATGGAAGAGATGATACCAACTAAGCTTTTGTCCATGATCTCACAAACACATTAGGCTGACCGACATAAAGTAACTCTGTCCACGTCTTTCATACTGCACTAAGAACACTTAATTACTTGATAGAACAAATTTCACTGCAAGGAAAATAAAAGAAATATATAAATAAAGGGATATATAAATGTTATTTCAATTGACATTATGTTTCTACATTTCCTTCAGAAAATAACCTTTTTTATGTTTCACTTAAAAGATGTGTTGTTGTTGTTGCTGTTAAATGTTTAGAATCCTGACATTCAGTAACAAAAAATTAGGTAGATGGATTCCAACAGTGTAAAGATATCAGCAGACAGGATGCTTCAGAATAACAAAAGGTCAACCATCTTCAGGTGTAGTTTTTTTTTAAATAACTGATCACCAGACCAATGCTACAACTGGTGTTTACGTCTTAAGAGTGCTTGTTTACGAAATGCCATAAAGGCAACCACAATTTTTCACCTATTTATCTCCACTGTTCAGCATTGTTGACAATATCTCCTTCAGAAATATTCAAAAGAAACAGTTTTAACAAAAGTAGCAGAATTTTCTTTTATTTCCATGATGATATTTCTGAAAAACAAAGATATGAACAGTTTGACAATCATCCTAGTTGCTTCATTTAGATTTTTCAACCCATGCACAAAGAATGATTTGTGCAACCTTTGTATACAATTTAAACATAGGCTCATCATTAGTTAGATATATGATTAAAAATTAAAGAAACTTATGATTCCACCACACAGTGATGACCTCAAGTTGGAATCAAAGATGTTCTCTCTCACAAAATGTAAACTGTCTCTGTGGGTGTTGAAGAAAACAAATGTATGAACCTGACCAATGTTCACCTATAGACTCAAGTATAAACAAAACCAATGTTTACTTACACACTAAAGTATAAACCTGACCAATAGACACAAGTATGAAAAAAAAATTTCAACTTTGTAGCCTAAAAAAGTGTAGATATGTCATAAAATCCACTAATTAAGCATTTGAAATGTTTATCCAGGTTCATTCCATATTTCAGTTTGATTCTCTAGAATGCTTTCCTTTGTAAAAAGGTGTATAAAAAAAGAATCTTTTCTTTGTTCAAAACTTGCCTTTTTGAAAATTTATAATTAAAATTTGTGCTTTCATCACAACACATACATGAGGATCATTCCAAAAGTAATGCCTTTATTATGTTGGTCCACAATATCAGAGGTTATATGACAGAAGAGGTTGAACTTTCCTACCAATGACATATAATGTAATTTTGTTTGTTATAGATTGAAGTCTGGCAAAATAGCATCTGTCATGAAAGTGCACAGGAAACAGATGTAAATGTACAATGCAACATTTGCCTAACTTTTCCACTAATGATTCCTCCACATTGCATTTCCGCTGTTGTTCATATCAGTGTGTATCAAAAGCTGGGAAAAGGCCTGCTGCATGTTCACAATGTTATATTATGGTATGGTAGTGAGAGAAATGAATAATAAGAATTACATTTTGAAGAATGTTTATTGTTGGTATGCTGTACAGAGATGTTGAAGGATAGAATGTCCGTTTCACTGGCCAGTCGTTAAGATGGCATTCAGGTATAAGGGTAGTGCCCAGAGTTGATCTAATTCTTCTCTGGGGTTGGTGTGAGGTTACTGGATATGGTCAGTGTACATTAGTTGATGGATGTCACAGTGGTAGGCCATTTTCATTGGTTGGTAGGCCTGTTCTATGGATCAGGGGTGATGTCAGATTGGCGTGGTTGGTAGGTCTGTTCTGTTGAAGGTGGCAGCAGCGACAGTGGTGGTGGCAGTAGTAGCAGCATTCTGCATGATAGCTGGCGGCTCACTGGGTAACAACTGTCTTTGGTCATTCTCGGAGACCTGCTTTTAAGCAGATCTGGCAGTCCCCGGGGGCATCTCTTTATCCAGCAGGAACACTTGTAAATGGCCACTGCTGGAGCTCGTAGACCGGACATGATGTATAGAGCCTAATGCACAGAAAACAGCTTTTGTTATTTCATTCTCTGTTTTGTGTTGTTTACATCCAGCCAGCAATCAGAATGAACCAGAAAGAGATCTAATTGTGATGGAGTATAACAACAAGATAACAAGATGAAAAACAAATGACACTTTGAGAAATGAGGATGCAAACCATGACTACAATATTATAAAATAGTCATTTTTTATTCAGGGATTTGCATGTGTTCCTTCCAAGTGAGTAGGTAGGTCAGTGACACGTTAGGCAACTTCTGCTATGTCATTCTGACAGTTTACCTTTTCCCTCCTACCATCCACTGCACATCTATGACAAGTGGCTGGCAATATGAATGGATGACATTGGAACCACATGACAGACACGTCTGTCCTCCATGAAGGCTGGACCAGAACTGACTTCCTAATCTCAGGCATGATTGTTTATACAGACCAGCAACTGGATACATCCTATTTTCAGTTTTGTTGTTTCTTAGCCTTCAAAAGCCCTCATCCACTTATTTACTTTTCCATTCCCCTTAAAGTGGACACTACTTAGAAAATTTCAAAGAACTCATTCACTGGCTATAAAACAGGAATACTTGGAATCAAGATTAGATTACACCTCCTTCCACTACATGTGAATTCAAATCATAGTGTCACAGCAGAGATGTATTGTCAAATTCACCTATGTGAAAAATTAACACTCACTGATATTTTATAACACTTCCTGAAAGTTTACAGAAAACAAACAATGAATGTGAGCACAGTTAAGTGATGGGTAATCTGTCTCAGCAGTGGCAACAGTGATGTGTGTAACAAACTATATTCAGAGAGGCCCTGCACAGCTGTCAACTCATGAAATGAAGATCATATCAAGCATGCATAGCCAAAGGTGATGACTGTCTAGAAAAATAGTGTTTTGTAACTGGCTCCATCCAACAGTGTTATTAGGCTCCCTGCATTTGTTATAGTTTCCATGAAAATAAAAAGGAGGTATTATTTTTGGATTATTAGATATCAATAATATATCTATTGCAGGGCCAGTGTAAGGATCTTGTAGGCCCTCAACCAAGTCTATGATACGGTGCCTCCCCACTCCACTACATCTCAATTTTCATTAGTTAGTATTCATATAAAATACAAAGTTTATTGTAACCTAATAATGTACAATAATGGATCATATGCAATATAGATGTTATGAATAATCAAGAGTGGTCTCCCCTTGTTTTGTTACTCTCCTCTTTGAAAAAGCGATTTCTATTTACTGGGACTATAAAAAAGACGCTATTCTCAGTTGAATAAAGCTTTCTTAAAGCCTACACTTGTGTACTTTTGTCATTACAATAGGAGAACAATTCAACTAGAAAAATTGAAAATAAATATAATGTATCTAAATACAAATCAAAGACATGTCATAATAAATAATTCCATCTTAAATAAATCAACAATGATTTGCACAATTATTAACATCAACTTGAAATTTTTCTTGTTAAAAAGTTGAATAATTTAAGACATTCAACATTATGAATGAAAAATAATGAAAAGTGTTTTTTTGAGACTTATTCATGTAACTGGACAAAAAAAAAGCCTGTGAACATTTTTCAGCCTTTAATAGTTGTACTTAGTTTAATTTGTAACATATCATAATATAGAGCCCCATGTAATGTATATAAACGTAAGTATGTGTAAAAAATAATGTTTTGTAGCTGAAACTTGATCTCTTCAATAGTGTGATTGTGATCTCTGTATCTTTTGTAGTTTTCCAGTAAAATAAACAAGAGTTATTTTCAAAGAATCTCTTGTGTAATGGGAGAAAGCTATAAAAGAAAGATTTCTTTTCCCATTTGTATTTTCCCCTGTTATGGGCATTATTATATCTATGTTATGGGCATTATTATATAATAATACTGTAATGGGCATTATTATATAATAATACTGTAATTTACAGATGGAACAAAATTGTTGAATAGAAAAAGAATGACAAACATGTTTTGTTCTCAGAGAGACTTTTATCTTACTAAGGCATACATAAAACTATATATACACATGTCCCATGCATAGAATAATATATCACAAATCACAGCAAAGTAGAATGTAAAGAGAAGCAAAAAGCAAGGGTTCTACATATAATATGGATATACACCTGTGTATGGGCACATGGCTGAATGGTTAGAACGTTTGCATTCTGACCATGAGACCCATGTTTGAATCTCGCCATAGTTGATTTGTCAGAAAGGAAACCTCCTGATGTTATTGGACTGGAGGGATTGACCCCAGCATATGGCAACTTTGGAAAGTGCCTGAAAATCATACCATGGGTTGACCCAAGTCTTGTGAGTGAAATTGGGTAGACAGAACCTTTGGGAGCTGTTGGTAGCTGTGCTAGCATGAAGTCACAAGTCATTGTGGCTGATTGGTTTGAGCTTGCTGGCCTTATTCAAATTGTTGATTATGCTAGATAGTTGCAGTATAAACCACAGGTAGGCTCTGTGGGTGTTGAACAAACACAAATACGCCTGAGCAAGCATCTGCAATAGGGATTGGCTAGCTGCCCCAATAGACAGGTATCCTCAAATATGAGTGGCCAACTATACTATACACCTGTGTCTGGAGAAACCATTTTTAGGACTCTAGATTGAAACAGGCTAGATTCCTCTGTGTCCCAGGTGAGGGCATATTTCACAAACAGGAAACAGCAAGTCTTAAGTTTTCCCAAAATGAGGACCGTGAGCTGGAGTTTCTTTATCTAGGAAAAATATATTTCTTAACAGAAATTGCACCATGGACTTGCAAGTGGTTGGAGAAACAGATTTATCCTTGGCATGGGCCATAGAGGGCCTAGGGCTCAAGAAAGCAACCTTATGGTTTCACTGCAGTAAAAACAAATTGAATATATACACAAAACTTGGACCCCAAAACTTTGACAAACTTTTGTGTCTGAAAAAAATGGAGTATGAAAAAAGATTTTTTTTCCCATGACACCACTTTTATTTGAACACTCCTCAGCAATGTTTATTGTTTTAAAAAGTGGTGATTAGAAATGTGATAAAACCTAAACATGTGATGATAGTGAATTTATACATGTTTTTGTTGAGAATTTATAACAAAAATATTAAACATTATTTATTTACAAAAATATTTTATATTTACAACATTCTAAAAACTAATAGAATTTAAAACTAATACAATGCAATATTTGTCAATTTATAAAGAAATGAATATGAAAACAAAATTTTGTTCCTAAATTTATAAACATTTACGAAGTTATTAAAATATGTGAAGAACCAACTATAATGAAATCCTTATTATTTACTATTTTATAAATTTAAATCAATTGGTAATTAGCCAATGTTTTGCTAACCATTCCAACAAGCAATAAATAAATAGGGTAAACAAACATTCTAATAAATAAATAGTGTCTATTATTTTTGTTGGCAATTCACAGGAAGAAATAAAATGTATAAATTCACTTTCATATGTTTAGGTTTTATTCCAATTCTAATCATCACTTTTGTGGGAAATTTAGTGACTCCCCAAATTGAGTTGTGGCAAATGAAGAAAGATGAGACAATTGAACATTTTATAAAACATACTTTATATAAGAAATACATTATACAACAAGAATGAGAATATAGAATTGCTAAAAATATATTCTTTTAGTGGTTAAAATTTGGGGATGAAATCCACATCCATATATCTGTATAAAATTGATTGAAAACTTATCTGATGCTGTTGATTTTTCAATAGCTGCTTGTCCTTGCATTATTCAGGTTTGCTCATGGCCAGCATCCCCTATTCTTGGAGTAGGCTAAAACACATCTGTTCCATTTGTGGTTGTCAGGGCCTCTCTACTTTGGCATCTCAATTCTATTTGACACCTAATTTTAGGTCTTATTCATTATTAGCAGTAGAGCCCGGTGTTGCCTGGGGATGTAACAGTAAGAGATAGATCAAGTATCGACCATCATAAAGACTGAAAAATAAAATTGACAAAGATTATTGTTTAAGGTTGACGGACACACATGTCTTAATTAGTTTTTGTTTCTTTTTTGTTTTTTTTATTGGTCAAACTCAAACAAAAACATTGTTTTCAATCGTTATGAGTCTACTGATTGAATAGAATTTTATTATAAACAATTGTCTTGTAAATGGAATTTTTAAAGCATTCTGAATGTAAAAATAAAGAAAAAAGTGTGCAAGACAATAAGAAACACTACCTGCCAAAAAAAAGTGAAGTTTTGTTAAAATTGGTTGAAAAATGTAAGAAATCCGATCCCATATATAAACGAAATACACACACACACACACACACACAACCAACCAACCTGGGTTTTATAATAAGTATAACTCGAAGTGAGTTGTCCTCCTTTCATTAATGCCTCTTAATCGTGTTTGCAAATTTATTTTGTGCAAAAACAATTGTGTTTTTCCAATTTTAGGTGCTGTCAGAACCACTGCAAGGTAATTTTACATAGTACTGTGAAATCGGTTGAAAAATGTAGGAAATCCGATCCAATATATAAACGTACAGACACACACACACACAACCTGGGTTTTATAATAAGTAAGATTATTAAATAAATAGACACTATTTACATTATTCGGACTATTGCCCTCATCTTTGTCACTATATTTATTACAATGTTTCAGCTGTTGTATGCTCTGGCCTTCTTCAGGTGGTTGGAATATTGAACTGAACCCTTTATTTCGCTCACTGGGGTAAACTGTTCTAGTTCCATGTGCCATGTCTAATGGATGTCAGTTATCGTCTGTTAATTCCCCTCTCCAAGTTCTCCACCAACTTAACCAGGTATTAATTGAACTCACACTCTATGGGTCCTGTCACTGGATCTAAGTTGTTTGACATTCCAACCACCTGAAGAAGGCTGGAGCATACAACGGCCGAAATGTTGTAATAAATATGGCGACAAAGATGAGGACAATAGTCCGAATAATGTAAATAGTGTACATACCTCATCTCAGAAATATAGACAGATACTAAAGAAATGGACTCAGTTTTCTATCAGCAGGCGTTATCAACCACGGGGAGATAACCTATATTTTTTTATACTTTTTAAAACAATAAACATTGCCGAAGACTAAGAGTAGCTAAAAATAAATGCGGTTTCATAGGAAAAACCGTCCTCTCGACACTCCGGTTTTTTGTGGGCACGAAGGTCCATGTTTGCCATAACTTTTAAACAAATGTAAATTATAGTTTTAAAAATTTTACCACATTATTGTAAGTTAATTTACTTACTATAACTGTGACTGAGAAATTACTAATGAATCTCTCCCAGTGTCCGTCTGTCTCTCTTTTTCTATAATCGTTGTGCTCAGCTACCGGTGAGGGGAAAAAATGTATTATTTTTATTTTCTATTATCAATAAATTTTATCCCTGTTAGTGTTATTATACGGCAAACACTGTAGAGTCACTGTAACATTCAATGTGTGATCAGTTTTAAAGCAATAACAATAACTCCTAGTAGAAATTAATAAATGTATTTCAAGACCAGCAGAATTTTTGCCAAGAAGAAACTGAAAGTGATCAACAGAGAACTATAGTGACAATATCACAATAGTCAATTAAAATTAGTCAACAGACTTCAACAAATGTTCGCAAACACCGCTCATGATTGTCATCGGGTGAGATAAATCGAAAATAAGTCGATTGAACTCTTTTTAATTTGTTGACGACATATGTATTTGAAATTACAGGCAGAGTGCACACGGTGTGAAAATGGAAATGAGTACGAACGTGTGTGCTAAGAAATTGACCTCACAACATCGAAAAATAAATTTAAAATAGAATTGTTGATCTGAGTTCAAATCACAGTTAGGGAAAATACTTATTTGAACTAATTTAAAATTGAAATTAATTATCGCATGAAAAATGAAGTTCATTACAAATGCAGCATTGTTTTTATTTTTTTACATTCATTCAAAATTCAAATCAAAACTTCTCCACACTCCTTTGAATTCGAACCAGTTAAATGTTATTGTTAAAAGCAAGAATGTTTAATGCAATTTTATTCTGCTAAAAGAAAGACAAAAGCTAAATATATTTCGAATAGCATCAATTTCAACTTTAAAAAAGTTTTAATTTTATATATTTATTAAAAAAACATATTCCGGACTGGAACAAAATTAACTGGTGGTCGTTTTAAGAACGATCACCGGCTTGATCTGTGTGCGTGTATGTTTGCTGTTGTGTGGCAGTTCCGGCCTTGCGCAGCGCAGAATCAAGCCACGTCATAGAAGTGGGAGGAGTAGTGACAGTAAGAAAAACAAGAGGAGTGAGAGGAATGTCTCTATCAGCAGTGAGAGTCGGCTTTGGCTGTCTGCAGTAAAGCCTAACAACTGGCTTACCCTGAGATTTGCTACTCCTGAAAACCGGTTTACGTTGTGGTATGGTCTCTTCCTGAAAGAAGCAAAATAAAAATACGCTACTCTATCTGTTTTACCTGTGGAATTTTACAGTAGACATCGGATTTTCGTTCAGACTGCGAAAAAAAGCAATTTAAAACCTTTAAAAATGGTGCTTATGACGATGATAGCACGGGTAGCTGATGGGTTACCATTAGCTGCATCAGTTCAAGAAGATGAACAGGTTGGTTTCAATTACTTTTTTTTTTTTTTTTTTTTTGGTGCTTTTCATGTATTTCGTAGATCTGTTTTTTTTATTTCTAAGGACTTTGTATTAAAAGAAATTCACACATTTTCGGAAATAACTGGCGATATGAAGTCGAACATTATCTGTCTTGCATTCTTTAAAAGAACATTTAATCAGTAACACTGAAAAACACTAACAATATATCATATGTTTTTCATAAATAAACTTAGATTTTCTGTTTGTTTTTCATTTCGAAATTCTGGTTCTAGTCTGGTTTTCAAAAAGTTTTCTCTATATTTTCTACGTTTGATTGTTTTATCAAAAACGGAAAATTTTCAAATAAATCAAATCTTTTCATTATGATCATCATATGTTTCACTTTTTTGTCTAAAAATTTGGTGTGATTTTTAAAAACTATGACTAAATTTCTGTTTGGTTTTACTTTTATTTACAACTTTTTTATTTGTGACATTTATAGAGATTCATTTTACTATCTATTTAATTAAATTATATTTCTTTTTCGGTTATCTTTTTAGTGAAAATCAGGGATCAGAGAGAACATTTAAAAAATTTAAATGACTAAATTTTCGTTTAAATTTTTAAACGATGTCATTTATTTTTTATTTTATACTCTTTTTTTTTTTAATTATATTTTATTTTTGTCTATTACCAGTTTTTTTTAATTTTAAAACTTAGGTGTCAAAAATTCAGTGGAGGTACCTACATTCATTTTTAAAAGTATATTTTTGTTCTTTTGTTGACTTAGAGATATGATATGAAATTAAAATATATTCAAAAAAAACAAGTTTAAAAATATATGTATTTTTATTTCAAAATTATTTTTTTTCATTGCTCCTATTTTATTTGAAGTTACAGTACACATTTTTTGACTAACCAAGAAAAACAAAAAAAGGTTGAAAAAGTTTGTTACACTTAATAAAGTTTCTTTAAACTTTTAAAGTTATACTTTAAAAAAAAAAAAAATCAAAAGTAAAAACTAAAAAACACTTTTTTTTGTACTTAGTTAAAAAAAAAAATGATGACTCGCTAAAATTTGAACTTTTATTTTTGTGGTTATTTTTCAATTTAAGAAGTTTTTTTTTTCAAAATAAAAATTTGATTAAAAAATATTTTGATAAAATTATTCATTCCTCGCTGCAAGCTTAAATTTTTTTCTCTTAAATGAAGTGAATCCGACCAGAGAAAAGCATATTTTTATTTCGTGTCTTAGTTTTAGCAAGAATCAAAAGTAAAACTTGAATAAAAATCTTGTGATAATGACGACTTTGTCGATATTTATTTGCCTACATCAGTTTTGTTTGAAACAAGACATTTTTAATGATTTTAAAATTTAAAATCATTAAATATAAAATAAAAATGTCTTTTTAGCTGTTAAAACAATTTATTTTGAAACATTTAAACAAAAATTAAAATTACAACAATTTAAACATTTATCCATTCTAGATTTTTTTTAGACATTTGTTGATGATTGATAGATTTTTTGTTTTTATTTTTTCCTGTGGCGTACACCACCTGCGCATCCAAGCTTACATCACCTGGTATTCCCAAGCGTTTACCCATTTGGTTACTAACCAAGTCCGACATTGCTTAGCTTTGGCGATTGTACGAGAACCAATGTTTCAACGTCATTAAAAAAAAATAAAAATGTATGTTCAACAATACATTAAAAAGCTAGCAAAAAAATTTTTTTTTACAGTAACTAAAAAGTTTATCAATGAAATTAAAAAAAAAATTTCAAGTTATATTTAAAAATTTATTACAATGGAATTTCCACTTTAAAAAAAAAGTAAATGATCTCATTGATCAATTTGTTTTTTAAAAGAGATCTATTATAAAGTTGTTTTTTTTTAATTTCATTATTTGTTCAAGTAAGTTCTAAGAGGTTCAGTGACTAAGTAATAATTCTTGTCATTCTTGGGTTTCCGTTTATAATTATAAAATAATGAAATATATTAATAAATCAAAATGACAATAGTTTTGTAAATAAATGTGTTGATCTGTGATGTTAACTTCTCTGCCTACATCTTTGTCTGTCCATATCTATATGTCCATCAATTTGTTCGTTTTGCTGTCTCTCTTGTTCAGTCTCTTCACCTGTCACTTTCTCTGTCTGTCCAACCTATTCTCCCCCCCTTTCTCTGTCTGTCCAACCTATTCTCCCCCCACCTTTCTCTGTCTGTCCAACCTATTCTCCCCCCCCCTTTCTCTGTCTGTCCAACCTATTCTCCCCCCCCTTTCTCTGTCTGTCCAACCTATTCTCCCCCCCTTTCTCTGTCTGTCCAACCTATTCTTCCCCCCTTTCTCTGTCTGTCCAACCTATTCTTCCCCCCTTTCTCTGTCTGTCCAACCTATTCTTCCCCCCTTTCTCTGTCTGTCCAACCTATTCTCCCCCCTTTCTCTGTCTGTCCAACCTATTCTCCCCCCTTTCTCTGTCTGTCCAACCTATTCTCCCCCCTTTCTCTGTCTGTCCAACCTATTCTCCCCCCTTTCTCTGTCTGTCCAACCTATTCTCCCCCCTTTCTCTGTCTGTCCAACCTATTCTCCCCCCTTTCTCTGTCTGTCCAACCTATTCTCCCCCCTTTCTCTGTCTGTCCCTTCATTTCATCCATCTCTCCTCTCTCAGCCAGTCCATCCATTTGTCTCTCTCCTTCAGCCAGTCCATCCGTCTCTCTCTCTCTCTCTCCTTCAGCCAGTCCATCCGTCTCTCTCTCTCTCCTTCAGCCAGTCCATCCGTCTCTCTCTCTTGCTCTCTAAATGTTCACCTCTCTCTATCCTCCTCTCATATTTTTTTAAAGTCTGGCAGTTGTAATTTTACCTCAAAATAATTTTTCAGCTGTGTCAGCTAAAAAAAATATATTGACTGTTTTCGTCTACGTGTAAAAGAAAAAAAAACTTATTGGTATTATTTTACCACTTATCATATTACTAATATTTTAGCATGTTTTTCCCAAATTCAAAATTCACGTAAATATTTAAAAAAAAATAACTAATTAAATATGCTGTTACGGAATCACTTTAAAACTTTCTACTACATTTTATATATTGGAGATAATTGTCTTGCTGTAATATTTACTAATGCAGGAAAAAATGTTTTGTGATGTGAAGTCCATTATTTAATTCAAAATCCAACCATACTGTTGACTTGAATTTAAATATTAAAAACAACCAACTAGTTTTATCTTAACAATTGAGTCTATAAGTCTTTTTTGTCATTTAGCTCTACCTAAAAACAGGTAGCATATTGTCAATGACTCTGAACAAAATTTTTTTTTTTATTTAATTTCATATTTTGAATTCATTCTTTCAGATCTTTTCCTTAGAATTTGTGGTTTTAAAAATAAATAAAAAGTTTTTCTAATATGGAGGTTAGGAGATGGTTATCAGTTATGGATGATTGGTTAACTTACAACAATGTTCATTCCTACTATATATTAATATAAGTGATTTGTGCATAAATTGGCCTTGTGTAATGATTAAAATAAAATGCATGGTGTGTTGATAAATACAAAATAATTCTTTATATTATATACAATATAATAATACAGAAGGATAAGGTGAAAGTTCAAGTGTAAAAGTCCTGGCATATATGAGAGATAGTGATAGAGAAACAGAGAAAGAAACCAAGAGGAATTAAATGTAAATATATCCAAATGTAGTAGCTACCATTTGACAATGTGATGAAGGAAGGTATGTTTGTTCTCAATGTAGCAAGGGCAGTTTAGCTGTCTCAGTCATCAGCTAATTGTGCAAATCTCATATTTCATCTCTGAGTATGTTACGATGACTGCAGCATTGGAGAATGGACAAAATTAATTTATTGGCTCTGATTTTGGTTGATTTTCCATCTGTTTATATGCACATCTATAGATGTGCTTTGCAAAAGCAGTTCACGTCTTATTGGTTTGCAGTCTTATATCCTAGTTGTGAAAGCTTTTTGATTGGTTGGTCAAACTATCTAATTTTAGTGATGGTGAAATTCTGGTCTCTTTGTTTTTATTTGTTTATTTCTTTTCATACATCTTGCTTGGGAAAGCTTTCTGATTGGTTAATTGAGCTCTGGCTTTGTTTGCTTGTCGATTTTTTTTTTTTTTTTTTTTTTTTTTTTTTTTTTTTGAGATGGAGAAATTTTAGTCTTTTTATTATTTATTTCTATTTATTTATTTCTCTGAAATGACACTAACAGAAAGAAATATAGGTTCATTACTTCATCCAACCTTCTTCCTTATAAGTAAAAAAAAAAAAAAAATGTAATCTGAAAATTCCTTGACATTACAAAGGAAAATATTTCTTTATATTTGTCGTGTTACAATCTTCTAGTGTGTGAGAAAAAGTAACCAAAAGATTAATTGTTAAATAGACAAGACATAATCATAAAAATGAGCATGGAAGTAAATAATTTATTGTCATCGACAGACTCCTGTGAAGAAAAGCTTAAAAAATGTAAAAGAATGAGTCATGTAAGTTACCTATTTTTATTAATATGATACAGAGTGATGTGTAGCTGGTTACTTACATGTCATTGCTAGTAAAGTCAACTGTCACTAGATTATTCCATTATCATGACCTTTTGTCAGCCTAAGGTAAGCTGATTGAAACTCTAAGATTGCCTGCTATAAAAGTGAGTATTAGTATTCATCATAATTTTTTTTATTCAGTTAATGCATTTTGTGCCACTGTGGTCGCCATACCTCTCCATCTCACAATTGTAGTTCATGGTGACACTCAAGACAGAATAGTGTAATGACTTGCCAGTTTCTTTTGCGTCGGGAATGTTGAGGTTACCTCTCCCTTCCTCTCAGAAGTTAGAGAGGCAGACCTACTAGAGAGAAGGCAGTTTGAATTCATTTTTTCCTAATCCTAGACTGGTTGCCAACCAAGGCTATAGGGTCCAGTCTGTTCTGCTATTTTACCCATAGCTGGGGGAAGAGATGGATTCATACCTTTCCCAAGAATGTAAGTGAATGCAATGAGCCAAACTGGAATTTGAACTTGTCTCTCTGTTTCCTATATCTGAGCCACAATTCATTACTCCCTCCCCAGTCCCTCCATGTGCTAGAATTACAAGCTATTAAGTGAGTTTATTTATAAACTCAAATATTGTGTTTATTTATTAATCTTACCTAAATGCACAATACAAAGCCAAATTTGGGGAAATTGGTGATTAGAAGAATTAGTTTTGTCTGTGTCTAAGTAGATAGAGCAATCTCCTGAGGAGTGTGTTTACCTGCTTCTTGGCACATATGTATATTACTTCAAATGTTATTTTTTAATAGATACCTGTATTTGAATAAATATTCCATTTTATTTTAAATAATATTTAATTTACTGGCCTTCACACAAGAAAACTTATTAAAGAAAATCTACCTACACTGACAAGTTTCAAACTTGTGTTCCCCTTTATAGGAGAAACTGCTATCTGATCTGGCATGTTTTAAGCACTCAGCTGCAAAGAGCTTCACAATTAAGCAAAGATTTATTTGCCATTAAAGCATATTTTCTCAAGAGTCCATCATATCTGCTCAGTTTAATATCTGAAATGTAAACCATTATTTCTAAAGAATTGATGCATTTTATTTTTTTAATCTGAAAACGTTGAACTAAAAAAAAATACCCGTTGATTCTTTAGAAAATTGCTTTATATATATATATATATATATATATATATATAAAAACATGAAAAGATTACTTAACCTTTAAATATCAATTTTATCCCAGCATTGATGTTTCTTGATAAAATTTCTAGTGTTCAGGTGTTGTGGTTTTAAATGGGAATATTGATGTTGGGATAAAATTGATATTTAAAGTAATCTTTTCATATCATTAATGCTCTATTTTTAATATTATTTTAATATTGAGCACTATATATAAAAATATCTGCTGTTTATATATATATATATATATATATATATATATATATATATATATATATATATATATATATATATATAGATAGATATCTTTTCTCGTCATGTTTCCGTTTGGGCTAAAGGCCTAATAATATACAGTAAATATTATTTTTATTATTATTGGTTTTTGGCTCTTGAGTTTCTTTCATTGGCCTACTCCCTCTCTCTCATATATATATAAAGTTTAGACCAGCAAAATGCCGAAGTGCCCTTAAAAAACAAGCCACATCCATGGCAATTTTTGCCTTCAGCTTTTTTCTTTTCTTTTTTTTCTTTTTTTTTTTTTTAAATTAAGTATGAAAAATATTACCTTTTTCCAAATAAGGTGGGTAGTGGGGATTTTCCAAGAAAAAAATTTGGCTAGAACCCTATGCATGTATATTTAAAAAAAAAAGGGGTAGATAAAAAGTTTTTTTTTCAATCTTGCAACATTTATGTCATTTTAAAACAGCAATACTTAAATAGATTGGACCCCTCAAAAAGGAAAGAGAACTATGTCAAAAAGTTAGGGATCAGTTTGTATTGTAGTCAAGAACACCCACAATCTAAAATAATAGAAAATTATTTTTTTTTGATTCTGACAAATTGCCTGATTCGAGAAATTCCTCTGAATGCCAGGCAACAAAAATTACTTGTGAAAATATTTTTATCGATAAGAAATTACTAATTAATATTCATGTCGGAAAGTAAAGGATTATTTTGACATTTACTGTATGTATGTTTTTTTTTTTTTTGTTTTTTTTTTTTGTTTCAGTGGCTATTTTTATTTTATGCTGAAAAAGCTTTATATTTTTATACAGTAATTTAACAATCTCGTCCTTTCCATAACATATTCTAAAGAAGCTAATAATGTAGTAATGTTTGATACCTTTTTTGAAAATGTTCCACTTCAATGTATAGTAATTCTAGTCATAATAATCTGTTATTTGTCAATAAAAATATTTGATTTTAAAGCTCTTGGTTTATTTTTATCAATTTTTTAAAGATTTTACTTTTTTTTTTTTTAAATAACAAACATAAATTTTGCAAATTCTGAAAAAATTGCTGTGGTGCTTTTAGTCATTGCCACAGTGCCCTCATTTTTAAGGGGTCCACCAAGCCTATTTTTGCCTGCTGTGTTTTCATATCTTGAGTCTAGACTCATCCCTATATGTGTGTGTTGTTTTAAAAAGGATAGAAAATATCTATATACTTTTGACTGGTTTTCTCTGCTTTATTTCAAGTAGAAAATTGTAAAGAAAAACAAAACTCTGTAGTTCTTTGTTTACAAAGAAAGAAGATTGAATATCACCACTATGGCATTTGAATTGTTGGCATTAAAAAAAAGCAATCCCCAATTTATAAAAAATTTTTTTCATTTGAGATGTGTCATGTTAAAATGACATTAAAATGTTGTCATATTTGCCAGTGAGTCTAAATCCTTTTTCATTGTCACAACATCTGAATCCCATGTTCATTTCAAATTTAAATTGAAATGAAACAAATCCCACCGAAGCTTTTTTGGGGCTTTGAGTATTTAATTTTGGCAAATTACTTTACAAGTTTCTATCCAAAATAAAACTAGGGAATTCCAAAAGGCTCAATAGATATTATCTGTCTATTCCATAAAATATTTAATTAAAAATGTATGTTATGTTAAAAAGTAGAATGTTTAAATGAAGGATTGAAGCTTAAGTGTCCTACAGATTATTTTTTAAGTTTTTATTAATTTTTTTTTTTTTTTTTTTTTTTTTCTTCAAATCAACCACAGTGTTTCTAAGTAGCAATGTTTCTATGGTAACAATTTTTTCTATAGATTTCTTTTTTTTCATTGGAGTGTTTGCACAGAACAAAGTATTGACCACGGAATATAAAATAATTTTAAACATCCAACTGGTTTTCATAAATTCCATCTTACATACTTTGGATGTTTCATATCATTCATTTTATTTCTATCTATCTATCTATCTTGTGTACAAGCCCCCACTGAGAGAAGATAAAATTGCAACATCTTGAAGGACATTTTGGCTTAAATGCTTAAATAATGTATGTGCATGTTAGCTGATAATAGGTAATCCAATAAAATTTTCAGTCTTTGCTCCTTACTTAGTAGAAATAGTCATGGTAGTGCACCATCTGTGTTCAAGCTGGAGACAGGGTGAGAGTAAGGGAAAGCGGGGTATGTTGAATTAATTCCCATTGGCAAAATGGCAGCTTGGAAAAGGTAGATATACACAGGTGGTACTGCTAAGTTAGTTGCATGGGAATAGTTATAAAATTATTAGTGGCAAATCATTGAGCTGGCCTCGTGTATCTATCTCTGTCTCTATTTCTCATATATATGTGTGTGTGTGTGTGTCACCCAGAGAAAAAGAGAAGCTGCAATTTTGGAGTTAAGGTGACCTGTGTGAAAAAGGTGAATCCATCAGGAATTTATTAAACAGGGCAGAAGGAAAGGATAGACTAACTTGATGAGAGGAAGGCAGAAATGGGTGAGCTGAGTGAGAGGGAAAGGTAGGCTAAACTGGGTGAGAGGGAAACAAAAAGATGGGTAAACTGAGCAAGAGAAAGATTGGTGGACTGAGTGTGATTGGGGGGGTTGGAAATAGGCAAACAGTGAGATAAGTTCAGTGTGGAGAAAGAATCGAATACAAGCAGGTGTTATGCTAATGGAGATGACTACATGCTTCTTTTGTTTAATTAAAGCCGTTTACAAAGTCAGTTCATTAGTTTTCAAGAGGCTGGATGGTTATTTTGAAGAATTGCTTTACATGGACTTGACATTTGTGGTGCTTCAATGTTGGGAACAGTAGTTAAATTGAATATTGCTACACCTGTAGACCAGGTTTTGGACAGTCATACAATACAAATATTACCCCCCACCACCACCAACACATGACTGTCAACACAGACTGTTAAGAATCATTTACTTATGACATACCTGTCTCTGGTTAGATTTCCAATTATGCCACAATAATAACATGCAAATCTCTTGTGGTGTCATGAGAGGTTCATCTGGAATATCAAATGACATACTAGTATTCAGTAAGGAGAGTAGGTTTTGTCTTCATGCAAATGATAATTTGCTGCATGTGTGTTGCAAACATGGAGAGTGACACCTTTTTGGTGCATGTTCATTCATGGTACATGAGATCTTACAATTCTTGATTGTCTTTGGTGTAGGTTGAATAATGCCATTTATCAGCAGAACATTGTTCAACCCATTCTGCTGCTATTCCTGCAACGGGAAAACCTGTTGTTCCAGCAGAATAATGCCACCCACATGATACCCGTACTACACAGTATTCTCTGCATGATGTTCAACTACTTTACTGGTCAACATAATCATCATACCTGTCCTTATTGAATATATATGGGACAGTACCAGACTCATTCAGATCATCCACCTGTAACTTTTGCCATGTGAAAGTGAAAAGAGCATGGAATAATGTACTGCTGGATAGTATACATGATTTGTACAATTGGATATAATGTACAAGGAGGATATACAGTGTTTTAATATGATGATGCAACTCTCATTTTGAAACTTGTGCAATGATCATTTACTGTAATCCAGCTTCATTAATTGTTCAGTTAATCTTTAGTATGGTTGTAACAAGTCTGCAGGGTAATTTATGTCGGGTTTTGTGATAAAATTTGCAGATCTGTCATCAGGCTGATGTGGCACATGAGTATCCAAGGAGAAAGTAACTTTCAAAATTCTTCAAAAGCAATTCATGTGTCATATATATAAAGTTATGTGTGCACAAAGCTGTCTTGCAAAGTCATTTGTAGGCCTATGGCCATTCAGTCAGCTCAGCATTAAAGAGATAGCCTTCTTCTGTAAAGAAGTGACAGTTTACCCCCTGGAGTGAATGGACAAGTCCGCTTATCAAATTCTTGGAGTCAGGATGCTGAAGGTAACCCCAATTAGCTAAGTGACAAACTTTTATTCACATTAATCTTATATTCTCAGTTGTATGGATATGAGTTTGTGACCCTGGGTTCCACTCTTTTGCTATCATCAGAGTTTGTCTGATGATCACAAAAGTGTGAAAGCCAGGGTTACAAACTCATATCCATATAGCTGAATATGTTAGCTCTATCACTGATATTCAGTGCTTTCCACTAAGTACTGCACAAAATAATATATAGTTAACTATAACAGACAATGAGTATCTATTATGTTTGATCATGAGCCATTCTAAGCTTCATATAGTGGTTTTAGTTTTGGGAGTTAAAGGGAAAATAACGGAGACATCTGGAAGAGGCATGGCATGTGGAACTAGAACAATCTGCCTCAGTGAACACATTAAAGGGTTCAGTTTGAAATTCCAATCACCTGAAGAAGTGTGTACAATGGACAAAATATTGTGAATATGGCAATGAAGATGAGGATAACAGTTCGAATAAAGTAAATAATCATAATACCTCATCTCAGGGATATAAACAGATATCATTTGTGTGTGTTGGATTAAATTTTAGCTAACTTATATCATTGAGGGCATTCACTATTATAATTAAGACACAAGTTAAGGATAGCGGGTTTCCTATATAGAGAAGTAGTAAATTTATGTGTGCTGGAATCAATGGAATTTTATTATTAATATTGAGTTCTAGTATAAATTTGAGGATGGCGTGACTTTCAAATTTGTTTAATTTGATCAATATCTTTAGCTAAAACGAAAATGTCATTTATGTATCTTACATATATATAGGGGGTTTATTAGTGTCATTAAGTATTTTATTTTCTAAATGTGCCATATAATAATTAGAAGAAAAATATATAGCTGTATTGTTCGAACATTTACTTACAATCTTACAATGGTTGATTTGTGAGGAAGGTGACATAATGTTATTGATCTGGAAAGTAAATTCCAGTATATAACACCTTTAGAAAGTGCCTGTAAACTACACATTGGGTTGACCCAAGCATTGTGAGTGAAATTGAGTAGATGGAGCTGTTCAGAAGTATGTTGATAGTTGTGCTAGCATGAAGTTACAAGTCATTGTGACAGGGTTTGAACGAATTGATGTTGTTCAAATTGTTGATCACACCAGATTATACACTCTCTCCCAGAAACTGTAACTAGTGTCTACTCAGATTATTTGCTGTGTAACCCACACATAGGCCCTGTGAGTGTTGAACATGTATAAATGTGCTTGAGCAAGCATATGTTGTAGATTATCTAGCTGCCCTAGGAGACAAGTACATTTGGAAAGCCAAAATAGCTGGCCATTTTATATATATATATATATATATATATATATATATATATATATATATATATGCACACAAGGGAAAGTCAAAAATTATCTGCACTCTTGTTTTTTCAATTTTGATGTACTTGCTTCACCAATCCACAAGCTTGCATATTCCCTTCAAGAAGTAGGTTTTGGGTTGGTTGTGCAACAATTTATGCACCGCTTCCTGTACATCTTTATTAATAGGAAATTGACAATCTCATAAAGCATCTTTGAGCAGTCAAAAGAGATGGTGGCCAGAATGTGCGAGATCTGGGCTGTACACAGGATGTTCCAGGACCTCAAAACCCAATTAGTTAATGGTTTCAGTAGTTTAGCCAGCTGTATGTGGGCATGCAATGTCATAAAACAAAACTTTGGTGTTTGGTGTGAATTGCTAGCTTCAGATTGTTGGCCAGCAAAGCACTGTATCTTGCACTGTTGATCATACACCTCTTTTCCAAGAAGTCTTCCTTATAGATCCTGTTGAGTCACCAAAAATTGGAAGATTGAATCTTTAATTTCTTCAGCACTGGAAAGCCAGGATGTTTCCACTCCATACACTGTCTTTTGGATTCTGGTTCATGTGATGGACACATGTTTCATCCTCTCTGACTATTCTGCTTAAAAAGTTTTTGCCTTTATTGTTGTAGTGATCAAGTAAACATTGGCAAACATCAACACATGTGTGTACAAGATCAACAATAGCTGACATTAAAAAAACCATACTTGATGTAACATATAACAAGATAAAGATATAAATGATAATAAAAGGTATTTAACTTGACCTTTCAGCTACTTTTGTGACTTCATGTTTCATATGCAATGAAGTGAGCTCTGCCAAACATAATGTTCAGGTGGTCAGGAAGGATAGCGAAAAAAAAAATTTTTAATGCTAATAGATGTCAAAATTTTTTTTTTTTTTTTTTTTTTTTCTCCTTCCTAACCACCAAGATTGTGTTTGGTGAAGCTCACTTTTTTGCATATGAAACTTGAAGTTATAAAAACAGCTCAAAGGTCATTAAATACCTTTTTATTCTATTTTATATATCTAGTGAAGCAAAATTCACACACCATAGGGGTTAATGGATAAGTCAAAGAGGCTCTGTTGAGTGGCCACCAAAGTCACCACTCTTGAATTTTTTTTTTCTTTGGGACCATTTGGAATCAGTAGTTTATCAGATGCACCTAAGAAATATTGAGGAACTTAAAGAACAAATTAAATGCAGTAAAATGATGTGTTAATGAATCTTGCAGATACAGAATAGAAATGTATTTTGAAAAAGGAGGACATTTTGAACTTATGGGATGACCTGATAATTGTTATAAGTTCTGTCCAAATTTTAACTTTTTCTTAAAATGTACGAAATTTTAAGAATTTTATGTCTAATGGAGCTGAACATTAGTTTTATGTTTAGATGCATTTAACCTGATCAAATTTTATTTCAGAGAACAATAAAATTAAATTTTGTTTGATTAAAACCCTGCTAACATAGAAATACCCAAGAATCATTTGAGGTACATAATGCTTTATGAGTTCAAGAAAGGAAACTCAGCAGTCGAAGCGACTAGAAACATTCACTCAGTTTATGGAGAGGAATGTGTGAATGAAAGAACTTGGTTTGCAAAATTCAGAGGTGGAGATTTCACCCTTGAAGATGAAGATCAAACTGGACGTCCAGTTGAGTTTGATGAAACGCTTCTTGAAACAGCCCTTGAAGAAATTCCTGCTTTATCAGTTGAGGAATTGGCAGTGGTTCTCAGTTCAAACCATACAACTGTTCATCGTCATCTTCAACAACTTGGAAAAGTTCCTAAACTTGGAAAATGGGTGCCTCATGAATTGTCTGAAAACAACCTGAAATCCCGAGTTGACATCTGCTCTTCTCTCCATTCTCGCTAACTTGTTTGACCTTTTTTAGATAGACTTGTGACTAGCGACGAAAAATGGATCTTTTATCGAAATGTTAAGCGTCGTAGACAGTGGCTTGGTAAAGGGGAAGGACCCCAGCCACAGCCGAGAACGGAACTTCATGGTCAAAAGGTTCTTCTTTCAATCTGGTGGGATCGCCAAGGAATAATCTACTTTGAATTCTTACCACCTAACGCAACAATTAATGTTCAAATATACTGTCAGCAATTAGAGCGTTTGAACCAAGCTTTGAGGAAAAAATGACCTGCTCTATTGAATCGAAAAGAAGTGATGTTTCATCAGGACAATGCACGACCCCACACAGCAAGAATCACGTCACGAAAGATCGAAGAACTTGGTTGGGAGAAAATTCCTCATCCACCTTATTCTCCCGATCTTGCTCCTTCAGACTACCATTTGTTTTGTAGCTTACAGAATCATTTGGGAGAAACAGCTTTTGTAACACAGGAAGAGGTTAAAACTGACATTTGTGAGTTCTTCAAATCAAAGCCAAAAGAATTTTACAGTAATGGAATTAGTAAGCTTGTTAATAGACGGAAGGAAGTCATAGATAATCAGTGAAAATACATTGTTGATTGATTCTGTAATTAAATGTAACATTTAGTCACTTGTTTTCTTTATTCAAAATTCGGACAGAACTTATGGGATGACCTGATAAATAACTAGTAAAATTTTCATGTGTAATTATACTTTTAATAAATTATCCTCATGGTGTGTGACTTTTGCCTCAACTTGTGTGTGTGTGTGTGTGTGTGTGTGTGTGTGTGTGTATGTGTATATATATATATATATATATATATATACATACATATATGGTCTGACGATTGTATCTAGCATGAAACAGACTGTTGCCTCTAAGTGTTGACTTCTATGTTCACTTTTATATTTACACATGCTCTATCTCTGATATTGAGCACTTTATCCCATAAATATAGCACATCTTAAGACTATATTTCTTCATATATATATATATATATATATATATATATATATAAAAAATATTCCATGTATATTTTGGGTATCTTTTTGTCTGTATTGTCATTTTTTGCTGTACTAGAGTTATCTTTCTTGTACTGGTAATGATATGTAAAATGTTTTATGACAATGTTAAACTGCTAATACATGTTTATGCAACCTGGCAATGAAAAGTCCAACTTTGTGAAAGAGCATAATAAAATAGTCATAATAATTGAAAAAAAAAAAAAAAGACTTATGTCAACCCACATGTGAAAACCAAATAATATTAAGGCTTACGGCCACCTCACATTGAAACATTGGTTCCCATACCATCACCGAAGTTAAGAACATCAAACCTAGTCTGTACCAGGTTTGATGTTCTGGTGAATATTGGGAATACCAGGTGCTATAAACATAGATGTGCTGGTGGTATAATGGATAATGGCTCAAAATTGTTAATCAGAGAGTTGAGTTCCAATTCTCATTGTGTTCATTATATTCACTTAAACTCAAATAGCCTTGGGAAAGGTGTAAGACCACCTTTTCTCCCCATCCCAGCTATGGGTTAATTAGTAAGACTTGTGTCACTAAATCATTATTATTTTCCCCAAAAAATAAAAATATAATTTAAAAATATTTTCTGGCTTTAAAAAACATACAAAGGATTAAGCCATAGAAAACAATTTAATCAATCAATCAAATAATGTTAAGGACTTAGGATTTGTTTTTTTAATCAGTGTTGTAGCATACCTACAGACAATAATGGGTATACCTCCATTCACGTAAATACAGTAGTGAATACTGTATGTGTGGGTCTGTGATCTGTAGTTGGAGATTCATTGTAGAATTCAATTGAGTCACTTCTAGCAATTGACTATTTCTATGTGCCACTGGCAAATCTTATATGTGTTGTTCTTGTCCTAAGTATTATTGTTCATTACCAACTTTCATTTGATTATTCTATTCAGTAACCTTCCTCAGGTTACAATAATCAATTCACCGCAAGTAAGGCAATGATGCCACTAAGATCTCAGGGAATACTGGCAGTGAAAGAGAATGAGAAGACTTTAGAAGGAACCAGAAACATAATCCTAAATAGGAAACGGGGATAAACCTCTATTCCTGTTGGAAAGACTGGGGAAGAATGCAAACTGGATGTTAAGTGAACCTATAAGATAATTTTTTTATATGCTGTCATTTTTTTGATAGCCTGAGTAAACTAGTTTAGATGAGCTGTTTTTTTTTTTTTTTTCCTCTCCTAACAGTCTGGTGACATTTGGACTTTGCTCTTAATATTTGTAAATTACAAACCATACTGACTCAATGTAGCATCATATTCTCAAATAATTGATGATTAAGAACATTCAGCCACTTAGTTTTATTTCCGGTGTTGCAAGAATTAAAGAAAGAAATGTTCTACTTAAAGCCATATTAATGACATGTAATAACAGAATTCTGACTGCTATTTCAAGTACACTTCTTTTCCTTCTGAATTGCATCTGTTGAGAAACGTTAAGCCTTTGGCATTTCTTTAATATCTACACTTTCATTTATTAACCTAATATTTCAGTTGTAAATTTGTAGTTGAGCAGGTGGCATAACAAATGGAAAGTGAAATTTTTGAACCAGGTTCAAGTTTTGGCCTAATCATTTCCATTCACTTTTGCACAAGTATGGGAGTTATAACTCTGGGTAAATAATTATAAACTCCCTCACATTTATACTTACAAAAATACTTATAGACCATAAGAAACATAAGACGTGGAAACAACAAAACAAGTATTATTTATTATCTGGCTGACAGTGGGTGTTACGTAGTGTTAAAGACATGAGAGACAGTAATACTGAGTAAATTATATAGTCTTTTTTTTTTTTTTTTTTTCATAATTTGTGTAGTGAGTATCCAGATAATTTAGTTGGAGAAAAAAAAAGATGTCTGGAGTTTTGTTACGTCAAATCTTATTTATGAGTGTTAAGAAGGGATAAACATTATCATTGTAGCCTGAAAAGAGAAAGAGCTGAAATTTTCGTCACCCCCACCCCATGTTCTTTGCATGTCCGATAATGTGTCAAATGTTTGTAAAGGAGAAGAGTGCTGTTGATTCTTCTTGGTTTAGAAAGTGTGAATTGTATTAATGATAATTATAATTATTTGTGACAGCATAATTAATTTTTATTTTTTTTATTAACGGGCACAACACACTAATTCTGGAGGGAAAGGCATGGATTCATTTCTTCTGCTTCCAGTTAAGAGTTCAATAGCATGGAAGAGTGGGCTCTTTAGCTTCGGATGGTGACCAGACTTGGAGGAAGACTACACTGAATTCAAAACTGTTGGGGAAGGCAACAATAAATATAGTACAGATGTTACATGACTATATAAGGAATTCATAGATAATAAAGAAAACAATTTGTAGAGAGCTATGATACATGCACACACACACACACACACATATCTATCTATATATATATATATATATATATATATATATATATATATATATATATATAAAATGATTAATGCAAATAAAATTTGTCACTTGATTGATGTTATATTCAGCACCTTGACTCCAGAGTTTTGTAGACAAATCTTTTTGTAATCACTAGTCATGAGGTTTTGTCAATTGACTGCGGCTTTTCTCATTTTTCATTATATTTATACTAAGTTTGATCTAATGACTTTATATGCTAGTTATTGGTATTTGGTTGATCACTCCACTCCTTTTATGTGTGCTTGTGGGTATGTGTGTGTAAAACTGAAAGAGATATGTGTATATATATATATATATATATATGTGTGTGTGTGTGTGTATATACATATATATATGTATGGTCACAGAAACATCCCCAAGCTACTAATATGATACCCAGTAAGACGTTTCATGTAGCATTTGTAAAAAAAAAAAAAAAAAAAAAAAAAAAGTGTGTAGGTCATGCAATCGGCTTGCTTGACACCATGAAATTAAAGTCATATAATCGGGTTGTTCATAGAAGATTTGCCTGTATGCATATACATATATGTATATGAAATGACTTGAAGGCCATTTAAGACATCTATCCATCAATGACATGAAAATCATCCCTGAAATGTTTATTTGGGAGCTATGAGCCCTGGGAGTGGTCTTACTCAGTCATGAGTTTACTTCCACAACACTCACACACACATGCACGAACGTTATTACTATATGCATTATAGTTAGTGGAAGCATGTATTTGAGCAGACATCTATTTTTTTTTTTAAACACTCTTTTTTTCATCTACTGCTTTGGATTTTTCAAGAGTCTTTAATAAAGAAAATGTACCCTTAATAAAAAGATGTTCTTGAAAAAACAAAGCCATTGACAAAATTATATTGTTAAAAAACAGATGTTTACTCACTAAATATAACATCTGTACCATATATTCTCTAGTATAGTGTGAGTTTTTATGATCAGTTTTCTACTTAAAAAAAAAAAAAAAAAAAAAGGTGGGGTGTTATGCTATGCAGAGGTAATTTTTTTGAAGGGGTTAAAAATCATTTAAGCAACCTCAGTTTCTAGTAAAATAAAGCAAAACATGATGTGTATATCAAGTGCTTTTTATATAGAATGATCTGAAGTATATAAAACTTGTGGGACACCTTGCATTATATACCAGTAATCCTGATAATAAAATTATCATTGGAAAGGCAATACCTCAGTGATGTAAACACTTGTGAAATGAAGATGAATGCAACTTCATTTATATAAGGTATTTGTTGATTTTAAGTGACATATATAGTGGATGAGGTTTTTCTTTTTTATGTAGAGACAAAAGGGAAGAAGCTAAATTATGTTGTCTAAATCTTTATATCTGGTATTTTACAGTAAGTGTTTTTTTTTTTTCACCATTTTGGGGTAGCTTTAAACAAAAAAGGCCATTTATTTGCTATAAAATATGTCCAGGATAATGCTCAGTACTACAATTGGACCATTATAGTCCTACTAGTCTTGCTCAGAAGCTGAGTTTGCATTATACAACAAAATAATAAACCATGAAGACACACACAATTTATAGAGAAACCTGCTATTCCTTTTGATGACCTGGCCATTTTCAAGAAACATGCTATTTCCAATTCATTGAGGCTCTGTTGAAAGAAGTTGGTGGCATGACATGACCTTTATTGTTCACAATTCCCAGGACTATAATAAACAAAGTTCTTGTACATTACCATAAGTCCCTCTGAGGGGTCCTCAAACAGCCACCAGTTGTCCCTCTGTTTCCTTTAAATATTTTCAAGAAGCTTGCTATCTTCTCTCTATCTAGTACGTCCTCGGTATGGCGATAAACTACATCCGCATCCCGGATATGGCGATAAACTACATCCGCGTCCTGGGTATGGCGATAAACTACATCCAATAGCCTCAGATAATGTTTTCGGAAGAATAATGTTGCCAGCTATACGTTTTTTGTAAAGAATAATGTTGCCAGCTATACGTCTTTTTGTAAAGAATAATGTTGCCAGCTATACGTCTTTTTGTAAAGAATAATGTTGCCAGCTATACGTCTTTTTGTAAAGAATAATGTTGCCAGCTATACGTCGTTTTTGTAGAAAATAGTGTTGCCAGCTATACGTCTTTTTGTAGAAAATAGTGTTGCCAGCTATACGTCTTTTTGTAGAAAATAGTGTTGCCAGCTATACGTCTTTTTGTAGAAAATAGTGTTGCCAGCTATACGTCTTTTTGTAGAAAATAGTGTTGCCAGCTATACGTCTTTTTGTAGAAAATAGTGTTGCCAGCTATACGTCTTTTTGTAGAAAATAGTGTTGCCAGCTATACGTCTTTTTGTAGAAAATAGTGTTGCCAGCTATACGTCTTTTTGTAGAAAATAGTGTTGCCAGCTATACGTCTTTTTGTAGAAAATAGTGTTGCCAGCTATACGTCTTTTTGTAGAAAATAGTGTTGCCAGCTATACGTTTTTTATTCTATACAAAATAGGCATTTAAAATTCATATAAACTGGATTTGGCATTAAATAACCCACAGTGGTTGATATGCCATAAAACTAAAACAAACAAACTCTATCTAGTTTCCCTCTGACTGAATAATTAGGTTACATTCATTGCCCCATATAAAGGATCTTGTATGACACCATTGCAGTTTGGTGCCAAGTCTGGTCTGTTAAATTCTGCCATTGACCACATCCAAGAGGTAAAAGGTGTTTATCTACTTATTTCTATGTATGGTGTGTAAGCAATGTCAATCCTGGTCAGTACTTAGGTGGGTAACTGCTTGGCTATATGGGTGGTGTAATGGATAATCGCTCAGAATTGTTAATTGGAGAGCAGAGTTCTAATTTCAATTGGGTTCATTATATTCACTTATGTGCAAATACCTTTGGGAAAAGTATGAATTCCCTCTCTTCCCCCTGTTATGGGTTAATTAGTAAAATTTGTATCACTAAATATTTGTTAAAAAAATTATTACAATCTAAAAATAATTTCTGGCTTTAAATAACCTGCAAATTGTTGATAAGCTGTAGAAAATTAATGGATCAATCAATGAATAAAGATGAATTTCATATATACTCTCATTTTTTTTTTATTGCATGGGTAAATTAGTTTTGATACACACAATTATTTGCACCCTTTGTCAAAAAAGGGTTTTTATTGAATTTCTTGCTAAAATTAGATGTCTATGAAAATGTCTCCGTGTTATAATAATGTGAACAACCAAAGCATAAATTTTGCAAATGGAGGACATCTGTTGATGTTTAATATGATAATATCAGTCGATAAATTTCAAGGACTATTCAAAGTTATTGGCACTTACATGACAGTTTGATTGTTGTTTTAGAAACTTAACTTTTGTTTGATGTTCCTCAAACAGTGGCACCAATATTGACCAAAAATTATTTATGTAGACATTAATTTTAGTGAGGAATTCAACAAAAACCCATTTTTGACAAGAGTTGCCAATAATTGTACGCATGAGTGTATATATTATATATCCAACCACACGCAAAGAAAGTGTCACCATTTTTTTATTTCCAAGGAACATAGTCAGATTTAGGGAGCACAATAATACTGTTGAATAGAGCAAGTTTTCAGCTACAAAATATTATTTCTTCCACATAATCACCACCACCATCTACCTTTTTGGGGTGCTCATCATTTCATGGGTGGTTGGTAGCCTGGAACATGGCTTGTAACATGCATTGCTGTCACCACTGTTGAAATGATCACTAAACTGCCTGACTCTGCTCACATCCACTGTTTGATCCCCATTAACACTCTGCAAGCATCATTTTCACTGAGTGCAAATTTTTTTATATATGGCAAAATTTAATGATGCAGCTCAGTTTTGTGTG
This sequence comes from Acanthosepion lycidas, assembly GCA_963932145.1. Taxonomy (NCBI): domain Eukaryota; kingdom Metazoa; phylum Mollusca; class Cephalopoda; order Sepiida; family Sepiidae; genus Acanthosepion; species Acanthosepion lycidas. The sequence continues at coordinate 28,280,240 of OZ010615.1, read as the reverse complement.
TATTTTCATATGTGGCACCATTTTACCTGACTGACAACTGGTTCCTATCTATAACAAACCAAAAAATATGAGTTATTGACAGAAACATTCAATCTCTACTGCTATATTACCAACATTCACTGCTGTGGACCAACATAATAAAAAAGGAGGGATGACCTTTGTAACCTCACCCAACATACTGCACTTCACTCTCGATATATTCTTTTCACTTAATGTCTCCCAAGTGGGGAATGGGGCCTCAGCTTCACCACACGAGGTGCTACTGTGGTTTCTGTAGCAAGTAGTTTTTTTCGTTTTTTTTTTTATGGGATAGATTGCCAGTTCAACTAGTTTTGAATTCAGTGTTGTCCTTCTAGACTGGTTAATATATCAACCAAAACTAGTGGGTCCAGTCTGCTCTGTTATTTAACCTCTAGCTGGGACAGGAGAAGATTAATCAATGCCTTTCCTAAAGGCATTTGTGCAAAAGTGTTCTCAATATTTATCATACAGACTAACCTCAAAATTAATGTTTTTTTGTTTTGTTTTTTTTTGACATTTAAACTGTTTTTATTTTTTAATTTTGATTTGAAGATAACTAAGATCTTTTAGTTTATGAATCTATCTTAAAAGATAAACTAAATTGAGTTCTTATTTATTGATTGTTTTTTTTAATTTACTTTCTTTTGGTTTTTTTAGAATTTTTGATTTTCTTTATAAGTTTTGATTTATATTTTTTTATTTAAAATTAAAAAAAAAAAATGTATACTTTTTTTTTTTTTTTTTTTTTTTTTTTTTTTTGCAGATACAGTTTTTACTATTTTTTTAATTCACTGAATTACAAAGTATAATTCAATTTCACTATAAAATAATAGTGTTTCTTGTTTGTTTTTTTTTTTTTGTTTTTTTTGTTCTTTCAAGGCTGGAAGAAGTTTGATGGAATACCAGAATCAGGCAAAGCAATTGTTTCAAAAAATAGCTGGAGATTCCACTGCACCAGCCAGACAGACTATAGAGACAGGACCATATCTATTCCAGTAAGTATTCTTCAACATTATCTCAAAGACTGATGGCTTTTGTCTAGTTATGTATTTGATTTTTTTTGAAAGAAGAGCTACAAGAAACCTGAAGTAATAGTGAGAGCCTAGTATAAACTTAGAATTTCACAAATTATTTAAAATATAACTTACTCATATTGGCAGAATTTATTTTTTTAATATTATTATTCTACACTTAAAACCAGAAAGAGACAATCAAAGTTTTTAAGATACAAAATGAGGAAACGGCTTGGACCATTCTAGGTAGGATGGTAAACTACATCCACATCCTGGGTAAGACGATAAATTACGTCCAACAGCAAGGCGGTTTCAGGAGGTTTTGAGGAGCATGAAACCCCCTCTTAATTGCTGGTGTTCTAAGGTCCACCTGTTAGGGTCCCAGCTATGGACAAATAGTTAACTCCCAAACTGGGGTCAAAGCATGTAAACTAGGTTTTAATACCAGCAAAACATTTTTGTAAAAAATTGTAAACAGCAATAATTTTTTGAAGAAAATTATTACCAGCAATACATTTTTGGAAAAAAAATATTGTCAGCATTAAATAACAAGGGCTTGGAAAATTTGCCCCTTACAAGAAATATTGAAGATGAGTAGAGAGAAACATTAAGTAACCTACTTAACAAGCTTGTGTAAATGGATGGCAGAGATGGTGAAAAGACGAAACTTACGAAGAGATACAAAGGATAGGAAGTTGTAGAGAGCCATGATTAGCTAAGTCCTGAAAGGAGAATGGCATATGAATGAACTGAAGCTTTGTCAAACATTTCTGAATTTGTGAGATTGAGGAGTTATCAATATTTACATTATTTTCATTTAGACTATTGACCTCATCTTTGTCATTATCTCATCATTTTGACTGTTATGCTTTCCAGCCTTCATCAGTTGCATGTTGATCCATCTAACCTTCAGAAAATTTTGAACTGAACTCATTATTTAATCCATGGGAGTAGATTGTTCTCATTGTGTTTCAAAATTGTGATAAATTTTGAGTCCTATTTATTTTCATCTTAATTCATAGTTGTTTTTTATTGCAACTTTACTCAAGCCATTTATCTGTTGAAATAAGTGAGTAAATTGGAAAAGAGATTAAGTTAATTTTTATCTTCATCTTTTTTTGTATTCATCACTGTCCTCTATGACTTTACAAAGGTTTGGTTTGTTTTATGGTATATCAACCTCAATGGGTTATTTAATGCCGACAAAACTTTTATTGGTGTTAAATCTGCCCCCATCTATTTCTGATAATATTTTCCCTTCAAATATGTATCACAGGTAATATATATATATATCTATATATATATATATATATATATAGATAGATATAGATATTATTTTTATTTTTTTTATTTATTTTTTTTTTTTTATTTTTTTTTTCAAAAAATGTATTGCGGGTAATAATTTTTTTTACAGAATATTTCTGGTATTATAACCTATTTTACACTTTCATGGTGTTTTGACCTTAGTTTGTGGGTTAACTATTTGCCTCTAGCTGGGACACTAACAGTTGCTACCAACCAGAGTCAGGGTGAATCTGGGTACGTCAGGAATTAAGAGGTTTCTTTCACGCTCCTTATAAAAAAATCCTGATCAGAGGCCTTGCTGTTGTATGTAGTTTATCATCTTACCCAGGACATGGATGCAGCTTATGGCCACATTGTGTTGAAGCACCAGTTCCCATATGATCACCAAAGTTAAGCAGCACTTATTCGTACTGATATGGGTGACTGCTTGGGAATACCAGATGTTGTAAGCTTGGGTGTGCAGGTGGTGTAGTGGATAATGGCTCCAAATTGTTAATCGGAGAGCTGAGTTTGTTACATTCACTTATGTGCAAATACCCTTGGGAAATGTATGAATCCGCTTCTTTTCCACCCCACCAGCTATGAGTTCATCATCATTTGTCGACCAGTCAGGAACATTGAACTAATGTGAACAATCCTTTCCTTTAGCTGTATAGTATGTGCTATGCTAGGTCTACATACAGTTTTGAATTCAGAGTTACTTCCTCCTAGACCAGTTGCCATCCAAGGCTAAAGAACCCAGTCTGTCCTGCTACTTACCCATAGCTGGGTGTTTAAAGAAGAGGATTTTTACCTTTCTCAAGGGTAATAGCATGTAAGTGAATGTAATGTATCCGACTGGAATTTGAACTCTGCTCTCCAATTCCTCAATCCGAGCCACTATCCATTATTCCACCATGCTATGAGTTAATTATCAAGACTTGTCTCACAAAACCATTATTATCTTATCTCTAATATTAATGTTATTTCTTACAAGGAAACATTCAGCATTCACTGAATAAGCAGACAGTGCTTCTTTTGAAATTTTTAAAATTCTTCTATTAAAAGAATTTTTCAGGAAATTATGTTTCCCAAGTCCTGTTACTGCTCTTTCCGTGATTGATAGGAGTTTCCTTTCTAACATTTAGTCTGAAGTAGTATGGAACGTCAATGTCTTGATTATGTCATTTTCTTGTTGAGTTACATGTGCTATCCATTTTAGTTGTTGCTGTTGAAAGTCCTAAAGTGATGTGATTTCGGTTATTTGGTACAGTACTTTGTGATTCTGTAGTGCCAGTCCACATGATTCAAAGAAGGATGTTCCTCACTAAGACCTACAGGCATCATTCACTCCATCATCTTTAATTAATCATCTGAGAAAATAGTTGTATACAGATGAGAGTTTAGATATTTCTAAATTAGTTTGGTGTCATGCATGTCATCCATATGAATGCCTCAATCTGATGAGGCTATTTAAGAACATTACTCAAATTTGTATGTTTTGGTTTTGTAACAATCTTCAGTGTTGGTTAAAACTGCCCCAAGCACAGTCTATTCTATGTTTAATCTCTTTATTTCCTATACTAAGTTTACATAACTAATCCATGCTGTAAGATATTTTTGTTTAGTATTTACTAATTCCATATCCTGAACTTTTTTATGACAGATTCAGGGTAGGTGCCATTATTGCTTTCGTTCCAATTCCAAATCATAGTTTCTATTTTGGAATTGGATTATTGTTAAAACTCTATGTGAATTGATTGGCTCTATTTTTCTATCACACAGATACAACAGAAGTTGTTTGTTCAATAATTTTTCAGCACCCCCTCCTTTTTTTTTCTCTTTTTCAGTTACCTGATAGAACGTAGCGTTTGCTACCTTGTCTTGTGTGAAAAAGCTTTCTCCAAAAGACTTGCTTTTTCATATTTAGAAGAATTACAAGGAGAATTTTCATCGCAGTATGGGAAGAAAATAGAAACTGTATCTAGACCTTATCACTTCATTGCTTTTGGTAAGTAAACTTGAATCTCCCTTCATTTTATTAATCATAATAAAACTACTTATGTTTTATAACGGTTGTGTATTTACATATAGTAGTTTAGTTTTGTGACTTTGCTGGTGGCAAGAAGATCAAATTTAAATTGTTTGTACATTTAAAATTAATTAATCTTCAGTTTAAATACAGCAGTCATTTATTTGAACTGGCATTTTATGGTATTGTTACTTCATTTGATGATCAAATTCCACATCTAAATTGTTTATCCATTCAAAATACTACATTTATATTCACTTTAAATACAGGGGTGATAAAAAATGATTTCAAAGATTTCATTTTGGCTTATATACTTTTCTTGTTACACCAGGGTTGCCTCGGACAGGGAAATTAACCCTTGAAATACGTACAGGGTGCAATGGATAAATTATGCAAAAATGAAAATAACACTGACATTTCATTTTAATAGATATATTTACCAAAATGACACAAAAATATCTTGAAATACTAAAGAGTAAATTTAATCACTAAAATCGCCATTGTTTCCCATTTCCAGTCTCAAGACGAATTTGGAATATTGTGCAACTCTTCTTTCTGGATGGTCTCCTTGTTTAAGTTAGTGAATGCTGCCATAATCCTTGCCTTCAGTTCATCTTTGGTGTTACAAGGAGTTTTGTTGGTCTCTCACTCAACTGCACCCCACACATAATAATCAAGGGGGTTGCAATCTGGGGAATTAGGTTGCCAGATGTAAGGGGTGATGTGGTTGCAAAAATTGACTCACAGCCATGACTGCTTTCTCCTGCTTGTGTGGCATTGTGCAGAGTCCTGTTGTCAGACATAGGGTCTTCCAGCAGCCACCCTCTTGACCCGGAGTAGCACTATCTGCTCAAGGCACTTGATATAGTCCTCCATGTTGAGTCTGAGACCTTGTCAAAGGATAAATGGAGGCATAACATTGCCATCATTAGTGATCACTCCAAACACCTTCGTAATCACCATTAGACTCATTCAACTCTTTCTGAATCCTTTGCACTGTCCTCAGATTGATACCCAAACACTGAAATATTCATATTAGTTTCCAGTGCGAATGCCAAGCAGTATAGCATGCCATTTCCAAATTTTTGATGGAGTGAATTGTGTCATGGCACTCTTTTCCTCACAGACAGTGCCTAACTGACCCTACTATACTATGCAGTCAAAAAAAAAAAACGAAAACAAGACGCATGTGCAAAATTAAAAATGACGACAATTTACCCATTGCACCTTGTATATCTATTTCTATTTCATTTAAATTGTGTGCATATGTACATTTGTGTGTACATTTATATATTCAATGACAAACCTAAAAAATATTTCTACAAAATTAAAAACAAAAATTCTATTTACATATATTATTTTTAAAAGGTTAAAAGAAATCTTGTAATTATCTGAAGTTGAAAGCTTTCCAAAATTGATTGAAGTCTTGAAATAAAGATGAAAACTAGAATGTCGTAATAGGATTCCAAGAAAGCATTGTTTTCTTTAGCTGTTCGTTACATCAGATTTTTTGGAAAGCTTTTTCTCTGAAATTATTTTGCCTTAGAAACAATACCAATCTGATTGATAGGTCTTTATTTAAGCAACATTTTGTCAAAAGTTTTCTGAAATAATTTTAATTTCGGTTTAGTTTATAATTTAATACTTATTATATTTGCTTGACTTGGCAAGTGTAACAGGTGGGTATATGGTCTTGCCAAGTTATACTAAGTTGCTTTGTTATCTCCTCGTTAATATTCAGTTTCAATTCCTTAAGAAACCTTCAAGCTGTCTAATTTCTCAAACCTAATTAACTTTGTTAATTAGCTCTTTTTCCACATTTTATTTCAATAATCATTAAATTTAATCAAGCCTTCATTCACCGTTTCCCCCAGTTTTATGTTGTAAAACTGAGCCTTTCTACATTTATCTCCTTTTGTTTTTTTGTTTTTGTTTTTTTTTAAAAAAAAAAGGCCATCCATGTAGTGATTTTTATTTCTTTTGTTGCTTGTTATCTCTGGCTTTTCATGATCCATTGACAATTCTTCAGGCCTCAATGCTGCATCATAGACTGAATAAATGAACAACTTTTTTAGGTTTCTTTTTCTTACTTTATAGATAGATATTCATGTAGGCAGATACTTGGCCTACATTAATATGTATAAAGTTTACTGCAGGAATACATCTCATTGGTAGAGTCTAAGTTCTCAGAAAGGAAGAAAGTTACATGAAAGTTAAATTTAGAATAGTGTGTAAGCCATAAAAATGTGGTAAGAAAGATTCTCAATGAAGTGATACAAAGTTTATAAGAGATGGCTACATTAAATAAATGTTCAAATAAAAGCATGAGAGAGGCCAAAGCTGAGCGAAAAGGTTTCCAAAGTCACATATCAGTGATGCTATTGGTTGGGGTAAGATTAAGATGATGAGCTTGGGCTCATGCTTTTAGTATTCTGGTTCTAGTGGTAACTAAGGGTAACAGGAAATGACCAAAACAGTGTCTAACCTAAAAATAACTAAACTGAAGAGACAAAAGGAAAATAAAACAATACAGATTTGTTCTGTGGTAACAGAACAAAAACCAATTAGAAATTTTTTTGTTTCAAATTTTTCCTGTCTTATAACAAAAGTTGGGTGATTGATTCACCAAACATAGAATATCCTATCGGTAACTCCAGTGTGGTCAATGAAGGATTAATTTTTATGGTTTTCATTTGATTTCCTCATAAACTTGAGAAAAGTTGGCATTCTTTTTTTAAGCTATCACCTACAGCCCTTCTAATAAACTTATAGGTTGTGGAAACATTTCTTTTGTCACTTATTTCAACCTAGTTATAATTACTTCACTATCTTCTTTTAAATGATCCAAGTAAATGTAATCAATGGGTGCTATATATATATATATATATATATATATATATATCTATATATATATATACACACACACAGTGTAACCCGGATATAAGAGAGATTTTCTCTGGTCCCAAATTAGAGCCTGTGTTAATGTATATATAATAGACCAAGCTTGGATGTAAGAGAAACCCGGATATAAGAGACTTCTTCTCCGGTCCCGACAACTCTCTTATATCTGGGTTACACTGTATATATATTGGACTTCTCAATGAGAAACTCTATGTGCATTCATCTGGAACTCTAAAACTTTGTAAATCAGGTTCATGCTATGCACAAACCTAATTCTAGTCCTATCAACTAATATCTAGCAATTACTCCATGTTTTCCCAGCAGACTGTTCACAGCATCACAAGTAACATCAGCACCTTCATATTGGGCATTCTGTTAAAATAACTGGCACACAATTACATTAAGGCTATAATAATTTCTCTCTTCTGTCAATTTTCTATTTCCACTACTTAATATATTTTCAGGGTTATATCTACTGCTTAGGCAGTGGGTATTCAGACCTATCAACCTCTATTCTTTATCAGGCACCTTTCTTTCTTTATCTCTTACAACTCCCTCTCAGCTTGTACTTTGAAGCTACTACTTCCTCTCAATTCTCTTTTCTTTTTCTTCCCCCACTTTTTCTCAGTTCTATTTGTGGGACCTGATCCTGTCTTAATGACTGTGATGGGTTATTTTCTTCTGACCAATTTTTCTTCTCTCTCACTTCCCAACTACCTGTGGTTTATCCATCTTCATAACTTTGATCCCTGTCAGTCATTCTATCTTTAACCCTCTTAAGTCTCTCATTATTTCAGGTTTTTTCTTTGGGGAGAAATTATTCAGCTGTCATGAATGTTAGATAATTATTACATTATGTAGTTTTTTCCCTTAGCTGATCTTTAAGAAAATGATCCGATATGCCATGTCTTAATGTAATCTTTTGACAGTATATCCTATTTGAAGTTGAATAAAGTCATTGTTTGTAAGAAAGATTTCTTTTGTTTACATGAATAATGTCAGTTTCTTCAGTTATTCGTTTTTGTTTCTCATCAACTGAAACGAGTTGACCTTGAATGACAGTGGTATCTTCTCATTCATGGATGAATTGTATAAACAAATAAACCACTCTAGTGTACCAAATACAAGTGATGGCACAAATTTTCAAATAGCATTCTCTATGGTATGATTTTGTTTCAGTTTATTAATCTTTATCAAACTCTATATGTGACTTCATATAATGTACAAAAAAAAAGTTTATCCTGCCACTGAAGGTGACTCTGATCCCTGAATAATTGTTTGAATTTCATAGTTGTGCTGTCATATCTTGCTATGGCAACAGAAAACAACTTTGAGTGAAATTAATAAGGATACTGCAATTAAGAGGCCTTGAAAAATGCAGTGAAAAGGGAAGTAGTATTAATAATTAAGATTGCTAAAGGTTAAATTTATATAAAATTCCTGCTGGCATGTTTGTTTGAACCAGTACACTTATTTTATAAATTGAAAAGTTCCCACCAATACAATTATTCCAGACAGCACTTGTATTTGGTACAAAATCGTAACCATAATCTACGTGTCATGGTGAGGATCATATAGAAACTGATTGATTTTCTTGCTGCCAACACAATGTGAGTTTCTGATTCTACCTCTCTTGATGTAATGAATATTTGCTGGATCTTTGAGTACCTGACTTCAGTTCATAATTATTGGCTTCCAGGGTCTGTTGACATCAAAAGGAATTCCCACTAGTATGATTCTTCAATATGGCACTTGTGTTTGGTACAAAAGCTCAACCAGCACTTAACTCTAGGTGTCATGATTAATTCCTTTATTGCCATTACAAACATTGGGTGAGTTTTTGACCCTACCTCTCTTGATGTAACAAAGATTTTCTGGATCTTTGCGTACCTGACTTCAGTTAATCATCATTATCTTCCAGAGTGAATTGAATCAAAATTCAAACAACACTTATATTTGGTACAAAAGAATACAGTTAAAAAAAAATCATCTCTTTTTCAGTTTTGAATATTGACTCATTGATTTTTCAGAGATCTTTATTTGAACTGATCCTCTAACAGTAGTCATGACGGGCTTAGTAACTATGGATAGAAAGGCAAAAAAAAAAAAAAAATCATTTGCTTGATTATAATTAACCTTTATCTTAATGTCTTGACTTCAGAATTTATTTATTTTAAAATATTTTTCAGATACATTTATTACAAAAACTCGAAAGTCTTACATGGATTCCCGAGCACGAAAAAACTTGTCCAACATCAACACAGAATTGCAGGATGTGCAACGGATTATGGTTCAGAATATTGATGATGTTTTACAACGAGGAGAAGCATTAAACAGTGAGTAATTACTTGATCTTTGCTCTCAATCACCGGTTTTAACCATTTTTTTTTTTTTTTTTTTTTTTTTTTTTCCCCCCCATTATTTACAATCAAACTAAGGTCATCTTTTTTATTAGCCCAAATTTTAAGCTTTTGTCCTCTCCAACCTTCAGGTATCTGTCAATCTGGGTAAACTTCAGGAAATTTAAAACTGAACCCTTTATTTAATTGCTAAGGTTAAATTGTTCTTGTTCTGTTGTCGATGTCTAGGGATATCGTGTTTTATTCTTTTTAATACGGCTTACCCTGTTTCCATTGAGGTTTATGGCCACAACACATTGAAACACCAGTTCCAGTACGATGACGGAAGTTAAGCCACATCAAGCCTAGTTGGTACTTAGATGGGTGATCACTTGGGAATACCAAGTGCTGTAAGCTTGGATGAGCAAGCAGTGTAATAGATAATGGCTCAGAATTGTTAATTGGAGTGTCAAGTTCCAATTCCAGTTGGATTTGTTATATTCACTTATGTGCAAATACCCTTGGGAAAAGTATGAATCTACTTCTCTTCCTCTCGGCTATGAATTTGAATATTCTGCTTTGTCAGTCATTCTCTAAACCAAACACATGGACAGCAATTTCTTCCTGTTATGAGAGCTGTCTCTTATTCACTACTTCTTACTCTTTTGATTGTCTGTCCTATAATGTATATAAAGGTTTGGGTGAGATCGACCAACAGAATAGTAAATATATATATATAACAATTTGGAAATTTCACATATTTTGCTGATAAATCAGCATTATCAGAAAAATTAATATTCACTTATGTACAAATACCCTTGGGGAAAAGTATGAATCCACTTCTCTTCCTCCCAGCTATGGGTTAATTAATAAGACTTGTATCGCTAAACCATTATTACCTCCCATCCCCAATTTTTATTAGGTTGGTGCAAAAATAATGACGTAGTAATGTTGTTTTTTGACGTATTTTTTAACGTCAAAAAACGACATTATTACGTCATTATTTTTGCACCAACTTAATACAATCTAAAAAATATTTTCTAGCTTTAAATAACCTGCAAAGGGTTGATAAACCATAGAAAATGAATTAATCAATCAATCAATCTGTTTCCATTAAGTCTCAATTACCTAACCTAGGGATTGAATTACTATGCCACCAAATTCACTAAACTATTGACACAAAGCTTCTCTTCTCCAGTGCATCTTTTCGGATATTTGTGCAGGCTGGTGCTTCCATGTTGAAATTGTACTGGTAAATGATTCTTGATACTATAAATTAATGACACTTTTGTATCAAATATTAGGTTGGTGCAAAAATAATGTCGTTTTCTCACATAGTAACATATGTGAGAAAACGACATTATTTTTGCACCAACCTAATACATTGTTCCTCTTTTGGAACTTTCATCAACATTTATCTAGTCAGCTGCTGCATGTCACATAAAAATCAATTTAAATTTTTTCTTTTTCCTCACATTTCTGATGAATTTTTTTATTTTTTTTTTGCAGCTCTGGGTAACAAAGCCAGTAACCTGTCCATACTCTCACAGCAGTATAAAAAAGATGCAACTTATCTGAACCTCCGGTCCACATATGCCAAAGTTGCTGCTGTAGTTATTGTCATAGTTGTCTTCTTTTTGTTCATTCGTTTTTGGTGGTGGTAATATGTGATTTTTTTTTTTTTTTTTTTTTTTTTTTTTAAGAAATAAAAACAAAATACACCCCCTAAACAAATAAAAAAACAAAAAAAAAAACACATGGACAGCAATTTCTTCCTGTTATGAGAACTGTCTCTTTTTCACTACTTCTTACTCTTTTGATTGTCTGTCCTGTAACGTTTGGGTGAGATCGACCAAAAGAATAGTAAATATATAAGACAATTTGGAAATTTTTACATATTTTGCTGATAAATCAGTGTCATCAGTAAAATTCATTTTTTATCTTGACAAAATCCACATTAGCCTAATGTAGATTTTGTTAAAATAAAAAAATATCTGATGATTCAAATTAATTGGTAAAATATGTCAAAATATAAGTTTTCAAAACAGTCTTTTATATATATAATATATATATATATATATATATATATATATATAGTAGGCCAAGGTAAGAAATTTGAAAAAGACGTAATAATGATGATAATATTAATTGCATATAAAAAAAAGAGAAGCATGATGATAAAAATGTTAGATTTTTTTTTTAATTTTTTAGCATTTTTCTCATGCTTCTATTTTGTTTATTGTTCTAATAATATGCAATGAATATTCTGTCTTCTACAGGCTTCTTTCATCAGCCTACTATACATATATTCTGTAAATAGTATATGTAGGCTAACTTTAATATATATCTCATGCTGTTCTTTACTTAAGGCCAAGTCATAGTGCAATTCATGGTCAGAACAGGAAACCTATTTATTTTGTTTCATGAAAACGATTTTAAGGTGGACAATTAAGTCAAAGATTAACATATAACATTTCATACTCCCTTGTTAGTACGGTGGAAAGTGATGGATCAGAATCTCTACCAAGATGTATATTAATATCAATAAGACCATAGTAAAGAAAAAATATACCAAGATAAAGAGGATTAATTTTTTGAGCCAAATTATGCTCTTGATCTTTATTTTTTAATTTTTTTTTTTTTAATTTCTGAAGCTGACTACTGCAGCGAACTACCGCAAATCCAAATTGAAACTAAAATATTTGCACTCAGTGGAAGGAAATTTAAGATAGTCCCCCAGTTCTGGGCTTGACTTGGCCTGAAGTAAAGAATGCCATGATTTTATATATATATAATGTGCTCAGCCTACAAGAACAACAACATTTCAATTTGAATGTTCTGCTTTGTCAATCATTTTCTGGTGTTATGCTGAGAATATTTTGCCTCTTCTGGTAGCAAATATGTTTTAACATTTTGACCTTGAAAGCAAAATAAAAGAAAAAAATTTTTTCTTGTTCTACAAATGCTAAAAGGGCCAAAGACCTTACACCAGACCTGATAAATCTCTTCTCACTTGTTGAGGGTCCCTAATTATTAGCTGTCAGTGGGTCCTCAACTTAAAAAAAAAAAAAAAAAAAAAAAAAAAAATCTCAGTCACAGGTCAGCAACTACTCCCAAAGAATCCAGTGGTCACTTTTTATTTTTAAAATGTCAACAGGCTAAGAATTAAGTTTGGGAAAAGATTGCTTGTTATGCAAAGAAGAAAAAAATTAAAATTATTTACAGGTCATAAAAGAGAGCTGCAAGTGGTGGAAGGGTTTTAACTCTAAAGGGCCCAAAATCTAACTCTCAGAGTTTTTTTTTTTTTTTTTTTTTTTTTGTTGTTATGATCGTTTTCATGTTTATTGCACATTACACATTTCTTTTATTATTATTTTTTTTATTTTGTATTATAAGAGATGTCTCTATTATTATTATTTTTCTGTTCATTTTCCTAATGTTAAAAAAATTTGTTCTGTGTCTACGGAAAACGTTTGAGACGGCTTCAGCATTATAAGGTTTTGGGTAAACATCAATAGGGTCACTGTTTGCATATATTTTTTTTTAATTGAAATTAAAAAAAAAAAAACAATTTTGTCAGTTTTACCAAACTGTATACACATAGGCAAGCAAGGTCTATTGCTTTTTTTCTTTTTGCTAATCTTTCAAACATTAATTACAATCTTTCAAAAAATGTTAATTTCTTACTAAATCATTTTTTGTCTTATTTTTGTTTTAAATTTTCATTACAATCATCAGATCCTTATGCTTGTTAAAGAGACAGTTTAAATTTTTAAAAATAAGTAAAAAGCTTTTGATGACATTTGAACTGCATCCGTTACTCTTGGGAGGTCAAATCTTGTTTGAAGCTAAAATGACAATGTTTTACCTAAGAAATTCAGATAACTTAAAGTTACTACTATATGTAAAGAAATAAAATGAAAAAAGGATTATTAAAAAAAAAAATAATAATGACCATGTTTAATCTCAGGAATTCAGACAATACTATTACTATTATTATTAGATTTAAAGAAGGAAGAGAAATGAAAAAAAAAAAAAATATAACTATTAAAGAAATTCAGAAAATACTACTACTACTGTTAGGTGTAAGGAAGCAAGAGAAATAAGATGAAAGACAGTCAAAAATGAATAATAACAAGGCTTCACCTCAGAAATTCACACAACACTACTATTACTAGGCATAATAAAAGCAAGATGGAAGAAAGACTAGTCAAAAATTAATAATAATGACAAGGTTTTATCGAAGAAATTTGGCCAAACCTTTAAAAAAATATAACTAATGTAGATACATTATTTTTTCAACATATGAATCAACCTGTTTGATCTAAAGAGTTGTATATAATTTTCTATAGAGATAACCATTCCTTTTCCTCCTGATTTAAATTAAGAACAGAATTATATCTACAAATAACTATTCTCTCTCTCTCTCTCTCTCTATATATATATATATATATATATATATATATATATATATATATATATATAATTTTGGCAGCAACCTTTCTTTCAAGCATCTTTCATTGAATACAGCTGACAAGAAAGATTGAATTAATTTTTTAAGTTTTTCCAGCATCCTAACATTTTTTTCCATTTTGTAGGAGTTGAATATGAAAATTGTTCATAATTTTTATTGTCCCAAGCACTTTTGGCTGTAAAAGTGGGCAAAAGTGCTTGGGACAGTAAAAATTAATGTATATTTTGGTAACAACCTTTCTTTCAAACCTCTTTCATTGAATACGGCCGACAAGAAAGATTGAATAAATTTTTTTTTATCAAGTCTTTTCAATATTCTACCATTTTTCCATTTTGTTAAGGAATATAAAAATTGTCCATAATTTTGGACAATTTTTATATTCCTCAACTCCTACAAAAGGGAAAAATGTTAGGATGCTTGAAAAATTTAATAAAAAATTAATTCAATCATCCTCAATCAGCCGTATTCAATGAAAGATATGTGTGTGTGTGTGTAAGGTTGGTGCAAAAATGTCGTTTTCTCACATAGTAACGCATGTGAGAAAACGTCATTATTTTTGCACCAACCTTATATATATATATATATATATATATATATATATTTATTTATTTTTGGTACACTGTCTATATTTAAGTTTGTTCTAACATCTCGGTTAAGATTTATCAACCAATAATAGGACTATACTTTTATCCTATCTATATTTGCTTAGAAACATGAATATCTCACCTTTTAGATGAATTTCTGAATATTTAACTATTTTTCTCTATTATAATTGGATCCATAAAGATTCATATTATGATGAACTGTTTTTATTCAAAGTTTTTGGTGTTCTGTTGTTTCTGCTTAGGATTGGATTTTTGGAAATAAGGATCCTAAGTTGTATTATGATTGACTATTGTTTCTGAAAACAATGAAATTTTATCAAAATTGTGAATTATATATCCTGACATGTTTTATTGAATAACACTGACAAAGTCTATTTAATTTTTTATATAGTTTTTCCAACTTCTAATTGAGGGGTTTTACATCAGGATTAAAAATGATAAATTCTTCAATTCTTTTTTATACATTCACGTGTTCTCAGGAATTGTGTGTAATCAGTATGTTTGACAATTTCCAGCATGTTCACCTCATTCGTAAGTTGGAAAAATATATAAAAAGTTAGACTGACCTTGTTAATGTTCATCAATAAAACTTGTTCAGATGAATTCTTGCTGCCTAAATAAAGAAATATAAACATACGTATGATAAAATAGTTTTAACTTATGGTATATTGATTCAGTAAAAATGCTCAATATCAAGAATAGAGTGTGTGCAAACATAAGTATTTATATCAGTGTCCGCATAATTAGGCTATTAATGACTTTCACAAGTCGACAGATTTATATTTTGTTCACTAATAATTGTCTACATCTGTTCATTGACATTATTTCAGTAACTACATAAATAATGATAAAATGTTTATATATATATATATATATATATATATATATATATATATATTATTTCTACATTTAGCACTTTTATTAACACAATGTCATTAACACTGATTTTTTTTTTCTTATATATATATATATGATAGCACATTGAGTGCTGGTGTTAAAAATAGTGGTTGATGTAGAATAACGACTATAAATTATATATTAATAAATATACATTTTTTTTTTTTTCTTTTCCTCAGCCCATAGCACAATTCTGAATTCCTGCACAAAATAATCAAGTGCCGATTGAAAATAAATATATATATATATATATATATATATATATATATAAATAAAACCATTGGTATATAATCCAAGTGGATCCTAATAATATAAAATATTAAAACCGATCCACAAAAAGAGCTCAATCTATTTATTATAACAGAGAAATCCAAAATTACCTCATGACTATTTCAGTTAACACTGAATTTGTTAGCTTTATTCAACTCAAATGGTGGACTCTATTCAGTGTCCAGACTTTAGTTGAAATAGTCTATACTCATGAAATAATTTTTGATTTTTCTGTTATATATATATATATATATATATATATATATATATATATATATATATGAGTGAGAGAGGGGTGTTTAGAGAGAGAATATTTACATTTTTGTATAAACATGTGGCAATATTAAAATAATATACGTTTACAGATATATAAAGATATGCATCTTTGCATATATACTTCCTCTTATGTTCATATCAGTATGAGTGGTTCATGGGCCTTGCATTGGATGAAATGTCTTGCATATGTGTGTATGCACATACAAATCAACCATAATTTAATGGTTAGCAAGGAAGTATTGCAAATCAATTCCCTAAAATAATGAGTTTGATCCTCTCTGGGTGCTCCACTGGTGTGGCCTTGTGCCAGTCTAAGCTTTAAAAAAAAAATTGCAAAATGTATAACAGAGACCCTATATTCTGTTATGAAAGAAAATTTTTCTCCTGAATGAAATTAGTCTTGACTAATTTGTTTTAAAACAATTAGCGACTTAAAAAAAAAAAACATCAGGCATTTTCCTCCCCATCCCTTCATTTTTTTTTTAAAAAACAAATTGAATGAATATCACATTTCTTGTGTGAAAAGGAAAAAAAAAGATATATTCCATGAAATAACTTTTAATAATGTAACTGTTAATCTAAAAACCAGAAAAAAATATTTCAATAAATAAAATTATCAATTTTCTCAAGAGTAATCTTGTTTTTAATTACTTTGAACTGTTCTGTTTTTGTTTTGCCTTTATTTTTCTAAATTATTTAACTGTCCACTGTTTGTTCTTTGCTTGCAGAATATGTAAAAATGTCTGAAAAAATATTTTCTCATTGCTAACTTACAAGCTACTACATTGCTTGTCCACCATAACATACATTTTACAATTAGATTCATCATAGCTCTTAATCCCCAAACTACCATAAACTGCAGTGTTCTTAAGCCTAAAAATATCTTTGCAAAACTAGGGGTTGACTTATATAGTGGGTATAAAATGCAAACTTTTACAACCAAGTTGTAAACAAGTGTTGACAGCACTCCTACCAATTACTGTACCCCACTCACCGTACCTCCAACAGGCTGCCACAAATATATCCCACTAAAACTTGTGTTTAGTGAACACATTTGATATATTAACACAGAAATTAATATAGAATATTAACCCAAATTCAGTATTCTGCTAATGCTGCAGCATACATTGTGTCCAACAGCTAATACACTAAGTGTAAAATACTGACCAAAGCACTGTTTAACTTGGGTGGCCATTCAGACAACTAGGTATGTCATGTGTACCATTTCATGATGTCAGTCAGTTATGTGCTGTGTGTGATACACACATAGGCAATCGGGTATCTTTCGATACATGACTGACGAGGCAGATTTTTTTTCCTGCAGTAGGTTGCCATTTCTTTCTGCGGTTGACCAGTTGCCATCCAAGGCTATAGAATCTGGTCTGTTCTGCTATTTGCCCATAGCTGGGGGGGGGGGGAGAAGAAGAGGAGGATTCCTACCCTTTCCCAAGGGTATTAGCACATAAGTGAATGTCATGGATTTGACTGCAATACAAACTCTGTTTGATTTCTCAATCCGAGCCGCTGTCCATTACTCCACTGTGCCTCCAATTTCATAGTAATAACTAATATTTTATTAGAGTTTGACTTCAATGTGTTTATCAGTAGACCTGACAAATTTCAAATGTTTGCCAAGTCATACTGAAACAATATATGGTACCTTCCGGTGTATGTTGTCACATGTTTGCTGTACAACACATATAGAAAGATATTATGGTTAATGTCTCAACATACAGGTAAGTGGTGTGAGCTTATGTAGTTATGGCACAAGTTTCCATATACTGTAGTCTAACTTCATTTACAGGTAGGCCTAAGTTTTGGACCAACCATATATTTGGGAGTTGACATATATTGTAGGCCTAACTCAGAATTTGCAAATTTATGGTATACCTCTATACCTTTATCAACCTCCTATGATGATACCAGCATGCTAGATAATGCCATAATATTTTTTATACTCATCAGATCTTTTCCTTTGCAGATCAGCTCTCTATGCATAAAAACAGTGTGGATATTGTATATATAACAAAGTAATGTATTTTATTTTTTAATCCAATATTTGTATTACCTCAAACATTATTTTTAGTGTATACTTGGTATTTGAGTAGATGCTCTGTTTATTCTAAACAGTATTTATCTAACAGCCAGCATAATTGAGAAAATATGCTCTCTGGCAAAATTAAAACCTGCATCCCCTTTATAGGATGAACCAAAGTGATAAAAACAGCAGATCAGAGTTCCTCCTGAGAGTGGGGAGGTGCAGGTTTGAAACCCTACCATAGGGCAGAGAACAAACAGAACATCTAATCAAATAAAGGTATCCACTATAAATAACATTTGAAAAAAAAAAATATATATATATATGGGCATCTATTTCAAATACAGAGTGTTCACTATAATAACATTTGAAGTATTAGGTTGGTGCAAAAATAAAGACGTAATAATGTCGTTTTTTGAGGTATTTTTTTAACGTCAAAAAACGACATTATTTTTGCACCAACCTAATAATAAAAATATTGGATTAAATATAAATCCATTAATTCTTAAATTCCTTTGTTTATGTTTCTGACAAAACTGAACAGATACAAAGTTCATGAGAAAATAATCTTGAGTAAAGAGCTTTCCTTAAAAAGGGAAAATAGAGCCTTGCTTGCTGTGACATTCATTGTGGTCGAGCGGTAAAACATGCTGATCTAATGGGGGTTTTGCCTTCAAAGTAGGATACTTGTATTTCTGGTTGTGAACATATTTTCTTTACTAAGATTTCTAGTATGCGCAGGCTCAAATGTCTTGTCTATTTCAAATACAGTGTCCCCTATAACTACATTGGAAGTAAGATAGGTATACGGGGTGTGGAAGAAATACCCGACACATAATGATAAAACAGTAAGAGGTATGGGGAAGGCATTTCTGCTGTATCCTTTATAAGGATTGAATGGATATTTTATATATATATATATATATATATATAATTTATTTATTTTAATGTTTACGCCATTCCTTTTGACTTCCAAACTGTATAGCTTTTGATGATCCCCACCTATCCATCATACCAGCACATTAGATATCATAAAATTTGGATTTTTTTTTTTTTTTTGTTACTTGCCACAATTAATCCTGATCTTTGAGCAGTAGAGTTGAGGCCATTTTGGAGACCAGAATATAGACTTACAGCCACCAAACTTTTTTTCTTAGTCAAGGTGATACCAAGTTACATTATATTGTCGTGACATTAAATACTGAAGGTTGTCAGTTTATCAAGAGATTTATATAAATATTTAATAACCAGAAAAAAAATTTCTCAATCTCTAAAGTATACATAAAGCCATTACTCTGATTCTGAATGCCAACTATAAGGTCTGCTATTGATGCTAAACTTTCAATTATTCTGATACATATTTTTAGACACATAGCAAAAAATGCCTTCCAAAACGTAATCAAAATATTAAGAAACAGGAAAATTTTATTAGAAACAAAAAAAAAAAAAAAAATGATATAATAAGGAACAAATAGGAAATGATTATAAATTTATTTAAGCTTCAGAAAAGCTTGGAAAAAGAAAGTGTTGAACTGTTATGTAATATCAGCCTTCTTATATGGCAGTGAATTCTGGACAATCTTCTCACAGAGGAAGAAAAGACATGAGGCAACAGAAATGTGATTCTAAAAAGGATTCCGAGAATAATATGTACTGAACATGTGAGTAATGAGGAAGTTTTAAGGGAAACTGATAACAAAAAGGACATTTAGAATCATAAAGAGATATTTGAACAGTTCTAGTATGGTAGTGTTTCGGGCTACAGCTTGGTCATGGCAACCAGTTATGGCGGTATTCAGGTTCAAATCCCGGTCTGCTCACTTTGGTCAGGATCGATCATGGTACCAGAGAACAAGCCGTCAGCCCACTTGTAGGTTGTTGATGGTGTTTGACACAACAGCTGGTCTTTAAGTTGACCTATTCAACTATAACCTCTCTTACCTATGTTGTGATTTTGATCTTAAGAGAGTCAAGCCAAATTATCACTGGGGTATCTCAACCATGCTAAACCAAGGAGTTGAACATGCGCACACAAAATTGAAAAATAAAATGGACGACACTCGAATAAGTCATGATATGATGTTTATATCAAAATAACAAAAAAATATTTAGTTCTTTCTTTGTTCTTTTCCCAACTCATTCTAATATTTGGCGACAGAATGAAAATTTCAGGTAACTTCTTTAAGGGTGGCCAGACTTGACAACTGGATTTATCTTCAAGTAGTTATTTGTACTTTCTAGAATGGCACAAGGTTTATCGTTGGCGTCTTTCTTCAGCGACAACTGGATTTAACTTCAAGTACTGTGATTTGTACTTTCCATGGATGGCACAAGGTTTTCTTTCTTCAGTAGATAATTATTATTATTTTAATTAGGTTGGCAAACAGCGTTATGTCAGAAATCTCTTAACTCCCAATTGCAACCTCAACTCCGACTAACCCCAACTGCTACTGCAACTGCCTCTGACTAACTTTGGCCCCGTGGGCACTTTTATTTATGGGTGTCCTTTCCAACTGGTGTGGTGCAGGTGAATAAGTGGGTTTTATGCAAATCTCCTTAAATTCAACCAGTCGTTTTCTATTTCACACTTCCAATTTCGGAAGATCCTCTCCTCTTTCAGGAGGAGCCATTATATGATGTCAGCCTTCCTGACATCATCTTCTGCTTTTAATTTTTTCTCAGGGAAATTTTGGCTGACATTTTTCCCAATACATGGACATTGACACCTTTCAGCAGACGACCTTAACCTCTGACCCCCGACCTGCCAGCTGTGTTTAGCTGAATTGCATTGTGTAACTTTTTCAACAAAATTGATACATCTGTTCCCATATCCTGGGAAAATAAGTCTCTTTCTGACAAAAAAAAAATAAAAATAAAATCGTTTTGCTTAACCCTTTTTGTCTGTATGCCATGTTAAATATTGTTACACTGGGGCAGATAATAAGGAAAGAGGGCTTGGAGAATTTGGTACTCAGAAATTTTTTTTTCTTTTTACAGTGATGTTCACCTTGTACAAGGTCCAAGAGCCACTTAAAGTAGAGATTTATAGAGTAAGAGGCAAGGTGATAATGCTACCAAGTCACAAGAGACCACCAGAAGTGAAAGAGAAAGAAAAGACTTTATAACAGTAGTTTTTAACCCTTTTTTGACCTCTACACGAACTAGGCTTTCATAGACAAACAGATACTCAGTCTGATTGGTTTTACAGAACACTTGTACATACTGCACCCACGTCATTTTTCAGTCAGCCACACTTGAAAGAAATTGTGATTAATTAATCCTCACCAAGTCGTGATAAACTGTGGAAAATGATTATTATCACTTGCTCTTATCGTGGCAAAAGTTAGTGGTCATACAGAGAATGCTGATGCGTTTAAATGGTAAACATGGACCCAATAGCAAGTCAAGAGACGCTTAGCAGTTGGCACTGTAAGTAGTGGCTGGGTGCGTTTTCTTTTATTTCTTTCATGGGAAACTGTTTATTGGAACAAGGGCTGTACAGCAAGTATAAATGTTAATTTTTATCTGATCTTCATGTACCCCCTGAAACATATCCATAGAACGTTAAGAAGCCCTGCTTTAGAAGGAAAGTGTAAACCCAGTTTTAAACAGGAAACAAGGGATAAAGCTCTACTCCTGTTCAAAGGAGTGGGAAGCTGTGTGAACTGGATGATAGGTGAACTTATCTACTCCTATGGTAAAAGGGACAAAGGAAAGCAATGAGTAACCTACTTTCTGTAAAGAAGAGAGAAAAAGTAAAAAAAAATTAAAAAAAAACAATCAGGACTAAGTGTAAGTGAAAAAAAATAACAAAGATGACAAGCCATACATTCTACACATACGTACATACACAGACAGGTGCATGGGTGCGCACACACGAATGCTATAATAAAAGAAAAAAATCAGTCTTGCACCAATGAAAAGTGCATACAAGTAGCAATGGTGTCGTCATCTGGCCAATGTCTTATCATTATGTGGGAGGTATTTCTGCTGCAAGCTGTGTATTCACCATTATTTGTAATGACTTGTCGCTAATTATCAGGCAGCTCTTTTGAGTAAAATTCTGCAGGTTTTGATGTGAAAAACTATTTGATATCTTTGAAATATCTCCTTTCCTGAAAGAAATACTACCAAAAATTTTGTAACACCAATAACATTTTTGCTCTTGTATGTAAATACTTGTCACAAAATAAAATCCTTGCATTTGCCTTCATAAAGTCCGTCAGAGGACAAAATGCATTAAGATAAATTTTCCTTTTATCTTTATTCATATTGCCCCTTTTGCAGATATACACTATCTGAATTTTTTTTTAATATACAAGGTGTCCCCAAAAATTTGACATCATTTTAAAAGCAATTATCTTGTAAACTACCAAGTCTAGCTTAATGAAATCAAACACTTTAGGTGTTGAACATCATAAGTTTATGGGACCAATTTCATAAGTGTTCAATATGTACACCACCTGTGACATGGCACATGTCAAGTCGGTAGTCAAGCTCTTGCCAAACATTGTATTATGCCTCCAGTAACATTATTCAGTGCAGAAGTGTTTCTCTGCTTTAGTTCATCAATGCTAGCAGGATGAGGGGGACAGACCAGTCCCTTCACATATCCCCATAAAAAGAAATCACATAGGAACAGGTCCAGTGACTATGGCAGAAAACTGTCTTCATCTCCACCATACCCAACCCATCTCTAGCAGATTCTCACTGAGATAAACATGTATCGTCCTCTTCCATTACACGTAAAATCTTGATCTGTTTCTATACATTCTGTGAAAATTTGAGTTTATTTCAACAAGAATTGCCAAAATTATTAGCCTGTGAAATGAGGTCAAATATTTTGGACACCCTGTGTATGTATATATATATATATATATATATATATATATATATATATATATATATATATATATATATGTATGTGTATATATTATAGTAAAAAGAAAGAACAGTAAGATATCGTGTTCTTATTGATATTTTTATTTTTTACAAAACAGTGCTCAATGTAAATTTACAGCATAAATATTATAAATTAACCGATTTAAAAATATGGTTCCTTCGTTACACAGGATATATTATAGTAAAAAGTGTAGCGAAGGAACCATATTTTTAAATGTTAATTTATAATATATATATAAAAATTAAAAATATGATTCCATCGCAACACAGAAAATTTCCATGTTTCAAATCTGAAACTAAATTTAGAAATTTAATTATAAAAATTAAACTTAATATCCATAGTCTCGTTCCATTGTAAGTGATGTTGACAATATGGATTTTAAGTTTAATTTTTCTAATTAAATTTATAAATTTAGTTTCAGTTTTGAAATATGGAAATTTTCTGTATTGTGATGGAATCATATTTTTAAAAAAGTAATTATAATATTTTGCTCTACTGTTTGTATTGAGTGCTGATTTTTAAAAAAAAAAAAATAATTGCTAAGAACACTGGATTATAAATCTTACTGTTCTTTCTTATTATTTAATATATATAACACATGCACACCAAAATGAAAATGCTCCCAATAAGTTCTGGGAATTTGAACAGACTGATTTAATTTGTTCATTTAGATAATTATCCAGTGTTTCCCATGTCTTGCCAGACATATCACAACTTTTAAAAATCACTACAACAAAAAAATGAAGTATTTTTTTTTACTTTTTTGCATAAGCTGTTTTATGCATTAAATTTCTTGAACTTTTAGGTGACATTTCATAAAACGTGCATACATTTTTCAAAAGTGAATACAGTGTGTAGACATAAATATTAACTCAACATTGAAAAAATTATCTTTAATAATATCAATGTATTTAAGGTATAACAACATTGAGATGGTTATAAAAAAAATCCTTGATCAATGACACAAAAGTCAACAAGACTGTCTTTTGTTATCTTTAATGCAGGTGAGATTTTAAGTTTTTCAGTTCTTGGTTATTCTCAAAAATTCCTTGACAGCCTTTTCTTTTGTAGATCACAAATATATATGTGTGTGTTGAATGTCATGAGTACTCTATTTCTTGATTCCTGCCAAGGAAAAGAAAAAAAAAATAAGGCAATGATTTTTTTTTTTTAATATCATATAACACTGCTTGTTCCTTAGTTAGTAAGCATGTACATTACGCACTGACATTACCTAAGATAAATAATGGCCCATTTCTGTTTGCTTATGAGGATAGATGAAAGAAAAGATACATCAAAGGTGCTGTTTGGTTTTTAGGGAAAAGAAAGAAAGAAATGTAACATAGAGGGGAGAAATAACACTCATGTCTGTTTCAGTGAAATAGGAAACCTTCCCAATGTTGAATATTTTCATTTGCACCCTTTTACTTCTTTAAATAATGACATGCATTCATATTTATGATTGTTAGTGTTAATATTTTGTTAAATATTTAATAAGGCAAAAGGAGAAGTTCCACAGGTATTTTATAGTTGTAAAGCTCACAAGGAGCTTATTCAATTATTAATTTAAGAATTAAAATTAATTTAATTATTCAACCCATTTATGCTCACCATCCCATAATAATCACTTTGTAAAGAATTGCAATATTTTCCCCTTTTTTTTGTATCATATACAGTTAATGAGCCAAAAAGATCCAGCTTGACTACAGTTTACCAAGAATGCTAAGGAAAAATAATAGCAAATTATTGCTCCCTTAAGGAAAAATGCTAGTAATTTATTGCCTGCTTACTATATAAATATCCTAGTGGATTAAAGAATTGGTTTGTGAATTTGGTGACATAGTAATTGTGAGTTCAATCCCTGAGCTGGGCATTGAGTACTTGAACTCAGTGGAAACAAGACAAGTAATAACTGAGCAGTACTAGAAATACAAATGAGGTAAGATATCCCTAGACATGGGCAGTGGAATGAGAACAGTCTACCCCTGTAGATTAAATAAAGTGTTCAATTTGAAATTCTTGGGAGGTTATCCAGAGCAACATACACCTGATGAAGGCCGGAGGGTACAATAGCTGAACTATTGTGGCGGCAACAACAACAGAGATGAAGATAATAGTCTACATGTAAATAATGATAATTCCCCATTTCAAAAATGAGTTCCTTTCTTTAGTTTCACAAGTTCAGCCTTTAAACACACCATACCACTTCCACATAGTTGAATCACTCTCATTTCTTCCATATTTCAAATGTAAGAAGCAAGACTGCTTTTACCAAGAACTGTTACTGTGTGCAACTGACTCCCACATGTGTGCTTCTCTGAACATGCCAATCTTGACCTCTTTTGTCAATTTGGTAAAAGAGAACAAAAAAAAAAGCTTGGCAATTGCCTGTTTACTAAGTAGGTGATTAATTGCTACTGCTTTCTTAAGCATGCTCGGTAAGCAGTAGTTGCACCCAGTATCGGTCTTGCACAGCTTCTATACCAAAGCATTGCTGTCAAACTTCCTCTCCACTTCTTTCTTGCATCAATACAAACTTGTTTGATATTTACTCAAAAATTTATATATTCACATACCTTGGAATCTATTACTAGGGATAAATGTAAGCAAATTAGCTTGGAAAGTTTACAAAAATCAATGAAATAGCAATAATTATTGCAATATAAACAATTAGGAGATAGCTCCTACACACAGCACCACTTGTGGCCACTCATAGAACTAGTGTGATTAATATATTTCGCTAACAATATTAAAATGTTATAGAGAGAAAAAAAAGAAACATACATGCATTCTGGGCATGTGTAGAAAACTGTCTGGCCTTCATCAGCTGATCTGGTCTGCTGTGTTGCAAATATCATTTCTTCATGGCCGCAATTTGAACATTTCCGATCAACCTACATGAGAAAAGGGGAAAAAAAAAGAAGAAAACGGCATAATAGAAATGACTCAAGTAATTAATACTTTTTTTTTTTTTCAATAAAAAAAAAAAGTTTGTATAGTCTTGTGGGTGATTTATTTTCCATTCTACAGCCTCTTTTCTACGGACACAACACTCAAGCCTGTTGTTACTCTATCACTACTTCCCTGGCAAATTTTCAGAGGAGCTTCATTCTTTAGTTCCACAAGTTCAGCCTTTTACAGCTAGGACATAACATGCCACTTCTACAGAGTTGAATCACTCTCATTTCCTCCATATTTCAAATGTAAGAAGCAAGTTCCATTCAGCTTTTTACCAATAACTACTTTGGTGTGGTACTGACTCCTGCATGTGTGCTTCCCTGAATACTTCAATATTGATCTCTTCAAATCAAGGTTCAATCGTTATCTATCCTCCTTATCCTTATAATCTTCACTTCTTACCATCTGTGTTTGCATTCATATCACACAACTTATTCATTGTTACCATATTGATTGTAACCCTATATTATTTTAAAAATAGTTTTTAAAAACAAATAATTGCTGAGATAGTATACAGTAATAACATTGTCAAGAGAAAAAAAACATCCTTTTGACACACCATTTTTTTGTAGGTATCTTTGTTAAATTTTGTTCGATAGTCCTACTTCTTGTAAGAACTATGCATCTTCATCTTATTAAAAAGTTCCCTCATACTGTTGGGCTGCTGGTTTAGAGATCAGATTTAACAAATTTTAAGAGAGACAATTAGGCAAATGGTTAAATGTCTTGAAGTCTTACAAAATAGCCCTCCAGAAACCATATGACATTTTGGTGGAAGTCATGTCTCCTCAAAATATGGTTTACCATCCATAAAAAGGGACCCAGAAGAGGAACAAGACACAGCTTATTTCTAAGATATCTATTGGAAAGTTCCATTTGATAACATGGAAATTAGATTTGATAAAGACAATTAGGCTGTTGGTTAAGGTATGTCTGGTAAATAAGTTTCATGAAATCTTACAGAAATCTGCTCCAACAACCACATGACATTTGATGAAAGAAAAGTCATGTCTCCTCAAAATAGGTTTACCATCCACTTGATAGATCCCAACATCAGTTTAAAGAGTTTATTTTCTTTGGTTTAACAGAGTATCAATCCTTATTAGAACATTTAATACCAAAGATTGGTTGTTTTTTTGAAAGATGAATTATATGTATTTAAGTCAATTGGAGTACTTATGGTGATGGTTAGTTTTGTGTCATTTAAAAGTATGATAAGAGATAGAGTTGGGGTGTATTTGTAGTTTTATATTTTAAGTATAGTCCTATTTCTTTCAAGAACCATATTATTTTGTGCGGCTCAGTAGTGTTGAAAAGAATACAATAAGGGTTAATGAAAGTGTACATGTAAAGACATCCTTATTGTACGTCCCAGTTCCTATGAAAAATTGTGAGAGACTAACATTTAAGAAGAGTTCTTTATCTGTTGCTATGGTAGAATCATTAGATACATCTGTGTGAAGTCAAGTAAGCTTAGGGTATATTATGCAGTGTACTATTCTGTGTTGTGATCAGTGTGACATGAGGACTGAAAGGCACCTCAAAAGGGGAATAAGACACAGCTTATTGCTAAAACATCTGTTGAAAAGTTCCATTTGATAACATGGAGATTAGATTTAACAGAGAGTAACAATTAGGCAGGTGGTTAAGATGTATCTGTTAAATAAGTTTCTTGAAGTCTTACAAAAATGTGCTCCAACAAGCACATGACATTTGATGGTCAAAAATTCATGTCTCCCCAAAATATATTTACTATTCACTTGATAGAGCTCAACATCAGAGTTTGTTTTCTTTGGTTTAACAGAATATCAGTCCTTATGAGAATATTTAATACCAAAGATTGGTTGTTTCTTTGACAGTTGAATTATATGTATGTGTTTTTTTAATCATTTCACTCCAATAAAGACAATAAAGTGACTAAGATGCAAGAGGTTACTGAGTGTGAAAGAATATGAGAAAATGAAAAACATTATTAAGGAGAGAATACAATAAAAGAACAGGAATTAAGAAGATAGAAGATAATGATTGACATTGCATTTAAATTTTTGAAGATTAATGTTGACTGAGAAGCAAGAAGCCAGAAGAGAGTTCCACAAGTGAGAAGTGCAATAGAAGAAACTATTAAAATAGAATTTATCGTTAAATCTAGCAATTTTAACTGTAAAATGATGAAACCTAGCTACCAATCTAATATTGCGTTTAAATTCTTAAGGTTGAGGTACCAAAGAGGAAAACACATCAGCACAATTACCATGAAGATATTTATGGAAAAGGCACAGGGAAGTGGAGAAATGACTGAAACCAAGATGCCAGGTCAGGATCAATAACATTGCAGATTTTTCTTTGGATTTTATCAAGAATCTCTAAATATATAACAGGAGCACCAGATATGGCAGCAATATTCAAAGCATGGCCAAATGGTAGACTTATAAATATGTAAGATAAATTCTGAAGAGAAAAATTGTCTAGCACAACACAGTGAACAAACTTTCCTAGCAGCAGACCTAGCAATTGATGCAATATAATCTTTCCACTTCACGACAGCAGAGAATGTTAGTCCAAGAAGGCACATTTGGAGGTTAGCGTCAGCCATGCTGATGGACAGTAAAAATGATTAAATGTGAGACTTGATATTAAAATGCCAATAAGAAAAATATTCAATTTTTCATTATCAAATTTTGAAGTGCTTTATGGGATAACCTGATAGCATGTATTAATATCATTCAATCATTTGCTATCAGATTTCAATATTAATTATGGGATGACATCTTTTTTTTATCATTTCACCCCAAGCAAGGCAATAAAGTCACTAAGACAGAAGAGGTTAATGAGTGTTAGAAAATGAGAAAAAAATGCTATATAAATTTTTAAAGATCAATATTGACTGGGAAGTAAAAAGCCAGAAGAGAGTTCCACAAGTGAGAAGTGCAACAGAAGAAGCTATTAAAATAGAACATCCGTTACATGTAGCAATTTCACCTGTAAAATGATGAAACCCAGCTACCAATCTAATATTGCATTTAAATTCACAAGGTTGAAGTACCAAAGAGGAATTTTTTGCTACAACTTGCTATACACGAGACATCTTTCCCCCTCCTCAACCTATATCTCTCTTCATCTATATTTACAATATCACTCCCCTACAATACACACTAGTAATAATAGACCTGCTTAACACTTTTACACCAATCAAAATTTTAAATTTAAGTTTATTTTCATAAAAATTTTCACACATCGAAGAATCAGACAGCGATCAAGTTTCTGATAACAATAGATTTCCACCAGAAA
Organism: Acanthosepion lycidas; assembly: GCA_963932145.1. Lineage (NCBI taxonomy): Eukaryota > Metazoa > Mollusca > Cephalopoda > Sepiida > Sepiidae > Acanthosepion > Acanthosepion lycidas. The sequence continues at coordinate 28,250,941 of OZ010615.1, read as the reverse complement.
ATACACTGTCTACAAAAACATCTGTCAGTGAGTAATTACCATTTCTCTGTTTATTCCTCAGTCTGTTGATGAAGAACAAGGTATGTTCAAAAATTACAAACTTAAAACCTTTCTATCCATGCTTAATTTGTCATATGGTTAATAATTAATATTTAATAAATGTTTATCGTACTGATTATATTGGTACCCTTTTGCTTGCCTTTGTTTTATTAACTAACATATCTATTTTACATATTATAAGAAGCACACATGGACCCTTTTTTTTCTAATTATATATATATATCATTTCACCTCAAGCAAGGCATGAATGCCACTAAAATGCCAGGTGTTATTGAGAGTGAAAGAGAATGAGAAGACTTTAATGAGGAGAAAGGACAATAAAAGAACAGAATTCAAGAAGACAAGATGGAGATTGACGTATTTTAATTTTTGAAGATTGCAGGTGGCAGGGAAACAAGAAACTAGAGAGTTCCACAGGTGAGAAGTTCAAGAAACTATGAGAATATAACTTACTGTAACACCTATTTCAATAGTAAAATGATAGAACTTAGTAGCCAATCTAGTAGCACGCTTAAATTCATGCAGTTGATGTACCAAAGAGATGAGCTCATTGAAATAATTGCCTTGAAAGTATTTATAGAAAAGACAAAGGGAAGCCATGACACAGTGGTGGGAAAGTAACTGAGATGGTTGGTCAAGATGCCAGGTCAAGACTGAGAATATTACAGACCCATCTTTAAATTTTGTTGAAAATCACTAGATATATAGCAGGAGCACCAGACCACATAAGGTTCCTAGGAACCAACAGCCCAGACACCAGCACATGAGATTTGATTATAGTGGTGAAGGTTTTGTGCAGAACCATCCACACTTTTTGAAGGGCCAAATACAGAGACTTGGTGTACTATGCGCTACAAGGTCCCCAAATGACCTGAGCAGGTTTTGAATTCAGAGTTGTCCTTCTCCTAGACCAGTTGCCATCCAAGGCCATAGAACACAGTCTGTCCTGCTATTTACCCATAGCTGGGGGGGAGAAGAAGAGGATTCATACTTTTCCCAAGGGTATTAGCACATAAGTGAATGTAATGCATTCAATTGGAATTCAAACTAGGCTCTCCGATTTCTCAATCAAAGCCACTAACCATTACTCCACCGTACCTATATAAAGGGTGTTTCAATAACTTGGACCAATTTTAAACTTAACTTGCATTTAAAATCGGCCCAAGTTATTGCAACACCCATTATATATATATATATATATATATATATATATATATATATATATATATATACTAGCAGTAGAGCCCGGCGTTGCCCGGGGATGTAACAGTAAGAGATAGATCAAGTATCGACCATCATAAAGATAAAAATTGACAAAGATTATTGTCTAAGGTTGACGGACACGTATGTCTTATTTTTTTTTTTTAACGAATTGGTCAAACCCAAACAAAAACATTGTTTTCAATCGTTATGAGTCTACCGATTGAATAGAATTTTATTATAAACAATTGTCTTGTAAATGTAATTTTTAAACCATTCTGAATGTAAAAATAAAGAAAAAAGTGTGCAAGACAATAAGAAACACTACCTGCCAAAAAAAAGTAAAGTTTTGTTGAAAAATGTAGGAAATCCGATCCCATATATAAACGAACACACACAAACAACCAACCTGGGTTTTATAATAAGTATAACTCGATATGAGTTGTCCCCCTTTCATTAATGCCTCTTAATCGTGTTTTCAAATTGATTTCATGCAAAAACAATTGTGTTTTTCCAATTTTTGGCACTGTCAGAACCACCGCATGGTAATTTTACGTAGTTCCGTGAAGTTTTGTTGAAATCGGTTGAAAAATGTAGGAAATCCGATCCAATATATAAACGTACAGACACACACACACAATCTGCGTTTTATAATAAGTAATATATATATATATATATATATATATATATATATATATATGTGGGAAAATTATATATAAATTTTATATATCCAAGCAATTTTAGGAAAATCTATAACAAAGTGAAATATTTTTGTGTGCTATGTTTCATCCTTTAAGACTTCATTTGACTACAGTGATGTTTACATTGATGTGATGTGATGTTGAAATTTTAAATTAAAGAAAAATTTCTTTTCTTTTTTCATATATACTACAGCTCGAAAATTTCAGGTCATCCCTGGTAATTGTTTAAATTGGCCCAAAAAGTAGTTGTTTTGTACATTAAAATAAGAGAAAATTATTATACATGATTAAAAAAAAAAGTGTGACATGATTTTTTTTATTAGAAATTTGGTTAATATAGCTCATATGATTGAATGTTACCTTTGGACCAGATATTTCTTTGTGCTTTACATTTTTCTCATGAGCCACTGTTTCTGCTTCATTGAATACATGGTATGAATAACTCTCAATTCCATCAAACTCTACAAGAAAAAAAGATTTTGCAAGCTTTAGAAAACTTTACAAGCAGGAAAAGTGGGGGAAAAAATAAAAAAGGAGACCAGCATAACTTCTTGTGTATAATACAACTTTAGTATAACTCCATGTTTCTGAGGCCAAAAATGGAATAAATTACATCATTGAGGATAACATGATCCTATAATACAGCCATCCCTATGTAAATTTTTTAAAATTAATTTTTGGAGTTTGACATACAGCTCTATAGAATCTATGAGAGTGGATCAATAAGTTAGTAGCTTATTTATAATTGCTTAAATTTTGATTTATAGATTTTCACAAAATAATCTAGAATATATTCAGCACTAAATTTTATTGACAAAGAAAATTAGATTGAAAAATATGTTATTTGAAATAATTGGTACTTTTTCATCTGTGAATTTATTGATGTACAAACAACTTAGACTGTCCAGAAGAGTTGCAGGATGTTCAGAAGTAGTCTTTAGGCAGTGGTAGAAGCCAATGGTAATTTTAATGAATAAATTTATTCTTTAGTATTTCAAGATATTTTTGTATAATTTTGGTAAAAATATTTTAAAATGAGATGTCAGTGTTATTTTCATTTTTGTGTAATTTAGATGATAATTTATCCATCGCACCCTGTATATGCAGTTATTTTTTGGGAAACTCTTCTTTTGTAGAGCAAAAACTCTACCAAAGTTATCCTTCGAATTATAAGCAATAGTGTTTACTTACCTAATGCATTTATTGTGAACTGACAACGTTTACAAACCACCTCAAACCCGACACCTGGGAGGGGTAGCACTGTGCCACAATTTGGGCAGAAATCAGGTTCACACTTGAAGATTTTTTCAGACATCTTTCCACAAAGACTCCTTGTAATAAAAAAAAAAAATCTCTTAAAATACAGACACTGAGTAAGCTGTTTATTAGAAACAAATCCATTATTTGTTACTAGTAGTACCCATGAAAATTTCACAGTTTTCCTGTTTTTCCTTTTTTCCCCCACTGAAATCAATTAAAGAATTATTCCATCATTCCTTGTGATCAAAACAGAACAGTCCATTATTTATGAGGTATTAGTAGGGTGTTTCTTTACTTTTTTTCTTCCTTTTTCTCACTGATACTAAGTAGCATCTCTGATATGTTTTTTTCCATTTTCCTACATGACCAAAACGGAACAGTCCGATATTTATGAGGTATTAGCAGGGTGTTTCTTTACTTTTTTCTTACTTTTTCTCACTGATACTAAGTAGCATCTCTGATATGTTTTTTCAATCTTTCAGGATGACTAAAATGGAATAGTCCATTATTTATGAAGGTATTGGTAGAGTGTAACATATGTGCTAACAAAAGAAGGGAGTAGCAAGCAGAATTATAATAAAGAAGGATGATCTTTGCCAAGTCCCTCAGGTTTTATCCATTCAAAGCCCATTGATCTTAGAAAGCGGTTGTTCACAGTTGACAGTTTAGACATTCCTGAACAGGTTTGGTGCCATGCATGATATCCATATGAAAAGTCTCGATCTGATGAGGCTATTTAAGAATATGATATTATTTTCTCTTCCAGTTACATGTGCTAACCATTTTGGTTGTTGCTGCTGCTGGTAGTCCTTGATTGATGTGGTTTCTGTTATTTGGTTACAGTTCTTTGTTTGCGAATCTGTAGCGCCAGTGCAAATTATTCAAAGAGAGATGAGCTTTGTCAAAACCCTCAGGCTTTACTCGCTCAAAGCATTTTTCACCATTGATCTTAGAAAATGATTGTATACAGCTGACAGTTTAGATATTTCTGAACAGGTTTGGCACCATGCATGGCATCCATATAAAAGTCTCAATCTGACAATGATATTTAAGGATACAACTCAAGCTTTCAGGTTGAGGTTTTGGTTTGGTAGCTGTTTGTGGTGTTGGGCAAAACTATGTCTGGTACAGACTTTTAATGTACCATTTCCTTTTCCCCCTATACTAAATTTGTTATAGTAATGTTCTTATTGATTGGATTATATATATGTAGAGAGAGAGAGAGTAGGGAATATAGATGTGACACTGACATGTTTTAATTATTTAAAAACAACAGCAATAGAAACAAAAGCACTGGGAAAACAAATGCTGTGTGTCAAGACATATTGGATGCCAGAAATTTTAAAATTTCTTCAGCATTTTCCCTTGGTGCATAATTATAACCAACATTTACGTCTATATTCTGACAGATTGTTCTGATACATAAAAGTTCATGTATCATATTCTCCATTATATGATTTTATGTATAGCTGCTCACTCATATTCGAGGATACCCATCTACTAGGGCAGCTAGCCAATCCCTATTGCAGATGCTTGCTCAGGTGCATTTGTGTTTATTCAACACCTACAGAGCCCACCTGTGGTTTATACTGCAACTAAGCTGAGCAGACCTTAGTTACAGTTTCTGGGAAAGAGCATGTTATCTAGCATGATCAACAATTTGAATACGGCCAGCACGCTCAAGCCTTTGGCCACGATGACGTGTGACTTTGTGCTAGCACAGCTATCAATGGCTCCCAAGGGTTCTGTCTAGCCAATTTCACTCAGAAGGCTTAGGTCAACCCATGATATGGTTTTCAGGTACTTTCCAAAGGTGCCACATGCTAGCATTGACCCCTTTAGTCCAATAACATCAGGAAATCGCCTCCCTGACAAATCGACCATGGTGAGATTTGAATCTGGGTCTCATGGTCAGAATGTGAACGTTCTGCCCACACGCCCATGATTTTATGTATCACAATATAATGGCATGTATTTAAGTTCTTCATCTAGATCAGTGTTTTCTCAACTGGTGTTCCCTGGAAATCTAGGGTCCTACAAGAGCTCTCCAGGGGTTCTGTAAAACACAATAATAGGCTAATTTAGTTTTGAGTAATTTTTGTTTCATTTTATATTTGTAATTTTACTATATACATATGGAATATTATTGGAAAATCCTTGGTTAATATTAGGTACCTCCACTAATTTGAAGAGGAAGCAGCATAGTATGATGAAAAAAGTTTTATCATCAAAATATTATTAAGAGGAAAGACCAAAGTATTTTTTTATTATCTTATTAATTTTTTTAATCCTTTCCAGCATGTTTGAAATTTTGATTAAAAATCTTGTTTTTTTTTTGTGTTAGCAGTTGACGTAATATTTATTAGTATTTTAGCACCTTTCTTTGCATTGAAAAACACATTGATTTGGAAATTCTTGCAAAAAAATTGTCAGATTTGAATGAAATTATTTTTGAAAATTTTCTTTTAGAAAATCTTGGTAAAAATATATTTTTTTTACATATGTTACTCCCCATTTCATGAAATTAAATTTTAACTGCAAAATTTGTTTTATAAGTTAAAAGGATTCTTTGAAAAATGTAAATCATCAATTTTTTTTTCCAACCTGCTACTCATTTCCTGAAAATTTGCTCTGAATTTTAAAATAAAAAATGCAATAAAACTGACATTATTTAATTAGAAAAACTTTTAATTGCTTTTATAAATAAAATTTATTAAGGATACTATCATCTTAAGAAAAAGATTTTTTCAAATCTTAAAATTCTGCACTACTTTAAAATTGCATTAGGTGATATTGCTATTAAGTGAGAACTGCATTTGTTAATCAAAAGTTAAAAAGCTGAATACAAATCATTTTGCACCAACATTTTTAAAATAACTTTTTATGTATATAAAATATTACGTAACATTCCTATTTTTGAAAGTATAGTCAACCAGACACAACATTATCAGAAAATAAGATCAATTAATTGTAAATTTAAAGTCAACATTCCCAAAATTAGATTATGGAGAATAGTTTGCAACATTTTTAAGGCTACTGAGTACTTAAAAATTACATAAAAAAGGCACTCACATCATTTTCTTAAATTATGTTTTAACAGATAAAGTCTCCATAGAACAACAATAAAATCGTCAACACTTCTTAATCATGTAAATATGCCTTCTGTCGGTTAAAAAAACACAGCTACAGTTTGTTTTGAAAATGCATTTTCATGTTATTTTAAACTTGAAGTATATAATATTTGTTTCAAATCAGATTAAGTATATTTTAAATCAGTAAATATTCCTCAAATAAAGTTTCAGAAAAGCATATTTTATATTTGGAAGATTTTTTTTAATACAGAGAATTACATTGCAATGAAAGATGACAAAAAAGGGTGGTAATCATGTATTTTAGAAAAAAAATCGATTCCAATAAATATAATTTCTGTTTGAAATACACCAGAGTATTTTACTTACTGGAAATAGTAAATTTAGTCCTTTAGTTTTTAATTAAAACTAAAATGAAAGCTTCAAGAAAGTGTTTTCATTTTTTAAAAATTCATTTTAAACCTTAGGTATTGTGAATTAATGGAGGTCACTAGTTAATATAATGAAGTCATCAATATTAATGATGGTATATAACAATTTTTATGCAGGGGTTCCCTGAGACATGAAAATTAGTTCAAGGCTTCCACAAGGATAAAAAGGTTGAGAAATGCTGATCTAGATAGTTGGGGTTACAGATTATAAATGCTCTAAGCTCTAAAATGCTCAGGTTGAACCAAATATTTTAATTTACCTTTAAAATAGAAATAACTCACTACCGTTTTTTTATAGAAATTTTACTAGTTAAATCCAATAATAAATTACATAACATCACTTGCAAGAATGAATGCATGATTGTCAGCAAAAGGAACATCCCAACATGCAAAGATACCAAAATCAAGCAAGTACAAAAACGTAAATATCTGAGAAGCATTTTAATAGAGGACACTGAAATCCTAAGGCACATTGGGATAGCAAAAATACTATTCAAAAGCTAAGCAAAGTATTAAGAAACAGGAAAATTTAATTAGAAACAAAGAAAAGAGTAGTAAATTGTTATGCAATATCAATCCTCCTATATGGTAGTAAATGCTGGGCAATCTCCTCACAGATGAAGAAGTGACTTGAAGCAACAGAAATGTGGTTCTACAGAAGGATGCTGAGAATAACATGGACTGAACAGGTATTTAACATCATAAAGAGACAGTTGAAATTTCTAGGGCACATACTGTTCTTGTTCCATTGCTTACATCTAGGGATATTGCATCTAGTTCTTATTCTATTTAGCAATGTTCAGTTATTGCTTGCCCGTTTCCACTGAGTGCAATTACACACAGAATACACTATACAGTCTACCTCTGTAGATTAAATAAAAAGTTCAGTTCAGTTCAGAATTCCTTGTAGGTTACCCAGATGGATATACACCTGATGAAGGCCAGGGAGCACAATGTCTGAAACGTTGTGATAAAAACAAAAAAAATGAGGACAGTAGTTTGAATATAGGTAGTGTAAAAAATAAAATGTATTGGTAACTTAAAAAAAATGTATTGCTGGTAATTTTACTATAAAAATGTATTTTTATACTTTTTTTAGTGTTGTATTGTTTGTCATTTTGCAATAAAAATATATTGTTGGTTATTCTCCTATAAAAAGTATTGTTGGTCATATTGTTATAAAAATGTATTATTGGTTATATTTTTGTTTTTATAAAAATATATGGCTAGTAATTTCACTACAAAAATGTAGTGTTGGGATTTTTACTATAACAAAAACCTTTTGATTTTTATTTGGGGGGTTCACTATTTGCCTATAGCCGGGACCCTAACAGGTGCTACCAATCCAGGTCAGGGTGGACCTGGGAACAACAGCAATTAAGACGTGGTTCTATGCTCCACAAAATCTCCAATCTTCTGATTAGAGGCTTTGCTGCCAGATGTAGTTTATCATTATACTTATGACTACGTACTTTTATAGGAATTTTTTCTCTCTAGTATACACATGTTAAAAAACTGTTTTTCATAATATTTACTTTATTATCCAGATATGTATTTATTATTATATACGAACATAGCAAGGTAGGAGTATACTTTTAAAAAAATAAGCTTAAATTTTGTTGAAATTTTGAAGTGAAGAATTATTATTATTATATATTTTCCAAGAAACACATGGCCTTATCAGTTAAAGTGTTGGTTAATAAATATCAGTTGATACAGTCCCTTTGCAATCTGCTATGAACCAAACCAAAAACAAACCTTTTTGGTTAGTCAGTATAGTTATTTTCTAAGCGTAGCTTAGATGTGGCACAAGGCCGAAACACACTTTTCAGTCATAACTCATCTAGCAAGACAAGCTTGCTAACCATTACACCAAGCCGAGATGCCAGGTTAGTCAGTATATGTGAGTAGAATAACAATCAACTAGAAGTAGCAAAATATAAAAATACCAATAATTGTTTTAATATTAATAATTTTTCATGTTATTTGTATTTATAAAATATGTGAAAGGAGAATTTGAAGGTTTAAAATCAATAATAAAAAAAAATTAATTATTCTACTTATCTCTCTTAATGAATATAAAATTGATTATCAGTTTAATACTTCCATTGAAAGGGTTAGTTAATTATTCAAAAAGTACCCCAGTAATATTTATAAATAATGTCTTACACACTTTATGGGTCAGTATCAGAAGTGACATCTTGTTTGAAATTCCCACTCTGAAAATGTTCTAAATAATAAAATCATAACTCTGCTGATAAAGTTTTATAAGAAAAAATTCTGAAATAATTTCTCTTCCAATCCAAAAAGTTAAAGTAGAAAAGTTTTTAAAAAAAAGGAATTGTTAAATATCAATGAAGAACTTTGTTTTACCAAAAAGAAACTCATTTGATTACTAACAAAATTTTTTGTCTCATTAAATTAAACGGAAAGATTTAAAAGAAACTATGATGAATAGAAAATCACTATGAAATACTAAAGGCTTATTTATTTTTATTGATAGAAAATCCAAAAATATGAAACAGAAATACCAGTACTGATTTGATAAACTATCAGTACTTGTACCTAGCTTAATTACATACTGTATCACAGGACTGAGTTTCATATTTACTTTATTATCCAGATATGTATTTATTATTATATACAAACATAGCAAGGTAGGAGTATACTTTAAAAAAAAAAATAATAAGCTTAAATTTTGTTGAAATTTTGAAATGAAGAATTATGGCCTTATGAGTTAAAGTGTTGGATAATAAATATCAGGTTCCTGGGCCTGGTATTGCTGAAAGTGAATTTGGTTCAGTTTGTTTTGTTTTGTGGCATATCAACCTCAATAGGTTATTTAATGCTGACAACTTTTTTTCCTGGTAATATTTTGTTCTGTCAAAAATCTATTTCTGCTAATATTTTCTTCCACTGGTAATATCCTTTTCTTTTTTTTTTTCAAAAACATATTGCTGGTAATAGTTTTTTTCTTCAAAAATTTACTTCTGGTAATAATTTTTTACAAAGCATTTCTGGTATTAAAACCTATTTTTAGACTATCATAATGCGTTTTGTGCTTAACTATTTGCTCATAACTGGGTCCATAGCAGGTGCTACCACCCCGGGTCAGAGTGGATCTGGGAACACCAGCAATTAAGAGTTGTTTCCACGCTCCTCAAAACCTCCTGATCAGAGGCCTTGCTGTTGTACGTAGTTTATCATCTTACCCTGGATGCGGATGTAGTTTATCGTCATACTCAGTACGGGAAAGTCAGTGAAAGAAATGATTAAGTATTTAGTCAGTTAAGTGCCCTACTTGATAAACGCATTGGTGATCATGTCTTTTTTGACTCATGACTGACTATGCAGATTTTCTCTAAGTTGCCATTTCTTTCTGTAGTAGACTTGTTGGCAAACAAGGCTATAGGGCCTAATCTGTCTTGCTATTCAATCCATAACTTGGAGGGTGGGGAAGAAGAGATGGATTCATACCTTTCTCAAGGATATTTGCATGTAAGTGAATGTAACGAACCTGACTGGAATTCAAACTCAGCTTTCTGATTTTCCATTCTGAGCTTGTTATCCATTACACCATCATTAAGTGTTACAAAGTTGATGAAGACTGATGAGTACTGATACACAATATCTCCTAAGCACAGAACATGGAATGAAAATAATCTACCCTCAGGTTTTGAATAAAGGGTTTGGTTTGAAATACTAAAAACATTAGTGAGTATGACAGACACCTGAAGAAGGCAAAGAGGATACAACAGCTGAAACAGTGTAAGTATTAGGTTGGTGCAAAAGTAAGGACGGTTTTTGACGTTAAAAAATACGTCAAAAACCGTCATTATTTTTGCAACAACCTAATATAACAACCAGGAGGATTGAGTGATTAATTTTTTATGGTTTATCAACACTGCAGATTATTTAAACCAGGAAATATTTATTAGCTTGTAAGAATTTTTGATTTTTTTTTTTTTGAGATAATAATGGTTTAGTGATACAAATTTTACTAATTAACCCATAGCTGGGGAGAGAACAGCTGGATTCATACCTTTCCCAAGGGTATTTACACATAAGTGAATATAACAAACTCAATTGGAATTGAAACTCTGCTCTTCGATTAACAATTCTAAGCCATTATCCATTACACCACACTGCACATCCAAGCTTACAGCATCTGGTATTACTCATCTAGGTACTAACAAGGCTTAATGTTGCTTAACTTCAATGATCAAATAGAAACGGGTGTTTCAATGTGATGTGGCCGTAAGCCACAATCAGGATGAACTATACTGTTTTGAATAGCAAGGCAATATAATAAGACAGACAGCTGAAGTAGACCAGAGGGCACAAAAGCCAAGAAGATGTTGAGGGTATAACAACTAAGATAAGAATGATGATTTGAATAGCAAAACAGATAATAATAATCTTAAGTTTAAATTTTCTAATAAAAAATATATTAGATGAATCATTGTCTTTATTATTAACAAGTTCCATACACATTAAAAACATGTTGGGATTATCTGAATATGGATAAATTATATTAAATCGTGACACCCGCCCCACAAAAAAAGCACATGTTATTCTCAGCATTTGTCAGTAGAACCAGATTTTTGTCACTTCTCTAACACTCAGTAAACCCTTGCATCTTAGTGGTATTATTGCCTTGCTTGAGGTGAAATGATAAAAAAAAAAAATCAGCAGCTGTTGCCTACATTTAGCAAACATATAAACATAGTAGAGCTCTTTGTGTGTATGTGTGTGTGGGCTTAACTTACACCATTCATTTTTTTTGTTTCCTGGAGTGTGATAGGAAAAAAGTGACAATGGTTTTATATTATAATATTTTTTGACTAGTCTCCTCTTTGCAAAGAAAATGTCTAGCATTCACTGCTATCTAGAAGATTAAATAATTACATAGCAATTTTTCCTAGTTTCTCACAAAATTTTCCTTTTCCTTAATATTTTGCTTTGTTTCTGAAAAGCATATTTTGCTATTCCATCTACCTTGGCATTTCTGTGTCACATTTTCACTTATCTGTTACTAATTGAAGTTCTGCACCTGTTTGTTTTTGACAGCCCCATTACTTAGCTCACACCTTAGACTATCTCTTTAGTCAGCAAGAAACCAATAATGTTAAAATCTTAGCTAACTTACAAGGTGTCTAGAAATGTCAAGGTATTTATAAATCAATAAGCAATTTTAAAATTATCTTAGCAGTCTAGGTAATGCCATTGGTGTTAGAATATGGCAGCTTCCTAGATAATTCTTCAAAAATGGAAGTTAGGGTTGCCAACCATCCAGCAAAAAAAAAATACCAAATAAAATTTATTTTTCTGATGATTTTCTACAACTTTTCATATTTTGTTTTTTAATCATTTTAAACAAAATGACAATTGTATCATCAGTTTCATTGTCATATAATTTAGCTCTTGAAAATATATTTCAATTTAGCACTGTTGAGTGATAAACTAATTCTATAAACAACAGCCACCTGTTCTAACGCAAAGCTCTTCAGTAAAATGAATGGAGCACTTCGGCTGATTGGCATTTGTTTACATTCATAAAAACTATACGCTAGATTTAGCTATGTAACTCTAGCCGAGTGAAGATAGCTTGGTGGTAGAAGTTCTGACTGACACTAAATTGATTGGGTTTCGATCCTGGCTAGAGGCATTCGGATGTCTAGTCACACTGAGGAGCTGTAATACAGCGAAACAGTACTGTCTGCAAATGACATAAATAAATTTATAAATACTTTCATGGTAACTGTTCTGATTAACTTTTCTCTATGATACCTACACTTTATGAATTTAAGCGCAGTACTAGATTGGCAGCAAAGTCTGATCATTTTACAGTTGAAATGGCTAGATGTTCTATGCTAATAGAATAAACAGTTGAAATGTCTAGAAGTTCTATGCTAATAGTTTATTCTATCACACTTCTTGCTAGTGGAACTCTCTTCCAGCTTCTTGCTTTCCCGTCAACTTTGATCTCCAAAAATTTAAATGCAATATTAATTGTTATCTTCTGTCTTCTTAATTCCTGTTCTTTTATTGTTCTCTCTCCTTAATAGTGTGTTTTTTCTCATATTCTCTAACACAGTAACCCCTTGCTTGAGGTAAAATGATAAAAATAATAATCAGCAGTACTCATTACCAGCAGCAGTTGCCTACATTTAGCAAACATATAAACATAGTAGAGCTCTCTTTGTGTGTGTGTGTGTGTGTGTGTGTGTGTGTGTGTGTGCTTAAGTTATGCCATTCATTTCTTTTTGTTTCCTGAAGTGTGACAAAAAAAGTGACAATGGTTTTATATAATAATATTTTTGACTAGTCTTTCTTTAATTTTCATTTCTGCTCAATGTTTTACACCTAGTCATTTTCTAAAATTCTTACAAGAAATATTTTCATGGGGATTAATTTCATGCTCATCTTTTCTACAAAAAGTAACACAAAGATAATTAATTTGAAAAATAATAACTAGATACAAGTTGGATATCTTTTTTTACTTTTTTCGAATTTTGTCTGTTTGGTGGCTGTAGGTTTCCTAACGTCTGCAATAATTTGGTTTTAGTACAACAGATTCTTTTTTTATTACTGACTACTACATGATAATTATTTTATTGCTTGCCACATTAATGGGATTATAAAGCTGAAAACATGTCATATATACTGATTCCTTCAGCTTGCATATCATTCAGTAGGACTTTCATTCTATAAGAAAACAAACCAAACAACAAATTTGATATCACAAAGTTTGGTGCAACAAAGACCAAAGAGTATTTTTGTTGAAACATCACAAAAAATATAAAAAACTATAATAATAAAAAAAATAAAAAGGAATAATTTAAGAAAATTAGTTCATTTTCAAATTTGAAAAAAAAAATGTAAAAATTAAAAAATTTTTTTAATAAAAGCCAGTTGCTAAAGTAAAATTTAGCAACATTAATAGTTACACTAGATCAATATTATTTTCTATGCCATGTCTTTTTAGGAAGTGGGCAATCATACCTCTTCACAACTGCCTGAATCAATTAGTGTTGTAAGTCATGGTTGCTGCAAATTAGGAGGGGTTACTACCATTGTGAATGTGGGATTTTGGTTGCAGTAGTAAAAGAAAAAGTGTAACAAGTTACTGCAACTCCAAATTTTAGCAGAGGAATCTTCCATGTTAATGCTGAAAATAAATTTCTCTCTATATATCTCTGAGATGAGGTATTATGATTATTTACATTATTCGGACTGTTGTCCTCATCTTCATTGCCATATTCACAACATTTCAGCCGTTGTATGCTCTGGCCTTCTTCAGGTGATTGGAATTTCGAACTGAACCCTTTATTTTGTCCACTGATGTAAATTGTTTTAGTTCCATGTGTCATACCTCTTCCAGATGTCTCAGTTATTTCCCTTTAACTCAACTCTCCAAGTTTTAGTTACCACTGCTGTGGCCTGGTATTGAACTCACAACTCTTTGGGTCTAGTCACTGGATCTTTATTCACTGGGCCATGTGTCCTTGAGGAAGGACAGAGTGTATAATGGTTGAAACCTTGTAAATATGACAATGAAGATGAGGATAATAATGTAAATAATAAATGAAAATGAATTATGAGGAAAAACAAAGAAAACACAATAGGATATTGAGTTCAGATGTTATTCACTTTTATGTAATTATATGTAGGTAATAAATTTAGAAATGTTTTCTTTGGTGTGTGTTGTGATATGCAACATACCACATAAATGTTTTTAGTATTATAATTATTTGTTTGTATCATGTATTATTTTTTATTTAGTTTACATGAATGTATCGGTCCATGAATTCTTTTGAGGATTAAATTGCATAAACAGTAATGTGATTCAGAGATTAGTTTTTCTTAGTTTTGCAGTAGGCAAATTTTCACATTTGTTGTACTGGGATCAAAAGACCTACACATCTGTCTACAGTGAAGTTTACCCTATACAAGGCCCAGGAGCCACTCAAGGTAGAGGGTTACATTAAGAGGCAATTTAAGATTGTAGTGATCAAGGAAACATCCTCTTGGGTTTTCACAGAGTAGTATTTTGCAGGAAGAAGCTGTTTGAGTGGAACTTACTTCTCACTGAGGGAATGTAAGTGGCAAGGTAGGTTCACTTCAAGCCATGAAGGTTAGGACTGGCAGAACCAAAAATGCAGTTCGTCTGAGCACTTTCCATAGTGAGAGAGCAGTCAGAAGATTGCCACATCCCACCTATGAGAAAGGGGTTGGATGGTGGAAAATAATTTGCTACTCACAAGAACTTGGAGATGCTTTTTTTACTCTATCGAGTCTGGAAAGTGTGGACTGGGTAGCTCATTCTCGGCCTGTTTAGTGGGTAAAGGAACACTAATTCTAGTATCACATGGTAAAAGAAAGAAAGGTTTCCTTGGAAAATCATGGACTTGGTCTTTTCCAGGAAAGGTAATTTCTATTTATGAAAAAAAGAAAAAAAACGAAAACCTAAACTCTCAAAACAGAAATATCTTCATAAAAAGGTCAAAAATAAATAAAAAAAGAATAAATATCTATTGACGAGGTTTTAAAAAAAATCAAAAATTAAAAGTACCTGAAATAAGTTATGCTAATTTCAGTGACAACAACACGTGTTTGTTTTCCTAATTATTAAATTTACTGTGTATATTTTTCTTCACCTATTGAGAATATAAACAAAAGGAATTTTTACTTACTTATCCGTTCTAATTCACGAAACAGATTGTCACATGCAGGCAGAATTTTCAGATTAAAAATCTGATACGTATTTTTTAAATTCCAAAGTCTTTTACGAACTTATTACAAATGAAGATTAAGCACATACTGTTTTGAAAGGGGATTAATTTTCATTGACACCGTCTCTTGGCATGACATCTGTCCACAAGAGATGGTACTTTAGTTTTGTCAGGGGAAATAAATCAAATATTCCTAGCTTGAATATCTGTTAATTTTTTTTCCCCTGGAAACGAAAATGAACTAATGTTCCGTTTCAGACATCCATCCTCCCAGCAACAACACCCCCATTTTTAATAAAAAAAAAGGGATGGTTGCGGTTAATCCCTAGTATCTGAAGCGTCTTGAAAGAGGAAATGTTTAAGAAACAGAAACGGGATTATTTTTGGCCTCTGGTTAAAAAAAGCCCCACTTTAAACTCGGCCTTGTGCCACATTCAATCCAAGTGGATACTCGGATAAATAATTTGGTTCTTTGTTTGTGCAGTTTCTACAAAATGTATGTAGTACAAAAATTAAGTTTATTTTAACGTTTCAAATAATATATGCTGCAGATTTCAACATTAAATTTTTATTAAAATTGTGGTTAAAAAAATAAATTTTACAAACTTAATTTTTTTTTTTTTACATTATTTACATTCGAACTAATGACCTCATCGTAATGAGAAATTTCATCTGACTGTAAATTGTAACATGAGTCTACAGTTAATATTTATTTGGAGGCCTGGTGTATCCTGTTAGTTAGCACTCCTACAATTTTTAAAAATAACTGAAAGAAAAAGCTTCACTAGAATTGTAAAACTGATTCAGGATCTAAAAAGTGAAAAGAAGCGACAACAAGGATCAAAGTGTAGTATCTGTTGCAGCAGTAGCCACCCCATGGCACCAGCAATCAGCAGCAGTTCCAACCAGACATCATCATCTGCCACTGCTCTAGCCACCCATTCTTGCTAGCAGTAATGATATGTGATAAGCTGTATTTTTCAGGATAAATCTTTTCAACAACTACAAATTTGTCCTTTTCAGGACAACACTCCTTTTCAGCACAACAATTCTTAATGGCTACAAAACTGTCCTTTTAATTCTTTTCAATGATTACAAAACTAACTTTCTTAGGACAATGCTCTTCTCACCCTTACCTAAACATGCGGAAAAAATTTTTGGTTAGTGCAATCTTTATTTTTGCTGATATATTTTCTTGAACAAAAATAAACTTAGCAATATATTTTTTCACTCAAGTCTTTGTTTTGTTCGCTGTTGTCTTCTGTCATTCAATATCTGCTTGCAGGCCATTACACTTTAGTATTCCGATACCACTTTTTATCAAATTTTGTGCAAAAAGTTGATCACAGAGCTTATCCAGCTTCATACATATTTTCAGAAAACCTCAACTTCTAATTGTCCAGAAAATCATATTCTCAACTTCGTCCGAATAACATCGACCTAGTTTCTGACCTGATGAAAATACATTTTCCGCCAAAAATCAGAAATGCTTTTCGGAGTCTGTCACACGACTAGAAAACATATAAATAGAATGTACTCGTTCAACTTTTCTGAAGCTAAAAGTTTATCAACATATTTTCATCTTTATAGAATTCTTTCAACTCGGCAAGTTCATTCAACTTTTTATGAGCTCAGATAAAAAAATTTTCATTAGCAAATACTTTAATTCCAGTCAAAGGGAAGTAACTCCTATTAACTATTCATGTATATCATTTGACATAAAATATAAATATTGTTCTTGTTTTTTGTGTTCTTTCTTTTGTTACTTTTTGTTTGCTTACACATTCGTAAAGTAAAAAATATATGGATTGATTTAGGCCATCAATACCACCTGCAACAGGCCTGTTTAAATTAACCATGAGCCCCCTAACAATTTTCAATAAATATTTTTACTATTTCAAAATAATTCAGCGTCCTGGGTATGACGATAAACTACATCCAACAACAAGGCCTCAGATAATGTTTTCGGAAAAATAATGTTGCTAGCTATACGTTTTTGAAACAATAATGTTGCCAGCTATACGTTTTTTGAAAAACATAATGTTGCCAGCTATACGCTTTTGAAACAATAATGTTGCCAGCTATAAGTTTTTGGGAAAAAATAATGTTGCAGGATATACGTTTTTGAAACAATAATGTTGCCAGCTATACGTTTTTTTTGGAAAAATAATTATTGCCAGGTATACGTTTTTGAAACAATAATGTTGCCAGGTATGCGTTTTTGAAACAATAATGTTGCCAGCTATACGTTTTTTTGTAAAAAATAATGTTGCCAGCTATGCGTTTTTTAAACAACAATGTTGCCAGCCATATGTTTTTTAAAACAATAATGTTGCCAGGTATGCGTTTTTGAAACAATAATGTTGCCAGTTATACGTTTTTTGGGAAAAATAATGTTGCCAGCTATACGTTTTTGAAACAATAATGTTGCCAGGTATGCGTTTTTGAAACAATAATGTTGCCAGCTATACGTTTTTGGAAAAAATAATGTTGCCAGCTATGCGTTTTTGAAATAATAATGTTGCCAGGCATGCGTTTTTGAAACAATAATGTTGCCAGCTATACGTTTTTGGGAAAAAATAATGTTGCCAGCTATGCGTTTTTGAAACAATTTTGCTAGGTATATGTTTTTGAAAAAATAATGTTGCCAGCTATACGTTTTGCGTCCTGGGTATGACGATAAACTACATCCGTGTCCTGGGTATGGCGATAAACTACATCCGCGTCATGGGTATGACGATAAACTACGTCCAACAACAAGGCCTCAGATAATGTTTTCGGAAGAATAATGTTGCCAGCTATACGTTTTTTGGAAAAAATAATGTTGTCAGCTATACGTTTTTGAAACAATAATGTTGCCAGCTATACGATTTTGGAAAAAATAATGTTGCCAGCTATGCGTTTTTGAAACACTAAAGTTGCCAGGTATACGTTTTTGAAACAATAATGTTGCCAGCTATACATTTTTGAAACAATAATGTTGCCAGGTATGCGTTTTTGAAACAATAATGTTGCCAGCTATACATTTTTTGGTAAAAATAATGTTGCCAGCTATGCGTTTTTGAAACAATAATGTTGCCAGCTGTATGTTTTTGAAAAAAATAATGTTGCCAGCTATACGTTTTTTGGAAAGAATAATGTTGCCAGCTTTACGCTTTTGAAAAAATAATGTTGCCAGCTATTTGTTTTTGAACCAATGTTGCCAGCTATGTGTTTTTGAAAAAATAATGTTGCCAGCTATATGTTTAATAGTACTGTATATTTAATATATGTATAGGTATATGTGTATGTATATGTGTATATTTATATATATATATATGTGTGTGTGTGTATATATACCTTAATTTGGCATTAAATGACCCACAGTGGTTGATATGCCATAAAACCCAACCAACCAAACAAAACCATCAAAATAATTCCATACAAGATATATATGGATCAATAGAATAGCAATAATTATAATTTTATATGCATGGTTTCTACAAAACAATTAAAAAAGGAAATTCATTTTGTGCAATTTGAAGTTGATTTCAGATAAAAGTTCAAATAAAATCAGTAAGTTTGTGAAAAGAGAGAAGGGAATTAAGTACAGAGACAGAGAGAGAAAGAGAGGAGATTTATATACATAGTGTAAGAGAAGTGTTTTTGAGACTTGGCTCTGACTTTGTTGGGTGGAAGTGGGATAGAGAATTGAAGATTGTTCCTTTGAAGTTGCTGGAAATTAAATGCTTGTGAAAGTGAACTTGTCTATCAAATTTTTAGTTGCCAAACCTGCTTATATTTATTTTAAGAGGCTGACAGCTTAGGACTTTTCAACATCACAATAGAATTATTTGACTGGCCTATTATGTTTCCTCTCTGTTATGTGGTACAGTTAACTGTGATTCCATGTTCGTCTATTTTATGTCTGAGAAATGTTATTTTGGACACTACAAACTAGGACTTATTTGCATTTATTTATAATCCATAATGAAATTCAATTTGCTGAGTAATGTAGTAATAATGAAAATATGATATAGAAATCCAAATGTGCATAGGACTAGTGAAATGTATTTCCAGAAACTAAGCAAAGTATTAAGAAAAAGAAAAATTTCATTACAGAGTTCCAACCTGTTATGTAATTCCCTATATGGCTGTGAATATTTCCAAAATGAAACTGCTCTCTTTTAATCATCCTTGAGAATATTTTCTTGCCTTCCGTTGCATCTTCTTGGGCTAATGTTTTCTGCTGATATGAAGAGGAAAGATTTAGTCATTTGTCAGGTCAGCTGCTAGGAAAGTTTGTTCACATTGTCATGCTAGACAGTTTTTGTCACAGAATCTATCTTACACATTTATATGTCTACCATTCATCCATGTATTAAATATTTCTGCTACATCTGATTTAGTGCTTCTGCTATGTATTTAGAGATTCTTGACAAAATACAAAGAAGAATCTGCAATGTTATTGGTCCTGACCTGGCATCTTGGCTTCAGTCAATTTCCCAACCCCATGAAGTTGCTTCCCTGTGTCTTTTCTATAAATACTTTCATGGTAAGCATGCTAATGGACTTTGCTCTGTGGTGCTCAGAATTTACAAATTTAAATGCAGTACTAAAAGTAAGAAAGAAGGAAAGTGAAGCGTAAGAAAGAAAGAATGAAAGAAAGGAAAGTGTTTGAAAAAATAAATAAAAGAAGAAAGACAGAAAAGAAAGTGTAAAAAGGAAAGAAAAAATAAAGAAAGAAAAAAAGGAAGCGAAAGAAAGAAAGATAGAAAAGAAAGCATAAGAAAGAAGTAAAAAGAATAAAGATAAAGTGTAAGAAAGTAAGAAGGAAAGTAAAGTGTAAGAAAGAAAGAAAGAAATGTTTAAGAAAGAAAGGAATATGTAACAAAGAAAAAGTGAAGTCTACGAATAAAGGAAAGGGGAGTATAAGATAGAAAGTGGAAAGATTATATTGAATCAGTTGCCAGGTCTGCTGCTTGGAAAGTTTGTTTACGTTGTTGTGCTAGACAATTTTTGTCACGGAATCTATCTTACACATTTATATGTCTACCATTTATCCATGTATCAAATATTGCTGCTACATCTGATTTAGTGTTTCTGCTATATATTTAGAGATTCTTGACAAAATACAAAGAAGAATCTGCAATGTTATTGGTCCTGACCTAGCATCTTAGATTCAATTACTTTCCCACTGCCATGATATAGATACCCTCTGCCTTTATTGTAGCATCTGTTGATATTCCGTCCCATCAAATGAACACTTTGTGACCTTGAATAGTTTGTTCGAGTTTAGTAATTCTCTTCATCACTTTGCAAAATATTTAATTATGGTTATATAAAA
This sequence comes from Acanthosepion lycidas, assembly GCA_963932145.1. Classification (NCBI taxonomy): domain Eukaryota; kingdom Metazoa; phylum Mollusca; class Cephalopoda; order Sepiida; family Sepiidae; genus Acanthosepion; species Acanthosepion lycidas. The sequence continues at coordinate 28,230,139 of OZ010615.1, read as the reverse complement.
TAAATACTACTTCTATCCTTTTCATAGTTTAATTCATAACCTAGAGTAGTTTAATATTTTATTATAATTTTGACGTAGTGTTATAAACCCTGCAAATGGTCTAACACCCCTGTGCCATAAAAGAAGCAAAAATCAGTTGCTCGGGGGATGAGATCCCAACTTGGAGGAGATGCTATGGTAGTATCTGTTCTAGGCTGGGCTGACTCTTCCTCACTGCTTGGACAGCTTGCCTCAGCAATGCTGTTGTAGTATCTGTATATTTATTGTATAAAAATACTATTATGACACAAGGCCGAAAAGGGGGAAAGTGGTTGAGACTGGTCATCACTAACTATCTCATACCTAGCTAATCCGATTCATGACCCATCCACTCATTACAATTTATGCATTCACCAAAAAAACTCATACATCACCAATCAATCCTCTATACACTATAATACCGCATCCTCTCAGGGGAACCTACAAAATGCACCTTGAGATTTAAAAGTTTGGTGATAATAAATATTACATAGATAAAAATTTAGCATATGACAATGAGAGGGGGAGAGGATGAAAACAAACAAAATACTAACACAAAGCAAACTAAAACATAACTGATGTTAGTAGGACCTGTTCAACCCTCAAAAATGAAAGGCTACTGTATTCTGCCCATTGGCAAAATCAAGAGGCTCTTTCGCTAAGGGAGAGGGAAAGGAAAAATATATACGGAAATGGGAAATATATAAAGCTGACCCAGTCGAGATGAAAGGTGGGGCCAAAACAAACTGGTGAGGTTAGGAATCTCAACTTGGATCATAACCAAAGATGTAGCTGAGAGCAGGCCAGGAACAGCACTTACATTAACTAGGTACACAAAGCTTGTCTAGCCTAACCAGGGGAAGGCTCCACAGAAAACCATCCCCAATGTGACATAGGTTGACTTAAAAGAGAAAATTAAGGCTAGCCATGTTCAAACAAACCAAGCTCGTCTCAGTCACCCACCTTTCGCTAAAGGCTGTTGAATGCAAGCGTTATCAGTTCTAATCTTCATCTTGAGCTGATGCTCAAAGAATCAGGTCAGATCCTGATGAGAAAGACAGTCACCTCACAAGACTTTCTCCATTTGCATCGTCCAAATCACCATTTGGACCATGACCAGCAGTGTTAGAAACACCATCCATTTCACCCCAGGTGTTCCAGGCTGGGTTGACTCTTCCTCACTGCTTGGACAGCTTGCTTCAGCAGAAATATGGTTGTAGTATCTGTTCCAGGCTGGGCTCACTTCCCCACCCACATGCTGCCTGGACAGAATTCTTGGATCTGTCCCATAGCATGGTGATGACTAGCTAATACCAGAGGCCTGAGTGGGGACTCTTGGGTTCCCACTGACCTTGTGTCACATCCTGACTCAGTGGTCATGGTCAAAGGTAAATACCAGAAGGTACCATGCCAGTGTTAATGTGTGATCCTGGTACTACAGGAATTTTGAGGCCATATGAAATTGAATATTAGAGCATATTCTAAGACCAACATTAGCTACTTCAACCCATTGGCTTATGATGCTATCACTAAAATGGCCTTATTTTAATAACAAACTCTTTAAAAAACATCAATTTTGTTGAAAAATTCACTCATTAAAAAAAGTTGTTTCAGGGGCACCTCTGAGATTATGAGCCCTTAAGTTTCATTATTTTCATAGTGTATCCATCATAGACTAACTCCTTGCATCTTAGTGGTTTTATTGCTTTAATGAGTGAAATGATTAAAAAAACAAATATAAGAAAATCTCTTCACAGATGAAGAAGAGACTTGAAGTAACAGAGATCTGGTTCTACCAATGCATTCTGGTTATTCCATGGACAGAACATGTGAGCAACATTTTTTATTTCTACTACATTTTAACTGCCTGCACTGCTGACTTGGTCAAGACTTTCACAAATTTGACAGAACTTTAACTTTCACTTTCACTTTAACAAAGCGCCTGTTTAATGTTTAACTTTATAAAAAGAAAGTCACTTTTACAAGAACATTCTTTCTTTATCCAGCTTAAATTTTTGGGTGCCCAAGAGAATATTTTGGGCAAGTATTTACACCCACTATCTTTTCCAATATTTGTAGTTACCAGTAATTAGATTTTCAATAGTTTAGCAATTTTACACCCTCTTTCCTTTCCAATATTTACACCCTCTTCCCTTTCCAATATTTTCACCCTCTTCCCTTTCTAATATTTACACGCTCTTCCCTTTCCAATATTTACACCCTCTTCCTTTTCCAATATTTACACCCACTTTCCTTTCCAATATTTGTAGTTACCAGTAATTAGATTTTCAATAGTTTAGCAATTTTACACCCTCTTCCCTTTCCAATATTTACACTCTCTTTCCTTTCCAATATTTAGACCCTTTTTCCTTTCCAATATTTGTGGTTACCAGTAATTAGATTTTTAATAGTTTAGCATAATGTTATACTGGAGAGCCAAGTTCAAATTCTACTCAAGTTAATTACATTCCCTTGCACAATAATACCCTTGGGAAAGGTATGAATCCAACTCTTCTTCCACCAGCTATGGGTAAATAGTAGCACAGAATGGGTTCATAGCCTCGGGCAGTAAGCGGTCTAGGAGAAGAAAAACTCTGAATTCAAAACTGTATGTAACCCTGCAGCTAAGGAAAGGATCATTTGCATTGACTTGAGTCAACTTCTTTTTGTTCTAATTTACACCGAGTATGAGTCCTTCTTTTCTTGTGCACCTAATGACCCTGTAGAATCGTAATTCTACACTTCTGTGCAGACACCATCTAAAAGTGGATCACTATGAGATTTTGTTAAAATCTTTGCAAAAGCCATCTAAAAGTGGATTACACGGGTATTCTTGTACAAAACCAGCTCCACACATATTTTCCAAGAATTCGCTTGTTGATTGGTTCAAGCAAGTGGGCGTTTCTATCCACGCATACACATCTATTTTTCATCTCGTGATTGAGTTAAATATTTTGGTGCTAATTTTCTGGAGTCTATCACACGTCTACCCAAGGAAATAAATTCAGCACGCAAACTTATCTTGCTAGTGAACATTGTAACCACAAACCAATTGCTAAACATATCCACGTCACTTTATAATCTGAAGTTTTTAAAGTTACCTTTTAACATAATCCAAACCTTCAGACATCATTCACTCATCTTCATATTCAACTTTGTTTATTGCACAGAAGGGAATTGCTTATCAAGTTCTCAATCACAGAACATTATTTCTCTTCTGAATTTTCTCAAACATTTCAACATTATTTTTTGGCAATAAAAATGGTCAAAGGAAGATAAGTTTTACCACAACTAAATTTATTCCAAACTACATTGAAAATTTACATTGCACAAAACTGTTTAAATTCCATGTAAACAGATTAATACTTTCACTGACTTTGTGAACTTTTCATCACAACACCTTCAACATACAATCTTCACATAAACTCACAAACTACATTCTAAACACCTCAAAAAGAGTTTATACAAACATTTAAACAAACACCACACAGATTTCATTTACAAATCTGAATTCATTCCAGCATAAATTTTTGTATTTTCTTATGCTATATAAATGAAAATTTGTTTGTTTTTATATAATATTGTTTTGTGTTATTTCTCATTTTGTTCATTGCTTGTTGAAGAAGTAATTAAATGTGTTGAGGTTTTACATTACTTTGAACATGCAACTGAATTCACTCTACAAATTGTAGCTAATCCCAACATACCTCTACAGATGGTAACCCCCAACAATGCATTGAATAATAATCCTCTACAACCCACTTATTCATTCTTTTTCTTCTTTTTTTTCATATATATAAATGTCCAATAGTCGGAGGTCCATTTGTTATCATGTGATGCTTAGATGAATGACATATTAAATGGAGTGTTTATAATAGGAAATTTTCTTAGTATCTCCTTTATATTACTTACTAGCATCTGTTGGTAAAAAAGAACTAATTCTAGTTGTGGAGCATGAAGCGGTAAATTTATTGATCTTTGAATTTGTGTTACTATAAATTAGAGAATGTGTGGCCACATCTACTGATAACTGAAAATGTGACAAAAAAGCTGCACCTAGAATGAACATATTTACTTAGGCTCTCTCTGGATTTCTGGGATGAAAAATTATCATTATTTACCTCCAGACTAATGTCCTCAAAAATAACAACAAAAATAAGGACAATAGTCTGAATGTAAATAGTGTGAATAATTAATCTGGCTTGTATTAAAACCCAAGAGAATGACTGTCACAATCCTAGATTCAATATCAAGTTTATTTCTCCTAAATTTGAGTTTTTGAGTCATTCACTGCTTGTAAAATAAATGAGGCTGGTATTCTTGGGTTTTAGCAGATTTTTGCTGATCTGTGGTGACTAAAAATAGGTAATTGGTATTTTTGTGCCAAATGTAAAATAGATGACATTTATGTCCTCTTCCAGCAAGCAACAGTCATCACCTTTAAAAGCTGGAAAAAAGGGTTTCCTACCTCTGTTGCAATATCAGAAATAAGTTTTTCCATAAGATGAACCCAATGTGCTTTTTGTGAGGTTATCTTTTTGCATTGAAAATGATTTGTAGTTAGGAAAACCACTTTTTAGTAGGATGATAGATGTGCGAATTTGGAGTTAAAGTTGTTTCTGTTGGTTCCATATTCAAACTTATTGTTGCACCATTACTGGCAAGGATAGACAATTTTGAAACTTCGAAAATACACAAAAATAATTAATAAATACAATTTCAAAATTCTTAATTTCATCAAGTCTAAAAATAGACATGTAAAAGCAGAATTAGTGGTGCCTAATATGGACATAGAAGTAAGCACACCGTGTGACCTTTCTCAACCAATGGGAACATGCAGGGCTGGCACTAGGGTTTTGGGGGCCCTATCCCAAAACTTTGATATGGGGCCCCCTCTCTACTAAATGTAGATTTCAAACTTTTCCTAACCTGAAGGCCACAAACCCTCAAAGGAAGTTTGGGGTGGGGGGAAGTGCAGCACTTTTTTAAATTAATAAAAATAAGGGAATTATCCAATTTAAATGAAAAATTCAGACAAATTCATTAATTATTTATTTTTATAATGAATAGGATGTTTACTTTTAAGATTTTGAGAAAATGTTATTTATTTTTGTAATAATTACAATTATTTTCATGACTAAATTTTACTCAAAAAAAATGTTTAAGTTTCAAATTTTGACATTTCCATAAAGATTAATTGCTGCTGCATCTCTGTTAAAAAAAGTTTTACAAAGATTCCAACACAACACAAATGGGATTGTCTTAAAAATTTGTTTTAAAAACAGTATTTCAGTTTTCAGGAAAATTTTCATATGTTGAAATCTTTGAACATTTTTAAAGGTTTTGCTGGAATCTTTCATTCAGATCTTGGCTGCTGTTGAACTCTCTGCCTTTGGGCACAGAGGAACCCAGACAAGGCTATGCTGAAGGGAAGAGTTTCGTCTGGGGAGGTAGACTGACCTGAACCCATTTATGTGGGGTTACAGGGAATTTTTGGTCAAGTCTACAGGCTTGGATTGCCCCACATTAAACTCGGTCTTGTGCCACATCCTTCCTTGTGGGGAGGTAGGTAAATACCATCTTGCTGGGATCTGTTGAATACAACTCAGACTGATGCAAGAACTACTGATCTTCCAATAGCAGCACTCACTACTGTATTGACTTGCAACGATCATGCACATAACTGTTACCTTATTTCCTTATTGTACTGGTTTTACAATAAACCTTTACTTCTTTATCCATGTTGTTCAAGTATATATTCTTTTTAGTATGGAATATAACAAAGAAAAATAAAAGTTTTGCCCCAAACACCAACTTTATTAACCACAGAAAAAGAAACTTTCTAATTGAATTACTCCTTTCCATAAATACATATGGATACACTTGCACACATACAATGTATATATCTTCATATATTATGCACATACTCACAAATCCATACATAGACCTTTTATGAACTCTCTTTAATCCTTCTAAGAACATCTTTTCTCTTTTACTTAATTGTTACCATTGTTGTTAATAAATAATATTCAAAGTGTTATATGTTGTTATTTTATTCCTCATTTGACAGCAAAGTTTCATTGGCCCTTTCTTTTGTTTGACCTCGGATGCAACATCACCTACCCTTTACTTTAAGGGGGATAGCAGTAAGTGCAACAATCAGTAGCAACCACCAAAACAACTGCAGAAATATCAAAAGATTTCATTGTCTGTTGAAGTTGGGAAGTGGGTGTCAACAATTAATATTGATTTGAAGACCCATTTAAATTAGCTGTGAATCCCCCAGCAAATTTTGGTAAAAAAATTACCATTTCAAAATGAGTTAATGCAACACAGATAAATGAACAGAATAAAAATAATGATAATTTTATATGTAAGGTTCAAGCAAAAGAAATGAAATACAAAAAAGGAAATTAAGTTGTTTAATAAAGGTAAATTTTGTGTGAAATGAATATTTCTTTCAGATGTCTGAAATAAAAGACAATATGTTAGTGCATGAAAAGAGAGGTAATTTACATATAGAAAATCTCCTCCCTCTCTCTGCTATTTTTCTCAGAGAGAGAGAGAGAGAGGTGATTTACATACTGATGTAATGAATATGCATACACCTAGGTTCCCCCTCACAGTAATATGATTGGCTGGTGTCAGCCATAAATACAGATTGATGTGGAGGTACAGGGGACACCTATTGACTACGCATACTGCCTATGCCTACTGCCTACCACTTCGACGAAGACCAGTCCATTACGGTTACCTGCTAGATTGTCCTACTTGGTTACAGTAGTCCAAACCCACTTTGCTACTTCAAACAAATATATCCCTTTCCAGGACATATCACATACAAAAGAAATAGTTGGGCTTGGCTCTGGTTTTTATCAATGGAAGTGGGTAAGACATTTGAAGACAGGTCATTTGAAGTTGCTGGTAGCTGAAAACAAAAATACTTATGAGAGTGAGTGCATCTACCAAATTTTTAATTTACCAATCCTATTTATATTCATTTTAAATGGCTGAAGTTCAAGAATTTTTCATCACCACAATAGCAGAATTTGATTGGTTGATTATTTTTCTTCTTCATCATGTGGTATATTCTATATTATGTATGCCAAAAACTACGCATGCTTGAAAACTTTATTATGCTGGGTTTTGACACTATAAGACTTGAGCCTCTTTTTTCTTCCTTTTTATGTGTTGTATCCCTTCAGGACATAGGCGATCATAGCTCCCTACAATTTCCTATCCTTTGTATCTCTTAATAAATTTTGTCTTTTTGCTATTTCTCTTAAACCACCTTGTTCCATCATCCATTTACTCAAGCTCACCAAGTATGTTCTGTGTTATTTTCCTCCTTTTCTCTTACTTTCAATTTGTCCTATGAGTATCAGATTTTCCAAGCCCACTTTCCTCATTATGTGCCCTATAAATTTTATCTATCTCTTCCTGATGTTAAGTTGATCTTTTTTGTTTTCATTTTCTCTAAAACTTTGGTCAATGGTATTCTCAGCATCCTTCTGTAGAACCATATTTCTGTTTCTTCAAGTTTCTTCATCTTTGAGGAGATTGTCCAACATTCACTTTTTTGCTGTTCCATATTCATATTGGAGGATAGATATAATGTAACAGTTCAGTTCTAACAAAGTTTTTCTGTTTCTTAATACTCTGCTAAGTGTTTGGAAGGCATCTTTGGCTATCCCAATACACCTTCACATTGGGATAGTGTTGCACTTTCCACCCTCTGTTAAAACACTTCCTTATTTAAGATATTTAAATTTTTGTTCTTGTTTGATTTTTGTATTTCCAATTTGTAATTTGCATTTTGGGCATATCTTTTTGCTGACAGCCATACTTTCTGTCTTCTTGCAATTGATGTTTAATCCCTTCTTCTCACTTTCCTTCATTATATTCTGTAGGAGTTTTTGTAGCTTTCTTTCCATGTCTGCTATCAACACTGTGTCATCTGTACATCTTGTAAATGCTGCTTGGGTTTATGTGTTGAGGTTATCAATTGTAATTGCGTGTTCTCAGAGCATTTATCTATTATACATTTAAATGACTCAAGAAAAAAAACAACGAGACTCCAATTGTGCATCAACAATAAAATTTATATTGAAACAATAACATACAAAACAATCATGCAATGGTGTGTCGTAATTAAGGGAGAAAAAGTTGCTTCCCTTCAACTGTATTCTGATTAAGATTGAATGTTCAAAAGAGTTTCTCTTGAATAAGAATGTTCAGGGTTCTATGTTGAATAGAGTCTCGTGTTAGAATAGAATACAGTTAATTAAGAAGTGTGTTGTCTTGAGTAAGTTCATGATGGCGATGATGATCACTACAATCTTATGTTGTTAATATTGTGACCACCAATAATGAATCCTGGTTGGACTTCTAATTCTCTCAGAATCACCTAAATAGGTTGAACAGGTTCAGTGAGAAAACACATCCTTGTCTTACACCCCATTATATTTTTGTTGAAAATCAAACTCTATACATATATCTTCATTTTGCCTGTCTTTTTACAAGATAAATTTGAGTCTCATATATACAAATTTTTACGTATCAAATTTTATTCAGTCATTTTTTATTTACCACTGGCTTCATTGTAAGTTTTTTTTTATTTAAAGAATACATATTAGTAACTTTTATTAATAAATAAATATTTTTATAAACACTCCTCCCAAAAGAAAGTGTAATAAACAAACCTCTAGTGAAGTCTTATATTTACTGTTTAATTATTTTTACATTTCCTTTTTTTATTATATAATTTTTATAAATTAAATTTATACATCTAAAACGAAACATTTGGGGATAAACTATTTTTGTATTCCAAAATAATATGATTTTTTATTTTTCCTGTCTTTTTATACTCTCCTATTCTAGACTTTTGGTTGGAATAATAATAATTAGTAAAGAAAATATACTTTTAAAAATTGAAACACCTTCGTTACTTAAATGTATTTTGCAGAGAGAAAAATATTCTACAAAAAATGTTTTCAAAGTAACTAGATGTTATTGTTAAATTTCCTGCAAAAATGGCTTTATGGTGATGAATCATAAAATAAAGAGAAAGCCGCTAAAGCGTATATATCTCTCACCGAGAAAAAGAAAGCAAAGAGGGAGGAACAGTTAGTGTGAGACTGAGTGCGAAATGTGTAGCACCGTCAAAGTAGCTGCAATCTCGCGTTCTCTCAACGCGAGAAATAACGAGAGTTGCGCAAAAATGGAGGCAGTTCCTCGTATGCCAATGTTATGTTTCTCTCTCAAGCACAGTCCTGAATATGTCGAGTTCGGTCCCGTTCTTAAAAAGGTGAGCCGTCTCCGAATCGCTTAGTACCTCACCCAAACTCGTGATCTCCTTTTTAACTTCAATTTTTTATTCCCACGTGCATTTTGGCTTTTTTTTAATCATCAAGTGTTGCGTCGTTTTAATTTTTAATAGTAGTAGTAGTCTTATTGTCATTTAATAATAACAACACTTGTTTAAGTTATTTTCTTCTCTATCATTTCCATTTTTCTTTGTATTTAAACTAAAAATTATTACATTAATTAAAAATTCCTTAATCTAAATATTGGGTTGATATTTAAAAATATGCGTAGAAAACAATTTATATTGAAAAGATTGTGAAAAAAAATCACCTGTTATTTGCCTTTGTTTGACTTAAGATAAAATTAATTAATTATTAATACTTTTTATATTTTAATCAATAGAAATGACCAATTTCTTTACATTGAGCAATTCTTAAAAAATAGAGGCTTACGTTCAGTGACTATTACGCAAGTTGTGCACATACATCGTTCAAACATGTTTTTTAGCTTTATTTTTTGTATTGATTGTTTTTTTTTAATTGTGTGACAATCAATTTTTCCTTTTTCTGTTCCATTTTATGTAGATTTTAAAAGGTATATCTTAATTTAGAATTAAATATGTACTAATTATATTATAGCTTATGACAAAAAAATCCCAAGCCTTCATCATTTAAAAAAAAATGTTTCCGAAATATCCGAAGATTTTTTTTTTTTTTACGGATGTGTATAGAAATTCCATCTTTTAATTCTTAATTCATCGTAACTTAATCTCCTTAATGACTTATTATAAAAATAAAACATTAAAAAATAGTCTTTTTTGCACAAACATGGTCATTGATGACTAATTCTCTAATGAAAAAAAAATGTAAACAATTTTTATTACTAATCAATAAATTTTGTTTTCCCTTTTTAGTTTTTTTTCTTTCTTTCTATTTTATAAAAATAAAATAAAAATATTGGTAGTCATTCTTAGCAAGTTATTTGTCCTTGTAAGCTCATAACTTGTATTTTTTTTCTCTTGCTAACAGTGAATATCAAAAAAGGACGAACAAAAATAGCTGATACATCGGTTTTTAAGATTAGTCTGGCACAAGGCCACTATGATCGATCGATCGAATTCACTCGTCAGAAGTCATTGGCCTCCTACGAACTTGCTATCCACAGCGACATAGCCTACTGTTCAAGTTTAGAGAGATTCACAATGCCAATCAGTGAGGATCGAACTCAGTTACACTCTTTGACTTACAGTTGTAAAAAAAGAAAAGGGCTTTCTCGGGCTAAAACAAAAATAAAATCCATTTTTACTGGGAGGCACTCATGATTTTTTTTTTTCTTTACCAAATACTATTTTAAAATTTTTTATTTTATATATGAAAGGTCAAGCCAAACTTATTACAGTTTCTTCACTTTTCAGCCCTTAAAAATAAAATCCTTCTAATTTTTACTCGTATATCTAAGAAGACTTAAAAGTTAAATTTGACTTTGAGTGTATTTTTAAATAGAAAGGTCTGCATATGGGTTAAAGATCAGCCAACAAATAATTAGCGAATAATGACAATATATATTTCATGGCATGTACAGCCATATCAACTTTAAAATATTTATTTATTACTCGTCATAACGTTTCAAACAAAAATAATTGGAATATTTTTAAAAAATCTCATTACATTTTTAGTTTTTTCGACAGTTTTTTTTTTTTACTTGTATATTTTAACGAGAAACACCCACTTAGTGTAAAAAAACAAAAAACAAACTTGTAATGTAATTGGATCATAAAAAATAGGTTATTTAAATTATTTAATCAATTGAAAATTATTTATTTGCCTGGTAATGAATATTGCCAAATAATTGATTGTAGTTGGAAATTACTTAAAAATATCAAACTTTGATTAATTTTTGTGTACTTGTCTTCTCTACAAGAGTCTTGAATCTGGTTTATTTTTTGGCGTAGTAGAACCTGTTCTTTTGTTATGTCTTTTCATTTGAGGTAAAAATTCTCTACAATGATGAAAAAAAATTCTCAAAACATAAAAAACATCAATCGTCATTTATTTTTATTATTAAGAGGTACGATCAAAGGATTTTTATATAACTTTTTTTGTCTATTTTTTTTTATTTTAGAAACTTGGAAATCTTGGTTAACTTTTTTTTCTTTTTTTTTTTTTTTGATAACGCGGGACCATAAATTTGTCGGGAAAATTTGAGCGTGTTTTTTGCAGTGAAAGACATTGATTTGGAAATTCTTGTAAAAATCAGATAATTGTTGGATTTTAAATGAAACTCTCGAGATTTAAAAGAATTAAATTATTTTTGAAGGTACCTATAAGTAAACTTGAAATTTATTTAACATTTTCTCAACAAGTGTAAGTAAGGCTATAAAAAAGCCAAAGTACCTAAAATTCAATAAAATATTAATTAGATTGATTACAATATTTTAAGTTTTTAATATTACAGATAGTTAAAAACAAAATTATATAAAAAAGGAGTTCAAGTTGTATTCCCCTAATTAATTTTTCAATTAAATGTATAACATCAGGCAGTCAATTCACCATATCACCCCCTCCCCCGTTAAAAAAGATGCTTTTTTGCGATATTTCAGATTGAAATTAATATTTGGTCCAATTCAGATCAATTAAACTTTAAATCACCTAATTTTTCTCAAATGACATTTCAGAAAAGTATATTTTATTTTTTAATAAAGAAAATTGTTGTGTTGACAAATCTGTCAATATGGATGAATTTTTTTATATAGCTATCTTCTTACTGATAAGAAAAAAAAGATTCCAATCAATTTAAATTCAGTTTGAAATACACCAAAGTATTTTTATTATTGGGAATATTAAATTTAATCTTAATAGATTAAATTTAACTTGGAATTAAAATTGAAATTTTTTAAAATGCATTTTATAGCTTAGGAATTGCTTTCTTTGGAGGCACCTACTTAAATTATCCACTTAAATGTAATCTCTCCTTATATTATTTGTGTTATTCCCTTGGGTCACCAAAGATTTTGCTTGCAAATTCCCTAGGAATCAGTAATTTTATCTGTTTGACCATTATCCATCCTATAACCACATCATTTATAGTAAATTAATTGTATTAATGTTACATTTAGACTTTTTCCTTTTTTTATATACTAAGCTACTAGAAATTAAAAAATAATGACTTCTAAATATTTTTTTATCAAATCCTCCAAGTCCTGTAAATTTAAAAAAATTACTTTTTTTTTTTTTTTTTTTTTTAATTTTTTTTTTTAAATTGTTTCACTCTCTAAGATAAGGAGTTATTACCAATACCTCAATTTATTTGAACTGATGTCCTCATCTTGAGTCACATTGTTTTAGTCATTGTACTCTGGCCACCTTCAAGTTCCTGTTGTATTCAAGTACCATCACTGAATTTTTTAAATGAACCGTCTTATTCAATCTAACAGAATGAGAACCGTCTATTCTGTTGAATGAAAAGGTTAATTTTGAAACTCTGACAACACATGTACCCAAAGAAGCCTGAAGGGTACAACAGCTGAAACATTGTGGCTTTATCAACCCTAGAGATATCAGTTTGAATAAATCAGTTTAGACTTCCCCATCAAAAAGCAAATGTCTGTAATTTTAAACTACAGAAGCCTCACAAAAAAAAAAAATTTAAAATAGCCCACTCTGCTATGACCTAAAATTTTGGGTATCTTCTGTTAGAATTTACCACAAAATTTAATGTCTTAAATGGTTGTGGTGGGGACTAAGGAAATGGATTAAATTTTTTTGGTGACACGAAGTGGAAAGATTATATTGAATTAACTGCTAGGAAAATTGGTTCACTGTGTCGTGCTAAACAATTTTTCTCCCCAGAATTTTCCATATTTATAGGTCTACCAGTTGTCCTTGTTTTGAATATTGCTGCCACATCTAGCCTAGAGATTCTTGATAAAATCCAAAGTATCTGCAATGTTATTGGTCCTGACCTGACATCTTAGCTTCAGTCACTTTCTCATTGCTGTAATATAGCTTCCCTGTGCCTTTTCTATAAATACTTTCATGTTAATTATTTTGATGAACTTTCCTCTATGACACCTAACATTTATGAATTTAAGTGTAGTATTAGGTTGGTGCAAAAATAATGACGTAATAACGTCAAAAAACGACATTATTACGTCATTATTTTTGCACCAACCTAATACTAGATTGGGAGCAAGGTCTCATCAATTTAGTTTAAATAGCTAGATGTAACTGTAACTTCTATGCTAATAGTTTCTTCTATCGCACTTCTTGCTTGTGGAATTTTCTTTTGGTTTCTTGCTTCTAAGTTAAATTTGATCTTCAAAAATTTAAATGCAATGTCAATTGTTATCTCCTGTCTTCTTAACTCCTGCTCTTTCTTTTGTTCTCCTTTATAATGTTTTTTTTTTTTTTTTTTTTTTCTTTCCTCATATTCTCTTACACTCAGTGAAATGATTAAAATAAAAAAAGACTTTGTTTCCTATTGATTATGTAAACATTGGTCTGGTTTGATGAAAAATCTATATCCTATATTTATAATTTTTTTTTTTTTTTTTTTTTTCTTCTTATTTCAAACTTTTGACAACATTTGCCTCTTTATTGGGTAAAATCTGAAACCTAACCAAAAAGATATCCAAGAATGATAGTTAAGGAGAAGGACTGTAATATTTTGATTATCCATGATCAAATTGGTGTAAAAATTTAAACCAAAGCTAATAAAGTACTACTTTGATTATCCAGCTGTCAAATGAAGTGAAAAATTGAAATCAACTGAACATTTTTTTTTTTTTTTTTTTTTTTTCAATTATCTGAACTAAACCCTTCCACAGTATTTACATTAGTCAGACTATTGTCCTCATCTTTGTCGCCATATTTGTCACAACGTTTCTTCAGGTGGTTGGAATTTCGAACTGAACCCTTTATTATGATCACTGGGGTAGACTATTCTAGTTCCACGTGCCATGTTTGATGGATGTCAGTTATCAGTTATCTCCTGCTAATTTTCCCTCTGAAAGTTCTCCACTGCCTAAACCGGGTATTGAACTCACACTCTTTGGATCTGTCACTGGATCTAACCAACACCTTTATACCTCATCTCAGAAATATAGACAGACCTTAAACCCTTCCGGACAAACATTTTGAAAATTTAGAAAGCTATAAAACATTCAAAAATTCAATTTCAAACACTGTAGCAGTGATTGACAAATTTTGGTTGTGCTTTCAACCAGAAGTTATTCTTACAAATACATGTACTTTAATCTAGCTTCAGAAGTTAGTAGTAGAAAAACACAAGACCATCTGGAAACAGATAAAAATTGGCACAGTTTTTTTTCTTTATCATAAAAAATAAATGGGATAAAACATTGAATAAAACATTTGAAAATGTTATTTAATGATATTAATGTTAAATTTATTTCAGAAATAGATTTTTTTTCTTTGTTCTTTTTCACTAATTTAGGTATGCAATTATCCCAAATGTTAAATTACCCGAACATGTATAAATTTTTTTTTTTTTTAATTTTTTTCAACCTCTATCTCAAGGTGCTTGGCTAATCCAGATAGTACTATATCACAAATTGAGTTTCTAGTGGGTGAGAAAAAGAAAATGAAACTCTCTTCTTCTTCTTCTTCTTCCTTTTTTTTTTTTTTTTTTTTTTTTTTTAGTTGACTAACTAAAAAACCCAGTATTTTAACCTATTTAATAAAGCTATGTTTTCATTTCACCAAAATGAAAATAACTCCTGGGCTTACACCACATCACATTGAAAGATCACTGAAATTAAGCAACACTGACCCTGGTCAGTACCTAGATGGGTGACTGCTTGGGAATACCAGGTGCTGTAAGCCTGCATATGCGAGTGGTCTAAGGTATAATGGCTTGAAATTGTTAATCAGAGAACCAAGTTCCAATTCAAGTCATTCATTATATTCACTTACATGCAAATGCCCTAGGGAAAGTGTTGTAGCATACCTATGGAAAGTAATGGGTATGTCCCCATTCACTTAAATATAGTAGTAAATACTGTATGTTGGTCTGCAGTTGGAGAGTCATTGTAGAATTTCCTTGACTCAGTTTTAGCAATTGACTACTTCTTCTACACGCTGCTAGCAAATCTTATATGTGTTGTTCTTGTTCTAAGTATTATTATTCATTACCAATATTTGTTTGATTATTCTACTTAGTAACCTTTCCTAGGTTACAACAGAAAGGTATGAAGCTACCTTTTCTTCCCTCCAGCTATTGGTTAATTAGTAAGGCTTGTATCATTAAAATCATTATTATCTCCCCCCCAAAAAATTGCATACCAAATATTTAGATTTCAGCATTGAATAACCTATAGAGGTTGATATGGTGCAAAAACAAGCAACCAACCTCATATGATAAGTCATGCATTTAAAAGAAGAAATAAAAAGCATGGTTATTGATTTATGCTAAAAATATTCAGCAGTTTGTGTTGCATTGAAGAAGCAGAAAAAGAAAAAAAAGAAATGTGTGAGAGATCAATCATTTGATAAAGTTAGGTAATAAAAAGAAAATGACCAATTACTGCATTTTAATTTATGCAATTTCAACTCTTAAAATCCTTTCAAGGATTTTCTAACACTGCTGCCTTTGTCTTGTTGAGATAGTTTTTTAAAGGATAAAAAACTCTTTTTTTTTTTTAAACAGGAACAAATCAATCTTGCAATATAAATTATAATTAGTTTGGATACTTGCCATACTGTTGGTTAGCCAGTTTATGGATGGTAAAGTGCAGATCCAGATTCAGATGTCATTAATGAATTGTATTTGCCTACAATGAGAGGGCAGAGAAATTATTGAAGCTGAATTAACAAAAACTGGCCTGATTTACTAAGTCACTTGCTATTTCTCTTTCTTTTTAAATTTACTTTTTATCTTATGTTTAAATATTTTGATGTTACTAAAAATAAGTATTTTTTGTCTTATTTTTAGAATTCAAGTATTTAAAATTGTTCAGAGTTCTGAGATAAAGTATTTTATTATCCCACACAATTATAAAAACTGTTCTAAATTCTAAACTGTTTAAAGAAAAAAAAAATCTAAAATTTTTTTATATATGGATTTAACTTTTTTTTTTTTTTTTTTTTTTTTTTTAAGGAGCCCCTGATACTGCCTTTGCCCATTTAGGATATTATTAAATAATAATATATCTTTAAATAATGTTTTAAGAAACAAAAGTTTTTCTTAAATAAAGAATCACATTTTTATTTTAATTTGTATTATTTTTACAATTTTAGTACTTTAAATTTTTCAAAGTTTCTGGGAGAAAATATTTTTATAATAATTAGATAAAAATGTTTGAGATTTATTTTCAAAATTCTCTTATGTTTTATCACATTTGTTTATGATCTAATTTTTAAATTAAGAAGAAAAAGTGTGAAATAAAATGAAGACAAGTTTTTAAAAGCAATTGAAAAAGTAATGAAAATAATTTTTTAGGACTATAGTTAAATAAAAATATTATCACTGCTATTGGATAGTCAATAGAAATGTAGAAAGGGACCAATTCTCAATTTCAAATTTTCCTTAATTCCATTTCAGGTTTTAGGAAATTCTGTTTTTTCTTTTCTCCCTTGTTTTCAGTATAGAATTCTATTTTTGCTTCATTATGATACTTAGTGAGAAAGTGTAACAATTATATAAATGTTATTAAAACAAGAAAATTATTTTATTAAAATATTTGAAAAATTCTAATTAAAAAAAAATTTGGCTTTCTGAAATGACAAACTGCATCCAGCCTCCATCCCCATGTTGTGATAGGAAAAAGAAAGGATAAAACAAAAAGACAAAAATTGCCCCACCCCCATTATTAAATTGAGCAAACTTCATAAAACTTGGTTTCTAAATACTGTAAACTGTAGGGAGACTGTAGGTAAGAGGGATGTATTAAAATATTACCAACTTTATCCTTTGATGTCTGTTAGATGAGTGAGTTAGGAAAGGCAAACATAGCGACAAATAAAAATGGCAGTTGGAAGTGTTAGAAAAAAAGAATTTCCATTTCAAAATCATGATTTCTGTTTCAAGTAGGCCATTCCATATTTTCTGTTTTCCTCAAAGCACAGTTTGTTAGAAGAAAGGAATGAAGTTAAAAAAAAAAATCTGATTAACCAGAGAAGGTTTATTGACCAAATGGCATAGGTCAGGCCTTCACAATTTAAGAAAAAAAGAAGTGAAGGGCCAAATTAGCTTTTGGCTGCAAATTAATGAGTGCAAAAAAAAAAAAAAATTTTATTATTTTTTTTTTTTTAATTTTTTTTTTTTTTAAGCTTTGTAACAAGGTTTCTTAACTATTAGAAATTTCGGCATTTAATATTTTTAAAGATTTATTATAAATAAATGAATAAATCGACCCGTATTGGAAAAGATTAATGCTTTTGCAGCACCTAATAAATAAATAAATAAATGGTGTTTATTATTTTCGTTAGCATTTATCAAGAACAAAGAAAATGTATAACTTCACTTTCATATGTTTAGGTTTTATTAAAATTCTAATCATTGCTTTTTAAAATGATAAACATTGCCAAAGTGTAAAGGTACTTAAAATAATAATGGTGTCCAGGAAAAACACTGTTCATTTTTTTTTTTTTCATATTTTTTTTTTGTGGGCATGAAAGTTAAAGATTGCCCAATCTTGTTTTGTGATTTTAGAGTTTTCTATGATTACACAGTGATAATGGAGAAATTGGTCATTTCTATGCAAAAAACATTTGGTATTTATTGACTGAACAGTTTGTGTGTTACTGCTGGTTGAAATTTATATCTTTTTCTTAAAACAGTTTCTCGGGAAATTAGATTGCTGAAATCTGCTGTTATTATTCTTTCTAGCATTGATGGTAGTTTCCTGCCAAACTTTGTTTTTGGTACTGTGGAAAGTTAAAAGCTTGATTATATCATTATTTTCTCTTCTAGTTATAAGTGCAATTCATTTTTTTTTTTGTTGAAACTATTCAAATGATGTGGTTTTGTTATTTGGTAAAACTTTTTGAGACTTTGTATTGCTAGTCTAGAGGGTCTGATGAAGGATTGTCTTTAAGATTTGAAGGACTTATTCATTTGAAACCATTATTTAATAATTGATCTAAAAAGATGGATGATACAGATGTAAAGTATATTGTTAGAGTATATCATTGAGTATCAGACTTCGATACATCTTATGAAATAAATCTGTACCTGCTCGTAAGGAAATTGTCTCGGTTTTATATGCGGACAACTTTGTGTCATGACTTAACATTAAAAAATTTTTCTGGTGTGTTTGAATTTAGTGTGGGTCATATTTGATTGGTTAAAGCAAAGCCCACAAGTCTTTTTTTTTTTTTTTCTTAAAGTATTCGGCGTTTTGAAATTAAATTAATCTTTCACTCACGAGTAGTTTAACATCACCTGAAGAGACACATTTATGGTATTGAAACGTAATTGTGTAGCGATTTTTGACATGTTTTAATATCCTGAAATAAATAATATTTAACTCTATGTATTGAGCCCTCTTTTAAATTAAATGTTATGTACAGTGGAACCATACACCATTTGTTCTCATTTTACCTGGGGATGTATAATGTATATTACTTCAAACATTATTTTAGTGGATACCTATATTAAATATATACATCCCATTCTTATTTTAAACAATGTGTATTACGTTTATTAGCCTACACACTAACTTTGCTCCCTTTTGTAAGAGAAACCCTTGTTTGATCTGGTATGCCTTAACCCACTCGGTCACAGTGTGTGAACAGGTTCTATTTTCCCCTTTTAAGGAAAGCACATTTTCTTGTTCAGATTATTTTTCTTGAAAGTGCATTGCTGCTTAGTTTTGTACCCAAAATGTAAACCAAGCAATTTATAAGAATTAATATAATTTTTTAATTTGCCATTTTTATTACTTCAAATCATAGGAGTGCTGAATAGTTCTCAACCTGACCCTCCACTCTCAAAATCTAACCAAATTATCAAAATGAGGATTTTGGCAAGGAGATTATTAGGATAAGAATTTTTCAGGACATTCTTGTTTGTTATATAATTTGGTTCACAGAAATATTTTAGTATTCTTTTTTTTTTTTTTTTTTTAAATAGTGCTTGTTATTGATGGATCAAGATTACAAATATATTTGCAACATTGTTTCTCCATTTACTTTCAGTCACTCTGAATAAATCTCAAATTCTTCCAAAAATAATTTTGTTAACTAATTAAGTTAGAAACTTAATATAAACAGAATTTAATTCCTAGATGTTCATAATTGAGTCTAACAAGAACTTTAATATATCAGTATCTCAAAGACATGTTATGTCATATTACTCTGAGTGTAACCCAATACTGTTTGCTGCATGGTTGGGTCATCAAGGACTAAACCAGTTCCACAGCCAAGCTTTTCTAGTGAGAAGTGTGACTCTACCCCCAGCAGAAAAGCAAGATTTATTAAAGGGTAGAAGAACTTTCTTGTAGGGACCATTTAGCATAACTGGGTAGATTGGACTTCATAACTATGCATTCAGCCAGTGTCATGAGGACATGACATCACTGGGTAATGGGCTTCCTAGGCTTAAGTCAACGCCAAGGTGGAAGGTCCCCCCACTAATGGAAAAGCTACAAGATAGAGGATATCGGCTGTGTTTTACCTGAAGTAGGATGGGCTTTGTCTACATGTTCTAGACATGCTACACATAAATGAATATTTCTTCAGCTTTCAACTCAAATATGTAGATGGAACAGGTCAGGTTCTCAGCTGCACAGCAATATTATTACTGCAACTGGTCATGACTGATGTTGATATCAATGTCCAAGTAATTAATCTTCATGACTCTTCAGTTTTTTTATAACAGCAAGTATCCCTATAGATACAAAATAGTGATTCAAAAAAAGCTAATTAGCAGAGCTGAACTAATTTCCTCTTTATGTGCGCTATTATAAAGAACTTGCTGCTATAAAACAAAATCTAATTAACAATGGATTTTCAAATTAAAATAAAACTACAAAAAATATATAACAATATAAACAAACATTATGTAATTATTCTATTGTAATCAAATGAATGCATAGTGACTCTCAACAAGATGAAAAAGTTCTGAAACATTAAGCATACTGTATATACTCTTGAATAAGCCAACTTCATGTATAGTGTCGACCCCTGAATTTTTTTTTAGTATGAATTTTAACTCCTCTAGAAAACTCTTATTTATATAGTACAACTGATTACCAAAAATGCATGATTTTTAACTTAAAAAAGAAAAATACCTGTGTACAGTGCAACAGACTCCTATATTATATATATATATATATATATATATATATATATAATATTTTATACATAAAAAAAATAAATAAAATGATCATAAAAACTCACACTAGACTTGAGTATATGTGGTACATCACCTACAGATGATAATGATAAATGCATGATTTACTATATGTTGCAAAAAAAAAATTAAAAACTTGGACTCTTATTGTTACTAATGTTACACACTTAAAATATAGTCTTAATACAATGGAGTATATGAATTTTCATGTCCATTAGGAGATTGTGACTCCAATAATACTACTACTAAATTAATTATTTGTATCTATAGTTATATTGGTGATACAACTATAACTGTATCCTGTTGATTTAATATGCTATTTAATAATAGCAGTATAGAAATCCATATAACAAAATGCAAAAATAAAATTTAACATGTTAGATATTAGTAGTCTTAATTTTTTTTTCAACTATGTAACATTAACTGAAAAAAATTAGATATTAAGAGCAGTAATTATAAAAGAAACAAACTACTCTACAAAAAACAAAATAATGTTCAACAGAGGAATCAGTATTTTAAATAGTTTTTAACAAAAGAATTAACACCGACATGTGAAACTATTTAAAACATCTGGTGATAAAAATTCAAACTCAAAATATGACATCACAATGTATGATATGATAAAAAACAAAAAAACAACACTAAAATCAAAATGACACTGAAAAAAAGAAAGAAATTACCCTGAAAACAATTCCTAGAAGATTGCCAAAGTGGCTGAAAGTACTTGGAGAAGCAATGCCAGGAGATACATATATAATCTTGAACTGTCAACAAAAATACTTGAGAGAACAAAAAAATTTTTGTGGTCTTCATGCAAAAACTAATATATATATATAATATAATATATATAGTGAATACTCATGTTTGAGTAGACACTCCTTTTATTTATTAAGCTGCACATTCATTTATTTTATACTACTGACCTGAATATTTGGGATCTTATTAAAGAAAATAAATGGAGCATCTACTCAAAATAATGTTTCATTTGGTCAAAATCTGTTGGATTGATAAATAAATCCATTACTTTAGAAAATATATACACACACACACAAATATATGGTATCTGTTTTTTTTTTGTTTTTTTTTACTATTGCTAATGCCTAAACTGGTTTTGAATTCAACGTTGTTCTTCTACAAGCCCAGTCCTCACTACTATTAACATCAGGAAGAAAGAAGTGAATTCATGCCCTTTCCAACGATCACCATCAAAATGCCAGGAAGTGTGTGTTAAAAAAAGAAAATAAATAAATAAAAAAAAAAAAAATAGACTGAAAGTATTAATTCAAATATGATTGATTTTATTTGTTTAGTGGCATATGGGTTATTCAATGTTGAAATTTAATTTTATTCAGTGCTTTGAACTAATAAAAATAGTTACTCTGCTTTCACAATTGAATACATCATAGATGACACTCAGCTTTTGTGCAAACATATTTGTGTGGACACAATTACTAGAGGTGGTGGTATGTGTTTTATGTTGTTGTTTTGTTGAAGTTTATATTTTGGAATACAGTTTGATTTAAGAAGTTGTACAATATTATATGGATTAATATCATGAAAGTGTTCCTTCATATTGGTTAAATTTGTTTAGTGGCATATCAACCACTATGGGTTACTTAATGCCGAAATCTAAATATTTTGAATGCAATTGTATGCCTTCGGCTACAGATAATAGGTATTGTTGGTAATTTGTTTTCTATATAAAAATGTATTGCTGGTATCTTTAGTATAAAAATACATTTTTATACTTTCATAGTGTTTAGAAGTTTACTATTTGCCTATAGATGGGACCCTAACAGGTGCTACCACCCTGGGTAAGGGGGGACCTTGGAACACCAGCAATTAAGAGGTGGTTTCATGCTCCTCAAAACCTCCAATCTCCTGATCAGAGGCCTTCCTGCCGAATGTAGTTTATCATCATACACAGAACTAATCTCAAATAATATATGCAAAATATTATTTACTGATGTAATGGGATTCACTTTTATTTTTTTATTTTTTAAATCCTAATCTTGAAACTTTCTGATAGACTTCATATGTTATATGTGCATAGTATATGCGTGTGTGTATTACAACGGTGGTTACATTCCAATAAACTGCTTCAACTTGTGGGCAAACCAGGTGACAGTAACTGACGGGTCCAAATTGTTGATAATTTTAGATCTGTCAGCTCTACTGAAATCTAAAGAATGATTGCTGGCAGGGTGGACAGATGAAATCTAGAGATCCAATGGCCATGAAAGCAGTGCTGGGGGAGTGCATCAGAGCATAGATGACAAGTGGAAGTCTCTGTCTTCTACTGCAGCCTGGAAATTTCCAGTTGTATAATGGCTAATGGGAACAAGGCTGCACAAAAAGAATGCAATTTATTTTTTAATACATATAATATATATGCACATTAAATTATATCATATGCACCAAGATACCATCTCCTGTGGTGAATGATATCTATTTTTGGATAATAATAGCTTCTAGTATTATACTAAATTAAATATCATTCACCACAGGAGATAATATTTTGAAGTACATATGATATAATTATGAACACTTATATCAGTAATATAAAATAAAACAAATAAATTGCATTCTTTTTGTGTGGCTTCATTCCCAGTGGCTATTACACATGGCATCATGCTAGACCATTTCAAACTTCCAACTTCCCAAAGAATACCAGGATGTAGACAAAGGAATTTGAACTATCATACAGACACCACACTGGTTCTTCATAATGACTGTAATAGTCAAAAGTACTTGAACAAAAATAACAATATGAACTTAGGACAGTTTATCCATAACTACATGCATAATACTCAAAACCTTATCTGGGGAAGAAGATAATAAAAAAAGAAAAGAAAAAAAGAAAGTTAAACAGACCTCGTCAGTTCTCTTTAATCAAACTTATTTTGATGAATACTTGCTGCCTAAATATTACCTTTTATTTATCATCTTTGGTTGCTTGGCTTTTGTTTATGTTTGTAAAAACAATACACTAGATTTAGCTGATTTGTTCTGTTGAGTGAATATGGCTCGGTGATAGAAGCTCTGACTGACACCAAAACGGTTTGGTTTCAATCGAACTTGAGGCATTTGGTTGTCTAGTCGCACTGAAGAGCTGTGATACAGCAAAACAGTACTGTCTGCGAATGACATATATATATATATATATATATATATATATATATATATATATATATATATTAGGTTGGTGCAAAAATAATGACGTAATAATGTCATTTTTTGACGTATTTTTTAATGTCAAAAAATGACATTATTACGTCATTATTTTTTGCACCAACCTTATATATATATATATATATATATATATATATAGATTTAATTTAAAATTTTGTAATTCCGAAACTGAATACAATCCATCATTTGAGTTGAATAAAGCTAATGCATTGACATTAGTTGAAATAGTCTATACTCATGTGGTAATTTTGGATTTCTCTATTATGTAATATATATATATATACTCTTTTATAATAAATACATTGAACTCTTTTTGTGGATCAGTTTTAATATTTTATATTACTAGGATCCAATTGGATTATATACCAATGGATTTATTACCTGTACAATATATATATATATATATATATATATATAGAACATTTGTTTTAGTGGATACATGTATTTGAGTAAATGCACTGTTTTTATCTTAAATAGTGTTTATTTCATCTAATAGCCTGCAGCATTGGGAAAACTTATTAAAGAAAATGTACCCTCCAGCAGCATTTGAACCAGTGTCCTTCTTTTCAGATGTGACCATCTGATCCACCATGCCTTGAATGCTCGGCTCCGAAGAGCTTCATAATCAAACAAGGTTCTGTTTTCCTTTAAAGCACATTCACTCTTTCAGATTTTCTCAAAAGGCATATCTGCTCAGTTTCATAGTCAAAATGTAAACAAAGCAATTTTTAAAGTATTAATGTTTTTTATTTTTTAATACAATATTTTCTTATTACTTCAAATCTTACAAATACTTCTTATTCTCCCTTTGACAACATCTTTTGAAGAATTCAAGGGAATGATTAATGTGACACTGAGCTGTCGGCCCATGGTCAACTCTCAGTTGCAGTGCAAAATTGTAATATTTCTCCTACATGTGTTTTGGGGTTGACTCTTAGTCACTACCAGCAGCCTGTGTTCTGGTTGATTGGTGGTTGTCGCTACCTGGCAGAATCCTTTGGTCAGGGTACCAGGTGGGATGGTCGGTTGATGCTAACAGCTTCACACCAGCTGCAACCGGTTTGACACCAGCTCCGTCATTCCCAGCTCACTTCCAACATCTGGTTACCGAAGTAACTACTTTGATCTCAAGTCTAACCTACCCTCTTTGTGATTTTGATCTTAGGTAGACGAGATCAATCAGGCATCGGGCCGTAGTGCAAGATGAGTCTAACTGGAGGTGATATTGCACAAGCGTAAAGAAAAGAAGCAAATAAAAACCCAAGAGGTTCAAGTATGTTAAAAGTAACAAATTAACTTTTATCTGTCTGTTATATACAGAAGTGTGTGTTTTTCTGCCAGCCCGTTTTCTATGGAGTGTGACACTTTTATGCTTCTTATGCAAATTCTGGTTCTCTAAGTCAATTGGTTTAGTTGTTTAAGTGCTGGCTTAGCTTCATTCATCAGTATAACTTGCTATTGGTAGAATAGGCAGAGTGGGTAGTTGTGGAATCTCTCGGATCAGCATCTGCGAGGCAACACTCTAGTTCCTGTAACTCCAAAGGCTCTAACAGGCGAACTACTACTGAATGGCCCAAGGACGTTTGTTTATATGGATACTAACCAAAAACCAGTGCAGGGTTAGATGCAGTCTGGGGTTTTCAGTGAATCCCGATTTCTGACAAGAAACCTCTTTGTTGTCAGGCCAGGAAAATTGATTACTTCCCATTTTGGAAAACTAATCACTTTCTATTTGGGGGTGATCCCTTCATCCATAAGGAGAGGTTGGAGGAGAGCTATTCTTGTAAACTCTCCCCTTCTCACATTGATACCTCGTACCAATCCTTTCAGTGGGCATTAATAAATTCCTTGTTTCTCATCAAATTACCTCTGCCTATCACCATTGCTACCACTCAACCAATGGCGTCCTGGCCGTGTGGGCGTGGCTAAGCTAGCCTCATTAAAATTATAACCCAGAATTTTTTTGTTTACAAAATTCTTTTTCCCATTGGCCAAATTTTTTACAAATCTCACATGGCCGCTTAAAATCTCTCAGATCTTTTGGTCACTCTGTGTCTTCTTAACCAGCACTTTTTACAAACTCCGTCAATCAATTGTCAAAGTCTGCCATCTGGTTCCTTCATGAAGTTACCGTTTACTGGAACCTTTGGTTTCTTGAGAGAAAAAAAAAAAAAAATTGATAATAAATTTTTTTATCTCCAAACTGACAATTCTTCTGAGATATTTTTCTCATGCCAAAATTTTATAATTGACACATGGCTATTTAACGTGTCTGTACTGAAGATGACATCTTGGAAAAATAAACGAGGGTAATTCTCTCTACCTCGTATTGACAATATTTTGGAATATTTTCTCATGCCAAAACTTTTTATAATTACCATATGGCCATGCCTTGCCGGCACAAGATGATATCTTGTTTTCGGGTTAATCAGTACTTTTATAAATATCATTAATCAATTACCAGAAGCTCGCATATGGCCTTTTTTGTGAGTCCACTGTTTACACCAATTCTTGGGTTTTTGAGAAAAGTAACCCGATCTTATTTTTAACGAAAAAAATAAAATCTTTTTTTCTGTTCTCAGTATTTTCTTGTATATTTTTTATGGTTAATTAGTTAACTATTATTAGGTTGGTGCAAAAATAATGACGTAATAATGTCATTTTTTGACGTATTTTTTAACGTCAAAAAACGACATTATTACGTCATTATTTTTGCACCAACCTAATAATTACCATAGCTAAATAGTGTCACATTAAGTTAATAACCTCAAATCTGTTCATCCCTATCTTTTGACAGTTATTCGTGTGATTCATTTATAAGTCTAGAATGTAAAATTCATTGCCTATTTAGGCTACTGTAATCGACAAGAATTGGGCAGTCAAATAAGAATAAAGTAACTGTTGTCCAAAGTGATTTATTGGAATTTTTTTTTTTTTTGATTCTAAAAGAACAAAAGTACAAGATGATGACTAGAGATAGATTAGTAAAATGGATACACTGATGATAATGTCAGTCACAAAAAGATGCTTTTTGGTTTTGATAACAATAGAAAATTACTTGCATATATTGAAGTAGTGGATAGTAGCTTGGATTGAGGAATTGGGGACCTGAGTTCGAATTCCAGTCGAATCCGTTACATTTACTTATGTGCTAATACACTTAGGGAAGTTATTAATCCTCTTCTTCTCCCTCCAGCTAGGGGTAAATAACAGGACAGAATTGGTTCTATAGCCTTGGATGGTAACTGGTCTAGGAGAAGGACAACTTTGAATTCAAAACCTGCAGAGGGTCGTTTGGAGATCTTGTGGCATGTAGTACCAGGTGTCTGTATAAAGCCTTCACCACTATAATTAAATCATATGTGCTGGTGTCTGGCTGTCTGTTCCAAGTAACTGAGCTGCTTGACTCTTATACATCGAATACGATGGGAGAGCCCACCATACATACATACATACATACATACATATATATATATATATATATATATATATATATATACATATATTTCATTAAAAATTATTAACAAGGTACTGTGGTTAAGTTTTTTTTTATTTTTTGTGTTATTATAATTTTCTTCTTTTCTACTATCATCTATATGTAAAAAGAATGGCTAAAAATACTGGAAGCATTATTAATTAGAAAAAAAAATGCCAATACTTTATAATATCAACTATGAATACAGCCACAATGTGCTGACCATGTTTGAAAAATAAAACTCTAGATACATACATAAAACAATCCATACATTCAGTTAAAAGTAAAAATAAAATCTTCCTTGATAATGGCCAAAAGTGCTCAGCTATACAAAACACTTGGACTATTTCTACATAATTTACATCCAGGGAAGAAAATTATAATACAAGAAAAAGTAAATAAAATATATATGCATGCTTAGGCAGCAAGAATTCATTTAATTGTTTCATTGAATTTAACTGACATGGTTTGTTTAATTTTCCTACCACATTTTTCTATTTTTCATGTAAGTAGTTAAACATACAGATTAAAATTAATATATTAATTTACCCATGCTATCAAAATAATATATTTCTGTTCAGTCTTTAATCTAAGAGGGTTTTCACATGCAAAACCTAAAAAAAAATTATATAGCAGATATAAGAATCAATACTATCAGTTTTACATCTCAATGTGATCTTCATACTAAAGATTGCAGAGGTGTGAAACTGACAATCACCATACAATGTTCTTTCCTATATCTACAGTCTATACTATTAATCACACGCTCTTTGATATTGAGTGATCTTCCTCTATAAATATAGCATATTTAAACATTGTATGTATTTGTTTTTTATGTTAGTTCTTGTACTCTGCTTTTTCAGTCTTTTTCATCTTCCAGCTTTGTAAACATCATCAAACAGCTCGCCATTGACATAACAGACACTGCCATCTGATGTCATCAGTGAAAAAAGAGAACTCCTGTCTCTCTTTTACTGAACATTCTGTTAGAAACATTACAGACATATATAGCTAAATACATTTGGTATCTTGCATAGTATGAATTTTGTCTCTAATAAAACTTAGATGTGTGTACATGTATGTCTAGTGTACATTGTGTGATTTGTATAACACGATCTTGTGATCTTGCACACATGCATATACATATAAGTGCATATGTAGATCCACGCATTTACACTTCATTATGCCTGTTGTGTACCAGCTATCACTTTGCAAGTTCTCCAAATGGAAATTTATTAATTAAAAAGGAAAAGTTCCAATCTTGTTAATTAGATATGTGGAAAAGTCAAAAATTGATTGGTTTTATTTTTCTAATCCCGCCTTGTCTGGCAACTTGCCTCAAGTACTTATCTTTTTCTCTTTCAGATTATTCGAGAACAATACTCAGAGGATCCAGCCCACTACAACAAAGCCTGCAATGACTTGGAACAGCTTCGACAAGTAGGTTCAGTCGCTCCTTTCACAACCTCCCTCAGCTACTTGCTTTTTGCTCTTGACCATCAATCAATAGGCCATCTTATTAGTAGTGTATTTGTAGATTGATTACTTATTATTTTTAACTAATTACAGTATATTATCATCCTCCCTTTTTACATTGCATGTTGGCAAACTGATTGGAAGAAAATTGTTTAACCAGCCATTCACCCCCCCTTTTTTACCTGTGTATGTATGTGTGTGTATATATATATATATATATATATATATAATAGCCTAAAAGCTGCCTTGTTGGGCAGCATTTAAGCTAACTCCTGCAGAGGGCATTTAATTAAGCCTTCATTGCAATAGGTAAGGAGTAGATGTGATAGGCAGCAATAAACTACAGAACTCAAAACTGATTGCTGCATTTAAGTATTGTATTAATACTTAAGTTTACCTTTTAAAAGTTCAATAATAATTCTTCTGCCACCACTTAATTTAAAGACAATTTGATGTATGTAGGTCCTAACTTTCTGCATAAACAATTATATTTATTTCGTTGGTGACTTTCACTGGATTTCGCAATTAATTTTGATTATTCCCAAATTTATTTCCAAGTTAGAAAAATTGTTATTGAACAAAAAAAATTAATTCCAATAAATCACAGTTTTAAAAAAACAGAAAACAGTAATAAAAACTTGAATCTAAAATTCCAGGATTGTGAGTCCAGATCTGGCCCAAAATGTTCTTAATTTGCTCATGGAGTCTCCCTGATTCCATAATGGTATAAAATGCTGGACCACGGCCTCTAGGAGTAAAGTTGAAATACTGTGACACAATGACAGACTGACATTCACACGTGTGTGTGTGTGTGTGTATATATATATATATATATATATATATATATATATATATATATATATATATATATATATATATGTGGGTGTGTCTACTGGCTTTTATTTTTCATCCTATTAGAGATAAGATTTATTAAACGACAATAAATCCATCAAAACTTTCATTCCCTCTAAGGATTCCATTTCTAGTGATATAGCAAATACTAAAATAGAGTACTTCCACTTTTTCACTAAAAACAGCATAGTATGATGAAAAAAAGGCACCAAACTTAATAAAACCAACTTTTATCATCAAAATGTTTGTCATTATTAAGAGGAAAGCCCAAAGTATTTTTAATTTTCTAGCTCATGCAAAATTTGGAGAATTTAAATCATCTAGTTTAAAATATATTTTTTTTTTTTTCAAACAGTTACTTTTCTGAAAATCTGTTCTGAATAGTAAAATAAAAACTGCAATAAAACTATCTAAGTACTTAATTAGATAAGCTTTCAATTGCTTTTATAAATAATATATATTATTTTATAAATAATATATATTTAGTCTGGAGAAAAAATTTTTTTCAATGAATGATGAATTTTTACAAGAATTGTTTTTATTTTTTATTTTTTTAATAATTTATAAAGTTTCAAATCTTTTAAAAATTCTTCAAAACTTTGACCTTGTTAGGTTAAGTGAAGACTATATTTACTAAGTGAAAATTGAGAAGCTTAATACAAATCATCATACACTAAGATTTTTAAAGTAACTTTGTTTTTTGTTTTTTATGTGTGTATAAATGTGCCTATTTTGAAAGTATAGATGGCCCCTACACAACATTATCAGAAAATTAGATCGATGACTATAGTAAATTTAAAGTTAACATTCCTAAAATTAGATTATGGAGAATATTTACAACATTTTTAAGATTACTGAGTACTTAAAAATTATATATAAAAAAAAAAGTGTTTACCTGTCATTTTCTTAAATTATGCTTTAACAGATAGTCTCTGTAAAACAACAATAAATCTGTCAACATCTTCAGAAGTATTTGTCAAGCATTTAATCACCACTACTGTTTGTTTTAAAAATTCATTTCTCTGTTATTTTCAACTTAAAGTAAATATTCATTTCAAATTAGATTAATTATACTTTAAATAAGGTAATATTCCTCAAATAAAGTCTGAGAAGTATATTTTATTTTTGGAAAATTTTTCTAATAAAGAGAATTAAATTGTAATGAAAGACTGTTAAAAACTGACACTAATCAGCTATTTTTTAAAAAAACAAAAAACAACATTCAATATAATTTCTTCTTGAATTTTTTTATTATTTTATTATGCCTCTTGATTCCTTGGGGAACAAGGGCTGAAACAATACCTCCAATGGATGTGGTTCCATTCAGCTCGGCCCACGTCATGTCGGCAGCCTTCACCTCTGCGTCAACACTTCTGTGCCAAGTCTGTTTTGGTCAACCCACATTTTCGTTTCCCTTGTGGATTCCAGTCAAGGGCCTGCCTGGTGACACTAGAAGCAGGCTTGCAGAGTGTGTGGCCGATCCATTTCCATTTTTTGATGTCAATGTCGATTGGGGCTTGCCTGGTCCTGTCCCACAGTTGGTCTTTGGAGATAACTTCCCTTGTGGATTCCAGTCAAGGTCCTGCTGGTGACACTAGAAGCAGGCTTGCGGAGTGTGTGGCTGATACATCCCCATTTCTGTTTCTTGATGACAATATCGATTGGGGCTTGTCTCATTCTGTCCCACACTTGGTTGTTGGAGATAACTTTCGGCCACCTGACATTGAGGATATTCCTGAGACATCAGTTGGTAAATGTCTGAAGTTTGTGGGAGTTGGTCTTGGTTACCCGCCAGATTTCTGAGCCATAATGTAGGACTGACTTGACTTTGCTGTTGAAGATCCAGATGGACTTTGTTGTAAAATGATCTCTAGATTGGCTGCAGAGTGTTGAAAACCTGTTGGGCTTTGTTGATTCAGCACTTGGTATCTTCATCTGTCCCCACATCTTTACTGATGACATTTCCCAGATAGACAAACTTATTGATTTATCTGTCATCAAGCAACAACTGGAGAGGCATTATGCTGCTGTCCATCCAAGGGAAAGTACAGGCAAGAATCATCGTAGAGAGACTGAAGACGGCATTGGACAAGACACTTTAGGAAGAACAGGTTTTCGGCAAGATAGACCATGCACAAACCACATTGCCACAATGTGCATCATCATCAAACAGTCCCTGTAATGGCAGACCCCCGTGTACTCAGTTTTCATTGACTTTCAGAGAGCTTTTGATAGTGTCAACAGAGACATCATTTGGAGACTGATGCTGCAGTGCAGCTTTCCACCAAGGTTCATTACCATCATCCAACAGCTTTATGAAGATGTCCAACTTTCAAGTCATCCATGATGAGAAACTGACAGAACTATCCTCTGTGCAAACTGGTGTTCGTCAGGGATGTCTGCTGTCACCAACAATCTTCCTGCTGGTGGTTGACTGGATAATGCAGTAGGCCATGGCAGGCAGGAGAACTGGTTTACAATGTACTATGCAAATGACATCAGCCTTCTCTTCTACAAACAACTAAATGCGACAGAGAAGCTGAGTCATGTTGCAGAAGAAGCAGAGAAGACTGGCCTCCAAATCAACATTGCAAAGACGGAGGTCATGAGGGTAAACAGCAGACAAGACCCAGTGCAACTACACCAAGAAAACATCAAGGAAGTCAATAAGTTTGTCTGTTTGAAATACACCAGAATATTTTACTTAATAAAAAATAGTAAATTTAATCTTTTGGCTTTCAATTAAAGCTAAAATGAAAGTTTCAAGAAAGCTTTTTCATTTATAAAAATTAATTTTAAATCTGAGATATCGAGGTTTTAGTGGATGTACGTAAGCATCTATAGAAATTGATTGCAAATGATTTTACTACAGGAACACATCAAAAATTATTTTAATACTATCTCTTTATGGAACCTGGAATATTATGGCTAGGATTTTTTAAACAAATCCATTCAAACTTTCGTTCATTCCAATGATTCCATATCTAGTGGCATAACAAATACTAAAAGCATCTATAGGAATGTGTTGGAAATGATTTTTACCATAGGAATGCGTTGGAAATTATTTTGATACTAGCTCTATATGTAAGCTGGGATATAGAAATATTTCATCTATATCTATTTGGACATAGCAGATACCATAGGTATATATAGAATTTAATGAAAATATTTTTATTATAGAAATTTATTGTAAATGATGTTGTGACTAGCTATTTATATAATTAGTGAAATCTTTTGGTAGCATTTATTAAATATATTGAAACTTAAAATTTGCTCTAATGATTACGAGTTGACAAGTTTGACATTAGAGAACAAAGCAATAATCACAGTTAGATTTTAGCATTTGGCTACATTTGTTTTTCTTATTGGTGCCCTCTGACTTTACCTCATCCACTGTTTAGCTTTGGCATCATTTTATAAAATGTTTCTGATAATATCTGGTGTAGCACTGAGTCAGTCCTGGTAAACGGTAATCAATAATGTAATTTACTCCTCCGTGTTGGTCTTCAGGTTCCTTCAGACCACCATGGTTACCATCTTGCTGACTCCTCACTTGTTAACATGTTGTCAATTGGTTGCTGGTATCATGTTGATTAGCATGGTTCAACTAGATCTAGGTATTTGTCTCCTTCACTACTCTGCCACATTTTGTTTTTTGACCAAAGGGTGAGAAAATCGCTGATGAAATAAACAGAAGCGCAGGACAGATTGATGACAAGGAGCAACCTAAAAAAAAAAAAAAAGTATTCTTTGGAATAAAGAATTAACTCTGGTTAAAAATGTAACAATGATTTGGTTTATCTATGATTTGTTGTATACAGTGCTTTTAACCCTTCCCACTTACTGTTATAATCAAATGACACTGGGACCTCCCTCTGCAGCTTGTTTTAGTAGTAATTTAAATTTCTAAGTTCTGGACTTCAGGGCTGACACAAGGTCTTGGTCAGGAGGTCTTGGCAAACGGTGTGGATTCCAGAGCAGTAATATGGGGACTCTTCAAGTTGTCCAAACCTCCAGTTTATATGGAGTCCTGTGTCCAGCAGTGGTGTGGGTTGACTATGGTCTGGGTTTGGTTATCTTCTGCCCTTAACATCAACCGTCTTCTAAAATATTTTCATATTTTCAAAATATGTTACTCAAGTGATTTTTGAAATTTAGGGGTTGTCAGGACCCCTTTTGAGAGTGCCCTTTAACTCCAACTTCCTACATGTCTCCTCACACCATTGCTCCATATAGGTAGTGCTAATCTCTCTCTTCCTTCTCACACTTTCTCAGCATCTAACCTAACTCCAAGGGCCTGCACATCATCCCTGTGACAAATCCAAACTTTCAGAATGTGTAGGTAAAAAGATTTCCAAACATTAATTTTTCTTTATCAGATTGTCTCACTCTGTGATTTCCCAAAGTCAGGAATTTGCTTGGAGCCCTTCTAGATGATTCCCCACCCCAGTCAATCTCAAGAGTTGTTTTGTGGGAGAAGGAAAAGAAAAATATTCCCAAACTCTTTAGTAATAAAAAGAATGATTTTTTTTTTTTGTGTTTCTCACTCAACAAGACCACACAGACTTTTTGCTTATGGTCACTTCAAACTAGTAATTAATTTTTTTCCCTATCGCTTGTATCCAAAGGAATCTGAATAAATGTTGGATATAAAATTTTTGATGAATATCATAGAAATTAAAATGAATGAACCCCTCAGGCTAATCTCTATTTTTGTAGGGATATTTTTCTTCTGGGTAGTCAATTCAAACCAGATGTTTTTCCTAGCTCTTTGTCCAGAAGAATCGTAAATGTTATTTCGATGACCATCCAGGTTTCTTCATTGACAGCATTATTATTCATATTATGATATAGGACAATTTTCATAGATATCAAAGAAATTTGAGTCTAATTTAGAAAATAATTTTAAAAGGTAGTGCCAGTAATTGTGTTCCTGGTTTTGTGTGTGTATAAAATTTGAATTAAAAAAAAGATTAAAATCCTACAACAGGAAAGAGTAACAAAATATACACAGTGAATAAAATAGAAAAACACCAAAGAGAGCATTTTATATATATATATATATATATAAACTAATAACATTTACACCTTCTTACAGAGGGAGGTCTGGAAAGACCTAATATAGTTTGTAAGACCTTTATATGGAAATCAAATTGAGCCTTTCTCAATACAGATTTTGTCTTATATAGAGTTGGGCTCATTAATGACCATTTAGCAAATGCTCCATTATTGCCATTATTTTTATTCTTTCCTGTTGTTTGATTTTAATAAATTGATTGTAATAAATTATAAAAGTTTGCATCAATAATCAAAATTACCAGCAGATCCACATATATCAAAAAATATGATCCCTGATTTGTACCCTTTAAAACAGTTTGTAAATAACAACTGAGGTTTGATAGCCTTGAGCTACTTACTTTCCTCAAAATACAAACAATGATTCACATTGCCTTTTATTAATGTTGATATTTTGATTGACTTCAGGTTAATCCTCTTTAAGACCTACTGTCTTAATCCTTGTCTGGTTGCAGGTAATCTTCAAAGAGCTTGTTGGAAATGATCTGCTAGCTATGTAACCCATGACATCACAGATGCATCAACAATTTGGTTGACTAATTAAGATATATCGTGACAAAGTAAATTCTGGTCGATAGGTGAGGGTGTGGGTTAAGCAACCATTGTCCCAGTTGTATTTTTGTGCTGATTTTTTTTTTCCTTGTCACTGTCCACAGACATCAGTGCTTATCTTTTTAATCATTTTCTGCTGCACCAAATAAACTAAATCTTTCTTGCAGTAGAGAAAAGAAAAAAGCTAGATGTGGTAATATGAATGGAAAAAAAAAGTGGATATTAATGATTTCCTGGGAGATAAGATTAAAAAAAGAAATCTCATTAAAAGCATCATTCTTGTTGTTGCAGACTCCAAATGTGGGTAGGCTTACAGCCACATCATGTTAAAACACTGGTTCCTGTATAATCAGTTAAGTTAAGCAATGTTGAGGCTGGTCAGTACCTAGATGACTGCTTGGAAATACCAGGTGCTGTAAGCTTGGATGTGTGGGTGGTGTAGTGGATAATGGCTCCAAATTGTTAATTGGAGAGTCTACTTCCAATTCCAGCTGGGTTTGTTATATTCACTTATGTGCAAATACCTGTGGGAAAGATATGAATCCACTTCTTTTTCCCCCCAGCTTCGGGTTAATTAGTAAGATTTGTATCTCTAAACCATTATTTTCTCAAACAAAAAAAATTCTTACCATCTAAAAATATTTTTTGGTTTTCAAAAACCTGCAATGGTTTTGTAAGCAATAGATGACAATCAATCCAAATGTGGATAATGTTAATTGAGATGTATATATGATTTAAATATGATTTTATTAATTTTAGTTTTACATATGATTTAATCTTTAAAAAATATTCAGTGTGTGCAAAAGATTACAATATTTTATAACAAAAAAAAAATAATAATAATTTCCACTGCATTTTCAGGCTTTAATTTTAAAAAAGGGGGTAGTAATCTTTAAAGAAAGTTATTTTTTCTTAATGATAATCATTCAAACCACAATTGAAAAACTATTTGTCTGAAACTGATATAAAATATTAGTGCTTGCTTGTTTGACAATATTTTAATGTTGGAAATATGTATTTTCTATTACTGATGGTAAATGATTGTGTCATTGTTGGTTATCCATACTGCAGCTTGTAAATTTCGATGAGCTTTCATCATACTTAGATAAGGAAAGCTGATTCAACATCCACTTGACTTTTAAATTCAGTGAACAAATAACAGGTGCCCACTGTTCTGTTGCTTTCTATGTTATAATGTAACAGATTCTAACTTATCTCAGAGCTTTTAGAATATATAGCCCCCTTCTATCTAGGCGAAAAACTTAAATTCATTGAAAATACATTCAAATCAGTATAATACACTACTTCATACTAGCCACAAAAAGAAAGCTCTAGAATGAATTTATATGAACTGTAAATGTAAAACTCAAATATCATGACTTTTTTTTTTCAAGTCCTAAGAAAACTTTGTCTTGCAATTCATTAGTGGACCTGGATGAATTTTCAAAACTGACCTGTGCGGGAAGAATTTAAAATGGGGGTGGGGGGAATTGTTGCACTGGGATAATCCCACTCTCTCAGCCTGGGGAGTCTTTATCTGACGGTATGAGGAATCATTACAACCAGAGACTTCTGAAGAGTCACAGAAAAGTGTGGGTGGTGGATGTGGTACATTTCAGATCCTCTTTATATTGATGGTTGGACTTAAAGTCTGCCCCCTTTGGATGGTTTGATGCCAGGAAGGCTGATTTGCAGCAATGGTTTCCCAGGTCTTAGTTGATGTTGGCCTGTGCCATGGATATCTTCAACTGATCCTTGAAGCACCATTTTTGGCTTGTGTGTAGCCTCTTGCTGCTGGTAATTTCTCCAAACAGGATGATACATGGGAGTCGAGTGGGACGCATTCTAGACACATGATCTGTCAAGTGGAGGTGGTATTGCAGGATGGTAGCCTTGATACTGGGGAGAGATGTCTGAGAGAGTACCTCATTGTTGTCAATACGATCCTCACAACTGATGCAAAGAATTCTTCAAAGCTTTGTTTGTTGGAACCACTCCAAACATTTCATGTCCCAATGATACAAAGTCCAGGTCTTGCAAGTATACAGAAAGGTGGAGAGGACCACAGCCTGAAAGACCATGATTTTGGATTTATGGTGAGGCAATGATTGCTGAAGACCCAATGTGAGAGTGTTCTGTATGCATTGTATCCCACACTTCAGTAGTATCTTGTAGGGATTTGGCTGAAAACCATGAAAGCTTTGATCATTAATCAGAACACACAACTGTTGTCATTTGTCACTACTTTCTTTTCAATTCTCTATTCTTTCTTTTGTTTCACTATTGCCAAGTTCACAATCTTCTTTGGTCTTTTGAACAGGAGTAAAGGTTTATCCCTTGTACCCTGTTTAGGATTGGGTTTCTGGTCCCTTCTAATGTCTTTTCATTCTCTTACTCCCAGTAGCCATTTGTGTCTTAGTGGCATTATCACCTTGCTTGGAGTGAATTGTTAAAAAAAAAAAAAAATCTTAAGCAGCATTTTTAAATTTTCTTTAAGTGAAGCATTTTCTCTATTTAGTTGATGTCTATGAAATACAAAATCCCAGTAATATTATGTGTATTGACCCAGAATTTTGTGATAAAAAGTTACAGTAATAAAATGGAACAAAACTAAGAATGAAATAATTGCAATAATGAATAATATATTAATCTCAAGTGCTGTGATAAAAAATAAGATGGAATAAAACTACTACTACTACCAATAATAATAATAAAAAATTTATTGACCCAGAGTATTGGGATAAAAATCACAAATAATGAAAACTGTATTACCCTTGTGTGCTGGTATTAAGAGCAACAAAAATAGGTAAAGACCTGCTTTAAATAAATGATGACAAATTTTTTGGTTGATATACAATGCTCATTGCTGCCTCAAAATTGTTCTAGCACTGATTCATTGATTCTGCTGAAGATTTTTGTGTAGCTACCTTGATTTAAATGACTTAGAGCAGAAAGAATCATAATAGCTTTAATATTCTAGAAATTACACTCTTT
Source organism: Acanthosepion lycidas (assembly GCA_963932145.1). Lineage (NCBI taxonomy): Eukaryota > Metazoa > Mollusca > Cephalopoda > Sepiida > Sepiidae > Acanthosepion > Acanthosepion lycidas. Next base: position 28,191,885 of record OZ010615.1, on the reverse strand, counting down.
GATGAATTATGTTGTTTTACAAGAGCAAAAATTGTCTTCCCTTGTGGTTATTTTAGTATGACAGCCAGTGCCTGAAGGATTTACCAAATTTGCCACTACTTACCATAAGGGTAACATAGGAAATAATGCTGTAGACAAATAGGGAATGTTTGTTTATATTTCAATGTTGCCATATATGTTTGGGAATTATTGTGTTGTTAAGAAATCATCATTGACTATAAATGACGACGTTTGTTCTCTAAATTTTGGATGCTACATTTTTAATATTTATTTCTGTAAACAGTTTTTGTACTATAACTTTCCTTATCATTGATTCTTTTCTTATGTCAATTTAATAAACTATATCTGGCAGCAAGGCCTCTGATTGTGAGATTGGAGGTTTTGAGAAGCATGAACCACCTTTTAATTGCTGTTGGCCCCAGGTCCCAGCTATGGACAAATAGTAAAAAAAACAAACAAAACCAAAACACTATGAAAGTATACAAGATTTTTATAGCAAAATGACATTTAATTCAACACTAACAAAATATAAAAATACATTTTTATAGTAAAATTACCAACAATAATTTTTATCATGTACAAACTATATATCTAAAAAAACACACCTTTACCCTGAAAGTATAAAATTATGTATAAAATATCTGTAGTTGAAAGCTTAAAATTGCATACAATATAATTAGAACTTGTCATTAAATAATCTATAGAGGTTGATATGCTGCTAAACAAAATCAACCAACCGACTGACAAAAATCAAAACTAAGTGTTCTTTAGCATTAAGCCTGTCCTGAAGTAGTAGTACCTGTTAGGGTCCCAGCTATGGGCAAATAGTGAACCCCCCCCCCCAAACAGAAAGAAAACACTATGAAAGTATAACAATAGCTATGTATAATGAAATTACCAAAAATACATTTTATCTGTAGTTGAAGGCATACAATTGCATTCAAAATATTTAGATTTCAGGATTAAATAACCCATTGAGGTTGATATGCCACTAAACAAAATCAACCAATTTATGCCAATTTCCCAGAGTGTAGAACAAGCTTTTAAGAAAACTTGCTATTATTTCTATCACGAGTTGGAAAGTTTTTATTTTCCAGTTTTTGTTCTCTAATAGCATTTAATGTAAAATATAGCATTTTTACAAGCAAATAAAGAAAATCTTGTCTTTGTGGTTAGAAGACAAAACTGAATTTTTTCTCAAATTATTTTATTTTTACTTTCAGACTGCTATTCGTGTTCCCCGTGATTTCACAGGCTGCAGTACTCTCAAAAAATACTATGCTCAATTACAGTTTCTACAGAGCAGATTTAAATTGGGCCAAGATGATGAAAATGCAATTCCCTTTACCTGGTAAGTGCAGAAGACTAAAAGAAAGAATAAAATAATTGAAGCTGAAAAGGAAATTCTAACAATTTCCATGACTATTTGTTTAATCTACTGTCATCAGACTCACAAGAGAAAGAAAACAGGAGGGTTTTCAGAAAGAAGGTAACAGAAAAAGGTGATATACTTGACACTGGACAACTGAGAAAGTTAGAATTTAGTAGAAAGATAAGAAAAGTGTATCCAGTTTGATGAGTGATTTGTTAGAGATAGCCGTAAAATTAAATTGGGAACTGTATTTGATAGCATTGAAAACTCTGTGGATTATCAAGTTCCACCCATATTTCAGCCAGAAATATTAAGCATTTAATGTTACCTAAATATCTAGATAGCAATTATTTATGCCATATCTCGTCAGGATGTAAGTGATCATAGCTCTCTGCAGATTCTCTTTTTTCCTATTCCTTATGTGTGAATTGCTAGAACTTATGAAAGTGAGGGTAATATCAGAAGCTGAATGAAACTTCTTCCTTACAATTGGAATATAGGGAAAATGAATTTGAAGTCAGTTCTTTTCTTAGACTTGATGCCACCCAAGGCATGAGAACTCGGTCCACCTTGCTATTTAACCTATAGCTGAAGGTGAAGAAATGGTATCATGGCTTTCCAACAGACTAAACCATAATTTGAACTCTGCTTACCATTTCCACTTTCTGTGCAGATAATTTTTAGGCTACCCTCACTTCGGTTAGCTACAGATTAGCAGTAAAAATTCTTTTTTTGAAAACTATAATAAAAGGATGCAAAAATCTGTAATTTGTTTCAGGTTCACAATTACCTGATGATTCTTTTTACTCTCGGGTCACAATAACCTACTGGCATTAAATGACCCATTAGGTTGATATACCATAAAACAAATCAAGCAATTACTTGACAGCACTTTTTTTCTCTCTCTGGAGTCAGTCAAGATTCATAACTTTGATTATACTGCTGCAGGCTTCCCAGTGACTGGGGTAGGCAGCAGTTGCCTAGCTCTTACACCTTCTTTCCAAGCATCTCTGCCAATTGGGCTAATGTGGGCAAGGCCGCACTCCCACACATTCCTCCCAATGCAGTCCTTCCACGTCTTCCTAGGTTTACTTCAACCTCTGTGACCAGGAACCCTGAACTCCTGATGTATAATGAAGCTAGTTCAAGACGACTGGTGTGCAGCACTGATGTTATATCCTCAATACCAAGCCTTGTTAACAACTCTGAAGAGGGGGTTTCATACTGAGGCTGGGTGCCGCAGATCCAGCAAATCAATGCCGGTACATTTTTTTACTCTGGGGTCAAAATTACCTGACAACACTTTTTTTACTCCGGAGTCACAATTCATGGTTCTTTTCATGTTTTTTGCTCCAGGTATGATCTGATTTCAAGAGGGATGCTTATTGTGGAAAATACAAAGATGAAATGAGTCAGTGTTAAATAATATTGAATTTGGAGATACAGGGCAAAATAGGTTTCTCTATTTAATGAAAGTGGTTTTCTTTGAAAATAGAAATTCCTATTTGTTTTTATCCTACTTTAAGAGATATTTTAGCATGAGGTCACATTCACAGTATCCAGTGAAAAACTAACTGACTTTATTTTACTAAATATACATTTGTTCTCCCTGCAACACGTTCACAAAAGTGCTTCAATAATTCTATAACCTGACGTATAATTATTAGCTGAATTTTGATCTGAAATTTTCACTGTATAATGTTCAATCCAATTGATTAATATCCATCATTGAATTAAGTGCATTGACAAGGAAGGAGATGACTTAAAAAAATAATTGTGTATGAAGTCAGATCAATAAGTTTACAATGTGGTATGTAGTTTTTTGCTGAATTTTGCTAAAAAAAATTTTCCCTGTATAATGTTCAATCTGCAATGAAAATTCATCCCCAAATTACATTGAGAAATGATCTTTTTGTTTGAAATGATATATTTTGTAGTGGATCTATTTTAGTTTTGAAGTAACATATGCAGCTGAATATCTGTGCTACATGCTTTATTCCTATGTGTATTTCCATTTCAGGAAGCAGTAAGGGGAGTAAAAAAAAAAAAACTAACAAAACCCACTAGTGCCATAACTTATAAAACAATAGAAGCACCTATTTCCTTAAACAACATTGTGTAGAATAAACGCTTTTTTTTTTTTTCATTCTTAGCCATGGACTTATGTGCCAATACATATTTATTTTCTAAGTGGTGATAATTATGAACAGTACCTTTTACAACAATAGCATGTATTAAAAAAAAATTAACTTGTTTTTTGCACATGGGTTTTATTCATCTGTGCACTTAAACCTGGGGTAATGGTTAACAAGCTTGTCTCACTAAATCAATTATGACTGAATAGTGAGTTTGATACTCACTTGGAGCTCCACACTTTCGGCCTTGTGGGACATCTAAGATATTCTTAGACTATCATTTTGGGTACTTGGATGTGGTGTTAATGGTGAGCAAGCTTGTCTCACTAGATCAATTACAACTGAATAGTAACTTTGGTATTGTGCCACATATATGCTATGCTTAGAAAATTACCATATCTTTATTCATCTTTATCTAAGATCAATGAAAATAAGTATTAACACAGTCTTTTTTTATCCATACTCTTTTAGTTAAGTTACAAACATGGCTGAGAAAAAAAAATCCTTTTATTGTTGTTCTTTATTAATCATTTTAATAAAGACTTTATTTAAAATCCCTGTTTTTATTACTTTTTGTATGACTTTTTACTTTGTTCTAAAAAGTCTGCTTCAATTTACTTATTTATCTTTTAATTTTTTCATATTTAGGGAAGATGTTCACACAGGGAGAGATTATGTATATCGGGACATAAAATTTGAACAAGCCTGTATATTGTACAACATTGGTGCCTTGCATTCCATCCTTGGAGCTGCTGATACAAGAACAACTGCAGAGGTAGGTTTTGAGGTTGAGTGGCTTCAGGAAGCGTATCTGGTTGTTTAAAAATGTAAATTCTATAAGCAACAGTATCTATATATTTATTTATCTATTTATTTTCTTGTTTTTGATATATAATAGACTAGCTTAAAAGCCGCCCTGTTGAACGACATTTAAACTAGCTCCTATGGAGGTCTCTTGATTGGACCATCAGCTTGTTTGAGAGTCACTAAGTCTTTGCATATTCTTAGCATTGGAAGCTCTCCTAGCTGCCATTTGATCTGGGTTTTCATTTGCATGGGATTTTCTTTTCCTCTCTGCAGCCTTGACTCTTTTGATTGCAATCTGGTCCTCTGTTGGTGGATATTTCTTTTTGTGCTGCTGTATAGGCATCAATAAACTGCAGAAGAATTCAAAATTGGTTGCTGCATTTAAGTATTGCATTAATATTTAAACTTACCTTTTAAAAGTTCAATGATAGTTCTTCTGCTGCCACTTAATTTAAAGGCAGTTTGATATATGTAGGTCTTTACTTACAAACAATTTTATTTCATGAGTGACTTTTGCTGGATTTCACAATTAATTTTGATTATTCACAAATTTATTTCCAAGTTATAAAAATTGTTATCGTATAAAAAAAAATGTTGCAAAAAATCACAAAAAAAACAATGGCTGAAAACAATTGCAGTAATGAAAACTTAGGAATCCAAAATTTCCGTAACCTGAGCTATTGAAAATTAGAGATATGTCTTTTTTTTAATTTAAAAAGTGACACACTAACATTCGCATTTATTATATAGATATATTTATTCAAGTTGAATCTTACATATTGTTAATTTTTCTTTTTTCTATATGAAGTAAAATTTTGTCTCTTAAGATTGTCTTAAATGATGTTGCTGTATGACCCACATACCTGGCTATATATAATTAGTGATTGTGTGATGCCACATGTTGAAGAATTCCTTAAATTAACATCAATCATTCTTTTAAAATGAAATATGCAGTTTAACTGAAATGTTTGTGAAGTCATAGAATGCCAGGGAAATGATTTTAATGACTGAATAATGATGTTATAAATTTGTCAAAACCTATGTTAGACTTTTGTATAAATCTACTAAATTATTTTGATTTATTTTTCAGGGTATGAAGGTGTCCTGCACTCATTTTCAGTGTGCTGCTTGGGCCTTTGAATACCTACGTGATTATTACACAGCTTACAGCCAGGACTTATCTCGGGAAATGATGTCCTACCATGTTAACCTTATGCTTGTAAGTTGCTGTCATTTCTTTTTTTTTTTTTTTTTTTTTTTTTTTTTAAATAATTTTTCATATTATTTTGTTTCTAAGGTAAAACTAGTTGAATTGAAATTTTGTTTTTATTTTAATTTTTAAACTTTTTGGCTTATAATAGGAATGCTTTAAGTTTAGACGAAAAAAAATCTTCTTCTGATAGCTGTTTTATTAAAGTAAATATAATTAAAAACTTAATGTTAACTTTAGTTTTTGTTGTTTTAAATGAGTATAATACATTAATAATATTTGAAAAAATAATTATAATTGACCCCTAGAAATCACTACAAATCATTAGCTGTGCTGGTCATGTTGCAAGGATAAGTGATGACATAATACCTAAGGTCCTCTTTAGCTTGACAGTGGACAAAGGACAGTTAGATGGCCATGATTCAGTTATCTGTCTTCTTTATGGCAGTGAATATTTGATGATTTTCTCAAAGATGAAGAGACTTGAAGCAATGATGTGGTTCTACAGAAGGATGTTAAGGATACCATGCATGTGAACAACGATGAGGTCTTAGAAAGGATGCAAACAAAGAGGAGGCTTATACTTAACGTCATGAAGGGGAAGCTGAAGTTCCTGGGATACATAATGAGGAAGGAAGGCCTGGAGAATCTAATACTCCTGGGTCAAATAGAAGGAAAGAGAGACAAGGGAAAACAATGCATGACATACCTAGCAGCCTTAAGCAAGTGGATGACAGAAAGTGGTCTGGAGGGAGGTGGCAGAGGGAAGGAACTTATTGAGAGCTGCAAGGGATAGAGGGTGGTGGAGATCCATGATCACCTATGTCCTGAAAGGATAGAGCACATAAAAAGAAGGAAAGATTAACCTCTCAGCTGTCAATGTGCCTCGTACTAACTTTGAGTGAGATATTTGTGCCAGAGTGGTATCAGAAATTTCAAAATCAATTGTATTGGCTAGCTAAGAGATGAAAGGCAAAGGCGAAAAATGTCAGCAATGTGGCTATGTCCCGAGATTCTTGCTGTTGCACAATAAGTGGACTTGTATGCAGATCACTAGCAGGATTGAAGTGTCAGATACGCCGCAAACATAAAAAATGAATGAGGTTGTCAGATCCTCATACATCAAAATCGACAGAAGAGTCCATCACACACACACACATATATAAGGTTGATCTGAATAGTAACAGGACTGATGACATTCTTCGATGTGAGAGGCATCATCCACAGTGAGTCCTTGCCACAGAGCCAGACGATCAATCAACACGTTCACAAAGAGATCTTGCAGCGTTTGTTTTGCTCGGTGTGCGAGAAGACATGAGTTGAGACAAGATAAATTGTGGCTGCTTAACCATGGCAATGCACCTGCTTGCAATGCCCTGAGTACCCATAAGTTCCTGGCCGAGAAGAACATTGTCATACTGGAACCACCCTCCTATTCACCTGTTCTTGCTCCATGTGACTTTTTTTCTTTTCCTCAAGATCAAGGTGACCTATTTTGAAGGCATGGAAGTTATCAGGACAGCTGTAACAATGGTGCTGAGAGGCATACTAGAAGAATACTTCCAGCAATACATAGAAGTATGGTAAAGTGCATTAGACTCGAGGGGGAAACCATGTAGTTTGTTATTTGGAATTGAAATACATTGTGACACTAGTCCCATGACTTTTCCGACCGATCTCTATTTATCTATCATATATATATATATATATATATATATAATTTACTTATTTAAAAATATGGTTCCATTGCTACACAAGAATTACCATGTTTCAAAAACAGAAGCTAAAAACTTCAAATTCAATTATAGAATTAAATTAAAGTCCCTAGTTCTGTTTCATTTTCAAGTGAATTTTGGAACAACTTATTTTGAAATCTACTGAGTTTTATAAGCACATACATTCATAATATTAGTTTCTATGGATATGGGGAAATCCAATCATTTTAACAAGGGATGGTAGGGTATTCTTTTTCACTGACAACTATTGTATCAACTTTCAAAAAAAGAGGTTAAGTCAAGGTAGGGTAGGGGTGCCTTTTCAAACAAATGATTACATCCATTCAACACATGTCTGCTCTTTTTCAATGACAAAAAGTTTTTCGGCACTTTTGTTTTGCCATTAAATTTGTACTTGTATGCATAAAGATTTTTTCTAAAAGGGTTGTTTGTATATGAATATGTTGTATTGTACTACAATTTTAAAATATTATTGATAATTTACAACAAGTGAATTACTCCTATTTTGTTTCATATTTTTGTCTGAAGTAAGTTATTTTTATTTGTTTATTCTTTAATTAATTACCATGAAATAATCAGCTTATAATTGTCATTAACTTTTTTAATAATTTTAATTCCAGGCCCAAGCACAAGAGTGCATTCTGGAGAAATCAATGAGTGACAGTCGGAAGAGCACCATCACAGCCAAAGTTGCAGCAGAAATTGTTGAGTACTACAAACTGGCATTAAAGAATTTTGCTATTGGCTATGACCAAGGAATTTTAGGTTCCAGCCTATATAAGGTATTTGGTTTTAACTATACTTCCAGTATTTCATCCTTATTACTTACATGCTGAAAGCAATGTGTGCAGATTTTAAACAATGAAGCATAATCTGTATTTTTCTTTTCATTTTTTTTCTTGATGTCATTTCTTGTGTTGTCTTTAATGAAAATCCTATAAAAGATGGATTGCTGCACAAATACACAATTATATATATGTAATATTGCACATTGAGTGCTGGTGTTAATAAAATAGTGCTCAATGTAATATAACATAGCTATAAATATACTTTTTCCCCTCACTGTTAGCACAGCACAATCTTCAGGTGCTGAATTGAGTCTAAAGTCAACATCTGAAGATTGAGTTGTGCATGAGACTCCAAGTTTTGCTACCAATAAGAAAAAGAAAAATGAATATATATGGCAAAAAGCTGTGGCAATTTTCTGGTCCTCCTCTTTGACACTTCTGCTTCTACCTGTAGATGCTGATGTTATATTTGCAGGGTAGTTGTTAATCTGAAGGGTATGCTTGACGGGCTCAGTTCAAAATCCACTGTAGGTTACCCAGATCAACCTGATGAAAGCCGGAGGGCACAATGGTAGAAGTGTTGTGATAACAACAACAACAACAAAGATATATATCTGAGGGTGATGGAAGGAAGAAATATAAAAAATGATGGTTACAATTTTGTATTGAAAACACTAAAGATATATATATATAGAGAGAGAGAGAGAGACACACACACACATGTGTGATAAATTCTTTTACTCCCACTATCTATATTTTAAAGTAATTAAATTTTGAACAATCCATAAAGCATCCAACCATTTATATTAATTGAAAAACAAGTCTGCCTAGGACAATGGTACTTTGGTTTCCTTCATGGTACTCCTCTTGTGAACTCGTACATTTATCTCAATGTATATTTCATTTTCCAAAATTCTGTCAATCCTCTTTTGGGATCACTATCACCTTCCTCTCTAATCTTGTTCATGGCATTTTCGTACTAATTTTTGGTCATTGTGGAAAATCCAAAAGATACAGAGTGAAATCTTGATGAGGGCTGACAGATCTGGGTGATATATTTTGCTTAAAAAAAAAAAAAATTAAAAAAGTAAAAAATAGCATGTGATGTGCAGGTTCTGCTGGTTCAATCATTGTGATGGGTACATTGTACATGAGCTCACTCAATGGTATCTTGCTACTGAGCCACCCCAGGGGAGAGTTTGTTCATGCATATTCAGTAAGGACTATTCTGATTGGTTTGCAAGTTCGACGAAAGATGCAAAACTGGTTCTTGAGATATTCAAAATGACTAGATACATTTGTACAACATCATACTAAATATAAAATGATTTTATAAGATATTTTTACTGACTTGATGCTTTGTTTTCTCTCTCCACCTGATCTTCTAGGCATGGAAGAAGCGAATGGAGTGTAAGATGCAATTTTACCAATGTATCAAGTACTTTTATCTTGGACAACAAGCTGATGACCATCAAAAATGGGGAGAACGGGTCACTTACTTTTCATCTGCCCATGATAAACTCCAAGAATGTTTAAAACTATCAAAGGTATGAGCTTTTTCTTATTGTTTCGAGTTTGGATACACATTGTATTCATTTTATCAGCGTTTTTAAAATGTGTGTATGTGATGGATAGAGTCAGAGCACTTTCCTTTATATAAGTACTAGTTTACCTATGCTATCAAAAATGATATTTTCAGTATATTTTTAATTTATTATTACTGTAAACTTCTTCAAAAGTCTACCATTGTCATAAAAACTGACACCTGGCATTACCAATGCAAGGGAGATTACTCTCGTACAGCAAAAAGTTTAGGCTGTACAGACAAAAAAACACTTGGTGTATTATATACTAAAATTTATTATTATTTCAATCCTAACTGATTTAGACTAGTGTAAACCGAACTTGTCTGCACATTTGACTGTGGTGAAAATCTTATTTGTACCTGCCTTTTTTGACTGTGGTGAAAATCTTATTTGTACCTGCCTTTTTTGACTGTGGTGTAAACCTGGACTCATGCCTGCCTGCTTGCCTTTTGACTGTGGTTATGCCATCTGAACTTATGTCTGTATTTTGACTCTCATATAAACCAGACATGTTCTGGCTGTTTTGACTTTAGTGCCAGCTGGACCTGTGTCTACTTTTTTATTATATTTTGTGATTTTTCTCTAAAATTAAATGAATTGACAAGAATTGATATAACATTAAATTAAGCATCCTAAACTTAAGAATATTATGCCTCTAACTTCTACCTGAGACAGACAAATATGCAGAAGTGATTTTTTTTTTTTTCTTTTTTTTTTCTTTTTCTTTTTTTTTTTTCTTTGCATTTTTCTCCTCTGATATAATAACTTGTTTAGTGTTGCTGTAATTCAGTGGTTCCCAAACTTTTTTTTTCTCCAGGCTACATTTTCGTAATGAAAATTTGCTTGTGCCTCACCAAATTTTAGGTAATAAAAAGTACATTTAAAAATAAAAAAATAGAGAGGGGGATTGCAGGGAGATAACTGCGGATTCAAAGTCCGAACATTATCATTGATAACTCTCTCCTCCAATTTGCTGATCCTAGTTACTATATTCTTAATACCTGATATAATGCAAAAATATCACCATGATAAAATCGGTCAATAATTATTTATAACTATTTATGCTGGGACTCATGCATGCAATCACAAGTCATCCATAAAATATTTTAAATTTTGATTTCATATTTATCTTTGGCATATGAATTTTTTGAAACTGTTTCTAAATCTTTGTCTTTCAATCATTCCATCTCACCTGCTGTCATCTTCCATTGCACTGTTTGAGAACCACAGTCTTAGCATCTTCCTCCTTCTTCTCATTATTATTATTATTATATTGTCCCTTCTTTATTATAACATTAACTTTCTTCTTCAGGATGAAGAAGATGATATACATGAACCCCTACAGTTTACATATGATGTTGTTGTAGGAAAGTAAGTGAATTTTATCTTTGTTTCTTATATCTGATAAGGTGTAATTTGCTAACAATTTGCTCCCTTGTTATTTTGGTTTAATTTTTTTACAAATTTTAAAAAGATTTTGTTTTGTCTCTTTTTAATCATAAAAATGTGCTGAAGAATTATTGCAACCCTGCCTAACAAAATCAGTAATATTGTTACTATAAAAAAAAATATCACATTATACAAAATGTAAACTCATTAATATATTCACAGTGATTGTTTGCTTCTATTTTTTGTTCTTTTTCTCTAGATTTAATTCAGCTAAGAAAGACAATGATTTTATCTACCATGAAAAAGTTCCAGCTTTAGATAGTCTTCCTGAAGTAAAAGGTAAAAAACATTAACTGTTTTTATGCAAGACATTTCACTTTTATTCATCAACAGAATCTTTCTTGCGTCCTTTCCATCTTTGTCCATATTTTAGCCTTCCGTCTTTGTCCATATTTTTGCTTTCTATTTTTTTTAAATTTCTTTTATTCCATCTTAAAACATTTTACTCTTCTATTAAAATTTGTTCTTCCATTCACCATCTCTCCCTAATCCTCTTATATATGTATTTTTTTTTCTCAATCTACCTTCTACTCCACATAGGGCTTTGTCTGCAAAAAGAGTGATTAAAGATTCAGATATTTATCAATCGTCTTCATTTTCTTTTATCTTGGGAGTTCCAAATTATGCTACAGAATTTGCATATCCCAATTGGTTGTCTTGGTTAATACAAGAGCAAGCTTTATGGCTTCAACAGACTTTAAGATTACACCATTCTGTGATGTATATTTTGGAATAGAATATTTTTCTTTTTCATATTGGAAGTGTTAACCTGATTTTTCAATCCCCCCTCTCTCACCGACTCTTTATGTTAAGTGATAAGACAATTGATGCATTCTGGGTTCAATTGGTGTTGTAACCTAAGAAATGTTACTGGATAGAATAATCACATGGAGGTTGGTAATGAACGATAATACTTAGGACAAGAACAACACATAAGATTTGCCAGCAGTAGAGAAAGTAGTCAACTACTAGTAGTGAGTCAAGTGAATTCCACAATGAATCTCCAACTGCAGACTAACATACAGTATTTACGTGAATGGGGACCTACTCATTATCATCCGTAGGTATGCTACAACAATTGGTAATGATGGAAGGTCTTTGAGGCATTGAATTGACCGGCCAGTTCTTCACTACAACACACACACACACACAGAGTTGATGCACTTAGGTCAAAGGAGAGATCGGCTTCCATGCTCTGGTCATCAAGGGTTTTGGAGGTGCACCCATATGCCATTGTATCGCCATCATAGATATTCACAAATGATTGGAAGTATACTCTTGGGCAGATCATTTATGTAGAACAGGAAGAAGGTTTAACCAAGAAGCAAACCCTGGGAGATGCCTGCATTGATCACCTGGGATTCTGAGGACTGACCATTAACAACTACTGTCAGAACTTTATAGGAGTAGGTAGTCTTTCCTACTGCCCGGTCAACACTCCTCCCTCTACTCTTGGACATGAGTAGAGGCTTATGCCTTGTTTCTTGTTTAGGAAGGGGTTCCCAGTACTCTTTCTCTCTCTGGCCTCTGTATTAGTGCAGCTCTGTTTCTCCCGTGATGTGTGCAGTCTGTGGCACCACCTCTTCATTCTGAGGGTACACGGTTGACAGATCTCTGGTTGCTGTTTCCGACTGGTAGTTAGGAGCCCTAACTCTTGCGTAGCGTCTTGAGCGGCTGCTCTGATCAACAGTTGTATAATACCGGGGTGTTTGTAGTGCCATGTCGCGCATGGAAAGGTGTCCCTGCACTCACCTCTGGTGGGCAACCCTGAGGCCACATTATGTTGCAGGTTGTGTCAACTGCTCTCTGCCCACATCACGGTCGAAACTGCTTCTTTTACTTCGGGCCTTCTCACCTTCCAACAAAAATTCAACATGACTTACAAAAACCGAAAAATTAATCCTAAACCAGCCACTCAAAAATCACCTAAACTCCTCAACATTTCCTTCTCCAACATCCGTGGCATTAGAACAAACTTCTGCAGTATAGAATCTCTCCTCACTGCAAACTGCCCGGATATACTCGCTCTCTCCTCAGAAAAGACTCTCTAACCCACATGCATGGCCTTGGTGTCTACGTCAAGGAACATCTCCCTCTGGCCAGAGAATTCTCTCTCGAATTGCCAGACCAGTCATACATGTGTCTCCGACTATCTCTCCTCAATGCGGTAAGCTATCTCTTCTTCCTTTACCGCTCTCCATCCTCACAAGACTGTGCAATACTCGATAGCATTTCTGACAGCATAGACAAGGCTCTCTCCTTCCACCTGTTTGCTCACATATTTGTGTTTGGCGACTTTAACGCCCATCATACCCTGTGGCTTAAGAATACTACTACTGACCACGCAGGCATTCAAATGCTCAATTTTTCAGTCTCTCAATCACTCACACAGATAGTTAACTTCCCCACTCATTTTGCCTTCAAATTTTGCCTATTGCTGCCATATATGGTCTGGTGCCCCTTGTTTTCCTTGGAGTTCTTGATAGGCTCCAGAGGCAGATATGCAATATAATTGGCCCTGCTCTGCCATCTCGTCTACGGTCACTTTCTCACAGACGCACCGTCGCCTCTCTCTGTCTGTTCTACAAATACTTTCATGGTAATTGCTCCGAGGAGCTGCATTCGCTGGTTCCAGACTTCATGAGTTCAAGCGCCCTACGAGGCTGGCATCCGCTCTCACCCCTTCACTGTCGAAACTCCTAAATGTAGCCATCTCTTCTACTCTAATAGCTTCATGTCTCGCACCTCTTGCCTGTGGAACTCCCTTCTCTATTCCAGTTTCCCTGAGAGCTATAATCTCCAACTATTCAAGTGTAATGTCAATTGACATCTCCAGTTGCCTTGATCTATCCACTACCCTTCTCATACTCTCTTCTATCACTCCTATCTGATGTCGAGTTTCTGTAGCTCCTTGCGTTCTAGTGGCTTCCCGCCATGCTTGGGGTGAAATGCTTAAAAAAAAAAAAGAAAAAAAAAGGCTCTTCTAATGACTCTATAGCTAGAGAGCTTGAGCCATATATCTTATGTTACACCTTGTCAAAGGTCTTTGAAATATGTAATTTTGACTGTCCTTGAGATGTATTTATTATCAAGTATGTAAATATCAAAAGTAGACACTGAGGTAAACACCAAGTGTTCACAATCTTCAGGCCATTTATGTTTTGGCTTGACTATTTTATATAATTTATATAATAATTTGAAACATGGCTGTTACTAATATATAAATAGTCAAGCTAAAACAACACACACGACCTGAAGATTGCATATGTATATATCTTACTTATTATAAAACGCAGATTGTGTGTGTGTGTGTGTCTGTATGTTTATATATTGGATCAGATTTCCTACATTTTTCAACCGATTTCAACAAAACTTCACAGGACTACATAAAATTACCTTGCGGTGGTTCTGACAGTGCCAAAAATTGGAAAAACATAATTGTTTTTGCCTAAAATCAATTTGAAAACACGATTAAGTGGCATTAATGAAAGGGGGACAACTCGTATGGAGTTATACTTATTATAAAACCCAGGTTGGTTGGTTGTGTGTTCGTTTATATATGGGATCGGATTTCCTACATTTTTCAACCGATTTCAACAAAACTTCACTTTTTTTTTGGCAGGTAGTGTTTCTTATTGTCTTGCACACTTTTTTCTTTATTTTTACATTCAGAATGCGTTAAAAATTCCATTTACAAGACAATTGTTTATAATAAAATTCTATTCAATTGGTAGACTCATAACAATTGAAAACAATGTTTTTGTTTGAGTTTGGGTTTGACCAATTCGTAAAAAAAAAAAAAAACTAATTAAGACATGCGTGTCCGTCAACCTTAAACAATAATCTTTGTCAATTTTATTTTTCAGTCTTTATGATGGTCGATACTTGATCTATCTCTTACTGTTACATCTCCGGGCAACGCCAGGCTCTACTGCTAGTATATATATATATATATATATATATATATATATATATATATATATATATATATATGCAATAAGAATTAACACTAACAAGCTTTGTTAAATCTAACTGACAAAGGTCTATTTAATTTTCATTGTATTTTTCCAATTTTGAATAAGTTGTACAACATTATCAAAATTGTGGATAAAGTGTCCAAAGTTCATGTTTTGTTGTGTTTTTGTTAAAGTAATTTCAATTGTTTCAGCAGTCATTATCAGGAAATGGTAACAGTTGAACATATCAATCATCATATCACAAACAACTAAAATACAATTATCAACATGACTAATATTCAAAGATAAGACAGAAATACTATACAGTACAAGGTTGGGCTAAAAAGTTCATATGTTGACTATGAAGGAGTGATGCCAGAGCTGTGAAATCTTGCTTGCATTAATTTCAACTCTTCTTATTAATAACTGCATTGTTTCTTTCCAGGCAAATAGACATTTGATTATTGAAAGAAGACTCTTGTTCCTGTTGGTAAAAAAAAAAAAGTCATCAACAGCAGATATATCATCATCACTCTGACTAGTTCCCAGCCAAGTGTTTTTTTCATATTGGGGGACAGATGATAGTCAAATTGGGAGAATAGGCAGTGTCATCAACCAGTTCAAAGCTAGTCATGCACAGCAGCTATTGAAACTAAGGACTTGTATGCTGGAGCATTGTCCTGATGAAACAAGACCCTTTTTGCCAGTTTTCCTGGATGTTTGGTCTTGATAGCAATTTCATAATTGCCTCAGCAAGTTGGCATGGTACTCTCCATGGATGATGTGACTCTTTTGGAGGTAGTCAATAAACAGAATGCCTTTTGCATTCCAAAAAAACTGAGTCCATCACCTTCCCTGCAAATGAAATGATCCTGGCCTTCTTTGGAACAGGTGAGGAGGGTTTTTTCTATTGCATGGATTGTCTCTTGTTTGGCTTAAAATGCTGAACACAACACACATCCTGTGTTAGGAAACATTCAAGGAAACCAGCTGGATCTGCATCAAACAATGTCAGATTTTCCTGTGACGTGATCAGCCTTGTGCGCTTTTGATCTGGTGTCAGAAGAGGTGGCACTCACCGAGCAGAAACCTTTGCCATGTCAAGTTCATTGTGCAGAATATTTTTCAACTCTCTTGTGAGATGTGCTAATAGCATTGGCTATTTGATTTATAGTCAATCGCCTGTTATCCATCACCATGTGGTGAACATGATCAATGTTTTCCTCAGTGGTAGCAGTTGCAAGATGTACAGACCTTGGGTCATCTTCATAAAAAAATAAACTGTCCTGTCCTCTTCTAAATTCAGCCGCTCACTTTTGCACTGTTGATAAAGCTGGAGTGTCATCTCCTGACATAGCAATCATGTCAGCATGAATATTCTTGGGGCTATACCTTTTTTCTGGAGGTACTTGATAAACCACAATGCCAGATTTTGTCCATTTTCAAGAGAAGTTACTACTAGTTACTTTTGAAGTCTTCGAACAGTCAGATGTCAGTTTACCTGGAAATAATGCAGTTATTAAGAAGAGCTGAAATTAATGCATAGAAATTTCACTAGTCTAGTGTCATTCCTTCATAGCCAGCCTATATCTCAGCCCGTCCACGTATCTGTGATCAATATAAGCATTTTTAAAGTGACTATTTCAGTCTGTTCTTATCTCTTTGTCATCATTGAAGATTCTTTATTTTCTTTTATATGCTATGTCCCTTCATGACAGGGTTGCTCATGAGGCTCACCACAACTTTCTGTCTTTTGTTACTCAAAGTAACTTTTGATTCTTTGTCACCCTTCTTAGTCCTTGTTCTGACATCTATTCACGTTTCATGATCTAGTTGATCATGGTTCTCCACAGTTTCCCATATTTGGTTGTTCTAAAGTCATTTTTAACTCTTTACTATCCAACTTTGTCCTTGTTCTATCATCTCTTCACCATGCAAGATTTCACAGCTCTAGCATCAATTCCTTTATTGTCAGCCTGTGAATTTTCAGCCCATCCTTGTACTCGCTGTAAGGAAAAACTCAAAATTCAAATAGCTATTATTTTACAAAACAGCCCACATTTAAAAAAAAAAAAAAAAAAAAAAAAAAATATTTTACCACAGGTGACCATTCTTAAATATGATACGTTTGGTGGAAGAAGGGCTTATTAAACATTTGATAATTTTGTGGCAATACGCACTTAAAGATTTTAGGCAGTTTTGATCACCAGTTCTTTTCATGGTTAGCCATAAAAAATAGTAAATGTAGGACTACCTTACACTTAAGTAAAATAATAATATTTAATAAGAATTTATTGTAGGAAATATCAAGTTTTATGGAAACATTGTTGACAATTATGTATTTAGTTACATAACAAATAAATAAAAATAATATAAATCTTGATGCTATGTTCGATTTGTTGTTAGGTATTTTTCATTTTCTCCTTTGATATTGGCAGCATTTTAGAACACTTTGGCTGCAACGTTAAGTTTCCTTAGTTGAACAAACTAGAGCTATTTCGTTTACATTTTGTTACATCTCTTTTCCATTATCGTACATTTTTAGATCACTTTTTTCCAGTCATTTTGATGGGTAATAGCAAAATTCTGAAATTTAGAATGATCTTATTCCATTTCAAAAACAGAACCTGTAAAACGGAATATTTCAAATTAATATATGACGAAAAATAAAATGCTTTTGACAAAAACTTAATGATTTCACTATAATTAACAATAATTTAATGATATTCCACAGACAAATCTATGGTTTTATGTTACCTCATCTCATTGCATGGTTATGAAATATAAACCTAAATTGAGCTTGAAATATTGTGTAATTGGCTCTAATATTTTATAAAATACTTGGATATGATATAATGGATAATTTGCAGTGAAAAAAGCAATTTTTTATTTTTTTAAATTTTTTTTTTTTTTTATTGAATACACCCCTCCTCCACCGAACGCGTCATATATAGTATTCATACAGAAGGTGTATAAATATTTGATACATTCTTTTCTTGTGTAGTCTAGTACCCTGTAAATATTTTTATACATGACACCACTTTTGGATTAATTTGAATCTCAGCATTCCATGAAATACCAGGATGTAGCCAAGAAAAATCTTGTCTACCATATTGATAACACTCGGTTCTTAATTGAACAAGAACATAACATTGAACAGTTTATCCGCAATTTTGATCCTGACATACAATATCTTATATATAGACATAATCATCAGATCATATGTGTTGTGCTTTGGCTCAACTATTTTTTTATATATATATATATATATATATATATATGCTGGTCACTGGTGCATTATAGATAGGTCTATTGCGTTATTCTAATGGCTATTGGGTGAGTGGTAATGGTTATGTTTCAAATTAGTCTAGAGGCTAATGGGTGGAAATAATTGTGGATTTGAATGAAGTTTTGTGGTTATTTTATAGTGCTGTTAACTTTTTTTTTTACTCATTATTGATTATTAATTACTTCATTATTTGTTGCTTGATTGTTATTATTACATTTACTTGTGCTTATGTGTGCATTTGTAGTTTAATTTGTTTATCAGTTACTTTAATTAATTGGTTTATTGATTTGGATTAATAGACCTAACCATAATGCACTACTGACCCTTATATATAAATAGTTGAGCTAAAACACAATACACATGGCCTGATGATTGTGTTCAGTCATGAAACAGACTCCTGCTGCTGGTTCTTGACTTCAATGTCTACACAAACACACACACACAATGTAGCAAACAGGGACACTATAAAGACTGTGCATATTCAGTGTAAAATTTAAAAGACATACAAAACGGAGACAGTATAAAATATATGTAAAACATATCTTGTTCAAATTGTTGATTATGGTAGATTATACACTCTCTCACAGAAACTATAGCTAACATCTGCTAAGCATAGATGTAGTATAAACCACAGTTGGACTATATGGGTGTTGAACAAACACAATGTTCCTGAACAGGTGTTTTCAACAGGTATTAGCTATCCACCTTAGTAGATGGGTGTCTCTGGAAACTATTAGCCAGTCCTCAATATATAATCATATAAAATGATTAGTTTGGTGATATCTTAACCTCTTCAAGTTATTATCTATCCTCATAATTTTCTCTTTTTCCCACCTTCTTTCATTCATATCACATACCTCATTCATCATTTAATAGTAAGCCTCTCCCTTGGGTGGTTCTCAAACCTTGTAGTGAGTGAAATTTAGTATGAAAACAAAAGATACTCATGTTACTGCTTTCTGCAATGGAAAGTTGCTAAGTGTCCACATAAAATTTTTAAGTTGTGGAAGGCAGTAACATATGAGTATTGTTTTACTAATATAATCTCCAAACTAGTCTGTTAAGATTTTTTATTTATTTTTTTTTATTTATTTATTTATTTTTTTTTAAGGTGTATATTGTGATCAAAATTGTGGATAAACTTTGATGTTCACTTTAAGATCTGTATCAACATATTTAACTCCATAAAACTAACCTTGTATCATATAAAAGATTTCCTAAGAAACTTTCAAACAGTTTGTGTGTGTTTTTTTTTGTTTTTTTTTTTTTTTTTCTTCTTCCTGGCACCTTTTTTGAGTAAATTAGAATATCTATTTGTTTACTAAGATTTTTTTTCAGTTGAATAATATTAGCCATATTTTAATTTTCTTTTTTTTTTTATTTTCCTGCAGGTGCTTCTTTGGTCAAAGGAATTCCATTTAATCCAAATGATCCTGAAGTATCAGGTCCAGATATTTTTCAAAAATTGGTTCCCATGGAAGCACATGAAGCTGCCTCCTTATATAGGTGAGTGGGCATTGGATTCAGTTCTCTAACAAACTGGATCTTGTTTAGAAATAAAACTTTCAAAATTCTAAAAACAATGCAGAACTTCTTATAGTAATTTGCTTCTTACTTTTTTTTTTCTCTCTTTATTTTTTCTTTCTCTTCTTTTTTTAAAGAGATTAATAAAAGATAAAGTTAATAAATTGATTTTTTAAAGTATTTTTCTTTAATATTTTCTTATGATATTTTTCCTAGCTATATATTAAGTTTTTTTTTTTTTTTTTTTTTTTACTCAGGATACATAAATACCATCTCATATTTTAAAATGTTTTCTTTCAGTGAAGAAAAAGCAAAAATTTCTCGAAGATTGACAGGTCTTATAGAAGAGAAAAACCAAGACCTTGAGTAAGTATTGCTTCTGGTTATGTATATGTGCATTCCTTTCTCTGCGTGTGTGTGTATATATATATATATATAATTATTTATTTAAAAATATGATTCCAACACGCTACATAAGAGTTCTCATGTTTCAAAACAAGAGCTAAAAACTTTAATATAATTATTTGAATTAAATTGAATTAAAGTAAGCTCTGTTCCATCTTCAAGCAAAATTTTTTTGGAATAACTTATTTCTGAAATTTACATGTTTTAATAGCATATTCATTATTGAAATCAAAATTTCCATGGTAACGGCTAGAGCGATTGTTTAAATAGAAAGGAGTGTAGGGTGTTAATAATTCGTATCAGTATAGTTACATTCATAGATGTCAGGGTAAGGTTGGGGTGTCTAAATTTAAAACGGAAGATGATTTCGCCTAGTCTGGTTTACGTGTCTATGGAGATTTATTTATTTTTTTATTTTATTTTTTTCTGAAAGGGTTTTGTGTATATAAAAAAACTGCCTTAACATTTGTTTTTTGACAACTTCATAAAGGGTTATCTTTTTTGTAGGGTGTTTAAACTAAATCTATTTCACTAAAAAAAAAATATACGTGTGTGTGTGTTTCTCACTCTCTCTCTCACACCCCTCTTGTATAATTAAATAATACTTTTATGTGCCATGTCTCTTCAAGACATTGGCAATAATGGCTCTCTACAATTTCTGTCCTTTGTAGCTCTTTATTTTTGTTATCACTCCTAAATTATGTTTTACCTTCCATTTACTCAAGCTTACTAGGAAGGTTATGCATTGCTTTCCTCTGTCCCTTTAATATCAAATTTTCCAAGCCCTCTTTCCTCATTATGTGCCCTAGAAATTCCAACTCTCTCTTCTTTATGTTAAGTATAAATGTCTTTTTTGTTTTCATTTTCTCTAAAACTTTGTTGTTGCTCATAGAAATGGTAGTTACAATTTTTAAATTAACACTAATTGTAAACACTCAATTGATAAAAAAAATTATTAAGGACTGTCAGCTTACTCTTGAGTTATCTTGTTGATTCATGTACAAAAATATTATCCTGTGATTTCTTTTTCTTTTTAAGACATTTTCTTACCTCACTCCAACTAAATGAGAATATGCTTGATCCAGAAGCAGGCCGTCTCCCCCAGGATTTGTTAGAGCGGTGTGCAGCCATCAGTGTACGTCCAAATGCCATCAAAGATTTGGTTGATTCTATGGGCAGTAAGTAATGCTTGTTTATATGTACATGATCATGTTGTTGTCGTTGTTTTTTTTTTTTTTTTTTTTTTTTTTTTTTTTTTTTGCTGGATGTGCAGGGGGAAAAAGAAAAAATTTAAAAGCTGGTTGTTATATTCCTAGTAACATAAGTTTGCTAAAAATTAAGTTGTGCTTTAACTATTAATAACTATATTGTCCTCAGTTTGTGGAAAAACTCAAAAATGTTTTACCGCCATTAAACATATTGAAGACTGTTGTTGTCAAAAAAAATGTTGAAGATCTTGTTGGAGGTGCATAATTTAATTAAAGCAAGTAGCAAACAAGTCAGACATAATTAAAATGAAGGTAAAAGGCAAGAAAACAATTTCAATAATTTAACTGGTTATTGCTCCTCACTCTTCAAAAATTGAAGACTGACTGGCTAGCTCACACATTTTTTCTTTTTAGTTTTCTTTTTTGTATTAAATTTCTGCAGTTGTTTTCCCCTTCTACCTTCATTTTAATTATGTCTGTCCTATTTGCTGTATATAAACAAAAGAAAAACTTTTTTTTTTTTTCTTCAAGAGTTCAACCTCATTTTTAATCATCTAGCCAAATTTTAATAATTTTCTATAGAAAACTATTTTAGACAAGAATTTTTCAGCAACTTCTCATATAGAGGCCTTGCATAATTTATCATTTGCTATGCAAGATGGGTGACTTCCTCAGATGTCTAGGATACTGGCTGTTACTGCTGTTAAATCTCATGCCATGAAGCCCTTCCACCTACAAGAGCCACCTTGTCTTTCCAGCTCTCACAGTCTTGGCAGAGTGTTGAAATATCCTCCATCTGTTAGAGAACCTGGTGAACATTATTCTAGTGGCTTTGTGATCTGCAACAAAGTTGTCGCCTGTTTGTAGTTGTTGATGGGTCAAACTGGTATATGACTATGATAAGGGGGGTCATTTGGTTGTCACAGAATGTGACTAAGCCAATGAACATGGCACTGAGTGATGATGCTGAGTGTGTGGCCCATCATCATAAGCAGTGACCTTGTTGAGTTCATTTACATCTTTTCATGTACTTGGGCTGAGAAGTTTCCAATATCAGTAAACTCCTCAGGCAGAAGCTGTGGCCCAGCTGCAATTGTCATGAGAGGTCTCCGGAGATCATTATAGTGACATTGCAACATTTCCCAACACGCCAAATTACAAGTGTATGACACCACTGTTCTCTTTGTGCTACTATATGGTGACGAAACATGACCTCTTGGCAAGACACTCGTCTCCTAAATCTATGGTTTTGAGTCTTGCAACCCCAGGACCATTGATGAGATGCACTGATTTGATCAATGAGAATGTTACTGGACTTCTTATATTTATTAATAAATGAAGTTTTTATATCCACTAATTGTATAGACTATCCATTGTGTGGCTGAAAAGTTTTAGTTTATGTAAAAAAAAAAAAAAAAAAAAAAATCTTTTCATACCTTCTATAACTCAGTTGTTTTCTTTTATTGCTTAGAGGTGTCTGGAGTTGCTACTGATGTTGAAATGGGAATTGAAGAAATTGAAAAACTAATTGCCAAGGAGATAGAGCTTGAAGAGGAATTTGAAGTAAGCATAACATTTAAATTTATTTTATATTGTCTGACTAATTACTAGTATATCACCAGGTGTTTTCTTAGTAATATACCAATGATGAATCAGATTTAACAAACATTTATAGTATATTTTCTGCAGTGTGCAAGATTTTTGTCATTTAAGCAAAATTGTTAAATAATCGGTAAATTCATCATCATTGACTGTCTGTCATATTTGATGAAATCATGAAAAGGAGATTCAGTTTGGTGGTTTGAATCATATGATGGCTATGTCTCCGAACCAATGCTCCCTAGTAATTGGCTGGCCTTGGTGCTTCAATAGTTACTACTCCTGTATGAAGCATTTGGTACCATGCGTAGTGGTCTTTAGCCAGCTCTTTCCAGTTCTTTATATTGATCTTCATCATTTTCAGTCTCCTCTTGATGCAGTCTTTATAGTGGGGTCTTTGGCCACATCACTGTTGCTTCTCACACTTTACTTCACCATAAAGATAGTTTTTTTTTTTTTTTTTTTTTTTTTTTTTGCAATTGATTGTTGTCCAAATGATAGACATGCCTAGTCCAACATTGTCTCAGGGTTTCTACAATTGACATGTTTGCTCTGGTCAGGACTTTGGTGTTAGGGACCTTGTCTTTCCACGAGATATACATGATGTAGCACAAATAGCAGCACTTTAAACATGTCAATCAGTAAATTGGAGACACCAAAATAGTAAAAAAAAAAAAAAATTAATATCTAGGATGTGTTTTAACAGAGGATAGAAAATGCAAAACTGAAATCCAAAGGCACATTGGGATAGTGAAAGATGCCTTCCAAATGTTGAGCACAGTATTAAGAAACAGAAAATTTTGTTAGAAACAAAGAAAAGAATACTGGACTGTTATGTAATGACAGTGAATACAGAACAATCTCCTCACAAATGAAGATACTAGAGGCAACAGAGATGTGGTTCTACAGAAGGATACTTAGAATGAACTGAACAGGTGAGTAACAATGAAATTTTAGAGAAAAAAGATACAAAAAGGACACATGCATAGAATCAGAAACAGACAGTTGAAATTTCTAGGACACATAATGAGGAAAGAGGGCTTGGAGAATTTGACACTCACAGGACATGTTGACGGTAAGAGAGATAGAGAAGAGCAGAGCATAACCTCCCTAACATGCTTGTGTAAATGGCTGTCAGGATAGAGATTAGGAGATAGCAAAAAGACAAACATTGCTTAGACCTACAAAGGACAGGAAGTTGTGTAGAACCATGATTGCCCATTCCTGCAGAGACACAGCACATAGAATAATTGATTAACAAACTAGTATCAGAATCTCTGATTGCGATCTAGTGATTGTCTATGATTTTGTGGTGTACCTGGGTTCAACAATCTCATACTCCCTCTCTTGAGACTGATTTAAACAAGAGTGTTGGCAAGACTGCTACCACTATGACAGTATGGAAGCAAAGTGACAGAACACATCAAAGTCCTGGTCTACAAAGCTTGTGTTGTGAGCACCCTCTTCTATGGAAATGAAACTTGGACATTGTGTGCTGGAAAAGAACAAAGGTTCACTTTCCGCATGCATTGCCCCTGATGTAGCCTGAATATCTCTTGACAACAATACCATCTTTGAGAGGGCTGGATTCTTAGTTTGTCAGTCAGTTAAATGCCATATAAACTTTGGTGATCATGTCTCTTTTAATTCATGACTGACCAAGCAGAAGATTTCTCCCAGTAGGTTGCTATTTCTTTATGCAATAAACTGGTTGCCAACCAAGGCTGTAGGACTCAATTTGTTCTGCTATTTAACTCTTATTTGGGAGGAGAAGAGATGGATTCATACCTTTCCCAAGGGCATTTGTGTAAAGTAACCTGACTGAGATTTGAACTCTGCTTTCTGATTTCTCTTTCCAAGCTGTTATCCATTACACCACACTGCATATCTCAGTATGTATACACACAGTGGGTAAAATAACAGGACAGACTGGGTGGCAACTGTCTAGGAGGGAGTAACTCTGAATTCAAAACTGTATGTAGCCCTGGCATAGTATATACTATACAGCTAAAGAAAGGATCATTCACATTGGTTCAATGATCCTGACTACAGTCAAAGGAGGATGATGATGTACACATTTCTAAAACAAAAAAAATATTTGCTATGGTTTGGACATGTTATTTAAATGGATGGCTGTCAAAGTGATTTTAATTGACTTGGCCAGAACTTGAACTCTGTTCTCCAATTTTACTCTTCACACTGATAACTGTTATGTTACACTATACACATCTCCTTATTATACAATAGTCTTAGAATAATTATAGTGACTATTTATATATAAAATTCCATGATTTCCATTAGTCGATCCACCACATCCTCTAAAATAGTCATACATTGACTGATTGAAACCAAATTTTGCGGAGAAGTCAAGCAGGTAAGGGGGTACAAAGAGCAGTTGGTTTTACTAGGGTGCATAGCTTAGTACAATAAATTTTCATTAACTTTTGAAGAAAAATTGAGTTTTATTATTTAATATACAAAATACTGCCACTATTTTAAAAAAAATATTAATGATTAAAATAACAAATATTTATTTGATAAAAATGCAATATTTTTTGCATATCTTTTAAGTTTTTATATATATTTATTTTATAAGTTTGCTCTGCATTTGTGAGAACTATAAACAAATTACAAAACCAAATGCTTCAGAAAGTTGGAATTTGACTCTAGAAAGAAATATTTATGCATATGTTGCATGCACAAGAGTAAGAAATTCTAAGAATTTATTCTTCACTGTTAAAAAGGGAAAAAAATAATAAATTTTCTTAAAAAAAAAAAATATTGTTTATCTAGAAGTTCTATAAAATTAAAAGAATTATTAAACCACAAAGTAGGGTTTTTGTCAAAGTATTTTTCCAAATAAATCAACTTATTCAAATTTCAGTAATTTGTTTGCAAAATTGAATGCAGTGTAGAGTTTGTAAATCTTGAAAAATAAAAAAATGTTAGTGATAATGTCAATACTAAATACTGTGAGGATTTTGACACTTGTCAGCATGTCTAAAAAAAAAAAAAAATTGTAGTTCTCAAAATTATGGACTGTATCTTAATAATGCAGAAATGATTCAATGTAAACTTTCTTTGTAGCTTTTACTTTTCTTATTATTTTATGTTAATCCTGCTTGAAGAAAAGGTTGCTTCACACCAGCAAAAAAAAAAATCTCATTACCTTTTTGTTTGTCTTTTCCAGAAAATGTTTGGTAAACGACCGCCAATGAAGATTATAAATCAAATCCAAAAGGATTGTGAATTATACAAATCTGGCCACGTTCGGGGCAGTCAGTCAAACAAGGAACTCCATAAGGCAATGAATGCCCATGTAGCCAATCTAAAGTTACTTAGTGGACCGATTGAAGACTTACAGAACTCTTTGCCAAAATTCGATAGTATTAAAAGTAAGTTTTTCTGCACATTTATTTCGAGAAATTCTTTCTTTCTCTCAAAATTAAATTGAACTAGCAATTGTACTATTTTTGTATTTTTCATCAGATCCTGAAGATGAGGCAATCATGAAGGAACTCCAGAAACTGTTGGCAAAGGTAGAGGAAATGAAGAATCAGCGTGCCATGTTAGAAGATCAGTTCCGTACCAAATTGCGAGAGGATGATATTACTAATGTTCTTGTCACGCAAGAGACAAACAAACAGGTGTGTATAAAAGTTTCTCGCCTGAAAAGGAAGAAAAATGATGTCCTTTCTAATGCTTTCTTTCTTTCTATAGTGATGTCTGTCATGTACAAGGCCTGGAGGGCACTCAAGATAGAGGGTTATGTTAAGAGGTAGTGTATACGTATAGGAGAGGAAGATAACAGTTAATCCAAGACTTGAACAGGTTAAGCTTAAAGTGATCAGGGGAAACATCCTCTTGGTTGTTGGTTCCACAGAGCAGTGTTTCAGGAGAAGGAACTGTTGAAGAGGAACTTACTTCTTACCAATGGAATAGAGAGGGAATGTGGATGGTTCGCTACAATGTAAATGGCATGGCGAGTCCTAGCAATGACAGTTAGGACTGGCAGAACCAAGTAATGAGGCTCATCTGAACACTTTCTAGTAGTAATAGTCTTCAGTTGTGTAGATTTCTTAAATGAAGCATTATTATTAATTTTTGAATAGTTTTTCTTATTTCTCTTGTTTCTTTACACCTAGTAGTACTAGTAGTCACCTTAAGTTCGGTGAATTTCTTAAATAAAACCTTGTCATTATTATTAATTTTTGACTAGTCTGTCTCAACTTACTTCTTTCTCTTTTTTTTTTCTTTTTTTTTTATTTCTGATTCATACTATTTTCTAACAATCATGTTATGATAAAAAGTAACAGAAGTAAAAGAAGATCTAGTTAGAAATGAATAATTAACAATTAGGGAGGACAAAAAAACATTTTTTAGGAAGAATATTAGCATGGAAATAATTCTAAGTTTATAAACTATAAACTTCCAAGGCATTGCAAAAAGACTGCATTTTGCAAACTCTAGTGGAATATGGCATAAGGTCTTTGTTGTGACCAAGTAATTGTTTAAGGAATAACAAAACAGGTTGCAGATAGTGTATTGAACAGTAAATACAACAGAAGTGTGTTACATGACTTGGGAGTGTGTGTTGGTTGACCAGCGTTCAGTCTATATCACTGTTCCCTCAAGGCCTACTTTTCCTACTAACTTTATAGTAAGTGGAAGAGTCCACAATAGCCTCATTAGAGGGAGGACTCCACAACAGTCTTTTTTAAAGGCATTGGTAACAAAAATTACTAAATTTCCTCATCACTCCTTTATAAGGGCATATCAGGCAGTATAGATTGATACCGAACTCTCCCTTCTTAGGGTAATGTATGAGATGCTGCCTGGATGATGTTCCCTTGTGGTTAAGTGTTGTAGCATACCTATGGATGATAATGGGTATGTCCCCATTCACATAAATACAGTAGTAAATACTGTATGTCAGTCTGCAGTTGGACATTCGTCACCAGCTGTGATGGTCAAACTCTCCGCCTCTGGGCAGAGAGGATCCCCAGACGAGGCTATGTTGAAGGGCAGAATCTCATCTCAGAGAAACAACTACCCAACCCCATTTTATACAGGCTCTATGGGGAATTTTTGGCTGAGCGTATGGGTTCAGATACCCCACATTAAATTCAGCTTTGTGCCACATCTGATCATGTGAGGTGGTTGGTAGATATCCTGCTGTTGGAGATTCATTGTGGAATTCATATGACTCACTTCTAGCAGGTCACTACTTCTTTTATGTGCCGCTGACAAATCTTGTACGTGTTGTTCTTGTCCTAAGTATTATTGTGCATTAACAACCTTCATTTGATTATTCTATTCAGTAACCTTCCCTGGGTTACAACATTAAGTATGTTCTGTTTTGAATCAAACCCAACTAGAAATGATTAGGGTAAATTGCAAAAGAAATTACTGACCTCTTCTCCTCGGGCCTCTTTCCATGGACCTTCACTCTGTGGAGGGGTTGTTCTCTTCTCTCTTGATGCCTTCTCCATGATCTTCTAATGACTTCTTTCCATCTGTACTGACCACTTTCCATCTGTCCTCTTCTGTACTGGCCACTTTCCATCTGTCCTCTTCTGTACTGACCACTTTCTATTCAACTTCTCTCTGTGAAGGGCATGTTGATTTGAAGGATGTTTTCACATACACACCAGTTGTGATAGATAAACATGTTTGATTATTTAAGAATGGATTTAATAAAGGTCGGTGATGTAATATAGTGTTTTTGATGTGTGCTTATAGTTGGTAAAATACTTAACGGGATTCCCTCAAAGTATTTTCAATGTAAAGAATTATATTCTGTTTTTTTAATTAGGGTGGCATTTGTAAAATCAGAGTTATGGCCAGTTTTGTTCCTGTGTATTAAAAGCAAGTTTAAAGGGTTGTCCCAATGTACATCCCTTTTATGTTCATAGATACAGGCTTTTAAATTTAAGATGTGTTGCCAATGTAAGTATTTTTACATTGCAAGCACTTTATTTGATAAATCCCAGCATCTGAAGTGGTGTGAAATTTATTTTTCTTCGTAATAATATTCTTGCTTATCTTGGAGATGCTGGTAAAGACTCTAGACAACCACTAAACATAAATAATACCTACTAGACATACACACATTTGAATATACAGAATATACATTAACATCTGAATCCCACACAAACTAAAATTATGATATACTTACATACATCAAGCAATAGTTATGTTCTTACAGTTAAGCTTAGAATTCATTAATTTTTTTGAGCATTGGAGGAACACATCATCTTTCATTGAGTTCAGAATGTGTTATATACCTATTAGTATTCACAGGTATGGTATGTCCCAATCCTCATAAATACGTTGGACACTATTGTAAGTGGGGGTAATATGCTGTCTAAACAGTCCACCACTAGTTTTGGTTCACCTACTTCACGCCGCTGGAGAGCATTGTATTTTGTTAATGTTATAAAGATTACCATTTCATTTCCAACCTCCATTTTGGTTATTCCTCATTCAGTAACCCTTTCTAGGTTACAACAGAATGCCATAAAATTATACACACAAATGCTGCTTAACATGTCAAATGCACATGAAGCCTGTTTAACCAATGAAAATCAAACAACAAAAAATTAATACATTTTTTCTCCATATCTCATTATCTGATGAAGCTTTAATAAAATATATATTTATATTGAAACACTTGTTTTGTAAAAAAATTCCATAACTACAATGGATAAAGTTTAAAATTCTAAAATAACTATAACAGAATGCATTTGCACTTAAAAAGAAAAAATTACTATGACAATGAAATGCAGATTTTATTAGCATGTTTGTCATTGTAATTTACCCCTGACGATGATCTTAGAAAAGGTCAAAATTATTTGGGTTGGAAAAACTATGACACCTTCCTTGATTAATTTCATCTTAACATCAAGATACTGATTAGACAACTGGAAAGGATCAGTATAAAAATAAATAGACACAATATGTCTATATTATTCAATGAAACATGTTTGAATGAAGATATTCTGCCTATATATATATATATATATATATATATATATATATATATATATATATATATGCCAATGTTGAGCACTCTTCCCTTATAAATATAGTAAACTTTTAAAGGCATACTTTTTCTCTTTTCTTAATGAAAATCTTTTTTTTTCTTTCTTCAAAGGTGATATTTGAAGAACAGTTAAAGAAACATGACAAGGTGATTGGATTGCTTGAACAAAATTTAGCTGCTCAAGACAACATCCTTCGAGCCCTCACCGATGCCAATGCCAAGTATGCTAATATTAGAAAAACCATTACAGAAATTACACTCAAGTAAGAACATTAACCCTTCTTTTCTTTATAACTTTATGGTTTTTCTTTTCTTCAATAGGACCATTAAAAACGCAGATTTTATTTATCCTGAGTTTATCTGTTAAAATGTTGAGCCATAACATTTGATATCTTGGGGATATTGAAACTTTCATTCACTCTCATGTCTTGATACAGAAGATGTTCAGAGCATATATGATGGTTGGCTGATTGTTTCCTAGAGTGACTAGCTAATTTCCATTGCAGGAATATTTGTGTTTCTTCAACCTTTCACCCTTGTAGTTTATGCTGCACCTATGCTAAGTGAATCTGAGTTACAGTTTTCTGGGAGTGAACACATAATCTGGTATGATCATTAAATGAACAAGGCCAGTACACTTGAATACAGTGAAACCTTGGTTCACGGATTTAATTCGTTCCTGAAGACAGTTCATAACCCGAAATGTTCATAAACTGAAAACTATTTTTCCAATAGGAATAAATGTAGAGAAAAAAGTCACAGTACAATAAAATTGGGAAAGAAAAGCACGCCACAACATGTGGTAGTCGACTCGGAAATTATTCCATTCGGGCTAACTCAGTTGGGCAATGTTGTCTGAGAACCAAGGCATTTTCATCACAAATTTTCTGTTCAAAAAATGATTTGTTCAGCATGTGAGATGTTTGAGAACTGAGTTTGCACTGTACTTGGTCACAATTATGTGATTTTGTGCTAGTGTAGCCATTGACCATTTTGTCTACCCATTTTCACTCACAAGGCTTAGACCAACCCAGGGCATGGTTTTCAAGCAGTTCCCAATGGTGCTACATGCTGTGATGGTACCCACAGGCCAATACCTCCTGGGAAAATTTACTCTGATGAGATTTGAGTCTGTCTCATAGTCAGAATGCTAAAGTTTTAAAAACCTTGCTAGTCCTGAGTATGACAATAAACTGAATTTGGCAACAAGGCCTCTGACTGGGAGATTGAATGTTTTGAGGAGTGTGGGACCACGTCTTAACTGCTGTTGTTCCCAGGTTCACCCTGACCTGGGGTGGTTGCATCTTTTAGGGTCCCAGCTATGGGCAAATAGTGACCCCCCCGCCCCCAAAAAAAACTAAAATCAAAATACTAGGAAACTATAAAAATACATTTTTTATAGTAAATATATCAGCAATACATTTTAAAAAGAATAAATTGACCAATACATTTTTATTGTAAAAGTGAGGACAAAAAAAAAAGTAATTTGCTATGATTCATCCCATTTCATTTTGTAAGATTATTTGGTTAAGAAAAAAAACACAGTTAAGTAATTAAAATTTAATCATGAAATAATATCATTCTTTTGAATTAATTATAAAGTTTGAATTTTTGTATTTAGATTTCAGCATTAAATATCCTATAGAGGTGTTGATATGCCATTAAAGAAAAACAAACAATTAAAAACTTGACCATGCTTAACCACTCTTGAACTGAAAATTTGTTGTAGCAAGTTGTCCTTTGAAAATTGGGAAGAAAGATATTGACAATGGTCATGAATTAATGCCAGCATTACAGACTGAATATTACATGTTTAATGTAAATGCATTGCGCAGTGAGTTCACATAGAGTATCTTAATTTAATTCTCAAATGTCATTTAATCTTTCAAAAAGTTATTTCCTCTTGATAATCATTCAAATGATGTTTTCTAGAAGACTGAAGTTTGTGATTTCAAACTCTCTATATAACGTGTCTTTTCAAGGCATGGGTGTTTATAATTCTCCACAGCTTCTTCTCTTCTGCTGCTTTCAGTAATATTTGCTTCTTTATGACCATTCTTTGTCTTTATGATACTTGTTCTGCCATCCATTTACATGAACTTGTCAAGTAGGGTCTATCATTTTTGATGTACCCTAAGTGTTAAATACTCTCCAAGCCTTCCTTTTTCATTGTGTCCCTAAATATCTCTTTGTGATTGTTATCAATAGTTTCTTTATAGTTTCCATTTTCCTCAAAACTTACTTATTTGCCACAACAAACGTGGTTCTACAGAAGAATGCTGAGAATACCATAGGCAGAACAAGGAAGTATTTTTTAAGAGAAATGTAAATGAAAAGGACACTTAGAATCCCAAAATGTTGAAAACAGGGTTGGAGAATTTGACACTCAAAGGATATATTGAAGGCAAGAGATACAAAGGGAAACAGCAAATAACCTGTTTAACAAGTTTGTGTGAATGAATGACAGAGCAAAGAGTGGGAGTGATAGAAAAAGATGGACATATCTATGAATTACAAAGGATAGAAAATTGTAGAGGGCACATCCTGAGGAGTCATGGTAGATATAAGAATTTGCCACATGCCCTGTACATGCTGTTAATAGAATCACATTTAGGTGACTTCAAGTTTTTTCTTCATTTGCAACAAAATTATCCAACTCTTACTCCCATTCTATATAAGAGTGCAGACATTACATATTAGTGAAGCTCAGTGTCTATAAGTTTTTGAATTCTTTTTCTATTTTACAGGAGAGAAGCTTTGATCAAAGAATTAATGAACAGTTATGATGTGTATGAAGATCTTTTGGCCAAATCACAGAAGGGCCTTGAATTCTATACAAAGCTTGCTGCAAATGTAGACCAACTTCAGCGACAGTGCCGCAGTGTGTGCCAAGTGCAAGGAGAAGAAAGAGACCAAATTAAAAACAAATATGCAGCAAAGAGTAAGTTAAACCTATGACTACAGTTTGTTGTGGTTGACGGTGGGAGTGTGACAGTATTTTGCCGTTAAGTAAATGCTTTCTCTGCCTGTGGCAGAATGTGCAACATACACAACTGAAGAATTTCTATCACTGAATATTTTTATGGGACGATGTATCCTCATAGGTGGCCTAGGCTTGCTGAGACATGGATGATTTTATCAAGTCATCATTTCTAGAAGGGTTTTTTGAGTTTTAAAAAGGTATTATTCTTTGGGTGATTCTGTTCAAACTCCAAATCTGCATTGAATTCTTCTTGTTACTGAAATAGAAGGTACAAAGGGAAGAAGGAGGCAGAGACACTGGAAATGAATTTAGGAACTTTATTATGGTAACAACGGTCTGTTGATGGGAAATGTCTTCCCAAGCAAAAGATAAGTGTTTACCCATTGAAAGTTCAGGGGAAAAGAGCACGATTCTTCTTGTTTGTCTTTGGTGCCAGGAAGCCCTTCTTTATTCGTGCATGCATCATTAGTTCTTCCTGTCAGCGAGCATCCTGGGAGAAGATAACTCTTTTTTTTATTTTTTTGTATTTCTTTTATCTTATTGTAATTTGTTTTTCATTTTTTTTATTTTATCAATTCTACAATCCCCACAGGTTGCTATGGTTATATTTTGCTGTTAATGCTGCCTGGGAAAATAAGGTAGCTTATGGGTGTGCAGTTTGTTCACTCACCTGCTCTTTTCTTTATCCTTGTGCCATATCAGTGCTACAATTTTTGCCAGGATAACTGCTGATGCAGCAGCATGCCACAAAGACATTTTATAATGAGAAACAGCAACCTCACCCAGAATTTGAATTCTAAGCATTGCTTTTGCTATTCACGCTGGTCACTGCTTTTATAGGGATAAATTAAATGTTCACTTATCTCACTCACATCAATTTATGTGTAATGTAAATGTGCTGCTGATGATGTTTCTATTGAAAATCAAGAAATTGATTGTCAGGAATTGAATGGAAGTATTACTGACAATATAAGGTGCTTAGTTATGTATAACTAGCAGTATAGCCTGTTTTTAACCAGGTGTTTCATTACTGGGGATTTTTGCCATTCAATTGGAGCAGTTTAAGTTAGCACACCCGAAAATCAATATTAGTAACAACAATTCGGTGCAACTGAGGCGCATCCCTTAATGGAGGGGGGGGGGCTAACAATTTGAATCTGAAAAGGGCCGTTCTTAATCATGCAAGAAAGGAACCTCTTCCATGAACCATCATAATAATGATATACGATAATTTTTATTGATAATATTTTTTTTATAATTTAATAATCTTTTGAGTTAGATTTCAACTCTCTAAATTGATTGTACGCTGTTTTTTTATAGACATTAAATTTTGCCTTTGATTTTTGCACAAAGTGTAAAAAAAAAATCATTTTTTTTTTTTTTTTTTTTTTTTCACCTTCAAGCCAGTTTGGACTAAAAACTGGCACTAAAGAATTATCTATCAAACAAAAAATTTCATCAAAATTGGATGAAAACTGTGGAAGCACATAAACAACATCCAAACGCACACACATACATACACACATACATTTTGAGAATTATAGATATAGATGTAATATTGTGGCTGTAGAATAAAGTAGAGTAATTTAAGGATAAGAAAAAATCCATTGCTTAACTAATAACCACACAGATTGTTGGAAATATATTGTGTTTTTGAAATATTATGTATTTAACAGGACCAATGGAAAATCACAGGTCCCACAAGAAAGAAAGGGTAAAAGGAACAAAGTGACAGTTTTTTCATTGGTTATTTTAATTAATCAGGAACAAGCAAAAAGACAAGATTTTTGGATAAGAAAAGGAATGCCTTCCTCCAACTTTCTTTTACTGACATTTTTGTCTTTGTAGCAAGCATATGGCCTAAAATAAAAATAAAAAAAAAGTAGAGTAGAGAAGTTCACTCACTTTTGTCCTCACTATCAATGACGAGTGGTCGGCAACATTTCCTTGCTCAAGGCAATAAAAAGTCTTTTCATTGTTTTTTGAATTATTTAGGAATGAGCAAGATTTCTGGATAAGAAAAGGTGTCTTCCTCCAACTTTCTTTTATTGAAGTTTTTGTATTGGTAGCAAGCAGATAGTGCACCCCCCCAAAAAAAGTAGAGAAGTTCACTCATTTGTTGTGCCCTTTCCATCAATGGTCGGCACCATTTCTTTGCTCATGGCAATAAAATTTGGCCTATACAGATTCAATGCATTATCATTTATTATTACAAGCAAACCTCTCACTTGGTGAAAAAATGGCTTTTGATTTCCATTGAGAAATCAGGATGGTGCGACTTTATTTGCATAAAGAGAGCTGAGGAGGCCCATTGTGAACAATATGGTTATTACTTAAATAGCTAATATTTTTTTTTTTGCTAATAATCATGGAAATGCATTGCAAATTAAAAAAGGATTTTTTTGTTGTTCAGGAAATAAAGAATTAATTACTGACTGCTAGAGTCATTATTTATATATCTTATTTTTTAATTTTTTTTGTGTTGATTATAGCTCCTGTCCCAGCACGACCTGCTGCTCCAAAGCCAAGTCATTCTTCTCAGTCATCATTGCCGAGTTTTGAAGGACCAAAACTTAAAGACTATTTACCATATATGAAACCAGCTACCTTTGGCAAAGGGGCAGGAGAGGGTCAGTCTAGTGGCTTATCCACCCCAGATGAACCATCCAGCCTTCCAGACCAGTCGATGCCATCCATGGTGGGTGCTGGCATCCCTCATTCCAAAGATGGTGAGAACATAACACCAGTATCGACTGGAGTAGGCCAGGCACCACACATTCCACAGGTGCGTTTTGTATTTTTATTTGTAGTATTTTACATATTGAGTTTTCAATATCTTTTTTTCTTTCTTTTTGTTCATTCTTTTTGCCTCTTCTTTTTTTTTCTTTTACCTTTTCCTCTTTTTTTCCCCTCTTTTCTTTCTTCTTTTCTCTCTCATTCCTCATTTTCTCTGTTTCCCTCTCTTTTTTCGTGTATATATATATAATATATATATATATATATGTGTGTGTGTGTGTGTGTTAGTGGGTACATGTTTAAGTTGACATCCTTATCCTTTTTTATTTTCTTGACCATAAAATTGTCACCCAGCCTAGATTGAGAAGTCTTACTATAGGAGATTTCCTATGACCTAATTGGTAAGGTTACACTTTGGCTATAGGAGTGGTAAATAGTAAAAGGGAATGTAAGTTCACTTCCTGTTGGAAGACACATATTTATTTAATAGAAATTTTTGATCTTGACCAGTTGTTACTAATTTCACTGTTTAAGAAAATAAAAATGCAGGGATGTCAACTGAAATGTGTACACACTAAAAATAAAAATGTCGGATTAAAAAAAATCCATTTTTTTGTGAGTAATTGAATGGCAAAATGGAAAAACTGTTAAGTATTTCATCCTTTGAAAGCATTTTTTTTTTTTTTTTTTTTTTTTTTCAGACTAATAATAGCCTGTTAAAATTCTACATTGAGAAAAGCTGAAGAAAAGCTTGAATTTAACTTTAAAACAAAGAATCTCTTTTCCTTCTTCAGTGTTTGTTATAATTCCTCCACCACTACATATGATTCCATCACTAAAACAATTACTAGTCTGAAGAAGTCTTTTCAAAAAATGAAATACATAATAGAAGAGTTTTCCATTTTTCTCAGTCAGTTATTCACTACTCATCTGACAAAGAGTTGTATACCTTATATATATAATACGTGAGAGAGATTTATTAAGCTGGCTAATAAATTTTGTGGAATAAAAAACAAAATGTTAATATTGGCAATAAGATTGAGAGATGTTTACTATATACAGACAAACCATTCATCAACAGACTAATAGGAAGAATTGGTCGTCCGTTAAAGCGGATTGTCTGTAGATAGGAAGGGATTATTTTTGAGTTACAAAATCACCATCATAACTACCAGTAGTTATGATCATAATGTGAATGCTATAAACATGTATATATGGCATAAATAAATAAATACTTAATATAGATATATTAATCAAAATAACAAAAATAATAGATTTCTAACAGCTACTTTCTCATGCACATGCTAATGTATCATACTTCAATACTGTACACCTGTCTTCGTTTACAATTGAAAGAGCCATCACCACTGCCAAGCGGTTACTTTGAGAACTAATACAACTTATTCTGCTAAGCTGGCAAATCTTGAAATACATTTCTGACAATTTGGAAGTTTTTTTTACCCTGCAGATTTTTTTTATTTTGCCTGTAGATTTTTTTTATTTTGCCTGTAGATTTTCTCCGTTGCATCTGAAGTCCTTTGATGGTGGGGGGGGGTCCTTAGATGAGAGGTTTGCCTGTATTAGATTTTGTCTAAATTGAAGCACAGAGAAAAATTTTAAAGTTGGAATTTTTGGACATGCCTGTGTCCTTTATCAATGAAATGAGGAATAAAAAAAAAGTGGAACTTACTCTCCCAAGGAATGTTGTTGCTGGTTAGAGAGTCCTTGTAGAAATTATACTCTGAGTAAACTCGAATCCCTGTTTAATCTTTGAATGTGTGATTTTATTTTGAAAATATATTTCAACTCTGATCTGTGTCTTTCTTGTTAGCTGTTGAATGAAGACACTAAAAGCATGCTTCTGATGTCATCGATACTATGGAATGGTTGGTTGAAATGTACAGCAACAGGGAAATTGTTGCTGTTTTAATCATATTTTATTATTGTTTAATGACAAATATCTCCAGTTATTTCTCTCCAGGGTAACTCCCTCAAAGTTAGTATGAGACACATTGACAGCTGAGAGGTTACTCTTTAGCTTGTCTTTATACCTTAGCCACAACCATCCAATACTCCTTTGTCCACTGTCAAGATGGCTATACAGTGGGCAAAGGAGTGTTAATATATAATAGGATAAAGAACAAATAGGAAACGTATAAATCTAACACATTTTGCTTTTATTAAAGCTTCATCAGAATAATAAAAGCAAAACATGTTAGATTTATGTTTCCTATTTGTTTTTTATTCTGTCATTCTGTTGGATTCTGATCCATATTTGATTCCAATTTTTTCTCTGTCTCTCTCTCACACACACATTTTAAGTGGACATTGAAATTAACATCTAAAATTGACAGTCTGTTTCATGCTAAACACATTTGTCAGATCATTGATTGCGTAGCAGTTATGTGAAACGGACTGTTGTCTCTAGGTGTTGATTTTAATGTCCACTTTTATATTTACACATGCTCTATCCCTGATATTGTGCATTTTAACCCATAAATACAGCATACCTTGAAACTATATTCTATCATAGAAAAGGCAAGAGGAAAACCTTTTATGCCAATACCTTTTGTCCCTTGATCTTTATCAAGGCAGGTGCAGAAATTTTATTTGACATTTATACACAGAAGTAACATTTCTAGGCTTACCTTGATAAAGCTCCTCAAGGAATGAAAGGTGTTGCCATAAATATCTGTATTTTCACACACACACACACACACATCTATATTCTAAAGAATTAATGAATTTATTTTTAATCTGATACTTTTATTGCTCCAAAGTTATTATTGTGGACAGTTTGTATTTAAAATAGACACCTCATTTTAATTTCTTGAACTGTGTATTACGGCTATGGTTAAATAATTAAGTAGATGTCTTTTTCAAATATGATGTATAATAATGTATGTTTTGAAGTTATAAAAAATGCCAGAGTAAAAAATAAATCCATTAATTTTTAATTAATTTTTTTATACACAAACACACCCAATGAAATGGACTAAGTCCGACAATTATTTGATATATTTTCTATTTATACGTTATTTTTATAGATACAATTTATTTAAGTAAATGCTCTGTTTTTTTAATTAAATAGTGTTAATTACATTTACCGACCTGAATCTTTGAAATTTCATAGAAAATGTGTGTTCACCAACAGGAATTGAACCTGTGTCCAACATGGAACCGTTAAAAAAATATATTAAATAATTGTCGGACTTGAGTCCATTTCATTGTATACGTTAAGATGCATTTCGAGAACTGATAAGATCGATTGAGAAGAATTGTCAAAGATTGTGTGTTTAAAGACATTAATTTGGATTTTGGTAACAAGACACTTCTCTATAGCTAAGTAGTATAGCACATCAGATCAAATGATGATTCTATGTAGGACACAGGTTTGGTTCCTGTCTGAGAACAAATATTTTCTGCACAATTTTCTGAACATTCAGGCTGTTAAATGTAATTAATACTATTTAATTACAAAAACAGAGTGTTTACTTAAATAAATTGTATCTATTAATATAACATATCAACAGAAAAAAAAATATATATACACACACACACACACACACACATTACATAATTAATTCACATACAAAGGGACAAAAATTAGCTATAAGTGCTCCATCTCTGATGACAGATCACAAATATTCCTATGGACCCAAAATGCCAAATCTCTGGTAGCCAATATCCACATAATACTGACTAGAGTTACAGGATGTTGTGGAGAGCCATATAGAAGAACATAGTACTTTGATAGTTCATAGATGCATATAAAAGTAAATAGTGTGTGTATATTATATGACAAAAAGAAAACATTTTCTATACCCAATTTTGAGGTGCAATTTATCAAAGGTAAATGTGATTTCATTTTGTAATTTGTTTTTATACACAGAAGTAAGTTTCGGGAAAAAAATATCAAGTTTTAAAATTTTTAATTTAAGAATGCTCTAATATATTCTTAAGGTTGCTAACTGTAAGGAAAGGTAAACTATCACTTACGGTGTGCCATAGTTTTCACCATCTCATATTGAAATTGCTTTTCAGATGAAATTTTGTTTCAGCAAGTTTCAATACACTACAAACTCTTTTATCTTTTCGTTTTTTTTTTTTTTTCTAACACATTTTTGTGGTTCACCTTCATTTGCCTTGCAATTTAGCTTCCCATATTTTTAATTGCTCTTTTAATGGCCCAATTTCATTGCTACTTTTTTTAAACTATGCATTTTTCTAAATTTAAATCCTTTTCTTGTTTTAATTTTAACATGTTTAAAATGTCTTTTCTTTTAATCCATTTTTTCTCCTTTCTTTAATTTATTTTTTCTCCTTTCTTTAATTTATTTTTTCTCCTTTCTTTAATTTATTTTTTCTCCTTTAATTTATTTTTTCCCATATCTTTAATCCATTTTTTTCCCATATCTTTAATCCATTTTTTTCCCATATCTTTAATCCATTTTTTCCCCATATCTTTAATCCATTTTTTCCCCATATCTTTAATCCATTTTTTCCCCATATCTTTAATCCATTTTTTTCCCATATCTTTAATCCATTTTTTTCCCATATCTTTAATCCATTTTTTTCCCATATCTTTAATCCATTTTTTTCCCATATCTTTAATCCATTTATCTCATTTCATTTTTTTTATTTGATTTATCTCATTTCATTTTTTTTATTTGATTTATCTCCTTTCATTTTTTTTATTTGATTTATCTCCTTTCATTTTTTTTATTTGATTTATCTCCTTTCATTTTTTTTATTTGATTTATCTCCTTTCATTTTTTTTATTTGATTTATCTCCTTTCATTTTTTTTATTTGATTTATCTCCTTTCATTTTTTTTATTTGATTTATCTCCTTTCATTTTTTAATCCCTTTTTCTCCTTTTTCCTTGACTTTGTTTTTTTTTTCCCTTTCCTTGACTTTGTTTTTTTTTTTCCCTTTCCTTGACTTTGTTTTTTTTTTTCCCTTTCCTTGACTTTGTTTTTTTTTTTCCCTTTCCTTGACTTTGTTTTTTTTTTTTCCCTTTCCTTGACTTTGTTTTTTTTTTTTCCCTTTCCTTGACTTTGTTTTTTTTTTTTCCCTTTCCTTGACTTTGTTTTTTTTTTTTTCCCTTTCCTTGACTTTGTTTTTTTTTTTTCCCTTTCCTTGACTTTGTTTTTTTTTTTTTCCCTTTCCTTGACTTTGTTTTTTTTTTTTTCCCTTTCCTTGACTTTGTTTTTTTTTTTTCCCTTTCCTTGACTTTGTTTTTTTTTTTTCCCTTTCCTTGACTTTGTTTTTTTTTTTTCCCTTTCCTTGACTTTGTTTTTTTTTTTTCCCTTTCCTTGACTTTGTTTTTTTTTTTTTCCCTTTCCTTGAC
This sequence comes from Acanthosepion lycidas, assembly GCA_963932145.1. Taxonomy (NCBI): domain Eukaryota; kingdom Metazoa; phylum Mollusca; class Cephalopoda; order Sepiida; family Sepiidae; genus Acanthosepion; species Acanthosepion lycidas. Next base: position 28,150,705 of record OZ010615.1, on the reverse strand, counting down.
TTTGTTTTTTTTTTTTCCCTTTCCTTGACTTTGTTTTTTTTTTTTCCCTTTCCTTGACTTTGTTTTTTTTTTTTCCCTTTCCTTGACTTTGTTTTTTTTTTTTCCCTTTCCTTGACTTTGTTTTTTTTTTTTCCCTTTCCTTGACTGTTTTTTTTTTTTTCCCTTTCCTTGACTTTGTTTTTTTTTTTTCCCTTTCCTTGACTTTGTTTTTTTTTTTTTCCCTTTCCTTGACTTTGTTTTTTTTTTTTCCCTTTCCTTGACTTTGTTTTTTTTTTTTCCCTTTCCTTGACTTTGTTTTTTTTTTTTTCCCTTTCCTTGACTTTGTTTTTTTTTTTTCCCTTTCCTTGACTTTGTTTTTTTTTTTCCCCTTTCCTTGACTTTGTTTTTTTTTTTTCCCTTTCCTTGACTTTGTTTTTTTTTTTCCCTTTCCTTGACTTTGTTTTTTTTTTTCCCTTTCCTTGACTTTGTTTTTTTTTTTCCCTTTCCTTGACTTTGTTTTTTTTTTTCCCTTTCCTTGACTTTGTTTTTTTTTTTTCCCTTTCCTTGACTTTGTTTTTTTTTTTCCCTTTCCTTGACTTTGTTTTTTTTTTTCCCTTTCCTTGACTTTGTTTTTTTTTTTTCCCTTTCCTTGACTTTGTTTTTTTTTTTTCCCTTTCCTTGACTTTGTTTTTTTTTTTTCCCTTTCCTTGACTTTGTTTTTTTTTTTTCCCTTTCCTTGACTTTGTTTTTTTTTTTTCCCTTTCCTTGACTTTGTTTTTTTTTTTTCCCTTTCCTTGACTTTGTTTTTTTTTTTTCCCTTTCCTTGACTTTGTTTTTTTTTTTTCCCTTTCCTTGACTTTGTTTTTTTTTTTTCCCTTTCCTTGACTTTGTTTTTTTTTTTCCCTTTCCTTGACTTTGTTTTTTTTTTTTCCCTTTCCTTGACTTTGTTTTTTTTTTTTCCCTTTCCTTGACTTTGTTTTTTTTTTTCCCTTTCCTTGACTTTGTTTTTTTTTTTCCCTTTCCTTGACTTTGTTTTTTTTTTTTCCCTTTCCTTGACTTTGTTTTTTTTTTTTTCCCTTTCCTTGACTTTGTTTTTTTTTTTTTCCCTTTCCTTGACTTTGTTTTTTTTTTTTCCCTTTCCTTGACTTTGTTTTTTTTTTTTCCCTTTCCTTGACTTTGTTTTTTTTTTTTCCCTTTCCTTGACTTTGTTTTTTTTTTTTTCCCTTTCCTTGACTTTGTTTTTTTTTTTTCCCTTTCCTTGACTTTGTTTTTTTTTTTTCCCTTTCCTTGACTTTGTTTTTTTTTTTTCCCTTTCCTTGACTTTGTTTTTTTTTTTTCCCTTTCCTTGACTTTGTTTTTTTTTTTTCCCTTTCCTTGACTTTGTTTTTTTTTTTTTCCCTTTCCTTGACTTTGTTTTTTTTTTTTCCCTTTCCTTGACTTTGTTTTTTTTTTTTCCCTTTCCTTGACTTTGTTTTTTTTTTTTTCCCTTTCCTTGACTTTGTTTTTTTTTTTTTCCCTTTCCTTGACTTTGTTTTTTTTTTTTCCCTTTCCTTGACTTTGTTTTTTTTTTTTCCCTTTCCTTGACTTTGTTTTTTTTTTTTTCCCTTTCCTTGACTTTGTTTTTTTTTTTTCCCTTTCCTTGACTTTGTTTTTTTTTTTTCCCTTTCCTTGACTTTGTTTTTTTTTTTTCCCTTTCCTTGACTTTGTTTTTTTTTTTCCCTTTTTTTCTTTGCCCCCACCCCTTCTTGTCTTTGTTTTTTTTTCCACCCCCTTTCCTTGTCTTTGTTGTGTTTTTTTTTTTTTTTTTTTTTTTTTTTTTTCCCCTTTCCTTGTTTTTTTTTTTGTTTTTTTTTCCCTTTCCTTGGGGTTTTTTTTTTTTTTTTTCCCCCTTTCCTTGTCTTTGGTTTTCATTATTGCACATGATTTGGTTTTTTCTTTTTAGACAACTGATGGCCAGCAGTTTACTGTAACTGCTGTGCCCTTCAGGATTCCTGCTACCACTGAAGGTGGTGGTGAAATGTCCCTTCCCCCAGGGGCAGGTACCCCTTCCAAAATTGGTGGCGGATTGCCTCCTTCAGGCTTACCATACATGCCACTCTCACACAAGCCTCCACCACAACAGCAACAACAGCCACCCATGCAGCAGTCTACAAACACAGTTTCTGCTGTGGCTACACCCATTGCCTCTCCCACCATGGACACACTAACCCATCCTCACTTGACACCGGGTGGTGGGACCCTCAGCCAGCAGCCAGACGTTACTGCAAATACTCACATGCAGGTACTGGTAACTAAATTTTGCATGAAAAAACAACACTAACTGAATGTTGTCTTTATTGCCTCACTGAGTTGCTTAATTCTGGATTAATGATTATTTTTGTGATCAAAAAAATAAATTGGTAAAGAAGCAGGGAATGATTGTAGAGGGAAATGTTGTTAAAGGTTTAAAGCTTATTGTGAACATATTGTTTATGATTGCTTGCCAGGTTTGCTTCCTATTGTTTTTCAATTTACACATTACAAACTTATTAATTAATGGTCTATGCCAAAATACACATATTGTGTGTATATGTTTGTGTGCATGAGCTAGTATGCATAATGTGTGTGTGTACAATGTAAGCTATTATACTTAGTTGTGTGTGTGCACGCAATGTGAGCTATTATGCTTAGTTGTGTGTGTGTGTGCGCGCGCACAATGTGAGCTAGTGTGTATATTATTGGTATACATGCATAATGTGAGTGTGTATGTGCACATAATGTGAGTGTACCTGTCTAATGCAAGGTGTGTGTTTGTGTATGTATAATGTGAGTATTGACATTGTGCAACAGCAAGGTTCCTGGGGTATAACAACACGAATATTTGCTGAGCCTTTTCATCACAGTCTTTTGTCTCTTAGCCAGTCAATATGACTGATTTTGAAATTTCTGATACCCACTCTGGCACAAATATCTCCAGTTATTTCTATCCAGGGCAACTTGCTCAAAGTTAGTATGAGGTACATTGACAGCTGAGAAGTTACTCTTTAACTTGTCTTTATAAATGGGAGATTTATAAATGTGCAAGATGGATTCTGATGAGAAGAATTTTCTCACATGACACAGTGAACCAACTTTCCTACCAGTAGATGTAGCAATTGATTCAATATAATCATTTCACTTCATGTCAGTGGAAAACATGAGTCTGAGAAAGTTCAAAGAGTTGCTCTTCTGGAATTTAACATGAGCCATGCTGATGACAGACAAAAAAACTTATCTCTGGTGATTAAATCAAAGTTGTTTTATTTTTATGGTGTTAAAATTTACAAGCTATTCCTTGCCCCAGTTAACCACTGATTGGAGGTCCTTTTCAAGAGCAGTTAGCAGGTTTACTTTGTCAGGTCTGTCGAACTTGCTACTAAGACAGGAGTAAATATTTGTCATTTGCATAGATGCCTAGTTGGAAACTGATGGTATAGAGAACCTTGTTGATAAAGATCAGAAACAGTGTATGCCTGAGAATAGAGCTATTGGGAACCCCTGCATTAATATGAAATGAACTAGAAGTGTGTCCATTCAACATAACCTTCATTACACAATTTGTTAGGAATAATTGGATTAGGCCTAATATTTGTTCAGAGTGGCCAGAATGCTACACTCTGTTGAATGCCTTTCAGATATCTAGAGCCAGAGTCCAAGCTTTGCTGTTCTCATCAAAAGCTTGATAGACAAATTCAGTGATAGCTGTTAACACATTCGATTGTAGGCCTGGATAAACAGAAGCCTCATTGTTTATCTGAAAAGAGGTCTTGTAAGATGCTTAACCAATTCGGCAGTGATTAGAGCCTCCAATACTTTACCAATAAGGCGATAATTCTAGGGATCAGAATGTTCCCCAAAGATTTTAAAGACAGGAACTACAGAGGAACACTTTCAACAAGTTGGTAAGCAAGATGTAGTGAGACATTTATTGTAAAATTTCGAGAGAACAGGAGCCAGTTCAAGAACACATTTCTTTTGGACAATTCCTGGGATACTATCGAATCTGCAAACTTTATAGGGATCTAGGTGGAAAATGAGACAGAGATACTTTGATGAGTCAAAAGTGGAGTTGGAAGAGAATTTCTAAGCAAAGCACTCTGCTTTATCTGCATTGATTGAAGAGAAAAGGGACTGAGAATGTGATCGTGTTCAGTACACACTTGCAGAGCTGCCAGTAGCCTCTAGAACCAAACATGTTAGAGGCTTTATGGTGTCTAATTCTATCAGTGAATAGTGACTTTTTGGCTCTTTGTGGACATGCCTACATTTATTATGAGCAGTGACAGATGTCTATTACAATCTAACCTGTTGCTCTGGTATAGCTGGAAGAAGTGATTCCTGAGGGCTGTAGCAACTGAACAGGCAGGAGAGAAGCACAGAGAAGAATGTGGTTTCACTTGGTATTTTATATGCTGGCATGAAAGATATCTATAGACACTACTGTGTGGTCAGATTTGCCAAGCAGACAGAGATGCTGTGCATAACATAATTCCAGAGAGAAGGTAAGGAAGAGATCAGATAGACAAATGTGTCCATCAAAGTTACTAGGTAAATGTGTGTGGAAGTCTACTATTTGAGTGTGAGATTGAGAAATTCAAAGTTTGAATTCCAGTGAATTTAATAGTGCTAGAGTTCTGATGAACTTTACTCTATGGTACCTAGATTTTAAAAATTTAAGCACAATACTAGATTGGTGGCAAGGCCTCGTCATTTTACAGTTGAAACTAGATGTAGCTGTAAATTCAATGCTAACAGTTTCTTCTCTCACACTTCTTGCTTGTGGAACTTTCGTCTATTTGAAAGTTGTCTTCTTGGTTTCCAGATAACTTTGATCTTCAAAAATTTAAATGCAATGTTGATCGTTATGTCTTCTAATTCTAATAGTTCTCTTATTTTCTCTCTCTCCTTAATAATTTTTTTCCCTCGTATTCTCTTACACTAAACAACCCATCGTGTCTTAGTGGCTTTATTGCCCTGCTTGGGGTGAAATGATTAAAAAATAAAAAAAGCCTGCAAAACAGTATCTGTGAACTAAGTTCAAATTCTGACTAAGGCTGCTAATGTTAACTTCACAGTAATGATGTTAGTAAAGGCATAAATCCATCCCCCTGTGCTCTATCATGGTCAGATATCATGACAAAATGTCTCTTCATTGGTATTTCCTGATGGCAGACAAATAGTGAGTGAATGAGCATTTTTAAAAATCACTTGCCTATAACTATCTTACAAGCCTGGTTAGTAGCTGCTAAAATCTTTTATCCTGCCATCAATCAATATTTCTCTATAAATTGTCTGAGTGTATGTATATTTAGAAATGTTCATGTGTTTTCTATAATTGTATAGTTGTTTTTTTAATATTAGAATTATATTATAATTCTGCTTGTTCCTTCACTAACACGTACATTATGTCCTGCCAATACCTTATAAATAATGGTCTATCCTGTTTTGATTGTGAGGAAAAATAGAAAAGACATATCAGAGATGCTGTTTGATTTCAGTGAGAAAAATAAAGAAGGGAAAGATGAAAGAGGCAGTAACACTCTTATATCTCTAATGCCTGCTTTCGTTGAAATGGAAAATCCTGTCATTTTTAAAATTTTTCATTTGTACCCTCTTACTTCATTAAATAATGACCTGTATTCATAATTATGATTGTTATTGCAATATTTGGTTAAAGTTGTTATGTTCAAATATTTAACGATACAAGAGGGGACTTTCCACGGATATTTTATACTCATAGAACTAAAAACTTTTGTCATTAAATTAAAAATTAGTATTTGTCAGAAAAATCTAATAAAAAAGCTGTAAAATTTTCATGGGCACTGCTCATAAGTTTTAATCTCTCATGAATTGTTTATATTTTCCTTTTCTTGATCAGACCCAGATGAGTCATGCCACACCTACAGTTCCTCAAGGGCCTGCAGTTTCAAGCGGTCTTCAGTATCCTACAGCTGAACAAGCACATCATCCTCTGCCTCAAGGTACTCATGTACAACCAAGCCAGCAACAATATCCTGTTAGCTCTACAGCCGCTGGTGCCATGGCACAAATTCCCTCTGCCCAGATACAGTATTCAAACCAGTCTCAAATACCTCCCAGTGGCTATCAAGGCAATACTGGTCAGCAGATGGACTCTGTATACACAGATCCATATAATTCTTACCGGCAAGGCTACCCACCGAATATACCACCTCCTCCATATCAAAGCCAGGCACCTCATTATCCAACCTCAATGTCTACTGCTGCACACCATCAAATGTATACTGGTGCACCACTAACTTCACAGCACCCTTATGTAGACAGGTACCCAACACCTGGGTCAGGGTATCCTTCCCCATCAAGATCTTTACCCAACCAAAATACTCGCATGCCTGTCCCTCACACATCATCTTATGCCTCAGCAGCTATCTCTCAGCAGCAGTACACTCCAAGTCCTCAAACACCAGTATCTGGATACCAGATGCCCACCAGTGGTCACTCAGTCCCGGGAGTGTTACCTAACCGAGCCCCTGTACCTCAGCAGCAACCCCAACAAAACTGGGATACCAGCCATAGCCCTGCTCATAGCCAATATCAAATGCCGACTTCTAGTCAGCCTCAGCACCTTGCAAATTGCCCACAGCCATCACCTGCTATATCTGGTTCAGTTGCACCACCTCAGGGATACATTCACCCTGGGAGTACATACTCGGGACCACCTCAGTCCATTCCTTCACACCAGCCAGCTTGGACATCTGCAGGTTACATGCCAACCTCAACACCTCAAATGAATAACAGTGGTCAACCAAGTGGTCAGTTTGTGGGCAGTGTTCCCACTCAGCAACCCCCACCCCAGCAGCAGGTGAGCCATGTTGGCTATCCACCATCATCAGCTGCTTCATCATACACCCCCCAGCACCAAGTACCTCTCGCCAGGGTTCAACATCAGCAGCCGATGCCACAAAACTCACCTGCAGCAGGTAAGTTATTTTATGTTTACTAATTTAGAACAGGTCTCTTGGCAGCTGTGTATGTAGCATAATGGAATTGGCAATCACTTCAAATTCTAGCAATTTCTGTTACACTCACTTTGATACTAACACCCTTGAGAATGGCATATTCTCCACCTCCACTGGTCAAATAGCTGTGTAAACTGAGCTCTCTAGCTTTGGTTGGCAGCCATTCAAAGAGAAAGACTACTCTGAATTGAAAAACTAAAGTAGGCAACCACTATCTTTCCCAAGCAGTCATGGCAATAAAAAAAAATTATCAAATTTTCTCAGAAAATTATTGTTGATTGCTAGAATTTATCAAAAAAAAATATATATAACAAGAATTGGTGCTTAATCATCAATTTTCTCCTTTCCAATCAAGATAGTTTGTTCGGGGTAGAAAATGTAAATGTTTTTTGAGAAGTTGTACCATATTATTCATTAAAATCTCAATGTCAAACATACACTAAAATATTTAATTTTTCACAATATTAAAAACTAGAAATGAACCAAATGTTTTTTGTTTAATTTCTGTTTGAAAACATACCCAGTAGTATATTTTAAGGTGTTAATTAGCCTATCATACTTTTCTGTTTGATATGACTTATTATATTTCTATAAATAAACTATCAAAATAAAAAAAATATTCTCTTTCATTAAGAATGAAGAGAGAAAACTTTATTAAAATAACAAGAAAATCAAAATAAAAACCAATTTTATCTTGTCAGCAAAAATCATTGTACAGACAAACCTCTCATCTATGGACCCGCCCCCCCTCCATCAACAGGGTTCAGATGCAACAGACAAAATATGCAAGCAAAAAAGAAAAAATGTGCAGGAAAAAAAATTTCCAAATTGTCATCGATGTATTTCAAAATTAGCGGGCTTAGCGGAATGAGTCATATTAGTTCTCAAAGTGACTGCTTGGTGGTGGTGATGGCCTTTCTATTGTAAACAAAGACAGAAAGTGTGAAAAATCTATTATTTTTGTTATTTTGATTAATATATCAATATTGAGTATATATTTATGTATGCAATATATACATGTTTATAGTATTTACATTATGATTATAACTATATACTATAGTGGTTTTATAACTCAAACTATATACTATAGTGGTTTTATAACTCAAACTATATACTATAGTGGTTTTATAACTCAAACTATATACTATAGTGGTTTTATAACTCAAACTATATACTATAGTGGTTTTATAACTCAAATAATCCCTTCCCATTTACAGACAATCAGCTTTAATGGACTAACCACTCCCATTAGTCTGTTGATGAGAGGTTTATCTGTATTTGCAATTTTTCTGCTTCAAATAAAATGTTTCTTTTTGAGTAAAAATTACTTCTGTATAACACAACCTCCCTTTTTGCCTTTAATTTTTGTTCAAAATTTCTCATATTATACACTAGAAAATATGGTATATGTATTGGATAGAAATATAGTCAGGATTAAAATACTACCTTGTTTGTTTCAAGTTAGCTCCAATTTCTACCTGAATTTGCTGTAGATGTGGGTGTACTGAACAGTTCTCAACCTGTCTTGCTTTTCCAAAATCTGACCAGATGACCAGAGATGGTTAAAAGGACACAAAGTGATGACCTAGATATTTTTGGTTATTTTTCTTTTTTTTTATTTACTTGTGGGAGCACAGTGAAACTTTTGAAAATGACAAAATTGTCGACTATGCTTGCAGCCTTCTTGGGTGTTTTGTTACAGAAAAAAGAATTTTTTTTTTTTTTTTTAAATTTAAAATCCAGCAGACATTAATGAGCAAGAATCACCAATCCTTTGGCTGCAACATTTGATAAAGATTTTTGTCTCTGCTCCATCCATCATTTTGTATCTTACTCTGGTCAGATGATACTAGTTATAAGTGGTGAGGTATGTGGATGAGAACTCCTTTTTTTACTTTGTCTTATTTGTGTAGACCAGATCATCACGTGCAAACAAAAGGCATTTTTTCCCAGATTTTTGTGGCCATTGGTTGATTTGAGATTAAAATAACCGTCTATATAAACATCTCACTGGTTTTCACAAATTACATTTTTATATAATATATATGAACATAATGTGTTATAAAAATCACTATATATATATATATATATATATATATATATATATATTGTTCATGATTCAAAAGGGCGCAAAGTGTTTCAACCTATGACTGTTTCATGTTTTTGCAATTGTCAGGTGAAAAATTCAACATGTGACAATCGTGAAAACATGAAACAGTTTGTGGTAGGTTGAAAAACTTTGCCCTTTTAAAACATTAACATGAAATCTGTTTTGTGATCTTGATCATCTGGTTTTCTTTACAGTTTCAAGCTTTCCAGATTATTTTATCCTAATTTGTGTGTGTGTGTATATATATATATATATATATATATATATATATATATATATATATATATATATGTGTATGTATGTGTATATATATTGGTTGATTTATAATTTTTTTTTTATATTCAAGAACAGTTTTTGGAAAACGTATGACAAAGTGGTAAAAATTTTTGTGTGATGCATTTAGTCCTTTAGGACATCCTCAGACTAACTTTGTTTCCATTGATTTAAATAAAAGATTATATCGACACAAAAGGGATATTATACAAAACAACACATTAGTCGCATACCACAATGAGACCGACCAGAATTTTTATATAAAAAATGCTAATCTAATTAAAAGAGAGAACAATTCAATGAGACGAAAATGTTTAGAAAATGCTTTAATCACTAGATAATCCACAGTAAATTTGTATCCAGGTTTGTACATTTCATCATTCTTGGCAGATCTACTATTACCACAATATGGGATATTTAATAACAAAGTGATAGAAACAAAGAAAAAGAAAAAAGAATCTAAATGAAATTGGCTATATTATATATTCAAAGCACATGAAAAAAAATTTTCTTTAAATTTAAAATTCCCAGTGTCTCATTCATGTGAATGTGGAGTCACATCGATATAAACTTAGTCCAATGAAGTCTTAAAGGACGAAATGTGTCACATGAAAGCTTTTTCCATTTTGTCATACATCTGGCCCCCATATATAATTTCAATAAATGAAAGGTGATATATTTTGTTTTATATTTCAAATTCTGTCACTGGTGATATGAACATTTTTTAATTCTTTTGATTCTCTTTTCTAAGAAAATATGTTAGTAATACCAGTTCTTAATTTTTTGTAAATGATTTTGGTTATATAAATACTTTTAAGGGCAAAAAAAACTTAGTGTTTAAAGAAAAAGAAAATAGCATATTGGATCTAAAAAGTAGTGCTTATTGAAAACGTTATGAATGTATTAATGCTAAAAATACTAAAACAATTGTTTTTTATAAATTGTATCAAAAGGGTTAAACATTAGACTTAAATACTTGTCAGGAGCTACCTGACTGTTATAAAGTAGTCAATAAACATTAATTCATTTATTAATTTCAGCAGGTCTTCAGCACCAGACATTGCCACAGCAGGTCCCCAAGCAGTGGAACCAAAACACCCAGCCACAGCAACAAGTACCTCATCAACAGTGGATGCCTCCTCAGTCATTTGGTAATATGAGCCACCCTCAGTCAATGGTACAACCACAACAGCAGCAACAGCAGCAAATGGGGTCCCCTCACTATCAGTCAACCAGAATAACCCCAATATCTCAAACCTCTCCTCATCATACTTATGCAACTCCTCAACAAGGAATGTCCCATATGGTCAACCAGATGCAGCCTCACCCAGTACAGCAGCCCCATATTATACAGCATGGACAGTCTACCCCACAGCAGTTTTCCCACAGCCTGCCAAGCCAGCAAGCACAATCACAGCCACACACTCAGATGCTGCCAAGCAACGTCCAAAACAGGCACAGCTATCCCCAACAGGCTACATCCCAACACCAGCAGCAGCAGGTTCCTGCCAGCATCAATGTTGGACATCTCCAGCAACCCCAGAGCCAGCCTGTCTCCCAAACACCTACAAATGCACCATCTGCCCAGCCAGTCATTGATCAAACACCACCCTTGAAACCACAGACTGTAGCTACCCCATCTCCAGTTCGTGTGCCACAGTCAAACTTTCAGCCGACAAGTCACAGCCAGCCCTCACCTCAGCACCAGGCACAGAAGCCAGGGTCCACACCACCACAGCCTCCACTCCAGCCTCCCCAGCAACATGGATCACCACAAATACTCCACCCTTCAAGACTAAGCCGTCAGTGGTCTGGATCCACAGCCTCATCACTAGACGATATTTTGTCCTCTAGTCCTGAGAATGTTCGCGAATCGACCATTCCTGACAGTATGCTGACCCCTCAAGTATTGACTCCACAGGAAATTCAACAACAGAAAGAAGAAGCCATGAAGAACAATGCTATCAAGCAGGCTCTCAAACAAGACCCATACCAGGATAAAGATACCCTTGATAAATTTGTGACAGAAGTCGAGAAATTCGAGAAAATGGTGGATGGATTGTACAAACCTACTTTGAATGGACCAAGCCCACTGGATTCAATATGGAAGGTAAAAATTAAATGATATATACTAGTACTGCCATCTGTGAGGACCACACCCTCTACAGATAACTAATCACAGTTTCACTTATCAGCACTTGTTCCAATTAGCAAAACTTTTCTATCAAAAGCTTTTAGTAAACTAAAACTACTTAGCAAATTACACAGAGTGTGACGGAAATACCTCCCACATTTTAAAGGTTAATAAAAAGAACAAGGTAGCTCTTCTTAGTGAAAATTATTACACTGTTGTTTAAACAGAGCTAGTTTTTATTCATTTGGTTTTAAAAATGACATCCTCCTAATGGTGTCTTCTATTTACCATATACTGTTGTAGACAATTTCTAAAGTTTTCAATCACCCAAAGAGTTTCTGGATTTTAAGTGCTTTGAGGTCTTCCAGGTGGCTTTCTTTTAAGTGCTGAACCTGTGGTCCTGACATTTTCAACTCAAAGTATAGATTTTCTCTTCAGAATAACATCATTCCGCCATAACATGAAATGAGCACAAAAAGCTTTCTGTGTTGCAATTACAGATTGGCTAGTTTTAAAAAAAGTATTTCAACAGCAAACATTGGTATCTGAAAAGAATAGTAAGACATGAGCTAGTTGAAGACACCATTGCCACAGCTGACAGTTTAAAATATAGGACATATTTCTGCCATGCCCTATACTTCAAAGCCACATGTAAATAACAAAATAAAGACCTAACATAAATTTATTATTATAATGATGTTTCTAAAGAATTTTATTTTTTAATCCAGCATATTTTTATTACTATATATGTTCATAAGTAATCAAATTATTTCTGATTAAAAAATAAAATTCATTAATTCTTTAGAAATTACTTTCTTTATATATTGGATATAAAACTGAGCAGATATGGCTTACAAGAAAATCTGAACGAGTGAATGTGCTTTAAGGCAAATAGAGCCTTGCTTACCTGTGAAGCTCTCTAGCCGTGCAGTTGAAGAACACTAGATGGTGGTTCCTCCTGCAAAGGGGGATCCAGGTTTAAATCCTGCTGGAGGACACATTTTCTTTATTAAGTTTTTTGGGGTGTGCAGGCTGGTAGACAAAATAAGTACTTTAAAAAAAAAAAATAACAGAGCATCTACTCAAATATGGTTATCCATTAAAAATAATGTTTGAAGTAATATTATAATGGTAATCAAACCATGTAATAATTATCAATGTGTTTATATATGTCCTGTTTCATTTGTAGTGAGAAGGCAGTAAGTCAGCTTAAGTCAGTAAATTTACAAGTGACTGCTTCCCTTAATCATTTTTATAATCTATACAAATAAAATATGCATTTAGACAAAATTAGTTTCTGATTAAAATGAACTTTTTAATCAATCAGAACCTTTAACCTATATTTCTTAGATTGCAGTCTTATTTGTTCAAGCCTTTCACATGTGGCACTCAGATACCGTTGTCTATTAAGTGAACATCTTGTTTCAACTTGGTCTTGAAATAGGCTTTGTCATTTTTGTTTCATTGCATCTCACTATTAAAACTTTTCTAACATTTTATCTGAATATGTGAATTATGGTATTCTAGATTCAATACACTTTTTTCGTCTAAATATATAATTGAATAACTATTAAGTGATAAATTTATTAATATTGTAGTTACAAGTTCTCAAATTATTTAAATACATTTTAGTTTTGCATTGATATCCAAGATGCATCACAAACTTGCTCTATAAATGTTAGTTAAATTTAAATAATTCCATGTTTTTTTACATTTTGTGCATTTAAGAAAATTTTGTCCAGTAAATGTCATAAAAGAAAATTTCCTTGAAGAAAGGAAGAGATTAGAACAAATACGAAGTAGTGATTACGCCTATCTCAGGATCAGATATAGACTTGATGAAATGCTAATTGGCAAAGATATTCACAGGTATCGTAGGAATGCCATGAAGCAATAAGAGCATAAGCATAAGCCAGGAAACATGAGGTAAACTAATGAGATAGAAAAAAGTGGGTAATAGTAGGAGAGCAGACCTGAGAGAGAGTAGCACAAAGAAGACGATATGAAACAGAAGTCGCTAATGCAAGAAGAGCTATCATGAGAGAACATCTAGCTGAAAGTATTTAAGATGAATCAGGAAGAATCTAAGGCAAGAAGAGAAAATATGAGAGTGCAAATGGAAGAACGTCTTCAACAAAAAACAGAAGCACAATGCAACAGAAGAAGGAATGAAAATATTGCTGCCAAGAGAAATGCACAAAACAGTTTATAGAGTCAATAATCTTCTGTTCAGTCAAACTAATTATGAACAACCCAACTGTAGTTTAAAAAACAAAAATAAGCCATCATTTTTTACAACACGAGTAAACTAGTGATTAATAATCATTGCGATAATGATATAATTATAACTTTTTTATTTTATTTTATTTTATTTTTTTTTATTTTTTTAGAGAACAAAAGAAAATGAATTTAAATTTCCTCAAAACTACCAAAGTCTATATCAAATGTCTTTCTTAATTTGAACTTTATCCTTCATCTAAATTTGGGGGTTGGCAGTTTTGGTGTTTCAACTGATGACAATGTATTTTGTTAAAAAAAGCATTAAAATTTAAATTACATTTTTAAAATAAGGTGTCAATTTTTAGGTGAAAATTTTTTGACCTATTTAGATAACGTGCTATTGTCTATGAATTTCATTATCCATGGTGGGGGACCCTGTCTACAGAAGATAATGAGGTCTTACTGTAAAAATGTTGTATATAGAGTGCTGTGCAAAAATAAGTGAACCTCTAAGATAATATTAAAAATTTTATTTTTTTTCCAGATAATCAACAAATCTTAATTAAAATAGATATTCATTAAGAAAAACCTTTATTAAATGAATTACAACCATTTTCAAAATTTTTTTATCAAGCTGGAATAAAAGTATTAATTAAAAATTAAGATCTACAAAAATAAGTGACTCCTCCTTTTGAGGTCATGACATGACATTTTCTTTGATTTTTAAGAAGTTTGTGGCAGTAGTGAATGTCAATTTTTTTTACCATTCTTCTTGACAAAACTCCCAAAATTGCTCAATATTACTTGGGTTTCTTGCTTGTAGTGACTTTAACTTGGACTACAGAATTTCAATTGGGTTTAGATCAGGACTTTAACTAGGCTATTCCAAGACCTGAAATTTATTTATTTATTTATTTTTTTTTTTTCAAACTCATTCTTTTGTGGATCTACTTTCATTGCTTTGGATCATTGTCCTGTTGGAAGATCCAGCCCTTACCTAAACCCAACTTTCAAACACAAGGCAAGACACTTTTGTTCAAAATTGATTGGTATCCTGCAGAGACCATTGTGCCGCCAATGCATATTATTTTGCCTTTTCTAGCTGCAGTAAAACACCCCCCAATAATGCTGACACCAACATTTTTAACTATTGGCACCAAATTCTTCTCTTCAAAAACCATATTAGGAGCTTGCCAGACATATCGCCTATCATTCTAAAAAGCTCTAGTTTGGTCTCATCCAACTATAAAACCTTTTACTAGAATGTTTCTAGCATATTAATATGAGCTTTGGCATAGTTGAGCCAAGCTTGTTTGTTCTTTTTCCAAAGTAGTGTTTTTTTTTTCTAGGCATTCTGTCATGAAAGACCACCATCGTTCAGATTTCATCACACTGTAGATGCATGCACATCCAACATTCATTCATTCCAGGATTAGCAAGGGAGCCTTGGAGAACTGCAGATGTCATGGCAGGATTCACCTGGGCTTGCCAAAACTAGATATCTACTTGCTCTTGCAGTTATTTTTTGTGGATGGCCGCATCTTGATTGCGATGTCATCATACCAAAGGTCTTGCATTTATAAATTATTTGTCACATGGTGGAAACGTGATTGGAAATCGTTTTGATAGCTTTTTGTAGCTTTCTTCATCATTATAGGCAATTTTTTTTTAAACTTCAGAAAGTTGTTTTGGTCCTCGCATATTTTTTTTTTTTTTTTTTTTGTAACTTAGTTGCTAACTGCACCCTTTTGCATACACATTGAGTATATTGGTTGCCTGTTGCATACACATTTTACCAAAAACAATGAACACATGTCTTTCTTTCTTTTTTTTTTTTTTTTTTTTTTTTTTTTTTTTTTTGCACCTACACAAAAAAATTATTTACACTGGCACCCATGTAAAACAAAAATAGATGGTGTAAATTCACTTACTTTTGCACATCCTAATTCTCATTTTTTAATTATGTTTTTATTCCAGCTTGATAAAAGATTTTTGAAAGTGATTGTAATTCATTTAATAAAGTTTTTTTTTTTAATGAATATATAGTTTAATTAAGATTTGTTGATTATCTGGAAAAAAAAAGACACTTCTTTTTAATGCTATCTTAGGGGTTCACTTATCAAGAATTGGAAAAAGAAAAAAAATTATTTCCACTCTCCTTAAAACAAAAGTTTCTTTTTCTCTGTCTATGCATTTTTTATGGTCAACAGCCATTTTTTTTTTTTTTTTTTTTTTTTTATCTATGGTCACTTCCAAATAGTTATTAATTTTTTCTTATCACTTGTACCCAAGGGAATCTGAATTAATGTTTGGATATAAAATTTTCTCAAGACAAATGTCACCAAAATTATAATTGCGGTACATTTCTTCTGATTGGTTGATTCAAAACATGCTTTTATTTTATCTGATCCAGGGGAATTGTGAATGCTATTTTGTTGGCCACCCAGATTTCTCTATCAACAACATATGTTTTTATTTTAGCTGATATCTTTGTGGATACCTTAACGGTCTTTTTCTTATTGTTGGGATGTGGGGAAGGACGGACAGTTTCGACTTCGTTCAATTTTACTGAATTTTGTCTAGTTTAATCTGGGTTCAATTCTTGGAATTATCTCAAGAAATGATTTTTCAATGCATTTTGTTTTTAATTTTCTTCTCGGCTTTTTAATCCATCTTTCTGCAATTTCAACAGTCCACTTAGTAGACTTTCTTCTATTCCTTGTTTCTTTCTTTCTCTTTTTTTTTGATTAACCTCCAGAGATCTCAGTGTCACAATATACTATAGATATTTTAACATCTGCTTACTCCTTACATACATCTTAGTATTTCTAATGTCCCTATATATGGAATCATTAGAGGAAATGAATGTTTTGGATGGATTTGTTTCATAAATCCTAGCCATAATATTCCAGGTTCCATAAAGAGCTAGTATTCAAATCATTTCTAATGCATTCCTATAGTATTAAGTTGGTGCAAAAATAATGACGTAATAATGTTGTTTTTTGATGTTAAAAAATACGTCAAAAAACGACATTATTACGTCATTATTTTTGCACCAACCTAATAAAATCATTTCCAATGAATTTCTATAGATGCTTTTAGTATTTGCTATATCACTAGATATGGAATCATTAGAGGGAATGAAAGTTTGGATGGATTTGTTTCATAAATCCTAGCCATAATATTCCAGGTTCCATAAAGAGCTAGTATTCAAATCATTTCGTATGCATTCCTATAGTGAAATCATTTGCAATGAATTTCTATAGATGCTTTTAGTATTTATTTTGCCACTATAATCATTAGAGGAAATGAAAATAAGGTAGTAAAAGTTTTAATAAAATTATTTCCAATGAATTTAACCTCTTTTAGTTCCAAAACCTTTGGATAGCACCTGTGTGTGTGTGTGTGTGTAATGATGCACACATATTCTCTTAATAAGTTAAATAAATTTTAAATGTCTTCTGTAGAAAGAAATATTAATAATTGAAATATTTATGTAAATTCATTTGTTTATTTTCTTTTTTTTCATCGTTTTTAGTCTACTGTTTATTTGTTCTTGTCACTCAACATTAATCATCTACTTGTAAAATTGTTCCATAATAAAAGCTTAATTTGTTTTTCCTCCTAAAGTAATACTGATATTCTTGTAGGAATTGTGTGATGAACAAGACAAAGAAAGTAGAAAACGTTCAATGGCTGCTGCTCGATGTGATGCTATGAAAAACAGAGATCCACATGTGATGCCTTGTAAGTTTCTACAAATATTCGATATTAACAAATAGCAAAAAAAAAAAGGGAAAATAATACAAATTTCTTGTATTTATTTTACATGTTTTTATTTGTTTTTATTCTTTAATTTCTTTTTCATTTCTTGTGTTGCTTTTCGTCTTGCACATATTCTATGCCGCTTTTCGTCTTGCATATTTTCAGTGTTTTCCTCTGGTGCATTTTCCACCTCTCACTTTTTGTCTTGTACATTTTTTCATTTGCCTCTCAACTTCTTAATTTTCATTCTTTGTTTTTTGCTTTTTATGTAATTTTTCACTTGAAAATGTACAAAAGTGTAAATGAAAGTTTGGATGGAATTGTTTAATAAATCCTAGCCATAATATTTTAGGTTCTTTAAAGAGCTAGTTTTTAAATAATTTTTAATGCATTCCTATAGTAAAATAATTTTCAATGAATTTGTATAAATGCTTTTAGTACATTTTCTCTGCTGCTTTTCATCTTGTACATTTTCTGCTTTGTCTCAACTTTTAGTTTTCATTTTTGCTTTTTATCTAGTTTTCACTTGAAAATGTACAAAAGTGTAAAATGTAAAATAAAGTGCACACTTTCAATTTTCTCTTTGCCTTTTTATTCCTTCGTTTTTTGTTTTGACTCATAGAGTGCTCCTATGATATTTTAGAAGCTATGACCTTCACAACATCATGTAACACACCCAACATCTTTAAAATGTCTTTAAAAGAAAATAGAGAATTTGGCATTAAATAATCTGAAAAGGGTTATACACTGTAAAACAAAACAAACTTAGAGTGCTCCCTATGTTAATTAAAAACAACTGATATCTAATGATAACATTAACTACTGTGATAGCAGCTGCTACTTCTTTTTTTTTTTTTTTTTTGGACAGTTATTTAAAAAATTTTATTTCATTTTTTCCAGATGATGATTCCAGAGTATTGCTTACAAGCCAAAAAGATGATTATATCAATGCCAGTTGGCTTGATGTAAGTACCTAAGATCCCTCCACATTTTTCAAGCTGAATCAATACTGTATACATTGAAATTTTAAAAGACCTGTGTTAGCAGGGTGTAAGTTGATGGTACTGACATCTTGAGTCAGTGTGAATGCTCATTGGGCTGCTCATGGCAAGGCAATGTGAATTATTGGAGTTTGAATGGGCTATTATAATGGATGCCAGATGGATTGGACATTACATTTCTGAAATTAAATTCAGAGTTGTTGTCCTCCTAGACTGGTTGCCAACCATGGCTAGTGAGCATAATCTGCCCTGCTATTTAACCTATAGGTGAGGAAAAGCAAGCTACAAAAATAAATGAAATAAAAAAAAATAAAATCTTTGTTTCTTTTGGAAAATGTCAATATACTGTCAGAATGAAAATATTCAGTTGATATATTAATGACTAAATTGACCTAGAAATTTTTCCTTAAATGAAATTTAAAGCCACATAAAGAAGAGAGAACAAGTTCATATCCTGGGTAAGGGAAGATAAGAGCGATGAGAAGAAAAAGGGATAGGAAATTAAGTGTTACAACAATGTGTCTAAAGTCAGTGAAAATGGTGTCAGTTTAGACAGCGTCATCATCACATAATGTAATAAAATAAATAAATCAATAAATAAAACTAATATATTAAGATAATTGTAATAAACAAATTTATTAGGTTGGTGCAAAAATAATGTCGTTTTATCACATAGTAACATATGTGAGAAAACGACATTATTTTTGCACCAACTTAATAGAATATAAAATTTAATAAAAATATTAAAGATAATACTATTAATAGTAGTAATAACTAAGTAAAATATAAAATATTAAAAAAAATTAAATAATTGTTGAATTGGCAAATTGTTGAATCAAAGAAATGAACTTATTTTCAAGTGTCAACATAAAAACAAATTTAGAATTCCCTAAAAACATTGACTTTGAGGGATATACACTTGAAATGTTGATTCTTATTTTATATGGGTACAAACGTGTGTATGTATATTCATATGTATGTATGTGTATATGTAGTTATATTGCTCGTCACACATTTTTTATATATATGTCTGTAAATATATTTACTTATATGATTATCTTGCTGCTGCTTACACCATTTATAATTTTTTTTTTTTAAAGTGTTTGTTAAAAATTAGTTTCAGACAGTTTTGTGTGTGTGTGTCTCTCTCTCTCTCTCTCTATATATATATATATATATATATATATATATAACTTAAAAGTTGCCCTGTCATGTGGTATTTGAGCTAGCTCCTGCAGAGGGCACTTGATTGGGTCTTCATCACAATAGGTTGAGAGGAGTAGATGCGATAGGCAACAATAAACTACAGAAGAAATTGAAATTTATTGCTGCATTTAAGTATTGCATTAATATGTAAGTTTACTTTTTAAAAGTTCAACGATAATTCTGCTGCCACTTAATTTAAAGACATTTTGATGTACATATGTCCTTACTCAATTATTTTTTATTTCATAGGCAACTTTTGTTGGATTTCCTAATTAATTTTTGTTATTCCTATATTTATTTCCAAGTTTTAAAAACTGTTATTTTACAAAATATTTGTCGCAAAATTTTACGTGATGTAAAAAAAAAAAAAAAAATTAGTGAAAACAATCACTGTAATGAAAAGTTGGGAATCCAAAATTTCAGAATTGTGGGTCCGGATCCAGCCCGGAATGTTTCTAATTTGCTCATGGAGTCGGCTTGATTCCAAAATGGTATGGTATGTTGGGCTATGGCCTTTACAAATAAAGTTTGAAAAGTGTGACACTGTGACATTCACAGTTATATACGTGTGTGTGTGTGTTGGCAACAAGCAATGTAAGTTTTATAAAGACATATAAGTATGTCTACAGAAGCAGAAGTGTTAATCGAAATCATGCCATTTTTCTGTTGCATAAGATCAAGTATAATAGCAGTTAAGTATAGAATGATGTTATGATTGTCATTCCATTTGTATAATGAATTAATCCAAGTGCTATTTTTTTTTCTTTTCCTTCCCAAATTGTCTTCTTGCAGGATCTTGTGTTATCATGTCCCAAGTTTATTGCAACTCAATTCCCATTAAATGTGACATTGGTAGATTTCTGGATCATGGTCTATGAGCAGGGAGCAGAAGTGATTGTCAAGTTATTCAGTGAGGCAGAAGCAGGCAAAGTGAGACATTTTTTAGTTTATTTTATTTTCCATACTAAGTTTAAAGACAAATTGCTGAGTTTTTATGATATTAGAACATTTCTTTTCCAGATTTTAAAATTATACTGCAATCGTTTGAACCTCAATTTATAAATATTTGTAGAAAAGTTGTTTTTTGAATTATTTACTTACTAGCAGCATGGCCCGGTGTTGCCCGTGCTTGATTCAAAAATCATACGACTCATAGAGCAATCGCTATCACTTGACTTAAAATATTTTTGCCCTTTCTTGCCTTTAAAGGAGTGCCCTTTGCCATGCTGATGTTACTACGATTAAAGCAATAGTGTTGACAAAGTCGAATATGTCATTTGTGGCTCAGTCAGAACTGGTAGCAGGGATAAAAAAGCTGAATTTCCAGAATTTGAGGTCAAATGTTTTCTTCCACTCCACTGCATGCACTGACCTGTTTCTTCCTGCGCATAGCGTCACCTTAAATTAATCTGCATTTAGGAAATACCCAACCAGAAAAAACATTTTTAAGGGTTGACCGATTGTCGATTTGCACTCTGTTTGGGTGGGGGGGGCACTCAGAGTTGAAACTTCACATGGTGACTCCCAATGGCCTCCTCATAAATCTGGTCGGTTTTCACTAAAAACCGACATGCGGTTCAGGCGCAATCTGAGCGTATCTGTTTTTGGGTTATATCGATTTTCAGTGCTGTTTAGGGGTCAGTAGCCATAAAACTTCTGGATAACATTTCTAATGATACTCTAAGAGGGTGTCAAATTTGGTTGAAATGTGATCATTCCTTCTGTAAGCAGATTTTTTCGATTATCGATTTTTTTTCAGAACCTGAGTCCGAACTCAAAAATCGGCCTCTGTCATGTCCTTACGGCAGCCATTTGCAAACTTGTGGTGAAGACCGCATCAAAATTGGGTGAGAAATGCGGCCTGGGCGAGGTACCAACGCCCACGACAGGCACACAGACAGACAACAAGAGAAATATAGATAGTAGATTTGATGTTTTCAATATTTATCATATGAAGTAAATTGCCAAAAAATTAGTAATACCTACTTAATAATATATAGCCCTTCCTTTTGTTAAAATAATGGTTGGTATGGGGACAGGACAATCTGTGGCTGCAGTATATTGTTCTATTTTATAAAACATTTATTCTCTACTAAATCTAAGTTCTTGTGCCAAGCACAAAACCTAGTTAGTAGGAATCATCATCATGGCTTCGCAAAACAAAGATCAAGAGGGAGTCTGTACATGTCGCTTGCAGGCACGTTTGTGACTGATAAGTCCAATGCAGGACGGGCATACACGGTCACAGCAGTTGCAGCTGAAAGTCCCATCTGGGCTCGATGGCATAATACCATCTAATAGTAAATATCTTCTAGCTGGAATCTTTTCCAGCTGTGTTGGTCAAACTCTCTGCCCAAAGGCAGAGAGTATCCCCAGGTGAGGCTATGTCAAATGGCAGAGTCTCATCTTAGGTAACAGCTACCAGACCCTGTTTTATACAAAGTCTACAGGAATTTTTGGTCGAGCCTACAGGCTCGGAATACCCCACATTAAATTCGGTCTTGTGCCATATCCTACCTTGTGAGGAGGCTGGTAAATATTTCTAGCTGGGATCTGTTGGGTACAGCTTGGACTTGTGCAAGAACTACCGACCTTCCAATAGCAGCACACACTACTGGATTGATTTGCAACGATTGTGCACATAACTGTTACCTTATTTCTTATTGTACTGGTTTCTACAATAAACCTTTACTTATTTATCCACTATGTTGTTCAAGTATATATTCCTATTAGCATGGAATATAACAGTCCTCTTATATGGCAGTGAATACTGGACAATCTCCTCACAGATGAAGAAGAAACTTGAGGCAACAGAAATGTAATTCTACAGAAAGATACTGAGAATACCATGTACTGAACATGTGAGCAAAAACAAAATTTTAAGGAAAATGAAAAAAAAAAAGGACACTTACACTTAACAGCAGAAAGAGAGTTGAAATTTCTTAGGCACATAATGTGGAAAGAGGGCTTAGAAAACTTGACAATCACATGCCATACTGAAGGTAAGACTGATAAAAGAAAAACGGTGCATAATATACCTGCCTAATGTACTTGTATAAATGGTTGGCAGAATAGATATTATTAGGTTGGTGCAAAAATAATGACGTTTTTGACGTTAAAAAATACGTCAAAAACGTCATTATTTTTGCACCAACCTAATACAAGAGATAACAAGAAAAGAAACTAACTTTATTAAGAGTTACAAAGGACAGGAAATTGTGGAGAGCCATGATCACTCGCATATAGAAGGGACATGGCATAGAGAATAAGATATAACAATTTGATGTTGTGTGAATACCCTAAATATACCTGAAACAAAGTGCATGGGTACTGATAAAGATAATGCCCCTTTCAACATAACAGTTTACGGAAAACTAATTCAACATGTTACTGAATTTGCCTATCTTGGCCACAAACTTTCATCTTGGAATGATGATTCAGTTACTGTTCATTGTTGAATATGTTGTGGCTGAGCAGTATTTGAACAAAGAAAAGATGAATCACCTTAACATCCCCTAGTATTCTCTACAAAATCAAAGCTAAGATCTACAACACATATATATTCTCCCTTTTTCTGCTTTACATCCTGGATTGTGTAAACTGGATTATGACTCTTAAGAAAGTGGAAACCTTCCAGAATGGCGTCATGCAATTCATGACCACCAAATTGCCTAACAGATTGCACAACGATACAAACCCATTTTGAAAGAACTAGTCTGATCCCAATTGTCCCCTTTAAGTTCTATGATCACATCAAGCAAAGAGGAGGATTATCAAGAATATGATTGAAGGGATGGTTACTGGAACAAAGAAGGCAGCCTGACAGCGTAATTGAATGGAAACCACTCAATCATGTCTTCTTAAACCATGTTGCTTAATGTTGCATTATTCACAAATTTGATGTTTTCATCTTTCAACAAGTTCACACTTATGAGAAAACAAAAAAAATTACAACAAACGCCATGTACATAATATATATGTATGAAGTCAGATCAAAAAGTATCAGCACTGTTGCTATGGTAATGTAGCTAAAGTATGCAGAGTGAAGCCACTTGATGCAGGTTAATGTTGAACTCTGTCTGGAATGCACACTTTGTTATAACATTCTTGTTCACTACTGTTATAGCAGTGCTTGGAAGGAAAGTGTATAGAGTGTGGTCATCTCATCACACTATAGAGGTTCGATCAGTGACCAAGGATTATGCAGCAGTTTTTGGCCAAGTACACATTCCCCAGCTTCGATAACCACCATATTCCCCTTGCGACTTTTTAAAAAAAATCAAATCCCACATGAAAAAAACAAGATGCCAAGGAAATCAAAGAGATGTGATGTGGCAGCTGCTCACTTTCCCCAAAAAGGAGTTCCAAAAATGTTTCTATCAATGGAAACGATGCTGGATATAGTGTATAGCTTCAGAAAGGGGACTATTTTGAATGAGATTAAATGCTGAATTGATATGTGTTGTAGTTTTCTCTTTATAGCACTTATCCCAATACTTTTTGATCAGAACTTGTGTGTGTATGAAATATATATATATATATATATATATATATATATATATATATATATATATAAAATATGATTGAATAAGGAACAGATAGGAAAAGATAAATTTGACATGTTTTACTTGTTTTATTGCAGCTTCATCAGAAATTTTTGGGGAATGGTATGATGAAGCTGTAATAAAACTGGCAAAATATGTCACATTTATAAAGGTTTTAACTGCTTGTTACTTGTTTAAACAGTCTGTTGGATTTAATCCATATTTTTCAATTAATAAACAGAAATATCCAACATACTGGCCAACAGAAAAGGGTCAGACAATTCAACACGGTCCTATAAGCCTGACTTTGCAGACGTGCAAAAAGAAAGATTTGTGGACTGAACGACTTATTTATCTCACTCATACCGAGGTAAGTATTACAGTCATGTTACAATCAATATTACCAATGACCTATTTGCCATAATTATTATGGATTTTTTCAACATTTTTTTTCTCTTTTTATGCATATTTAATCGATCATATGCACTCATATAAATGCTGATAATGTTTTCTTTTTTCTCCTTTTCTTTCTTTCTTTTTTTCTCCTTTTCTTTCTTTCTCTTGTTTCTCTCCTTTTCTTTCTTTCTCTTGTTTCTCTCCTTTTCTTTCTTTCTCTTGTTTCTCTCCTTTTCTTTCTTTCTCTCTTTTTTCTCCTTTTCTTTCTTTCTTTTTTTTTCTCCTTTTCTTTCTTTCTTTTTTTTTCTCCTTTTCTTTCTTTCTTTTTTTTTTCTCCTTTTCTTTTTCTTTTTTTTCTCCTTTTCTTTCTTTCTTTTTTTTTCTCCTTTTCTTTCTTTCTTTTTTTTTTTCTCCTTTTCTTTCTTTCTTTTTTTTTTTCTCCTTTTCTTTCTTTCTTTCTTTTTTTTTCTCCTTTTCTTTCTTTCTTTTTCTTTTTTTTTCTCCTTTTCTTTCTTTCTTTCTTTTTTTTTCTCCTTTTCTTTCTTTCTTTCTTTTTTTTTCTCCTTTTCTTTCTTTCTTTTTTTTTTCTCCTTTTCTTTCTTTCTTTTTTTTTTTCTCCTTTTCTTTCTTTCTTTTTTTTTTCTCCTTTTCTTTCTTTCTTTTTTTTTTCTCCTTTTCTTTCTTTCTTTTTTTTTCTCCTTTTCTTTCTTTCTTTTTTTTTCTCCTTTTCTTTCTTTCTTTTTTTTTTCTCCTTTTCTTTCTTTCTTTTTTTTTTTCTCCTTTTCTTTCTTTCTTTTTTTTTTTCTCCTTTTCTTTCTTTCTTTTTTTTTTTTCTCCTTTTCTTTCTTTCTTTTTTTTTTTTCTCCTTTTCTTTCTTTCTTTTTTTTTTTTCTCCTTTTCTTTTCTCAAACTTTTTTCTTTTTTCTTGTATTTTTCTTTGTATTTTATCCTCTCTCTCTCTTTTTTTTTAAATGGCTAGTCCATTCTTTAGCCTTTCTATTCTGGCAAACAAATTATCTTGTTCTACTTCCATTCAAAGAAAAACCAAGATTAGATTTGACAAATTAGTGAGGTGGCATAATAATTTTTTTGTTGTTGTTTATTGATGAAAACTTATATACATAAGATTAATGAAAAATATTAATTTTCTTCTACAGACCAAACAAGCACGAACTATTGTTCACCTTCAATACCAAAATTGGCCTGTCAGGTGAGTCATATATACACAACTGTGTACAAATAAACACACTCGAAGGGTTGATGAAAGGTTGTCAGCCTGGTCCACTTTACTAAAAAAAAAAAAAAATCTCATATTTGATCAGATTTTGAGCCAAGAACTTTTTTTTATTTTAACAATGATGTTCCCCTATACAAGACCCAAGAACCACCCAAGGTAGAGGATTACAGAGTAAGAGGCACAGTTTATAGGGCTATGTGCAGAAGATAACCGTTGACCCTAGACTTAAACAGGTTAAGATTGTTGTGATCTTGGTAGTTGGTTCAACAAAGCAGTGGTTTCTGGGAAGAAACTGCTCAAATGGAACATATATCTCACCAATGGAATACAAAGGGAATGAAGGTGGTTAATTACAATGGCTGGCCTTAGCTGTCAAGCTTAGAACTGGTCTCATCAGACGTTGCTTTTGAAGTAGTATTCATATGAAATTGTATGTTTGTTTGTACAAGTTCATTCCATCCGAGATCTTTTGATATTCAATGGAATTTTAACTTTCCTGATTTTTTTCTTTTTTTTTTTTTTTGTATAATGGCCTGTCCATTTCCCAATCTTTTTCATAGGAATTCTTATTCTCCTCACTTAATAGAGAAGAACACCTGGTGTCGATTTCCATTTCAAAACTGATCCCATTTAACTCTAGTTTACACGTATAAGATTCAAGTGCGTTTGAATTAACCTTATATAACGATATATTCAGTGTGTTTTGTCCTTGTATGTAGTATGAATGCTTTGCCTGTTGTTTGTTTTTGCACTGTCTTGAAAAATCATGCTTGTTTTGATATTCAAAACAAATTTTGCTGGACACTGTATACACTTTTCGTACCATTCTCCCCAACTTCCAAAACACTCTTCTTTTTTTTTTTTCTCTTTTGAAATTCTGTAGAACTCTGACATTCCATAGACATTTTCTATGTCATTCATACTTCTATTATTAATGTTTGCCACGTCAGTAGCTGCCAATTCTATGGCCTGAGCTACTTTAAAAGCATTTCCAAGTGACATGTCCTCAGATAATGTTCTCATTATTTAATTCATACACAAATTTGTCCCATAATGCTCTTTCTAAAAATATTCCAAATTCACATGTCCACAATAAACGTTTAAGTCAAACAAGGAAATTGGAAACGCTCATACCCATCCTTTTGTTTGACATTATAAAATCAGTGACTTTCTACGATGACGAGGTATTTGGGCCTGAAATGTTCTCGCAACAAATGCTTAATTTCCTCAAAAGTTCTATCCTTTAGCTTCTGTGGTGGACATAAATCTTCCAAGACTGTATGTCTTTTCACTTATGATGTCTATTGGATTCGTTATATTCACTTAGGTGCAAATATCCTTGGAAAAGGTATGAATCCACCTCCACTCATCCTAGCTATGGGTTAATTAGTAAAATTTGTATCACTAAAACCATTATCATCTCAAAAACAAAAAACAAAAAAAACTTACAATCTAAGAATATCTAATTAAATAACCTGCAAAGAGTAAAACTATAGAAAATGAATCTGACACCTGAAGAAGGCTGGAGAGCACACTGGCTGAAATATTGTTTTTATTGTGATTAAGACATGAGTCTAAATGTAAATAATAGAAATGGGTGTTGATTATTTCTTTTCCTTTTTTTTTCTTCCTCCAATTAATGACTCTTGAACACAAAAGAATATTAAAATTTTCTCCCTCCTTCACCTGTTTAGCACTTTTTTTTTTTTTTTTAAAATGCAATTAGGCAATCTTAGCTCTTCAAATTCCATTTCTTTATTGTCTGTGAAATCATTTGGAATTGAAAATAGTCTTTCACTTAGACTGTCTGCCATCCAAGGCTCGAGAGTTCTGTCTACCCTTCTATTTAGCCCCCAGTGGATGGAAAGAAGATATTGATTTGTATCTTTCCAATGGACATTTATAAGAAAGTGAACACAAGAAACTAACCTAGAATTTGAACTCTACTTCTCGTATCAATATCAATGACACTATCTGCACACATCCCGGTATTAAACTCTATATTAATTTATAATCTTTTGCAATTTGCACATTGTCATTATTACTGTTGTGACTAATTTCTGTTTTTCATCAATGCTATTTAGTCTTTTGAATTCCAATCATTCTATACTTGGCTGGCATTGAAAAACAAATGGTGCTTAAGGTGATAACGAAAAGGGTTTATTACAGCATATGATGGAGGACAGGGTTGGCCAGTTATCAGCACATGGAACCTCGATCAGAACTAAATTTTAAACATAGCTGAGGTAACTTCTATTCACTTTGTATTCATTGCCATGGGGAAGTCACTCCTCCACTTTTTCTGCTTTATCATATCAGTAGATATTTTGAGAAAATAACTCTTCACTTTCACGCCACAGAAAAGAGGGTTTATGAATGAACACATGGCAAACCACTCTTTCATAATTATCTGAACTTAACTGCTCAATCAAGGGTAACAACAAAATTCTTTTACTTCATAGTCATTGTTGAAACAGATTAACATATATTTATTTAGCTAGAGGAACATTGAAAAAGAGTGACACAATGAAATCAGACATAGCTAATAAGGTACAAAGGGAAAGATGAAAAACACCATTTGGCAATCTTTAACCTTCTTGCCCACAAAATGGTGTGTCAAAAGGACGGTTTTTCCTTTGACACTGCTATTATTTTAACTACCTTTCTTCATTCTTGTTTATTTACACTTTATTTATATTGTTTATTGATATGATTGGCAAAATATTGGCTAATTATTAATCAATTCAAACTTTATAAAATAGTAAATAAGAATTTCCTTGAAGTTGGTTCACATATTTTAATAATTTAGTAAATGTTTATAAATTTATGAAGAAAAATTTTTTTATTTATTTCTTTATACATTGGTAAATGATAAATGTTGCATTAGTTTTTAGAATGTTGTAAATATAAAATTATTCTAGTAACTAAACTATCTAATAAATAGATAGTGTTTGATATTTTTATTGTAAATTCTTAAGAACAAAAAAAGTATAAATTTACTTTCATCATGTTTAGGCTTTATTACAATTCTAATCATAACTTTTTAAAACAATAAATATTGTTGAGAAGTGAGGGTAGTTAAAATAATTGTGTCAAGGGAAGAACCAACCTTTTGACATACCAATTTTTTTTTTTTTTTTGTTTTTGCAGACATGAAGGTGGCTCAATATTTTTTTATTTTCATAGTTTATATGTTTGATAAGACTATATATATTAATAATCTATCATATGATAGATTAATTAAAACCTTAAAACTACCAGTTATGTCTAGTTAGCACTTTTCTCCAAAAATAAGTTTTAAAAAGGAAATTAGGAGAAACACACAATGGCCAAACATCCAGTTTATTTCTATTCTTTAATATTGTGAAAAATTAAATATTTTAGTGAAATGTATGTATGACAGGGATTTTAATGGATAATATGGTACAATTTTGAAAAAAGAATTTACATCAAGATGGCTGTACTATGGGGGTTGTACTCAAGGATGTAATTTATTCTATTTTTAGCTTCAGAACACTGGGTATTAGTATACTTAAGAAAATATGGTACCTGAAATCCCTAACTTTAGTATTGAAATTTAGAAAATATACATAGGTACATTAATAAATTCGCAGCCTAATGATTAAAAAAAACAGTTATTCAAAATAACAAGTATTTATTTTTCAGTGTAATTTCCTTCCATGTCAAAAACATTTAGTGGTGAAGATATTCTGGATTATTCTGTGAAAATCTTTAGATCAAAATTTAAGCAATAACTGTTGTGCTACAGACTTATTGATCTATTCTCATAGATTATATGGTGCTGTATGTCACACTCCAAAAATTAATTAAAAAAAAAATTACATAAGGATGTTATACTCAAGGATTCAATTTTTTACCTTCAGAAACCCGAGATCATATGCTACTCAAGAAAATATGGTATCTGAAATCTCTAACTCTGTAGTATTGAAATTTAGATAATATACATAGGTACATCAATAAATTTGTAGCCTAATGAGGTGGAGAACTTATTTCAAATAAAAAATATTTGTTTTTCAATGTAATTTCTCTATTTGTCAATAAAATTGAATGATGAATGTATTATAGATTAAACATTATTCTGTGAAAATTTTTAGCAATAATTAAGCTACAGACTTATTGATCTCCTTTAGATTTTATAGTGTTGTGTGTGTCAAATTACAAAAATTATTTTTATTTTTTTTTTTTCTCTCTAGTGGCTTTCCAGAGAAAATTCCTTATCTCCTTCAGTTCATAGCAGAAGTCCATGCTTTTTACCGACAACAAAGAAGTCTGACAAAACCAGTGATTGTCCATTGCAGGTGAGTACTTTTACTTCTCCTTTGACATTTTTCATTTCAGCACCCCCCCCACCCCCCCGTTCAATGAGATTTTGAAAGTGACAAAAGAGACATCTGTAAATGTTATTTTTACTAACCAATTTATAATGCATTATTTTAAAATCGGAGATCTCCCCAAATCTTTGGGCCTTTCTGTGCATGGGAAACTTTTCTATTTTTTTTTTTTTTTTAATAATATAAATTAATTTACAAAATTATTAAAATATATGAGAAGAGATTTTCAACCTATGAATTTATGTAGCAAGAGCAAAAGAAAAAAAAAAAAAAACAATGCTCGGAAAATGCATTTTTCCTTTTTTTTATCAAAATTTATCATTACAGTTGATCATTGATATGCATTTAAATTTTCTTGTTTAAACATTTTTTTGTGATCTCAGTGAACACTCATTGCCACTTTTGTGGTACTAATGAATACTTATCGTTACTTTCTTAGTGCTCGTTGTAGTAGAGATTTTATAATTGCAGATACAACTATAGTAACACTGTTGATCAATACTGGTGTCAGCTGCCTTCGAATATCACTTGCACTAATACTACTTGCTTGATAATACTCATTTGAACAGTAATCTGTATAGTGATCCAAATAAAGAAATAGTTATAGCAAAGAAAACGGCGACTTACCTCGTCAAACCAATCAACAGCATGTCAACGGAAAATGTGGCGAAAAAGAAAATTACTTACCAAGAAAAAAGGGCACATATTCCACATGACATGCTGAAGACAGAATTGTTTAGAAACAAGTCAGTTGCAGGAGTTGCTATAAAAATATTTTGATATGGAAAAATCGGGCGTCCTCTTACAGTTGTTGAGTAATGAAAAAATGCTCGGCCGATAAAAACAGTTGGTGTTCTCAAGTCGGGGAGAAAGATAAAATTTGTGTATTTTGGCTACCACACTTGTCGGAGAGTGACTTATTTTTCTGACTGGTTACGTGCATTGTGATTTGCGAGATAGTACCTGCGAATCAAGTTTTTGGCATTTCTTTCTGCTCCCGTTGTTCGAGTCTGAACTTACAGTGATTTATTCTCTGCAATGTGGAAGTAATCTGCGTCAAATATTTCCTTTGCAATCCCAGAATGCTTACAATAGTATAGTAAATAGAGTAGAGAATAGTGGTCCGTATAGTAATAGACTACAGAGTAGAAATGATGATCTGAATAGTATTAGAGGATAGACTAGAAATGCAGATCCGAATAGTAATAGAAGATAGACTAGGAATAGCGATCAATCTAGACATCATACAACTTCCTGTATATGTGTTTCTTCTATGGTCACATGATCCACTAAATTCAATAATGGGATTGCCTGTGTTCACTCACTGGCGATCTATGTTCAAACTAAAGTGTCTGTAGTGACACTTTATTCCTATGTAACACATTTTTATAAATTTATGAATAAAAAAAATTTCTTTTTATATTAATTTCTTTGTAAAATGGCAAATAATAAATATAAAATTATTCTTGTAACTAAGCAGTCAAATAAATAAATATTGTTTAATATCTTTGTTTTTAATTCAAGAATAAAGAAAAAGTATAAATTCACTTTCATGATTGGGTTTTATTAAAATCTAATCATCACTTTTTAAAATAAACATTGCCGAGGGCATTAAAAGTGTATACAGTAAACATTGCTGAAGAAGATATAATAATAGTAATAAAACTATATAAAAAAAAAAAAAAAATGTAAAATATATGAGAATGCTGTCTTCCAAGAGACATGAGAATAAGATTTTAGAAGAAACCAGGAACACAATCCTAAACAAGAAACAAGGGATAAACCACTACTCCTGTTCAAAAGATGGGAGGGTGTGAAACAGGTGATAGGCAAATCTATCTACTCCTGTTACGGAACGAAAAAACAAAAATGAAATACCTAGAGAATAAAATTTCAGACATAGACATTAGGAGAAATAGTTAAAGTAGACTTTAGAAGGAACCGGAAACCAGGTATAAACCCCTACTTCTGTTCAAAAAAACTGGGAAAGGGTATGAGCTGGATGATAGGTAAATCTGTCTACTCCTATTGAAGGAAAAGAAATGAATGCATAGTTAATAAAATTTCAGAGTTTGGGCAGACACATTAGAAGTATAGAGATAGGTGAACCTATTTACTCCTATGTTACTTTAGAAAAGGTGAAACCAGACACCATGTAGTGTTGATTACTACATTCACCCTGTTTTATATATATATATATATATATATATATATACACACACACACACTTATTTATCATAAACCTCTATTGACTTTTCTCCTTACTTTTCAGCAATGGTGTGGGGCGAAGTGGCACTTTCATCTCCATCTATGCAGGCGTTCAGGAAGTAAACTGTGCCAATGGCATGCTTGATGTTCAAAGTCTTGCTCAGAAAATGATGTGCAAACGCCGATATATCATCCGAGATAAGGAACAACTCAAGTTCTGCTATGATGCCATCTTGTATCATGCCGAAGACCTTCTTATGAAACGTAAGTTTCTTTTTCTTGCTACTGCTTTAACCAC
The DNA here is from genome assembly GCA_963932145.1 of Acanthosepion lycidas. Lineage (NCBI taxonomy): Eukaryota > Metazoa > Mollusca > Cephalopoda > Sepiida > Sepiidae > Acanthosepion > Acanthosepion lycidas. Next base: position 28,117,966 of record OZ010615.1, on the reverse strand, counting down.
ATGATTTTTTTTTCTCTTATCAAAGCAGGAAGAATCTAGTATTTTTTTTAAGTAATTTTATAGTAGATAGGTTTGCCTATTGTCTGGTACACACTTCTCCCAAGTCTTTTGAACAGATAAAGAGGTTTATCCCTTGTTTACTGTTTAGGATTGAGTTTCCAGTTCCTTCCAAATTTTACTTCAACTGTACACTTCTAACTCTGCCTTAACACTGAAATGTTATTCACTAATTAAATCTTGACCTCTTCAAGTCTAGAGTTAGCCATTATCTTTTCTGCATAGCCCCAAAAACTTCACTTTTTGCCCTTTCTTATGCTAACACAACTCCACACAGGAACACTTTACCTTAAGTGGCTCTTGGGCCTTGTATTAAGTGAACATTAAAAAACAAAATTATTAACATATGTAAAGATTGGGAAGAAAAGTAATGCCTGTTTATTCTTTAATTACAACAAATTTAATTGTTTGGTAATGTTCAGGGTTGAACATTACTTAGTTTCACCAGTTCTAACCTCTGCAACTAAAAGCTGTCATACTATGCACATTGTAGCAAACCACTCTCATTACTGTGTATTCCATTGATGAGATGTAAGTTCTACTCGAGCAACTTTCCACAAACTGCTATTTTGTGGAAATTGACTCCCGAGAGGATGCTTCCCCAATCACTACAATCCTAACCTGTTTAAGTCTAAGGTTAATCGTTATCTTCCACACATATCTTCATAAACTGTGACCCTTACTCTGTAACTCTCTATCTCTAGTGACTCTCGAGCCTTATTCTGAGTGAACAGCTAGGCATTAATCAATATCTGCTTCAGATGGAATCTATCCACAGTCTAGGAACTGACTTTACTATCAGGCCTTTGAGTAACCAAGAGATTGCACTAAAATACAGATACTAACATGGCTCACCTGTAGACTTTCACAGAGTTTTGCAATAATGATTCTTTTACAGCATCAATCTGGCCTTATTCTCATTCAGAGCAGCTCGGGCTTACCACTAAGCTTACTTTCTTCTTTGTCAGTTCTTACATTGCCGTTAAATCTACTGACTCACCTCCTGTAAACATTTGCAGTACTTTCTCCTTTTCAAAAACAGAAATTCTATGACAGGTCTTTGCTTTTTACATGTGTTCAAAAGGGTCGACATTTTGAAAAGTATTAAGGAAAGGAAAACAGAAAGTAACTTTTTCCTCTTAGCTTTTTATGGTTTATAGCTTTAAAAAGAAAAAAAAATTCTGAGTTAAACTTTTAAATTAGAATACATATTACTTATTGATCAGTATTTTTATAGATTCGTTCCATTACTAATCTTTATAGTAATTACTGACCACTGACATTTATCATTTGTTGTGATTTTCCATGCATTTCTATTGCAAAGTGAGTAATGTATTTACATTAGAACTATAATCTGTGAGTAATGTCTGCTCACTAATAATACCTGATTTTCAGTACCTGCTGAAATATGTGTAAGAAAAACAAATCCTTAACAAAATTGAGTGTTTAATTATCAAAATTTTACTCCAAAAATATTTGGCTGGTATAGAAAAAGAGAAATCAAGTTATGGTATAGTCAGTAGATAGTAGTAAGAAAAATTAAAACTAGCTTGCTTTTACTAATGTTGATTCCAATCACTGGGAATATCTGCTACACCCCCTCCCCAAATTTATAGACAAATTATGCAGATGGAAGTTGTTGTTTATTTTTTTGTTTTTTAAATCAATAAAAAGAGACAAGTCTTAGTCTTATCCACACATTTTTTTTTCAGTCTTACCTTGAAGTCAGATGGCTATAACCACTTGACTTTGCATATAAACATTGTTTCTTTTTTTTTTTTTTTTAATGTCTCATAGTTGCTTTGGCTTCTATTTCATTTGTTCATTTCTTGTATTGTTTTGCTCTATTTGTATTATTATTGTTACTATTATTGGGAATTTTGTCAGTTTCACAGTCAAAATTAAATGCAGTCAATACCAAAATATAACTGTGGATTAATTTTCTTTTCTTTCATTAGAATTTACAATGTTCCTGTAGATGTAATTGTTGGAGTGAATAAAAGTCCTGATATAATGTCCCCTCCATATTACTACAGGTTATATAAAAAAAAAGCTCACATGATGATTTTGTAATGGTAGCTTAGATGTGGCACAAAGCCAAAAGTATGGGACACCCAGTGAAGATTGAATTCACTATTCAGTCATAATTGTTCTAGCAACATTGATTTCAATGTCCACACAATACAGTCTGCTCCCAAAAAATCTATACACACTTCATTGTTGTATCAAATTGGGATAACACTGTTTACTGTAGTATGATACTTTTGCAGAAAACTGACTACATTGATGACCCTTAGACCAAAAATTGAAAATTCATGTGCAGCAATCAATCTGAACACTTTAGCCAACATTGCCCCAGTAGTAGTACTCAATACTAATAAACTAAAAGCCATTATTTTGAGCATCTCTTGTAATGTGAGCATCTCTTGTAGTCATAACTTGTATTAATCTCCTGATGTCTGAATAAATTTAGTATTACAATATCTATACAAGTTTTTTCCTTTCCTGAAGTGTGTACAGATATTTTTGGCATATATATATATATATATATGTCTGCCAAAAATGTGTATGCAAACTTCATTAAATATGACAGACAAGGTGTTTTAAGTTTTTTTTATATAAATCAAAGCACCTTGTCTGTCATATTTAATGAAACTTGCATGAAAGAAAGATTGCTACCTAAATGAACAAAATATATATATATATATATATATATATATATTAAAAAAAAAAAATTTTTCCCTTAGGTTTACATAAAACTCCATATAGGAAAGTCCAGTGCAATGATGTCAATTTATGTATAAATATTTCCTATTGTTCAATGTCAAAGTTTTGTATGTCAACTGTAGGAAAAGAAATTAAAAAAAAAAAAAAAAATTTTAAACCAAAAAAATCTACATTTGCTATATTGATCTCTCTCATGAGATTAATTATGTACTAATGCCTTTAAGAAAGGCATGAAACCATTTGCCTTTGAGCTGTATCATGTTGCCGGATATTTTAACATGGCATGTTGTGAGGTTGTGAAGCACTTCAGGAAGCAATTGTTTATGCAGTAGCAAGGAACATTTTATTTCTATTGTTTACCATGACAAGGTGAAATCATTTCACATATTTGTGTCTGTGTGTGTGTCTGTCTTCATGAGAGAGAACCTTAATCCTTTTGTTTGTATCTTTATTCTCTAATCTTGATTTTTGCCCCACAGGTGGTATCCTCACCAACAAAGCTTCGTTTGGGGACAAACTACCCAACCGGGGTGGTAAGACTCACCAGAGAAAACCCTCTGAAGACCTGATCCTCTCGACAGTTCAAAACCAACTCTCTAAGGATTCCAAAGGCAACACAAATACAAACAACGAAGCAAATGACACAATATCCAAGGTAGATAACTTAAACAACACAGATGGAAACTCCGCCCCACCTGATGTAAGCCTTGTAAACTCATCACTCCCAGACTTAGTACAGCAACAGTGTCATATCAGCCACTCCGACACAGAAACTGGTACTGACTTTGATGTACATAGTGAAGGTCCAACCCAGACTCGTAGCCGGTCGGGTTCTGGTTCTTCGGCCAAGAGCCTTGGCACTTCTGGGGGCGGTAGTGGCACTGGATCTGTGAGTAGCTCACCCCAGCACACTGGTGGGAACAGGGTCCAATCCCAAACAAAGAATGTGCCTCTCTCTTTGGCACAGCTGCAGAATCCGAGCACATTTACCTTGGAACCAACAACCGGGCGAAAGAAAATTACTAAATCGAGTTTTACCAATAAGACGAGTTCCATCACGGACAGTATGAATGACCCAGGAGACCCACTTAGCTCTCTCGATCCACTGTGGTCGATCAACAAAAAGGAAGACTCTTAAATTTGATCAGCTTTCATTAATGCTGTTTTTGTTTTTTTTAAATCATGCTCTTCATTTTGTACCTTGCAAGTATTTTTTTTTTTATTTTCTTTTATTTTCATTTTTGTTCAGTGCTGCTTCCAAAAAAAAAAAAAAAGCAAAAAAAAAAAGCTGAACTAATAACGGTAGTAATCTAAAAAATATTGTCTCATTTAATAGAATTCAAATTGCGTTAAAATGCAATCAGTTCCACAAACCAGATGGTTTGGGAGGTCATTGTAGCACCGCTGACCTCTCGGCGATGGTTTAGAAATGTAGACGGAGGAGCAAAGGATCAAATGGGTGGAGCACTTTTGTCTTTCTTCCACTTTATCAGGTGAGTGCAAAAATTGCCAGTTCTCTTCTGAAAACTTGGGCAACATTGAAAACTGATTTTTCACTGGAAACACTTGCACACACACACACACACTAAACCACTTTCTGTTGACTACTGGTCATTGTACTTAAACTATTTCACCCTACACACACACACATTGAACTGATAGTGCCAAGTTGAGGGGGGTTAGAATTTTCTAGCAATTTTGTGAATAGTATAACCAGTTTAGAGACTATTAGTCTCATTGCAATATTAATTTTATTTTTGGTAGATCACATGATGTGAGTAGAGGTGAAGTAAAATTAATATTTCACTGACCAAGTCTAAATTGGTAGCACCACTCACAACATTGCTACAGATATCACAAACATTTTAACCATCCACTGTGACAGAAGCATTTCAGCAGATCTAAAGAATTCTGGTTAACTTACTAAATAAAAACACATGGGTGTAAAATTTGGGAAAATTTGGAACAATTGTTCAATCTGTTGCTAGACATTTCACATACCTCTCTCACAAATAACTGAGACATTATTATTATTATTTTTATTTTTTTATTGCTATTATTACTACTGTCAAAAATAGTTGTTACTTTTAGTGCACAAAGAATATGCAAATATGGGACAGCAGTTTTATTATTGTGTGTGTGTGTGTGAGTGAACACGTGCTGAACAGAACAAAAGGAAACAATGAGAGTAAACATATGCAAATATGGGACAGCAGTTGTATTAATTTTGTGTGAGTGTGCTGAACAGAAAAAGAAAATGATAGTAATTTAAGAAAAATTGGCTCAAAATATTTTAACAGAATTGAAACTGTTCAAAAGATTACCAAATCCCCAGTGGGGGTGGGGGGGTATGGGCTGTAATGACATTGTAGCGCCTCTGACCAGTCAATTTAATGTGATCAGATCAAATCACTTTGTAACTTGCTGACAGCACAGGCTGTCTATCATGTGATGTTTAGATCAGGTTACTCCACTAAACTCGTCAGGGAATCAATTCTAAGAATTTGTTAAAGGGGGCAAGTAGTTATTCTTGAGATTTTCAGTTGAGAAAATCATTAAAAGAAATGTCAAGATTACTGCCAATTGTTTGTTTTGCATAATAATCGGATTACATATCGTTTGTTTTTTTTTTTTGTTTTTAATCTTTATATTCTATTGAAAATAACTCCAGTAACTTGTCTTCTGCTTACTGTGAAGAATTTTTATATATATATATATATATATATATATATATATATATATATATCAAGGCTGTTGATGACTTCTTCAATGATGTATGTTAATTACTTCATATTGATGGGTGTATAGCCAAGTGGTTAGAATATTAGCATTCTGATCATGAGATTAAAGTTCAAATCTCAACAGGGTTGATTTGTCAAGGTGGTGACTTCTTGATAATATCAGCCTGGAGAGATGATCCCAGCAAGTGGCATCTAGGGAAATGTTCGAAAACCATTGACTCAAGCTTTGTGGGTGAAATTGTGCTTCTGAACAGTTTCATCTACCCAAAGTCATAATTGGCATGACTGAGGCTTACAGCATACTGGCCTTGGTCATGCCATTTTATTCATTTTTTTCTCTTTCTCTCATTATATTATGGAGGTATTTAGTATATTTATTTTTTTTTTTTTTGCATGGGTAGAAAAAATTTTTTTATAGCAATAAAAACAGACATTAAAAGAACAATCCTTACAGAAATATGATTAGAAATGGCTAAACCAGTTTATTGGTCCTCTCATCAAAGCAAAATTTGAGAACAAATGACTAATGTTATTATACAAATAAAACATTAGACTCCTTGTACTTACGGAGTAGATGGTTGGGATACGGATTCCAAAACCTTCAAGTATTAGCCTTTACTCAGCACTTTTTTTTTTTCTTTTTAATAATCTGGTGAATCATTGAAAGTACTTGTTTTTTTTGGGGGGGGGGGGTTGTGTCAAAGACATCCTACACTAAAGTCCAAAATAGAAGGGGAAGATGGAATAAAAAAATATAATTCCTTTTGGAACTTTTGGGAAAAACAAACAAGTTAAGAAACAAAAAAAAAAGTACAAAATAAACAGGGGATGTTGGAAAAGTATCAAAATTTAAATAACCGGCTGCGTCCATCTATTGCAGACATGAGTTAACTGCTTGCCCTAAGATGATCTACTTGCAAGCAAATAAACCTTTAAGACAGTTATCTCCCCCTGGTATCTCAGTTTATGACTGGTGCAGTTATCAGCTGTTTCTATGACTTTACAACAGAAGTGGTTGTTGATCAATTGTTTTTGCAATGTTTTTTTTTTTTTTTTGATATTTTCACAAATAATATAGTCAGACATTAGAACTTTCTCTTTAATATAAGGAAGTTCTTAACTTAAAAGAAAAATATAATTAAATGTGTATTTTTATTGAAAAGAATATCTTATTTATATAATTGAGCACTAGTTTTGTGATACTGTTTTCCATATAGTTGGTTATCAGCCTTAAAATAAGTCAAGGTGAATTAAGCATGCCCAGTTAATTTCCAGCTTGATTTTGTTTTGTTCACTTCATGCTAATGCCATTAGAAAAGGCATGAATCCATTTTCCCCCAAAGGGCAGACTAGCCTCTCTTGCCTTGAGGCAGAAACCACTCTAGGAGAAGGAAAACTAAATTTAAAATCAACCTGAAAAGGGTTAGGCTATCTCACCCTAGACATATCACTGCTGCTATGGTTTCAGCAAATGTGATGCTTCTACAACCCTAATAGTGTTAGAAGACAAATAAATAGTTTGGGCATGACCCTTATAGGCTGATACCCAGATCATAGGCAGGAATATCATTTGGCTATCAGTTTGACGGATGAGTCAGTCAAGGTGATTTGAGTGTCACATTAGGTTTTATAGTTCATATTTGGCTGTGATGCATGTACCTGGTATATCAACCTTATCAGATTTGGTGTCATGATGGATATTATTGGGTTTTGTATATTTATACCCCAGTGTGTTGCACTTTCACTGAATAATATAGGGAATATGTTATTGTTAGAAAAAAAAAAAAAAAAAAAAAAAAATCAACAATTGCATTTCTGGAGGAAAACTGCTTTTTAGTATAAGCAATCTTTGTAAATAAATTGCTGAACATTAAGAAATAGAGCATTAACAGGAAACAAAATCCTCAAAACTTATTTCATTTTCACAGATATTATCCAATCAACAAATGATTAGATAATTAAATTGAACTTATAATATTGTATGTACACACACAGTGAGTACTAGTGGTAATTAAACAGTGCTCAATGTAAAATTTATACTACTAATAAATATACATTTTGTTCCACACATGGCCTGGATTGAAAACCGACTGTTGTAATATTAATATAACCTACTGTTAGAATAGAACAGTTCATTTACTAATGAATTAAAGAAATAAAACCAAATTTATTAGGAAAAAAAAAATTACAAACATATTGTCGCACATCAAATGTGCCTGACAATTGCTATATCCATGAAACTAAGTTGTACCAAATATATATATATATATATATATATATATGTGTGTGTGTACAATGAGAATGAATAGCATACACTTCCAATATTTGTAACATTTAATTTAAAAGAGGGCTCAATACATAGAGCAATATTATTTATTTTAGGATATTAAAAACAAAAACATGTAAGAATCGCTATTCAATCGCAGCTGTGTTTCAAATAACGATGCATCAAGTGATTAGAAATAAATTAATCAAACCAGATTGTTCACTCACCAGTAATTTACAATTGCCTGAGGAGACGCATCATTGTGTTGAAACATAACTACAGTTGTTACAGTTCAAAAGTGAATGCAATAGACTAGCCTGAAATTCTTACATTTTTTTTTTTTTGTCATTGTAATATTATATATATAAATATAGTGGGGCACCTCGAGGTGGTGTAATAGTTAGCAAGCTTGTCTCGCTCAAACAATTATGACTGAGTAGTGAGTTTGATCCTCACTGGGTGCCCCATACTTTCGGCCTTGTGCCACATCTGATCTACGCTTGGAAAATCACTATATATATATGTATGTGATTTTGACATTTGTTTGTATGTAGACCCTCCCCCTTAAAAAAAAAAAAAAAAAAAAAATTTGCAGAATGAGTGGTGGCACTTGATAATTGGTGATCAGTTGAACAATTTTCAAATATGATAGAGTACTGAGAATTGTGGTTGTGACTCACTCCTCCAATAATGAAACATCAGAATAGTGATTTTTGGAAATGGTTCACACCCAAAACTTTTCAGCTCCTCTTCTCCGTAAGTGTGTGTTTTTAAAAAAAAAAAAAAAAAAAAAAAAAAAAAAAAAAATTTAATGATTGTTTAACAGAAAGCAGAAAATTTATTTGGTTGCATTTTCCCATAAGGTTAAGTTGAAATTAATTAGCCTCACCTAACTAGCACATCTACATTTGATCATATTGATTCCTGAAGAAAATTTTTCTTTCACCTGAGCTCAATAGCATATTTCATTTTCTCTCTGTTATCAAAAGACACATGTATTAGTTTTTATGGAAGAAGAGAATGTGAACAGAAATTTATCAAAGAGTCCAAAAATGATCAATTTTGATTGGATGGCCCTTTCAACAGGTCACATGACTGTGATATAAGTTGTACACAGAGGATAGTCAAAGGATTATGAAATCAAAAAAGCTTCTCCCCTCCCTCCCCCAATGATTCAATTTTCTGTGTTCGTGTCTATTTTCTATTATTGAGGGGGTAAAAAAAAAATTGTCATTAGGTGAAAAAAAAAAAAAAAAAATATAACAAGGGCGGGCTTATGATGTAATTTGAACCTTGTATTACACCGTATTAATCAGTAGTATTGGTAAAGAAAAAGCAGCCCTCTACCCCCCCCCCAAAAAAAAGTGTGCTTCTGAGAGAGTGAAGAGTGTAAATGTATGTAAATATGTATATACATAGATATAAATATGATTTCTATATTTCAGCTTTTTTTTTTTTTTTTTTTTTCTTTTCCCCACAACTCCAAAGGAATTTGGTGGACAGCAAAATTTCTTCCAAATTACATCTTGGAGTTAATTATTTGGCAAGAGTTGTATATGTTATTGTATGGAACCTCATTAAGACATTGTAATAAAAGATAAATTCTGTATAAATGTTATTTATTTTATTTTTTTTAATGACAATTTCATGATTTAAAAAAAATCCTTTTATTGTAATTACATTCTTATTGACTTGGAAAAAAAAAAAAAAAAATTATTTTGGCACGTAGCGCAATGAAGCTGTGGTTAACCATGCTCACAGTATCCTCTCAGGTTAAATTTTGTGATATCAACAGCAAAAATAGGGATAATAGTCAATGTGTAAATAATAAGGGAGAATTGTGTTTTAAAATTCTCTAACATTTTATTTTTCTCCCCCCCACTTTTTTTTTTTTTTTTTTTTTTTTTTTTTAAATGCCATGCCTCACCAGGACAGGCAGTCATGGCTTTCCACAGATTTCTGTTCTTTATCTGTGAGTTAATATGTATTATTGGGAAAGATAGTTTCTCTATAGTATTTCTTTTACCAGACTGGCTGCCACCCAGGGTTAGAGGATCCAGTCTATTCTACTATTTAACCCATAGCTGGAGGAAGAAGAGATAGATTAATGCCTTTCTCAAAGGCATTAGTTCAAAAGTGAATGCAATAGACTAGCCTGAAATTCGAACTTGGTTTGCCAACTCCACTTTCTGCATAAAAATTTTTCTCGCTAACTGTAACTCAATTGCACTGCAGTAAAATTCAAAAATTGGTGAGAAAAGAGTCAAAAAAAATAAAAAGTGGGAAACTTGAAGTGTTATGCCACTTTCTTTGTGTATATATATGATAGTAATAAACACATGCACAATTTACAAGATAGCTTTTTCTTGATATTGTGCAGATCCAGACATGTCCTGAGTTGGTCATCACCAATAATTACATGTCATTCTTTATGATGTAGAAGTTTGAGTGACTCGTTTCCAGTTGGAAATCTTATAATCCACTTTTGAGCAATACAGGCAACAACATTAACTTCATCAAACAATGTAATATATCCAGGATGCTTTTGTGGCAATGTCAGACTTGCACAATCAATTTCTTCACAGTTGTAGATATTCATTTCATAAAGTTATCTGTAGTAAATGATGCATCATGTTCTTAAAAATACATGTGCACAATTTTCATATGAAAGGTTAATACAGGGGTATATGATGGACTCTCCTGTCAATTTTGACTTATGATATTTCAACAATTGTCACCTTAGCTCTGATGTTATGCAGTTGGTTGGTGCTTATGCCTTTCATAGCATTTTAGTCCTACAAGTGACTTACAGTGATGGCCACAGAGTACACATGTACAAGGGTTAGAATCCTGAATGGCTAGTATGCTTAATGCTGTTTTGCTTCTAGCTCATATCTCACGAAAATGGGGCATGGAAATGGCTCTGTGCTGTTTGATTCCAGTACAACATTTTGTCCGGCATTCAGCTTTCTCATTGGTTCTCATCTCAATTGTAGAATGTTGATGGCCATAAGGTTGTTTTTCAGTTTGTCCTTGTACCTTAAACATGGCCTCCTAATGTTTTACCAACCATGTGCTAGGTGGCTGTACATCAGGGTCTTTGGTATGCAGTCATCCTCCATCTTGACCATATGACCAACCCAGTGCAATTGCAATGTCACGAGAAAGCTCTCTATATCACCAATACTGCACATGGTAAACAAGTTCAAATCTGGCACTTTCTTACAAAGATATCTCACAGATTGACCTGAGGTACCCTTTGTGGAAAACATCAAGTTGGTTTATATGGCAGTGATACAGTGTTCATAGAACCATACAGCAAGATGGTAAGGATAGCAGCCTTGTAAACCTGAACCTGTCCAGCCTGATGCTATGTTCATACCAAAGGCAACGATGAAGTTTACCAAATGCAGTGCTGGTTGAAGCAATTTGGTTAGCAATCTTGTTGTCAAGGGTGCCACTGGAATTGACTTTACTTCTGAGGTAGGTGAATGCTTTAACATATTTGAGATTTTGACGATCAAACAGAACAGGAGTTTATGGAAAGTGGGGAAACTGATACATTCTGCTTGACACCCTGAATTTGTTTTGGTGTGTGAGTCAAGGCTGATGAATCATTTCCTGATGTGAGGAGGGCTTCACCATCAGCTGATAGAACAGGGTTTGAGCCACACTGGCATGGACCATGGATTGTTTTGAGTCCTGCATAAAACAATTTAGAATTCTTGCGATCTGCAATTCAGGGGCTTTGGCAGACTGCCAAGTCTCTTTTATGCGTCTAAGAAGCCTCTTCACTTTGAGTTTACTGAACTTATAAGTGCACTTTTTTGACATGATTCTCATCCTGCATCCAAGCTTTGTGCGAATCCTGTATTTTTTTTTTTGTTGAGCACTTTGGTGTCCTCACATTGGTGTGAGTCAAGGCTGATGAATCATTTCTTGATGCTTATAGTCAGGCTAAAAGCCTTGCAGGCTTCAGAAAAGTGATCAACAAGAAACTGTGCTTCCTCAAGAGATGTTGCAGTTGATACTGCATTGTCAGCAAAAAGGAGGTCAAGGATTATGGCTGTTCTGACTTGTGTCTTGGCTTTAAACTGCTGGTGATTGAATAGTCCACAGCTTGTATGAAATTGGAACACCAACATCTGTGTTACTGAAACCATGTTTGAGCATGACGGAAAAGAAAAGAGTGAACAAAACAGGTGCCATTTGTGACATCAAACAGATCGAAAGTGGACCATGGATTGTTTTGAGTCCTGCATAAAACAATTTAGAATTCTTGCGATCTACAGCATCCTGCAATTCAGGGGCTTTGGCAGACCACCAAGTCTCTTTTATGCGGCTAAGGAGCCTCTTCACTTTGAGTTTACTGAACGTATAAGTGCACTTTTTTTGACATGATCCTCATCCTGCATCCAAGCTTTGTGTGAATCTTGTAATTTTTTTTTTTTTTTTTTTGTGGAGCACTTTGGTGTCCCCGCTGTTGTCATCAAATCAGTCCTGGTGCTTATGAAGTGGCAGCCCAAGGACTTCAAGAGAAATATTCTAAGTCGCATCATGCAATGCCTTTCAGAAAGACTCAATATCATTGGTGATAGATATGTCTTTGACTGTGTTGCTAACTTATTGAAAAGTTCAATCAGTTTATCCTGTGATTTGAGTGGAAGAATATTGATGTGCTTAGGTCCTGTTGAATTTTTCACTCACCAATCATTCACACGAAACCATGTTTTTGTTTGAAAAAGAGTGTGGTTAGACAGGTAACATGTATTATGGAAGGAAAAAGTGAATTTGATGTCCCTACGATCATGAAATTTAGTGACCATATAATCATAATGCTGGGGCTTTGAATGAGGGTGCATCCAAATTGCAACTGTATTAGACTAAATCTTAAGGAAAACCGTAATGTCCCATGTGCACAGTGGCAAACCATTCCACATTGTGTTCCTTTCATAAAAAGCAAGTTCCACTTAGCTTCTTCTCCAGAACTTACTTTGTGGAACAAACTCTCGAGAGGATGCTTCTCTGACAACTATAGTCAGTCTCTAAGTCCAGGGTCAACCTATTTGTCCACATAATATTCTCACTCAGTAACCCTCTATCTTGGGTATGGTATTGGGGGAATTAATTTAAAAATAAAAACAAAAATACTCCACTACTGAAATATGTTATTTTATATTGTATTCAAGAATTTTACGAGTTCAGATGCATTAAAATATCAGCAATGAATAAAAAAAAAACCCAAAAAACGATATGCCAGAAGGATGACTGTCAGTGTGTTTCAATGTTTTTCTCTTGCAGTGATTCACCGGTCTCTATATGTGAAAAACCGGTGGCTTATCTAAGGGAGATAACTAAGCCTGTTCTTTAGGTATCTCTGACCGGAGTGCTCTTGCTTTAAGCCCAAGTTTCTTGTGATAGTGACTCATCTATACAGATATTTATGTCACTATAATGCTTGCCTACTGAACGTCTAATCCACTTAAAAGTTGTCCTCTGAGTTATGAATTCTTGATTCTCTCTTTGGAATTAAACATTTGAAAAGGTTAAAAAATAAAATAAAAACAATTATATTTTTTGTTTTAATCATTTCACCTCAAGCAAGCAATGAAGCAGCGTGTTACCGTGTGCAAGAGAATATAAAGAAAAGAAAAATGAAAGAAAAGGAATTAAGACAAGATAACGTTTGACATTGCATTTAGATTTTTGAAGATCAAACTTAAATGGAATGCAAAAAGCAGAAAGAGATTTCTACAAGTGAGAAGAAACTGTTAGTATAGAACTTAGTTACATTTAGCCATTTCAACTGTAAAATGATGAGACCTAGCTGCTAATCTAGTACTGCACTTAAGTTAATAAAGTCTAGGAAAGCTTATCAGAACAATTACCATGAAAAGAATTTACACAAAAGGGAAACAGAAGACTACATTATGGCATTGAGAAAGTGATGGGAGCCAAGATGTCAGGACCAATAACATTGTGGATCAGTCTTTGGATTTTATCAAGAATCTCCAAATAAATAGGAGCACTAGGACATATGTGGCAGCATTATTTGAAGCATGGACGAATGGTAGACTTATAGACATGTAAGATAGATTCTGGAGAGAAAAATTGTCTAGCATGACACAATGAATCAACTTATCTAGCAATTGATTTGTATAATAATCTTTGCACTTCATGACAACCAAGAATGTTAACCTGAGAAGTCACTCTCTTAGAGGTTAGCATCAACCATTCATGGAAGGCAGAAAAGGGTCTCTCAAATGATTAATGGAATGCAGTTTTGTTTTGGAAGTGTTAAAAACGTTATCATGGCGGGAAAGGAACTGCAGCCAGGATTGAAATAAATAAATGTTATAATTCTTTTTCTATCCTTTGCAAATGATTCAAATTTTAGTATGTTATTATGGATGATAACGACTACCAGTTGTCAAAATTTCAGCTTTTCACAATTGTTATTTCTAACAAATATTAGGTTTTAAAATTTTGTCCCTTAGTTTTGGACGCTACTGTATATAGAGGGTGCAATGAATAAATTGTCGCCATTTTATATTTCATGCACAAAGTGTTTTTTGTTTTTTTGTTTTTGTCGACTGCAGAGTATAGCAGCACTGTCTGTGAGGAAGAGGGCACCATGACGCAATTCATTCCAACAGAAATTTGGAAACAGTATGCTGTGCTGCTTGGCATTTGTGCCAGAAATTCCAATAGAAACATTTCAAAGTGTTTAGGTGAGGAGTAGAAAAGGGTGGCAAAGATGATAGAACTAAGGCAACAAGGTGCGTGGACCAATTGGGGACCCCATGATTTATAGGAAAATCAAATGGTCGGATATATGGAGTAATGATATCAATATAAAGTTCTTAATTCGGTGTGTATACGACACCCTTCCAAGTCCTACCAACCTCCACTTATGGTATAAAACAGAATTGCCCTTATGCCAATTGTGCTCACATCAAGGAACTCTAAAACATATTCTAAGTAGCTGTAAAGACAGCACTAACGGAAGGCCGGTATAGATGGAGGCATGATGAAATCTTAAAGGATATAGCAAAGATAGTTAGTATGGCCATCAGCACTAATACTTTAAACCTAAATAAAAGAGCTATAGAGTTTCACAGAGCTGGTGAGAAACCCCCAAAAAAGGACAAGAACATAGCAAATACTCTGTCATTGGCAACAGACTTGGAATTAAGGGTCGACTTAGGAACAAGACAAATTCCCTGACCAGATCATGCAAACATCATTATGTCCAGATATAGTATTCTTCTCAAACAATATTAAGAAAGTAATAATGTGGGAACTGACAGTACCTTGGGAAGAGAACGCAGAAGAAGCCCACGAACGGAAGATGTTAAAATATGACGAATTAATAATGAGTTGCAAAAACAA